>CATKUP010000109.1:0-600000 GCA_949786385.1 Onychomys leucogaster
TCAATGGATAAGAACCCTGATGTGTGTTTCACTTCAGAAATGGAGTTAAATCCGAGGCTCTGACTCTTCCTACAAGCAAGACTTAGTTTCAAGTAAGGGCAGTTACTTTACAGCTCAAACGAACTACATCGTTCACGAAGCTCACACGTTTCTCATCTTACCTGACAAGCATTGGATTTTAGAGTACCTGTCGTTTGTTTCAGTATTAGAATCAGAGTTGAACTAGATATGGCTCATAAGTGTAGGAAACACCGTTCTTTTGTTCTGAGCACACTCACGTTTCCTGCTGTATTAGAGACTCTAGAAAGCAAGAGCGTGCTTCTTGCTCTAAAGCAGAGTGTGATCCATGGATGAGAACTATGCTGTGTGTTTCCCTTCAGAAATGGAGGTTAATTCCATGGTCTGTGTCTTCCCACAAGCAAGACTTCGTTTCAGTTCAGGGTAGTCACTTTTCAGCTCAAACGAACTACAACGTTCACGAAGCTCAAACGTTTCTCATCTTAACTGACAAGCATTGGATGTTAGAGGACCAGTGCTTTGTATCAGTTTCAGAAGCAGAGTTGGACTAGATATGGTCCGTATGTGTAGGAAACACTATTCTTTTGTTCTCAGCACACTCTAGTTTCCTGCTGTGTTAGAGAATCTGGAAAGCTAGAGCATGTTTCTTGCTCTAAAGCAGAGTGTGATCAATGGATGAGATCTCTGTTGTGTGTTTCACTTCAGAAATGGAGTTAAATCCCTGGCTGTGAGTCTTCCTACAAGCAAGACTTCTTTTCAGGTAAGGGCAGTTACTTTACAGCTCAAACGAACTACATCTTTCACGAAGCTCACACGATTCACATCTTAACTGACAAGCATTGGATGTTAGAGGACCAGTGCTTTGTATCAGTTTCAGAAGCAGAGTTGGATTAGGTATGGTCCGTATATGTAGGAAACACCGTTCTTTTGTTCTCAGCCCACTCACGTTTCCTGGTGTCTTAGAGACTCTAGAAAGCTATAGCGTGCTTCTTGCTCTAAAGCAGAGTGTGATCAATGGATAAGAACCCTGTTGTGTGTTTCACTTCAGAAATGGATTTAAATCCCAGGCTCTGAGTCTTCCTACAAGCAAGACATCATTTCAGGTAAGGGCAGTTACTTTAGAGCTCAAACGAACTACATCGTTCATGAAGCTCACACCTTTCTCATCTTAACTGAGAAGCATTGGATTTTAGAGGACCTGTGGTTTGTTTCAGTTTTAGAATCAGAGTGGAACTGGATATGGCTCATAAGTGTAGGAAACACCGTTATTTTGTTCTCAGCACACTCATGTTTCCTTCTGTCTTAGAGTCTCTAGAAAGCAAGAGCGTGCTTCTTGCTAAAAGCAGAGTGTGATCTATATATGAGAACTCTGATGTGTGTTTCACTTCAAAAATGGAGTTAAATCCCAAGCTCAGGGTCTTCCTACAAGTAAGACTTCGTTTCAGGTAAGGGCAGTTACTAACAGCTCAAATAAACTACATCGTTCACGAATCTCACACGTTTCTCATCTTACCTGACAAGCATTGGATTTTAGAGGACCTGTCGTTTGTTTCAGTATTAGAATCAGAGTTGAACTAGATATGGCTCATAAGTGTAGGAAACACCGATCTTTGTTCTGAGCACACCCACGTTTCCTGCTGTATTAGAGACTCTAGAAACAAGAGCGTGCTTCTTGCTCTAAAGCAGAGTGTGATCCATGGATGAGAACTATGCTGTGTGTTTCCCTTCAGAAATGGAGGTAAATTCCGTGGTCTGTGTCTTCCCACAAGGAAGACTTCGTTTCAGTTAAGGGTAGTCACTTTTCAGCTCAAACAAACTACAACGGTCACAAAGCTCACAAGTTTCTCATCTTAACTGACAAGCATTGGATGTTAGAGGACAAGTGCTTTGTATCAGTTTCAGAAGCAGAGTTGGACTAGATATGGTCCGTATGTGTAGGAAACACTATTCTTTTGTTCTCAGCACACTCAAGTTTCCTGCTGTCTTAGAGAATCCTGAAAGCTAGAGCGTGTTTCTTGCTCTAAAGCAGAGTGTGATCAATGGATGAGAACTCTGTTGTGTGTTTCACTTCAGAAATGGAGTTAAATCCCTGGCTCTGACTCTTCCTACAAGCAAGACTTAGTTTCAGGTAAGGGCAGTTACTTTACAGCTCAAACGAACTACATCGTTCACGAAGCTCACACGTTTCTCATCTTACCTGACAAGCATTGGATTTTAGAGGACCTGTCGTTTGTTTCAGTATTAGAATCAGAGTTGAACTAGATATGGCTCATAAGTGTAGGCAACACCGTTCTTTTGTTCTGAGCACACTCACGTTTCCTGCTGTATTAGAGACTCTAGAAAGCAAGAGCGTGCTTTTTGCTCTAAAGCAGAGTGTGATCCATGGATGAGAACTATGCTGTGTGTTTCCCTTTAGAAATGGAGGTAATTTCCATGGTCTGTGTCTTCCCACAAGCAAGACTTCGTTTCAGTTAAGGGTAGTAACTTTTCAGCTCAAACGAACTACAACGTTCACGAAGCTCACACGTTTCTCATCTTAACTGACAAGCATTGGATGTTAGAGGACCAGTGCTTTGTATCAGTTTCAGAAGCAGAGTTGGACTAGATATGGTCCATATGTGTAGGAAACACTATTCTTTTGTTCTCACCTCACTCAAGTTTCCTGCTGTCTTAGAGAATCTGGAAAGCTAGAGCGTGTTTCTTGCTCTAAAGCAGAGTGTGATCAATGGATGAGAACTCTGTTGTGTGTTTCACTTCAGAAATGGAGTTAAATCCCTGGCTCTGAGTCTTCCTACAAGCAAGACTTCTTTTCAGGTAAGGGCAGTTACTTTACAGCTCAAACGAACTACAACTTTCACGAAGCTCACACGTTTCTCATCTTAACTGACAAGCAACGGATGTTAGAGGACCAGTGCTTTGTATCAGTTTCAGAAGCAGAGTTGGATTAGGTATGGCCTGTATATGTAGGAAACACCGTTCTTTTGTTCTCAGCCCACTCACGTTTCCTGGTGTCTTAGAGACTCTAGAAAGCTATAGCGTGCTTCTTGCTCTAAAGCAGAGTGTGATCAATGGATGACAACTCTGCTGTGGGTTTCACTTCAGAAATGGAGTTAAAGCCCAGGCTCTGAGTCTTCCTACAAGGAAGACTTCGTTTCAAGTAAGGGCAGTTACTTTACATCTCAAACGAACTACATCGTTCACGAAGCTCACACGTTTCTCATCTTAACTGTCAAGGATTGGATGTTAGAGGACCTGTGGTTTGTTTCAGTTTCAGAAGCACAGTTGAACTAGATATGGTCCGTATGTGTAAGAAATACCATTCTTTTGTTCTGAGCAAACTCAAGTTTCCTGCTGTATTAGAGACTCTAGAAAGCTGAAGCGTGCTTCTTGCTCTAAAGCAGAGTGTGATCAATGGATAAGAACCCTGATGTGTGTTTCACTTCAGAAATGGAGTTAAATCCGAGGCTCTGACTCTTCCTACAAGCAAGACTTAGTTTCAGGTAAGGGCAGTTACTTTACAGCTCAAACGAACTACATCGTTCACGAAGCTCACACGTTTCTCATCTTACCTGACAAGCATTGGATTTTAGAGTACCTGTCGTTTGTTTCAGTATTAGAATCAGAGTTGAACTAGATATGGCTCATAAGTGTAGGAAACACCGTTCATTTGTTCTGAGCACACTCACGTTTCCTGCTGTATTAGAGACTCTAGAATGCAAGAGCGTGCTTCTTGCTCTAAAGCAGAGTGTGATCCATGGATGAGAACTATGCTGTGTGTTTCCCTTCAGAAATGGAGGTTAATTCCATGGTCTGTGTCTTCCCACAAGCAAGACTTCGTTTCAGTTCAGGGTAGTCACTTTTCAGCTCAAACGAACTACAACGTTCACGAAGCTCAAACGTTTCTCATCTTAACTGACAAGCATTGGATGTTAGAGGACCAGTGCTTTATATCAGTTTCAGAAGCAGAGTTGGACTAGATATGGTCCGTATGTGTAGGAAACACTATTCTTTTGTTCTCAGCACACTCTAGTTTCCTGCTGTCTTAGAGAATCTGGAAAGCTAGAGCATGTTTCTTGCTCTAAAGCAGAGTGTGATCAATGGATGAGAACTCTGTTGTGTGTTTCACTTCAGAAATGGAGTTAAATCCCTGGCTGTGAGTCTTCCTACAAGCAAGACTTCTTTTCAGGTAAGGGCAGTTACTTTACAGCTCAAACGAACTACATCTTTCACGAAGCTCACACGATTCACATCTTAACTGACAAGCATCGGATGTTAGAGGTCCAGTGCTTTGTATCAGTTTCAGAAGCAGAGTTGGATTAGGTATGGTCCGTATATGTAGGAAACACCGTTCTTTTGTTCTCAGCCCACTCACGTTTCCTGGTGTCTTAGAGACTCTAGAAAGCTATAGCGTGCTTCTTGCTCTAAAGCAGAGTGTGATCAATGGATGACAACTCTGCTGTGTGTTTCACTTCAGAAATGGAGTTAAAGCCCAGGCTCTGAGTCTTCCTACAAGGAAGACTTCATTTCAGTTAAGGGTAGTCAGGTTTCAGCTCAAACGAACTACATCATTAATGAAGCTCACACGTTTCTCATCTTAACTGACAAGGATTGGATGTTAGAGGACCTGTGGTTTGTTTCAGTTTCAGAAGCACAGTAGAACTAGATATGGTCCGTATGTGTAAGAAACACCGTTCTTTTGTTCTGAGCACACTCATGTTTCCTGCTGTATTAGAGATTCTAGAAAGATAGAGCGTGCTTCTTGCTCTAAAGCAGAGTGTGATCAATGGATAAGAACCCTGTTGTGTGATTCACTTCAGAAATGGAGTTAAATCCCTGGCTCTGAGTCTTCCTACAAGCAAGACTTCGTTTCAGGTAAGGTCAGTTACTTTACAGCTCAAATGAACTATATCGTTCACAAAGCTCACAGGTTTCCCATCTTACCTGACAAGCATTGGATTTTAGAGGACCTGTGATTTGTTTCAGTTTTAGAATCAGAGTTGAAGTAGATATGGCTCATAAGTGTAGGAAACACCGTTCTTTTTTTTCTGAGCACACTCAGGTTTCCTGCTGTATTAGATACTCTAGAAAGGAAGAGCGTGCTTCTTGCTCTAAAGCAGAGTGTGATCCATGGATGAGAACTATGCTGTGTGTTGTCCTTCATAAATGGAGTTAAATTCTATGCTCTGTGTCTTCCTACAAGCAAGACTTCATTTCAGTTAAGGGTAGTCAGGTTTCAGCTCATACGAACTACAACGTTCACGAAGCTCACACGTTTCTCATCTTAACTGACAAGCATTGGATGTTAGAGGACCAGTGCTTTGTATCAGTTTCAGAAGCAGAGTTGGACTAGATATGGTCCGTATGTGTAGGAAACACTATTCTTTTGTTCCCAGCACACTCAAGTTTCCTGCTGTCTTAGAGAATCTGGACAGCTAGAGCGTGTTTCTTGCTCTAAAGCAGGGTGTGATCAATGGATGAGAACTCTGTTGTGTGTTTCACTTCAGAAATGGAGTTAAATCCATTTCTCTTAGTCTTCCTACAAGCAAGACTTCGTTTCAGGTAAGGGCAGTTAATTTACAGCTCAAACGAACTACATCATTCACAAAGCTCACACGTTTCTCATCTTACCTGACAAGCTTTGGATTTTAGAGGACCTGTCGTTTGTTTCAGTATTAGAATCAGAGTTGAACTAGATATGGCTCATAAGTGTAGGAAACACCGTTCTTTTGTTCTGAGCACACTCACGTTTCCTGCTGTATTAGAGACTCTAGAAAGCAAGAGCGTGTTTCTTGCTCTAAAGCAGAGTGTGATCAATGGATGAGAACTCTGTTGTGTGTTTCACTTCAGAAATGGAGTTAAATCCCTGGCTCTGAGTCTTCCTAAAAGCAAAACTTCTTTTCAGGTAAGGGCAGTTACTTTACAGCTCAAACGAACTACATCTTTCACGAAGCTCACACGTCTGTCATCTTAACTGACAAGCATCGGATGTTAGTGGACCAGTGCTTTGTATCAGTTTCAGAAGCAGAGTTGGATTAGGTATGGTCCGTATATGTAGGAAACACCGTTCTTTTGTTCTCAGCCCACTCACGTTTCCTGCTGTATTAGAGACTCTAGAAAGCTATAGCGAGCTTCTTGCTCTAAAGCAGAGTGTGATCAATGGATGACAACTCTGCTGTGTGTTTCACTTCAGAAATGGAGTTAAAGCCCAGGCTCTGAGTCTTCCTACAAGGAAGACTTCATTTCAGTTAAGGGTAGTCAGGTTTCAGCTCAAACGAACTACATCGTTAATGAAGCTCACATGTTTCTCATCTTAACTACAAGGATTGGATGTTAGAGGACCTGTGGTTTGTTTCAGTTTCAGAAGCACAGTAGAACTAGATATGGTCCGTATGTGTAAGAAACACCGTTCTTTTGTTCAGAGCACACTCATGTTTCCTGCTGTATTAGAGATTCTAGAAAGATAGAGCGTGCTTCTTGCTCTAAAGCAGAGTGTGATCAATGGATAAGAACCCTGTTGTGTGATTCACTTCAGAAATGGAGTTAAATCCCTGGCTCTGAGTCTTCCTACAAGCAAGACTTCGTTTCAGGTAAGGTCAGTTACTTTACAGCTCAAACGAACTATATCGTTCACAAAGCTCACAGGTTTCCCATCTTACCTGACAAGCATTGGATTTTAGAGGACCTGTGATTTGTTTCAGTATTAGAATCAGAGTTGAACTAGATATGGCTCATAAGTGTAGGAAACACCGTTCTTTTGTTCTGAGCACACTCACGTTTCCTGCTGTATTAGAGACTCTAGAAAGCAAGAGCGTGCTTCTTGCTCTAAAGCAGAGTGTGATCCATGGATGGGAACTATGCTGTGTGTTTCCCTTCAGAAATGGAGGTAAATTCCATGCTCTGTGTCTTCCCACAAGCAAGACTTCGTTTCAGTTAAGGGTAGTCACTTTTCAGCTCAAACGAACTGCAACGTTCACAAAGCTCACACGTTTCTCATCTTAACTGACAAGCATTGGATGTTAGAGGACCAGTGCTTTGTATCAGTTTCACAAGCAGAGTTGGACTAGATATGGTCCGTATGTGTAGGAAACACTATACTTTTGTTCTCAGCACACTCAAGTTTCCTGCTGTCTTAGAGAATCTGGAAAACTAGAGCGTGTTTCTTGCTCTAAAGCAGAGTATGATCAATGGATGAGAACTCTGTTGTGTGTTTCACTTCAGAAATGGAGTTAAATCCCTGGCTCTGAGTCTTCCTACAAGCAAGACTTCTTTTCAGGTAAGGGCAGTTACTTTACAGCTCAAACGAACTACATCGTTCACGAAGCTCACACGTTTCTCATCTTAACTGACAAGGATTGGATGTTAGAGGACCTGTGGTTTGTTTCAGTTTCAGAAGCACAGTTGAACTAGATATGGTCTGTATGTGTAAGAGTTGAACTAGATATGGTCTGTATGTGTAAGAAACACCGTTCTTTTGTTCTGAGCACACTCAAGTTTCCTGCTCTATTAGAGACTCTAGAAAGATAGAGCGTGCTTCTTGCTCTAAAGCAGAGTGTGATCAATGGATAAGAACCCTGTTGTGTGTTTCACTTCAGAAATGGAGTTAAATCCCTGGCTCTGAGTCTTCCTACAAGCAAGACTTCGGTCAGGTAAGGTCAGTTACTTTACAGCTCAAAGGATCTAAATAGTTCACGAAGCTCACAGGTTTCTCATCTTACCTGACAAGCATTGGATTTTAGAGGATCTGTGATTTGTTTCAGTTTTAGAATCAGAGTTGAACTAGCTATGGCTCATAAGTGTAGGAAACACCGTTCTTTTGTTCTGAGCACACTCACGTTTCCTGCTGTATTAGAGACTCTAGAAAGGAAGAGCGTGCTTCTTGCTCTAAAGCAGAGTGTGATCCATGGATGAGAACTATGCTGTGTGTTGCCCTTCAGAAATGGAGTTAAATTCCATGCTCTGTGTCTTCCTATAAGCAAGACTTCATTTCAGTTAAGGGTAGTCACGTTTCAGCTCAAACGAACTACAACGTTCACGAAGCTCACACGTTTCTTATCTTAACTGACAAGCATTGGATGTTAGAGGACCAGTGCTTTGTATCAGTTTCACAAGCAGAGTTGGACTAGATATGGTCCTTATGTGTAGGAAACACTATTCTTTTGTTCTCAGCACACTCAAGTTTTTTTGCTGTCTTAGAGAATCTGGAAAGCAAGAGCATGTTTCTTGCTCTAAAGCAGAGTGTGATCAATGGATGAGAACTATGTTGTTTGTTTCACTTCAGAAATGGAGTTAAATCCCTGGCTCTGAGTCTTCCTACAAGCAAGACTTCGTTTCAGGTAAGGGCAGTTACTTTACAGCTCAAATAAACTACATCGTTCACGAAGCTCACACATTTCTCATATTAACTGAGAAGCTTTGGATGTTAGAGGACCTGTGGTTTGTTTCAGTTTCAGAAGCACAGTTCAACTAGATATGATCCGTATGTGTAAGAAACACCGTTCTTTTGTTCTGAGCACACTCATGTTTCCTGCTGTATTAGAGACTCTAGAAAGCTAGAGCGTGCTTCTTGCTCTAAAGCAGAGTGTGATCAAAGGATAAGAACCCTGAAGTGTGTTTCACTTCAGAAATGGTGTTAAATCCCAGGCTCTGAGTCTTCCTACAAGCAAGACATCATTACAGGTAATGGCAGTTACTTTACAGCTCAAAGGAACTACATCGTTCAGGAAGCTCACACGTTTCTCATCTTACCTGACAAGCATTGGATTTTAGATGACCTGTGGGTTGTTTCACTTTTAGAATCAGAGTGGAAATAGATATGGCTCATAAGTGTAGGAAACACCATTCTTTTGTTCTGAGCACACTCAGGTTTCCTGTTGTATTAGACAATCTAGAAAGCAAGAGCGTGCTTCTTGCTGTAAAGCAGAGTGTGATCCATGGATGAGAACTATGCTGTGTGTTTCCCTTCAGAAATGGAGTTAAATTCCATGCTATGTGTCTTCCTACAAACAAGACCTCGTTTCAGGGAGGGCTGTCACTTTTCAGCTCAAATGAACTACATCGTTCACGAAGCTCACACGTTTCTCATCTTAAATGACAAGCATTGGATTTTAGAGGACCGGTCGTTTGTTTCACTTTTAGAATCAGAGTGGAACTAGATATGGCTCATAAGTGTAGGAAACACCGTTCTTTTGTTCTCAGCACACTCAAGTTTCCTGCTGTCTTAGAGAATCTGGAAAGCTAGAGCATGCTTCTTGCTCTATAGCAGAGTGTGATCAATGGATGACAACTCTTCTGTGTGTTTCACTTCAGAAATGGAGTTAAAGCCCTGGCTCTGAGTCTTCCTACAAGGAAGACTTCGTTTCAAGTAAGGGCAGTTACTTTACAGCTCAAACGAACTACATTGTTCACGAAGCTCACACGTTTCTCATCTTAAATGACAAGAATTGGATGTTAGAGGACCTGTGGTTTGTTTCAGTTTCAGAAGCATATTTGAACTAGATATGGTCCGTATGTGTAAGAAACACCGTTCTTTTGTTCTGAGCACACTCATGTTTCCTGCTGTATTAGAGACTCTAGAAAGCTATAGCATGCTTCTTGCTCTAAAGCAGAGTGTGATCAATGGATAAGAACCCTGTTGTGTGTTTCACTTCAGAAATGGATTTAAATCCCAGGCTCTGAGTCTTCCTACAAGCAAGACATCATTTCAGGTAAGGGCAGTTACTTTAGAGCTCAAACGAACTAATCGTTCATGAAGCTCACACGTTTCTCATCTTAACTGAGAAGCATTGGATTTTAGAGGACCTGTGGTTTGTTTCAGTTTTAGAATCAGAGTGGAACTAGATATGGCTCATAAGTGTAGGAAACACCGTTATTTTGTTCTCAGCACACTCATGTTTCCTTCTGTCTTAGAGTCTCTAGAAAGCAAGAGCGTACTTCTTGCTAAAAGCAGAGTATGATCTATATATGAGAACTCTGATGTGTGTTTCACTTCAGAAATGGAGTTAAATCCCAAGCTCTGGGTCTTCCTACAAGTAAGACTTCGTTTCCGGTAAGGGCAGTTACTAACAGCTCAAACAAACTACATCGTTCACGAATCTCACACGTTTCTCATCTTACCTGACAAGCATTGGATTTTAGAGGACCTGTTGTTTGTTTCAGTATTAGAATCAGAGTTGAACTAGATATGGCTCATAAGTGTAGGAAACACCGTTCTTTTGTTCTGAGCACACTCACGTTTCCTGCTATATTAGAGACTCTAGAAAGCAAGAGCGTGCTTCTTGCTCTAAAGCAGAGTGTGATCCATGGATGAGAACTATGCTGTGTGTTTCCCTTTAGAAATGGAGGTAAATTCCATGGTCTGTGTCTACCCACAAGCAAGACTTCGTTTCAGTTAAGGGTAGTAACTTTTCAGCTCAAACGAACTACAACGTTCACAAAGCTCACACGTTTCTCATCTTAACTGACAAGCATTGGATGTTAGAGGACGAGTGCTTTGTATCAGTGTCAGAAGCAGAGTTGGACTAGATATGGTCCGTATGTGTAGGAAACACTATTCTTTTGTTCTCAGCACACTCAAGTTTCCTGCTGTCTTAGAGAATCTGGAAAGCTAGAGCGTGTTTCCTGCTCTAAAGCAGAGTGTGATCAATGGATGAGAACTCTGTTGTGTGTTTCACTTCAGAAATGGAGTTAAATCCCTGGCTCTGAGTCTCCCTACAAGCAAGACTTCGTTTCAGGTAAGGGCAATTACTTTACAGCTCAAACGAACTACATCTTTCACGAAGCTCACACGTCTCTCATCTTAACTGACAAGCATCGGATGTTAGAGGACCAGTGCTTTGTATCAGTTTCAGAAGCAGAGTTGGATTAGGTATGGTCTGTATATGTAGGAAACACCGTTCTTTTGTTCTCAGCCCACACACGTTTCCTGGTGTCTTAGAGACTCTAGAAAGCTATACCGTGCTTCTTGCTCTAAAGCAGAGTGTGATCAATGGATGACAACTCTGCTGTGTGTTTCACTTCAGAAATGGAGTTAAATCCCAAGCTCTGGGTCTTCCTACAAGTAAGACTTCGTTTCAGGTAAGGGCAGTTACTAACAGCTCAAACGAACTACATCGTTCACGAATCTCACACGTTTCTCATCTTACCTGACAAGCATTGGATTTTAGAGGACCTGTCGTTTGTTTCAGTATTAGAATCAGAGTTTAACTAGATATGGCTCATAAGTGTAGGAAACACCGTTCTTTTGTTCTGAGCACACTCACGTTTCCTGCTATATTAGAGACTCTAGAAAGCAAGAGCGTGCTTCTTGCTCTAAAGCAGAGTGTGATCCATGGATGAGAACTATGCTGTGTGTTTCCCTTTAGAAATGGAGGTAAATTCCATGGTCTGTGTCTTCCCACAAGCAAGACTTCGTTTCAGTTAAGGGTAGTAACTTTTCAGCTCAAACGAACTACAACGTTCACGAAGCTCACACGTTTCTCATCTTAACTGACAAGCATTGGATGTTAGAGGACGAGTGCTTTGTATCAGTGTCAGAAGCAGAGTTGGACTAGATATGGTCCGTATGTGTAGGAAACACTATTCTTTTGTTCTCAGCACACTCAAGTTTCCTGCTGTCTTAGAGAATCTGGAAAGCTAGAGCGTGTTTCTTGCTCTAAAGCAGAGTGTGATCAATGGATGAGAACTCTGTTGTGTGTTTCACTTCAGAAATGGAGTTAAATCCCTGGCTCTGAGTCTTCCTACAAGCAAGACTTCGTTTCAGGTAAGGGCAATTACTTTACAGCTCAAACGAACTACATCTTTCACGAAGCTCACACGTCTCTCATCTTAACTGACAAGCATCGGATGTTAGAGGACCAGTGCTTTGTATCAGTTTCAGAAGCAGAGTTGGATTAGGTATGGTCTGTATATGTAGGAAACACCGTTCTTTTGTTCTCAGCCCACTCACGTTTCCTGGTGTCTTAGAGACTCTAGAAAGCTATAGCGTGCTTCTTGCTCTAAAGCAGAGTGTGATCAATGGATGACAACTCTGCTGTGTGTTTCACTTCAGAAATGGAGTTAAAGCCCAGGCTCTGAGTCTTCCTACAAGGAAGACTTCATTTCAGTTAAGGGTAGTCAGGTTTCAGCTCAAACGAACTACATCGTTCACGAAGCTCACACGTTTCTCATCTTAACTGTCAAGGATTGGATGTTAGAGGACCTGTGGTTTGTTTCAGTTTCAGAAGCACAGTTGAACTAGATATGGTCCGTATGTGTAAGAAACACCATTCTTTTGTTCTGAGCAAACTCAAGTTTCCTGCTGTAATAGAGACTCTAGAAAGCTAAAGCGTGCTTCTTGCTCTAAAGCAGAGTGTGATCAATGGATAAGAACCCTGTTGTGTGTTTCACTTCAGAAATGGAGTTAAATCCCAGGCTCTGACTCTTCCTACAAGCAAGACTTAGTTTCAGGTAAGGGCAGTTACTTTACAGCTCAAACGAACTACATCGTTCACGAAGCTCACACGTTTCTCATCTTACCTGACAAGCATTGGATTTTAGAGGACCTGTCGTTTGTTTCAGTATTAGAATCAGAGTTTAACTAGATATGGCTCATAAGTGTAGGAAACACCGTTCTTTTGTTCTGAGCACACTCACGTTTCCTGCTATATTAGAGACTCTAGAAAGCAAGAGCGTGCTTCTTGCTCTAAAGCAGAGTGTGATCCATGGATGAGAACTATGCTGTGTGTTTCCCTTTAGAAATGGAGGTAAATTCCATGGTCTGTGTCTTCCCACAAGCAAGACTTCGTTTCAGTTAAGGGTAGTAACTTTTCAGCTCAAACGAACTACAACGTTCACGAAGCTCACACGTTTCTCATCTTAACTGACAAGCATTGGATGTTAGAGGACGAGTGCTTTGTATCAGTGTCAGAAGCAGAGTTGGACTAGATATGGTCCGTATGTGTAGGAAACACTATTCTTTTGTTCTCAGCACACTCAAGTTTCCTGCTGTCTTAGAGAATCTGGAAAGCTAGAGCGTGTTTCTTGCTCTAAAGCAGAGTGTGATCAATGGATGAGAACTCTGTTGTGTGTTTCACTTCAGAAATGGAGTTAAATCCCTGGCTCTGAGTCTTCCTACAAGCAAGACTTCGTTTCAGGTAAGGGCAATTACTTTACAGCTCAAACGAACTACATCTTTCACGAAGCTCACACGTCTCTCATCTTAACTGACAAGCATTGGATGTTAGAGGACCAGTGCTTTGTATCAGTTTCACAAGCAGAGTTGGACTAGATATGGTCCGTATGTGTAGGAAACACTATACTTTTGTTCTCAGCACACTCAAGTTTCCTGCTGTCTTAGAGAATCTGGAAAACTAGAGCGTGTTTCTTGCTCTAAAGCAGAGTGTGATCAATGGATGAGAACTCTGTTGTGTGTTTCACTTCAGAAATGGAGTTAAATCCCTGGCTCTGAGTCTTCCTACAAGCAAGACTTCTTTTCAGGTAAGGGCAGTTACTTTACAGCTCAAACGAACTACATCATTCACGAAGCTCACACGTTTCTCATCTTAACTGACAAGGATTGGATGTTAGAGGACCTGTGGTTTGTTTCAGTTTCAGAAGCACAGTTGAACTAGATATGGTCTGTATGTGTAAGAGTTGAACTAGATATGGTCTGTATGTGTAAGAAACACCGTTCTTTTGTTCTGAGCACACTCAAGTTTCCTGCTCTATTAGAGACTCTAGAAAGATAGAGCGTGCTTCTTGCTCTAAAGCAGAGTGTGATCAATGGATAAGAACCCTGTTGTGTGTTTCACTTCAGAAATGGAGTTAAATCCCTGGCTCTGAGTCTTCCTACAAGCAAGACTTCGGTCAGGTAAGGTCAGTTACTTTACAGCTCAAAGGATCTAAATCGTTCACGAAGCTCACAGGTTTCTCATCTTACCTGACAAGCATTGGATTTTAGAGGATCTGTGATTTGTTTCAGTTTTAGAATCAGAGTTGAACTAGCTATGGCTCATAAGTGTAGGAAACACCGTTCTTTTGTTCTGAACACACTCACGTTTCCTGCTGTATTAGAGACTCTAGAAAGGAAGAGCGTGCTTCTTGCTCTAAAGCAGAGTGTGATCCATGGATGAGAACTATGCTGTGTGTTGCCCTTCAGAAATGGAGTTAAATTCTATGCTCTGTGTCTTCCTACAAGCAAGACTTCATTTCAGTTAAGGGTAGTCAGGTTTCAGCTCATACGAACTACAACGTTCACGAAGCTCACACGTTTCTCATCTTAACTGACAAGCATTGGATGTTAGAGGACCAGTGCTTTGTATCAGTTTCAGAAGCACCGTTGAACTAGATATGGTCCGTATGTGTAAGAAACACCGTTCTATTGTTCTGAGCACACTCAAGTTTCCTGCTGTATTAGAGACTCTAGAAAGATAGAGCGTGCTTCTTGCTCTAAATCAGAGTGTGATCAAAGGATAAGAACCCTGTTGTGTGTTTCACTTCAGAAATGGAGTTAAATCCCAGGCACTGAGTCTTCCTACAAGCAAGACGTCATTACAGGTAAGGGCAGTTACCTTACAGCTCAAACGAACTACATCGTTCACGAAGCTCACACGTTTCTCATCTTAACTGACAAGCATTGGATGTTAGAGGACCAGTGCTTTGTATCAGTTTCAGAAGCAGAGTTGGACTAGATATGATCCGTATGTGTAGGAAACACCGTTCTTTTGTTCTCAGCACACTCAATTTTCCTGCTGTCTTAGAGTCTCTAGAAAAGAAGAGCGTGCTTCTTGCTCTAACACAGAGTCTGATCTATATATGAGAACTCTGATGTGTGTCTCACTTTAGAAATTGAGTTAAATCCCAGCCTCTGGGAATTCCTACAATCAAGACTTCGTTTCAGGTAAGGGCAGTTACTAACAGCTCAAACGAACTACATCGTTCACGAAGCTCACACGATTCTCATCTTAACTGACAAGCATTGGATGATAGAGGACCTGTGGTTTGTTTCAGTTTCAGAAGCAGAGTTTAACTAGATATGGCCTGTATGTATAGGAAACACCGTTCTTTTGTTCTGAGCACACTCAAGTTTCTTGCTGTATTAGAGACTCTAGAAAGCAAGAGCGTTCTTCTTGCTCTAAAGCAGAGTGTGATCCATGGATGAGAACTATGCTGTGTGTTTCCCTTCAGAAATGGAGTTAAATCCCAGGCTCTGAGTCTTCCTACATGCAAGACTTCGTTTCAGGTAAGGGCAGTTACTTTACAGCTCATACGAACTACATCGTTCACGAAGCTCACACGTTTCTCATCTTAACTGACAAGCATTGGATGTTAGAGGACCTGTGCTTTGTATCAATATCAGAGGCAGAGTTCTTCTAGATATGGTCCGTATGTGTAGGAACACTGTTCTTTTGTTCCCAGCACACTCATGTTTCCTGCTGTCTTAGAATCTCTAGAAAGCAAGAGCGTGCTTCTTGCTAAAAGCAGAGTGTGATCTATGTATGAGAACTCTGATGTGTGTTTCACTTCAGAAATGGAGTTAAATCCCAGGCTCTTGGTCTTCCTACAAGCAAGACTTCGTTTCAGGTAAGGGCATTTACTAACAGCTCAAACGAACTACATCGTTCACAAAGCTCACACGTTTCACATCTTAACTGAGAAGCATTGTATGATAGAGGACCTGGGGTTTGTTTCAGTTTCAGAAGCAGAGTTTAACTAGATATAGCCTGTATGTGTCGGAAACACCGTTCTTTTGTTCTGAGCACACTCAAGATTCCTGCTGTAATTAGACTCTATAAAGCAAGAGCTTGCTTCTTGCTCTAAAGCAGAGTGTGATCCATGGATGAGAACTATGCTGTGTGTTTCCCTTCAGAAATGGAGTTAAATTCCATGCTCTGTGTCTTCCTACAAGCAAGAGTTCGTTTCAGGTAAGGCCAGTCACTTTTCAGCTCAAAGGAACTACATCGTTCACGAAGCTCACACGTTTCTCATCTTAACTGACAAGCATTGGATGTTAGAGGACCTGTGGTTTGTTTCTGTTTCAGAAGCACAGTTGAACTAGATATGGTCAGTATGTGTAAGAAACACCGTCCTTTTGTTCTGAGCACACTCAAGTTTCCTGCTGTATTAGAGACTCTGGAAAGCTAGAGCGTGTTTCTTGCTCTAAAGAAGAGTGTGATCAATGGATGACAACTCGGCTGTGTGTTTCACTTCAGAAATGGAGTTAAAGCCCAGGCTCTGAGTCTTCCTACAAGGAAGACTTCGTTTCAAGTAAGGGCAGTTACTTTACAGGTCAAACAAACTACATCGTTCACGAAGCTCACACGTTTCTCATCTTAAATGACAAGCATTGGATGTTAGAGGACCTGTGGTTTGTTTCAGTTTCAGAAGCAAAGTTGAACTAGGTAGGTTCCATATGTGTAAGAAACACCGTTCTTTTGTTCTGAGCACACTCAAGTTACTGGTATATTAGAGACTCTAGGAAGCTATAGCATGCTTCTTGCTCTAAAGCAGAGTGTGATCAATGGATAAGAACTCTGTTGTGTGTTTCACTTCAGAAATGGAGTTAAAGCCCAGGCTCTGAGTCTTACTACAAGGAAGACTTCGTTTCAAGTAAGGGCAGTTACTTTAAACCTCAATCGAACTACATCATTCACGAAGCTCACACGTTTCTCATCTTAACTGACAAGCATTGGATGTTAGAGGAGCTGTGGTTTTTTTCAGATTCAGAAGCACAGTTGAACTAGATATGGTCCGTATGTGTAAGAAACACCGTTCTTTTGTTCTGAGCACACTCAAGTTTCCTGCTGTATTAGAGACTCTAGATAGCTAGAGCGTGCTTCTTGCTCTAAAGCAGAGTGTGATCAATGGATAAGAACCCTGATGTGTGTTTCACTCCAGAAATGGAGTTAAATCTCAGGCTGTGAGTCTTCCTACAAGCAAGACTTAGTTTCAGGTAAGGGCAGTTACTTTACAGCTCAAACGAACTACATCGTTCACGAAGCTCACACGATTCTCATCTTACCTGACAAGCATTGGATTTTAGAGGACCTGTGATTTGTTTCAGTTTTCGAATCAGAGTTGAACTAGATATGGCCCATAAGTGTAGGAAACACCGTTCTTTTGTTCAGAGCACACTCACATTTCCTGCTGTATTAGAGACTCTAGAAAGGAAGAGCGTGCTTCTTGCTCTAAAGCAGAGTGTGATCCATGGATGAGAACTATGC
The DNA here is from genome assembly GCA_949786385.1 of Onychomys leucogaster. Taxonomy (NCBI): domain Eukaryota; kingdom Metazoa; phylum Chordata; class Mammalia; order Rodentia; family Cricetidae; genus Onychomys; species Onychomys leucogaster. Next base: position 17,217 of record CATKUP010000109.1, read on the forward strand.
TGTGTGTTTCCCTTCAGAAATGGAGTTAAATTCCATGCTCTGTGTCTTCCTACAAGCAAGACTTTGTTTTAGTTAAGGGTAGTCACGTTTCCGCTCAAACGTACTACATCGTTCACAAAGCTCACACGTATCTCATCTTAAATGACAAGCATTGGATTTTAGAGGACCTGTGATTTGTTTCAGTTTTAGAATCAGAGTTGAACTAGATATGGCTCATAAGTGTGGGAAACACCTTTCTTTGTTCTGAGCACACTCAGTTTTCCTGCTGTATTAGAGACTCTAGAAAGGAAGAGCGTGCTTCTTGCTCTAAAGCAGAGTGTGATCTATATATGAGAACTCTGATGTGTGTTTCACTTCAGAAATGGAGTTAAATCCCAGGCTCTGAGTCTTCCTACAAGCAAGACATCATTTCAGGTAAGGGCAGTTACTAACAGCTCTAACATACTACATTGTTCACGAATCTCACACGTTTCTCATCTTAACTGACAAGCATTGGATGTTAGAGGACCAGTGCTTTGTATCAGTTTCAGAAGCAGAGTTGGATTAGGTATGGTCCGTACGTGTAGGAAACACCGTTCTTTTGATCTCACCCCACTCACGTTTCCTGGTGTCTTAGAGACTCTAGAAAGCTAGAGCGTGCTTCTTGCTCTAAAGCAGAGTGTGATCAATGGATAAGAACCCTGTTGTGTGCTTCACTACAGAAATGGAGTTAAATCCCAGGCTCTGAGTCTTCCTACAAGCAAGACATCATTACAGGTAAGGGCAGTTACTTTACAGCTCAAACGAACTACATCGTTCATGAAGCTCACACGTTTCTCATCTTAAATGACAAGCATTGGATTTTAGAGGACCTGTGGTTTGTTTCACTTTTAGAATCAGAGTGGAACTAGATATGGCTCATAAGTGTAGGAAACACTACTCTTTTGTTCTCAGCACACTCAAGTTTCCTGCTGTCTTAGAGACTCTGGAAAGCTAGAGCGTGTTTCTTGCTCTGAAGCAGAGTGTGATCAATGGATGAGAACTCTGTTGTGTGTTTCACTTCAGAAATGGAGTTAAATCCCTGGCTCTGAGTCTTCCTACAAGCAAGAATTTGTTTCAGGTAAGGGCAGTTACTTTATAGCTCAAACGAACTACATCGTTCATGAAGCTCACACGTTTCTCATCTTAACTGACAAGCATCGGATGCTAGAGGACCTGTGCTTTGTATAGGTTTCAGAAGCAGAGTTGGATTAGGTATGGTCCGTATATGTAGGAAACTCCGCTCTTTTGTTCTCAGCCCACTCACGTTTCCTGGTATCTAAGAGACTCTAGAAAGCTAGAGCGTGCTTCTTGCCCTAAAGCAGAGTGTGATCAATGGATGACAACTCTGCTGTGTGTTTCACTTCAGAAATGGAGTTAAAGCCCAGGCTCTGAGTCTTCCTACAAGGTAGACTTCGTTTCAAGTGAGGGCAGTTACTTTACAGCTCAAACGAACTACATCGTTGACGAAGCACACACGTTTCTCATCTTAAATGACAAGCATTGGATGTTAGAGGACCTGTGGTTTGTTTCAGTTTCAGAAGCACAGTTGAACTAGATATTGTCCGTATGTGTAAGAAACACCGTTCTTTTGTTCTGAGCACACTCAAGTTTCCTGCTGTATTAGAGACTCTAGAATGCAAGACCCTGCTTCTTGCTCTAAAGCACAGTGTGATCCATGGATGAGAACTATGCTGTGTGTTTCCCTTCAGAAATGGAGTTAAATCCCAGGCTCTGAGTCTTCCTACAAGCAAGACGTCATTACAGGTAAGGGCAGTTACCTTACAGCTCAAACGAACTACATCGTTCACGAAGCTCACACGTTTCTCATCTTAACTGACAAGCATTGGATGTTAGAGGACCAATGCTTTGTATCAGTTTCAGAAGCAGAGTTGGACTAGATATGATCCGTATGTGTAGGAAACACCGTTCTTTTGTTCTCAGCACACTCAAGTTTCCTGCTGTCTTAGAGTCTCTAGAAAAGAAGAGCGTGCTTCTTGCTCTAAAGCAGAGTGTGATCTATATATGAGAACTCTGATGTGTGTCTCACTTTAGAAATGGAGTTAAATCCCAGGCTCTGGGACTTCCTACAATCAAGACTTCGTTTCAGGTAAGGGCATTTACTAACAGCTCAAACGAACTACATCGTTCACAAAGATCACACGTTTCTCATCTTAACTGAGAAGCATTGTATGATAGAGGACCTGGTGTTTGTTTCAGTTTCAGAAGCAGAGTTTAACTAGATATAGCCTGTATGTGTAGGAAACACCGTTCTTTTGTTCTGAGCACACTCAAGATTCCTGCTGTAATTAGACTCTAGAAAGCAAGAGCTTGCTTCTTGCTCTAAAGCAGAGTGTGATCCATGGATGAGAACTATGCTGTGTGTTTCCCTTCACAAATGGAGTTAAATTCCATGCTCTGTGTCTTCCTACAAGCAAGAGTTCGTTTCAGGTAAGGCCAGTCACTTTTCAGCTCAAAGGAACTACATCGTTCATGAAGCTCACACGTTTCTCATCTTAACTGACAAGCACTGGATGTTAGAGGACCTGTGGTTTGTTTCAGTTTCAGAAGCACAGTTGAACTAGATATGGTCAGTATGTGTAAGAAACACCGTCCTTTTGTTCTGAGCACACTCAAGTTTCCTGCTGTATTAGAGACTCTAGAAAGATAGAGCGTGCTTCTTGCTCTAAAGCAGAGTGTGATCAACGGATAAGAACCCTGTTGTGTGTTTCACTTCAGAAATGGAGTTAAATCCCAGGCTCTGAGTCTTCCTACAAGCAAGACATCATTACAAGTAAGGGCAGTTACTTTACAGCTCAAATGAATTACATCGTTCACGAAGCTCACACGTTTCTTATCTTAAATGACAAGCATTGGATTTTAGAGGACCTGTGGTTTGTTTCACTTTTAGAATCAGAATGGAACTAGATATGGCTCATATGTGTAGGAAACACCTTTCTTTTGTTCTCAGCACACTCAAGTTTCCTGCTGTCTTAGAGACTCTGGAAAGCTAGAGCGTGTTTCTTGCTCTAAAGAAGAGTGTGATCAATGGATGAGAACTCTTTTGTGTGTTTCACTTCAGAAATGGAGTTAAGTCCCTGGCTCTGACTCTTACTACAAGCAAGACTTCAATTCAGGTAAGGGCAGTTACTTTACAGCTCAAAGGAACTACATCGGTCACGAAGCTCACACGTTTCTCATCTTAACTGACAAGCATCGCATGTTAGAGGACCAGTGCTTTGTATCAGTTTCAGAAGCAGAGTTGGATTAGGTATGGTCCCTATGTGTAGGAAACACCGTTCTTTTGTTCTCAGCTCACACACGTTTCCTAGTGTCTTAGAGACTCTAGAAAGCGAGAGCGTGCTTCTTGCTCTAAAGCAGAGTGTGATCAATGGATGACAACTCGGCTGTGTGTTTCACTTCAGAAATGGAGTTAAAGCCCAGGCTCTGAGTCTTCCTACAAGGAAGACTTCGTTTTAAGTAAGGGCAGTTACTTTACAGGTCAAACGAACTACATCGTTCACGAAGCTCACACGTTTCTCATCTTAAATGACAAGCATTGGATGTTAGAGGACCTGTGGTTTGTTTCAGTTTCAGAAGCAAAGTTTAACTAGATAGGTTCCGTATGTGTAAGAAACACCGTTCTTTTGTTCTGAGCACACTCAAGTTTCCTGGTATATTAGAGACTCTAGGAAGCTATAGCATGCTTCTTGCTCTAAAGCAGAGTTTGATCAATGGATAAGAACTCTGTTGTGTGTTTCACTTCAGAAATGGAGTTAAATCCCAGGCTCTGAGTCTTCCTACAAGCAAGACATAATTTCAGGTAAGGGCAGTTACTTTACAGTTCAAACGAACTACATCGTTCACGAAGCTCACACGTATCTCATCTTATCTGACAAGCATTGGATTTTAGAGGACCTGTGGTTTGTTTCAGTTTTAGAATCAGAGTGGAACTAGATATGGCTCAAGTGTAGGAAACACCGTTCATTTGTTCTCAGCACACTCATGTTTCCTTCTGTCTTAGAGTCTCTAGAAAGCAAGAGCTTGCTTCTTGCGAAAAGCAGAGTGTGATATATATATGAGAACTCTGATGTGTGTTTCACTTCAGAAATGGAGTTAAATCCCAAGCTCTGGGTCTTCCTACAAGCACGTCATCGTTTCAGGTAAGGGCAGTTACTAATAGCTCAAAGGAACTACGTCGTTCACAAATCTCACACTTTTCTCATCTTAACTGACAAGCATTGGATGATAGAGGACCTGTGGTTTGTTTCAGTTTCAGAAGCAGAGTTTAACTACATATGGCCCGTATGTGTAGGAAACACCGTTCTTTTGTTCTGAGCACACTCAAGTTTCCTGTTGTATTAGAGACTCTAGAAAGCAAGTGCGTGCTTCTGCTCTAAAGCAGAGTGTGATCCATGGATGAGAACTATGCTGTGTGTTTCCCTTCAGAAATGGAGTTAAATTCCATGCTCTTTGTCTTCCTACAATCAAGACTCGTTTCAGGAAGGGCTGTCACTTTTCAGCTCAAATGAACTACATCGTTCACGAAGCGCACATGTTTCTCATCTTAAGTGACAAGCATTGGATGTTAGAGGTCAGTGCTTTGTATCAGTTTCAGAAGCAGAGTTGGATTAGGTATGGTCCGTACGTGTAGGAAACACCATTCTTTTGTTCTCAGCACACTCAAGTTTAGTGCTGTCTTAGAGACTCTAGAAAGCTAGAGCGTGCTTCCTGCTCTAAACCAGAGGGTGATCAATGGATGACAACTCTGCTGTATGTTTCACTTCAGAAATGGAGTTAAAGCCCAGGCTCTGAGTCTTCCTACAAGGAAGACTTCGTTTCAAGTAAGGGCAGTTACTTTACACCTCAATCGAACTACATCATTCACGAAGCTCACACGTTTCTCATCTTAACTGAAAAGCATTGGATGTTAGAGGAGCTGTGGTTTTTTTCAGTTTCAGAAGCACAGTTGAACTAGATATGGTCCGTATGTGTAAGAAACACCGTTCTTTTGTTCTGAGCACACTCAAGTTTCCTGCTGTATTAGAGACTCTAGATAGCTAGAGCGTGCTTCTTGCTCTAAAGCAGAGTGTGATCAAGGGATAAGAACCCTGATGTGTGCTTCACTTCAGAAATGGAGTTAAATCCCAGGCTGTGAGTCTTCCTACAAGCAAGAATTAGTTTCAGGTAAGGGCAGTTACTTTACAGCTCAAATGAATTACATCGTTCACGAAGCTCACACGTTTCTTATCTTAAATGACAAGCATTGGATTTTAGAGGACCTGTGGTTTGTTTCACTTTTAGAATCAGAGTGGAACTAGATATGGCTCATAAGTGTAGGAAACACCTTTCTTTTGTTCTCAGCTCACTCAAGTTTCCTGCTGTCTTAGAGACTCTGGAAAGCTAGAGCGTGTTTCTTGCTCTAAAGAAGAGTGTGATCAATGGATGAGAACTCTTTTGTGTGTTTCACTTCAGAAATGGAGTTAAGTCCCTGGCTCTGACTCTTACTACAAGCAAGACTTCATTTCAGGTAAGGGCAGTTACTTTACAGCTCAAAAGAACTACATCGGTCACGAAGCTCACACGTTTCTCATCTTAACTGACAAGCATCGCATGTTAGAGGACCAGTGCTTTGTATCAGTTTCAGAAGCAGAGTTGGATTAGGTATGGTCCCTATGTGTAGGAAACACCGTTCTTTTGTTCTCAGCTCACACACGTTTCCTAGTGTCTTAGAGACTCTAGAAAGCCAGAGCGTGCTTCTTGCTCTAAAGCAGAGTGTGATCAATGGATGACAACTCGGCTGTGTGTTTCACTTCAGAAATGGAGTTAAAGCCCAGGCTCTGAGTCTTCCTACAAGGAAGACTTCGTTTTAAGTAAGGGCAGTTACTTTACAGGTCAAACGAACTACATCGTTCACGAAGCTCACACGTTTCTCATCTTAAATGACAAGCATTGGATGTTAGAGGACCTGTGGTTTGTTTCAGTTTCAGAAGCAAAGTTTAACTAGATAGGTTCCGTATGTGTAAGAAACACCGTTCTTTTGTTCTGAGCACACTCAAGTTTCCTGGTATATTAGAGACTCTAGGAAGCTATAGCATGCTTCTTGCTCTAAAGCAGAGTTTGATCAATGGATAAGAACTCTGTTGTGTGTTTCACTTCAGAAATGGAGTTAAATCCCAGGCTCTGAGTCTTCCTACAAGCAAGACATAATTTCAGGTAAGGGCAGTTACTTTACAGCTCAAACGAACTACATCGTTCACGAAGCTCACACGTATCTCATCTTAACTGACAAGCATTGGATTTTAGAGGACCTGTGGTTTGTTTCAGTTTTAGAATCAGAGTGGAACTAGATATGGCTCAAGTGTAGGAAACACCGTTCATTTGTTCTCAGCACACTCATGTTTCCTTCTGTCTTAGAGTCTCTAGAAAGCAAGAGCTTGCTTCTTGCGAAAAGCAGAGTGTGATCTATATATGAGAACTCTGATGTGTGTTTCACTTCAGAAATGGAGTTAAATCCCAAGCTCTGGGTCTTCCTACAAGCACGTCATCGTTTCAGGTAAGGGCAGTTACTAATAGCTCAAAGGAACTACGTCGTTCACAAATCTCACACTTTTCTCATCTTAACTGACAAGCATTGGATGATAGAGGACCTGTGGTTTGTTTCAGTTTCAGAAGCAGAGTTTAACTACATATGGCCCGTATGTGTAGGAAACACCGTTCTTTTGTTCTGAGCACACTCAAGTTTCCTGTTGTATTAGAGACTCTAGAAAGCAAGTGCGTGCTTCTGCTCTAAAGCAGAGTGTGATCCATGGATGAGAACTATGCTGTGTGTTTCCCTTCAGAAATGGAGTTAAATTCCATGCTCTTTGTCTTCCTACAATCAAGACTCGTTTCAGGAAGGGCTGTCACTTTTCAGCTCAAATGAACTACATCGTTCACGAAGCGCACATGTTTCTCATCTTAAGTGACAAGCATTGGATGTTAGAGGTCAGTGCTTTGTATCAGTTTCAGAAGCAGAGTTGGATTAGGTATGGTCCGTATGTGTAGGAAACACCATTCTTTTGTTCTCAGCACACTCAAGTTTAGTGCTGTCTTAGAGACTCTAGAAAGCTAGAGCGTGCTTCCTGCTCTAAACCAGAGGGTGATCAATGGATGACAACTCTGCTGTATGTTTCACTTCAGAAATGGAGTTAAAGCCCAGGCTCTGAGTCTTCCTACAAGGAAGACTTCGTTTCAAGTAAGGGCAGTTACTTTACACCTCAATCGAACTACATCATTCACGAAGCTCACACGTTTCTCATCTTAACTGAAAAGCATTGGATGTTAGAGGAGCTGTGGTTTTTTTCAGTTTCAGAAGCACAGTTGAACTAGATATGGTCCGTATGTGTAAGAAACACCGTTCTTTTGTTCTGAGCACACTCAAGTTTCCTGCTGTATTAGAGACTCTAGATAGCTAGAGCGTGCTTCTTGCTCTAAAGCAGAGTGTGATCAAGGGATAAGAACCCTGATGTGTGCTTCACTTCAGAAATGGAGTTAAATCCCAGGCTGTGAGTCTTCCTACAAGCAAGAATTAGTTTCAGGTAAGGGCAGTTACTTTACAGCTCAAATGAATTACATCGTTCACGAAGCTCACACGTTTCTTATCTTAAATGACAAGCATTGGATTTTAGAGGACCTGTGGTTTGTTTCACTTTTAGAATCAGAGTGGAACTAGATATGGCTCATAAGTGTAGGAAACACCTTTCTTTTGTTCTCAGCACACTCAAGTTTCCTGCTGTCTTAGAGACTCTGGAAAGCTAGAGCGTGTTTCTTGCTCTAAAGAAGAGTGTGATCAATGGATGAGAACTCTTTTGTGTGTTTCACTTCAGAAATGGAGTTAAGTCCCTGGCTCTGACTCTTACTACAAGCAAGACTTCATTTCAGGTAAGGGCAGTTACTTTACAGCTCAAAAGAACTACATCGGTCACGAAGCTCACACGTTTCTCATCTTAACTGACAAGCATCGCATGTTAGAGGACCAGTGCTTTGTATCAGTTTCAGAAGCAGAGTTGGATTAGGTATGGTCCCTATGTGTAGGAAACACCGTTCTTTTGTTCTCAGCTCACACACGTTTCCTAGTGTCTTAGAGACTCTAGAAAGCCAGAGCGTGCTTCTTGCTCTAAAGCAGAGTGTGATCAATGGATGACAACTCGGCTGTGTGTTTCACTTCAGAAATGGAGTTAAAGCCCAGGCTCTGAGTCTTCCTACAAGGAAGACTTCGTTTTAAGTAAGGGCAGTTACTTTACAGGTCAAACGAACTACATCGTTCACGAAGCTCACACGTTTCTCATCTTAAATGACAAGCATTGGATGTTAGAGGACCTGTGGTTTGTTTCAGTTTCAGAAGCAAAGTTTAACTAGATAGGTTCCGTATGTGTAAGAAACACCGTTCTTTTGTTCTGAGCACACTCAAGTTTCCTGGTATATTAGAGACTCTAGGAAGCTATAGCATGCTTCTTGCTCTAAAGCAGAGTTTGATCAATGGATAAGAACTCTGTTGTGTGTTTCACTTCAGATATGGAGTTAAATCCCAGGCTCTGAGTCTTCCTACAAGCAAGACATAATTTCAGGTAAGGGCAGTTACTTTACAGCTCAAACGAACTACATCGTTCACGAAGCTCACACGTATCTCATCTTAACTGACAAGCATTGGATTTTAGAGGACCTGTGGTTTGTTTCAGTTTTAGAATCAGAGTGGAACTAGATATGGCTCAAGTGTAGGAAACACCGTTCATTTGTTCTCAGCACACTCATGTTTCCTTCTGTCTTAGAGTCTCTAGAAAGCAAGAGCTTGCTTCTTGCGAAAAGCAGAGTGTGATCTATATATGAGAATTCTGATGTGTGTTTCACTTCAGAAATGGAGTTAAATCCCAAGCTCTGGGTCTTCCTACAAGCACGTCATCGTTTCAGGTAAGGGCAGTTACTAATAGCTCAAAGGAACTACGTTGTTCACAAATCTCACACTTTTCTCATCTTAACTGACAAGCATTGGATGATAGAGGACCTGTGGTTTGTTTCAGTTTCAGAAGCAGAGTTTAACTACATATGGCCCGTATGTGTAGGAAACACCGTTCTTTTGTTCTGAGCACACTCAAGTTTCCTGTTGTATTAGAGACTCTAGAAAGCAAGTGCGTGCTTCTGCTCTAAAGCAGAGTGTGATCCATGGATGAGAACTATGCTGTGTGTTTCCCTTCAGAAATGGAGTTAAATTCCATGCTCTTTGTCTTCCTACAATCAAGACTCGTTTCAGGAAGGGCTGTCACTTTTCAGCTCAAATGAACTACATCGTTCACGAAGTGCACATGTTTCTCATCTTAAGTGACAAGCATTGGATGTTAGAGGTCAGTGCTTTGTATCAGTTTCAGAAGCAGAGTTGGATTAGGTATGGTCCGTACGTGTAGGAAACACCATTCTTTTGTTCTCAGCACACTCAAGTTTAGTGCTGTCTTAGAGACTCTAGAAAGCTAGAGCGTGCTTCCTGCTCTAAACCAGAGGGTGATCAATGGATGACAACTCTGCTGTATGTTTCACTTCAGAAATGGAGTTAAAGCCCAGGCTCTGAGTCTTCCTACAAGGAAGACTTCGTTTCAAGTAAGGGCAGTTACTTTACACCTCAATCGAACTACATCATTCACGAAGCTCACACGTTTCTCATCTTAACTGAAAAGCATTGGATGTTAGAGGAGCTGTGGTTTTTTTCAGTTTCAGAAGCACAGTTGAACTAGATATGGTCCGTATGTGTAAGAAACACCGTTCTTTTGTTCTGAGCACACTCAAGTTTCCTGCTGTATTAGAGACTCTAGATAGCTAGAGCGTGCTTCTTGCTCTAAAGCAGAGTGTGATCAAGGGATAAGAACCCTGATGTGTGCTTCACTTCAGAAATGGAGTTAAATCCCAGGCTGTGAGTCTTCCTACAAGCAAGAATTAGTTTCAGGTAAGGGCAGTTACTTTACAGCTCAAATGAATTACATCGTTCACGAAGCTCACACGTTTCTTATCTTAAATGACAAGCATTGGATTTTAGAGGACCTGTGGTTTGTTTCACTTTTAGAATCAGAGTGGAACTAGATATGGCTCATAAGTGTAGGAAACACCTTTCTTTTGTTCTCAGCACACTCAAGTTTCCTGCTGTCTTAGAGACTCTGGAAAGCTAGAGCGTGTTTCTTGCTCTAAAGAAGAGTGTGATCAATGGATGAGAACTCTTTTGTGTGTTTCACTTCAGAAATGGAGTTAAGTCCCTGGCTCTGACTCTTACTACAAGCAAGACTTCATTTCAGGTAAGGGCAGTTACTTTACAGCTCAAAAGAACTACATCGGTCACGAAGCTCACACGTTTCTCATCTTAACTGACAAGCATCGCATGTTAGAGGACCAGTGCTTTGTATCAGTTTCAGAAGCAGAGTTGGATTAGGTATGGTCCCTATGTGTAGGAAACACCGTTCTTTTGTTCTCAGCTCACACACGTTTCCTAGTGTCTTAGAGACTCTAGAAAGCCAGAGCGTGCTTCTTGCTCTAAAGCAGAGTGTGATCAATGGATGACAACTCGGCTGTGTGTTTCACTTCAGAAATGGAGTTAAAGCCCAGGCTCTGAGTCTTCCTACAAGGAAGACTTCGTTTTAAGTAAGGGCAGTTACTTTACAGGTCAAACGAACTACATCGTTCACGAAGCTCACACGTTTCTCATCTTAAATGACAAGCATTGGATGTTAGAGGACCTGTGGTTTGTTTCAGTTTCAGAAGCAAAGTTTAACTAGATAGGTTCCGTATGTGTAAGAAACACCGTTCTTTTGTTCTGAGCACACTCAAGTTTCCTGGTATATTAGAGACTCTAGGAAGCTATAGCATGCTTCTTGCTCTAAAGCAGAGTTTGATCAATGGATAAGAACTCTGTTGTGTGTTTCACTTCAGAAATGGAGTTAAATCCCAGGCTCTGAGTCTTCCTACAAGCAAGACATAATTTCAGGTAAGGGCAGTTACTTTACAGCTCAAACGAACTACATCGTTCACGAAGCTCACACGTATCTCATCTTATCTGACAAGCATTGGATTTTAGAGGACCTGTGGTTTGTTTCAGTTTTAGAATCAGAGTGGAACTAGATATGGCTCAAGTGTAGGAAACACCGTTCATTTGTTCTCAGCACACTCATGTTTCCTTCTGTCTTAGAGTCTCTAGAAAGCAAGAGCTTGCTTCTTGCGAAAAGCAGAGTGTGATCTATATATGAGAACTCTGATGTGTGTTTCACTTCAGAAATGGAGTTAAATCCCAAGCTCTGGGTCTTCCTACAAGCACGTCATCGTTTCAGGTAAGGGCAGTTACTAATAGCTCAAAGGAACTACGTCGTTCACAAATCTCACACTTTTCTCATCTTAACTGACAAGCATTGGATGATAGAGGACCTGTGGTTTGTTTCAGTTTCAGAAGCAGAGTTTAACTACATATGGCCCGTATGTGTAGGAAACACCGTTCTTTTGTTCTGAGCACACTCAAGTTTCCTGTTGTATTAGAGACTCTAGAAAGCAAGTGCGTGCTTCTGCTCTAAAGCAGAGTGTGATCCATGGATGAGAACTATGCTGTGTGTTTCCCTTCAGAAATGGAGTTAAATTCCATGCTCTTTGTCTTCCTACAATCAAGACTCCTTTCAGGAAGGGCTGTCACTTTTCAGCTCAAATGAACTACATCGTTCACGAAGCGCACATGTTTCTCATCTTAAGTGACAAGCATTGGATGTTAGAGGTCAGTGCTTTGTATCAGTTTCAGAAGCAGAGTTGGATTAGGTATGGTCCGTACGTGTAGGAAACACCATTCTTTTGTTCTCAGCACACTCAAGTTTAGTGCTGTCTTAGAGACTCTAGAAAGCTAGAGCGTGCTTCCTGCTCTAAACCAGAGGGTGATCAATGGATGACAACTCTGCTGTATGTTTCACTTCAGAAATGGAGTTAAAGCCCAGGCTCTGAGTCTTCCTACAAGGAAGACTTCGTTTCAAGTAAGGGCAGTTACTTTACACCTCAATCGAACTACATCATTCACGAAGCTCACACGTTTCTCATCTTAACTGAAAAGCATTGGATGTTAGAGGAGCTGTGGTTTTTTTCAGTTTCAGAAGCACAGTTGAACTAGATATGGTCCGTATGTGTAAGAAACACCGTTCTTTTGTTCTGAGCACACTCAAGTTTCCTGCTGTATTAGAGACTCTAGATAGCTAGAGCGTGCTTCTTGCTCTAAAGCAGAGTGTGATCAAGGGATAAGAACCCTGATGTGTGCTTCACTTCAGAAATGGAGTTAAATCCCAGGCTGTGAGTCTTCCTACAAGCAAGAATTAGTTTCAGGTAAGGGCAGTTACTTTACAGCTCAAATGAATTACATCGTTCACGAAGCTCACACGATTCTCATCTTACCTGACAAGCATTGGATTTTAGAGGACCTGTGATTTGTTTCAGTTTTAGAATCAGAGTTGAACTAGATATGGCTCATAAGTGTAGGAAACACCGTTCTTTTGTTCGGAGCACACTCAGGTTTCCTTCTGTATTAGAGACTCTAGAAAGGAAGAGCATGCTTCTTGCTCTAAAGCAGAGTGTGATCCATGGATGAGAACTATGCTGTGTGTTTCCCTTCAGAAATGGAGTTAAATTCCATGCTCTGTGTCTTCCTACAAGCAAGACTTTGTTTTAGTTAAGGGTAGTCACGTTTCTGCTCAAACGAACTACATCGTTCACGAAGCTCACACGTATCTCATCTTAACTGACAAGCATTGGATTTTAGAGGACCTGTGGTTTGTTTCAGTTTTAGAATCAGAGTGGAACTAGATATGGCTCAAGTGTAGGAAACACCGTTCTTTTGTTCTCAGCACACTCATGTTTCCTTCTGTCTTAGAGTCTCTAGAAAGCAAGAGCGTGCTTCTTGCTAAAAGCAGAGTGTGATGTATATATGAGAACTCTGATGTGTGTTTCTCTTCAGAAATGGAGTTAAATCCCAAGCTCTGAGTCTTCCTACAAGCAGGACTTCGTTTCAGGTAAGGGCAGTTACTAATAGCTCAAAGGAACTACATCGTTCACGAATCTCACACGTTTCTCATCTTAACTGACAAGCATTGGATGATAGAGGACCTGTGGTTTGTTTCAGTTTCAAAAGCAGAGTTTAACTAGATATGGCCCCTATGTGTAGGAAACACCGTTCTTTTGTTCTCAGCACACTCAAGTTTCGTGTTGTATTAGAGACTCTAGAAAGCAAGTGCGTGCTTCTTGCTGTAAAGCAGAGTGTGATCCATGGATGAGAACTATGCTGTGTGTTTCCCTTCAGAAATGGAGTTAAATTCCATGCTCTGTGTCTTCCTACAAACAAGACCTCGTTTCAGGGAGGGCTGTCACGTTTCAGCTCTAACGAACTACAACGTTCACGAAGCTCACACGTTTCTCATCTTAACTGACAAGCATTGGATGTTAGAGGACCAGTGCTTTTTATCAGATTCAGAAGCAGAGTTGGACTACATATGGTCCGTATGTGTAGGAAACACTATTCTTTTGTTCTCAGCACACTCAAGTTTCCTGCTGTATTAGAGACTCTAGAAAGCTAGAGCGTGCTTGTTGCTCTAAAGCAGAGTATGATCAATGGATAAGAACCCTGATGTGTGTTTCACTTCAGAAATGGAGTTAAATCCCAGGCTCTGAGTCTTCCTACAAGCAAGACTTGGTTTCAGGTAAGGGCAGTTACTTTACAGCTCAAACGAACTACATCGTTCACGAAGCTCACACGTTTCTCATCTTAACTGAAATGCATTGGATGTTAGAGGAGCTGTGGTTTGTTTCAGTTTCAGAAGCACAGTTGAACTAGATATGGTCCGTATGTGTAAGAAACACCGTTCTTTTGTTCTGAGCACACTCAAGTTTCCTGCTGTATTAGAGACTCTAGATAGCTAGAGCGTGCTTCTTGCTCTAAAGCAGAGTGTGATCAAGGGATAAGAACCCTGATGTGTGCTTCACTTCAGAAATGGAGTTAAATCCCAGGCTGTGAGTCTTCCTACAAGCAAGAATTAGTTTCAGGTAAGGGCAGTTACTTTACAGCTCAAATGAATTACATCGTTCACGAAGCTCACACGATTCTCATCTTACCTGACAAGCATTGGATTTTAGAGGACCTGTGATTTGTTTCAGTTTTAGAATCAGAGTTGAACTAGATATGGCTCATAAGTGTAGGAAACACCGTTCTTTTGTTCGGAGCACACTCAGGTTTCCTTCTGTATTAGAGACTCTAGAAAGGAAGAGCATGCTTCTTGCTCTAAAGCAGAGTGTGATCCATGGATGAGAACTATGCTGTGTGTTTCCCTTCAGAAATGGAGTTAAATTCCATGCTCTGTGTCTTCCTACAAGCAAGACTTTGTTTTAGTTAAGGGTAGTCACGTTTCTGCTCAAACGAACTACATCGTTCACGAAGCTCACACGTATCTCATCTTAACTGACAAGCATTGGATTTTAGAGGACCTGTGGTTTGTTTCAGTTTTAGAATCAGAGTGGAACTAGATATGGCTCAAGTGTAGGAAACACCGTTCTTTTGTTCTCAGCACACTCATGTTTCCTTCTGTCTTAGAGTCTCTAGAAAGCAAGAGCGTGCTTCTTGCTAAAAGCAGAGTGTGATGTATATATGAGAACTCTGATGTGTGTTTCTCTTCAGAAATGGAGTTAAATCCCAAGCTCTGAGTCTTCCTACAAGCAGGACTTCGTTTCAGGTAAGGGCAGTTACTAATAGCTCAAAGGAACTACATCGTTCACGAATCTCACACGTTTCTCATCTTAACTGACAAGCATTGGATGATAGAGGACCTGTGGTTTGTTTCAGTTTCAAAAGCAGAGTTTAACTAGATATGGCCCCTATGTGTAGGAAACACCGTTCTTTTGTTCTCAGCACACTCAAGTTTCGTGTTGTATTAGAGACTCTAGAAAGCAAGTGCGTGCTTCTTGCTGTAAAGCAGAGTGTGATCCATGGATGAGAACTATGCTGTGTGTTTCCCTTCAGAAATGGAGTTAAATTCCATGCTCTGTGTCTTCCTACAAACAAGACCTCGTTTCAGGGAGGGCTGTCACGTTTCAGCTCTAACGAACTACAACGTTCACGAAGCTCACACGTTTCTCATCTTAACTGACAAGCATTGGATGTTAGAGGACCAGTGCTTTTTATCAGATTCAGAAGCAGAGTTGGACTACATATGGTCCGTATGTGTAGGAAACACTATTCTTTTGTTCTCAGCACACTCAAGTTTCCTGCTGTATTAGAGACTCTAGAAAGCTAGAGCGTGCTTGTTGCTCTAAAGCAGAGTATGATCAATGGATAAGAACCCTGATGTGTGTTTCACTTCAGAAATGGAGTTAAATCCCAGGCTCTGAGTCTTCCTACAAGCAAGACTTGGTTTCAGGTAAGGGCAGTTACTTTACAGCTCAAACGAACTACATCGTTCACGAAGCTCACACGTTTCTCATCTTAACTGAAATGCATTGGATGTTAGAGGAGCTGTGGTTTGTTTCAGTTTCAGAAGCACAGTTGAACTAGATATGGTCCATATGTGTAAGAAACACCGTTCTTTTGTTGTGAGCACACTCACTTTTCCTGCTGTATTAGAGACTCTAGAAAGGTAGAGCGTGCTTCTTGCTCTAAAGCAGAGTGTGATCAATGGATAAGAACCCTGATGTGTGTTTCACTTCAGAAATGGTGTTAAATCCCAGGCTGTGAGTCTTCCTACAAGCAAGACTTAGTTTCAGGTAAGGGCAGTTACTTTACAGCTAAAACGCACTACATCGTTCACGAAGCTCACACGTTTCACATCTTACCTGACAAGCATTGGATTTTAGAGGACCTGTGATTTGTTTCAGTTTTAGAATCACAGTTGAACTAGATATGGCTCATAAGTGTAGGAAACTCCTTTCTTTTGTTCTGAGCACACTCACGTTTACTGCTGTATTAGAGACTCTAGAAAGGAAGAGCGTGCTTCTTGCTCTAAAGCAGAGTGTGATCCATGGATGAGAACTATGCTGTGTGTTTCCCTTCAGAAATGGATTTAAATACCAGGCTCTGTGTCTTCCTACAAGCAAGACATCGTTTCAGATAATGGCACTCACTTTTCAGCTCTAATGAACTACATCGTTCACGAAGCTCACACGAGCATATCTTAAATGACAAGCATTGGATGTTAGAGGACCTGTGCTTGTATCAATTTCAGAAGCAGAGTTGGACTCGATACGGTCCGTATGTGTAGGAAACACCGTTCTTTTGTTCTCAGCACACTCAATTTTCCTGTTTTATTAGAGACTCTAGAAAGCAAGAGCGTTCTTCTTGCTCTAAAGCAGAGTGTGATCCATGGATGAGAACTATGCTGTGTGTTTCCCTTCAGAAATGGAGTTAAATCCCAGGCTCTGTGTCTTCCTACAAACACTACTTTGTTTCAGGTAAGGGCAGTCACTTTTCAGCTCTAACGAACTACATCGTTCACGAAGTTCACAGGTTTCTGATCTTAACTGACAAACATTGGATGTTAGAGGACCAGTGCTTTGTAACAGTTCCAGAGGAAGAGTTGGACTAGATATGGTCCGTATGTGTAGGAAACACCGTTCTTTTTTTCTGACCACACTCACGTTTCCTGCTGTTTTAGAGACTCTAGAAAGCAAGAGCGTAATTCTTGCTCTAAAGCCGAAAGTGAGCAATGGATGAGATCTCTGCGGTGTGTTCCACTTCAGAAATGGAGTTAAATGCCAGGCTCTGAGTCTTCCTACATTAAAGACTTCGTTTCAGGCAAGTGCAGTTACCTTAGAGCTCAAACGAACTACAACGTATATGAGGCTCACTCGTTTCTCGGTCTTAATTAAAAAGCATTGGATGTTACCGGACCTGTTCTTTATGTCAGTTTCAGAATAAGAGTTGAACTAGATATGGTCGGTATGTGTAGGAAACACCGTTCTTTTGTTCTCAGCACACTCATGTTTCATGCTGTCTTAGAGATTCTAGAAAGCAAGAGCGTGTTTCTTGCTCTAAAGCAGAGTGTGATCTATGAATGAGAACTCTGCTGGGTGTTTCACTTCAGAAATGGAGTTAAATCCCAGGATCTGAGTCTTCCTACAATCAAGACTTCATTTCATGTAAGGGAAGTTACTTTACAGCTCAAACGAACTGCATTGTTCACAAAGTTCACACGTTTCTGATCTTAACTGATAAGCATTGGATGTTAGAGGACCTGTGGTTTGTTTCTCTTTCAGAAGCAGAGTTGAACTCGATATGGCCCTTATGTGTAGGAAACACCGTTCTTTTGTTCTGAGCACACTCACATTTCCTGTTGTATTAGGGTTTCTAGAAAGCAACAGCGTGCTTCTTGCTCTAAAACAAAATGTGACTCATGGATGAGAACTATGCTGTGTGTTTCCCTTCAGAAGTGGAGTTAAATTCCAGGCTCTGTGTCTTCCTAAAAGCAAGACTTTGTTATAAGTAAGGGCAGTCACTTTTCAGCTCTAACAAATTACATCGTTCACGAAGTTCACAGGTTTTTGATCTTAACTGACAAACATTGGATGTTAGACGACCAGTGCTTTGTATCAGTTCCAGAGTAAGAGTTGGACTAGATATGGTCCGTATGTGTAGGAAACACCGTTCTTTTTTTCTGACCACACTCATGTTTCCTGCTGTCTTAGAGACTCTAGAAAGCAAGAGCGTGCTTCTTGCTCTAAAGTAGAGTGTGATCTATGGATGAGAACTATGCTGTGTTTTTCCCTTCAGAAATGGATTGAAATCCAAGGCTCTGAGTCTTCCTACAAGCAAGACCTCGTTTCAGGTAAGGGCAATTACTTCACAGCTCAAACGAACTATATCGTTCACGAAGCTCACAAGTTTCTCATCTTAACTGACAAGAATTGGATGTTAGAGGACCTGTGCTTTGTATCAATTTCAGAGGCAGACGTGGACTAGATATGGTCTGTATGTGTAGGAAACACCGTTCTTTTGTTCTCAGCACACTCATGTTTCATGCTGTCTTAGAGATTCTAGAAAGCAAGAGCGTGCCTCTTGCTCTACAGCAGAGTGTGATCCATGGATGAGAACTCTTCTCTGTGTTTCGCTTCAGAAATGGAGTTAAATCCCAGGCTCTGAGTATTCCTACAAGCAAGACTTCGTTTCAGATAAGGGCAGTTTGTTTATAGCTCAAAGGAACTACATTGTTCACGAAGCTCAGACGTTTCTCATCTTAACTGACAAGCATTGGATATTAGAGGACCAGTGCGTTGTATCAGTTTCAGAAGCAGAGTTGGACTACATGTGGTCCGTGTGTGTAGGAAACACCATTCTTTTGTTCTCAGCACACTCACCTTTCCTGCTGTCATATAGACTCTAGAAAGCAAGAGCATGCTTCTTGTTCTAAAGCAGATTGTGATCAATGGATGATTACACTGAAGTGTGTTTTACTTCAGAAATGGAGTTAAATCCCAGGCTCTGTGTCTTCCTACAACAAGAATTCGTTTCAGGTAAGGACATAGAGACCATATAGTCCAACTCTGCTTCTGAAACTGATACAAAGCACTGGTCCCCTAACATCAAATGCTTGTCAGTTAAGATGGGAAACTTGTTAGCTTCGTGAACGATGTAGTTCGTTTGAGCTTCAAAGTGTCTGCCCTTACCTGAAAAGAAGTCTTGCTTGTAGGAAGACACAAAGCCTGGTATTTATCTCCATTTCTGAAGGGAAACACACAGCAGAGTTCTCATCCATGGATTACACTCTGCTTTAGAGCAAGAAGAACGCTCTTGCTTTCTAGAGTCTCTAAGACAGCAGGAAACGTGAGTGTGCTAAGAAGAAATGAACCATGTTTCCTACACATACAGACCATATGTAGACCAACTCTGCTTCTGAAACTGACACAAAGCAGTGGTCCTCTATCAGCCGATGCTTGTCAGTTAAGATGAGAAACGTGTAAGCTTCGTGAACGATGTAGTTTGTTTGAGCTGAAAAGTGACTGGCCTTACCTGAAACGAAGTCTTGCTTGTGGAAGACAAAGATCCTGGGATTTAATTCCATTTCTGAAGGAAAACACACAACATAGTTCTCATCCGTGGATCACACTCTGCTTTAGAGCAAGTAGCACGCTCTTGCTTTCTAGATTCTCTAATACAGCAGGAAATGTGAGTGTGCTCAGAAGAAAAGAACCGTGGTTCCTATACATACGGACCATATCTACTTCAACTCTGGTTGAAATTGATACAAAGCAAAGGTACTCTAACATCCAATGCTTCTCCGTTAAGATGAGAAACGTGTGAGCTTCGTGAACGATGTAGTTCGTTTGAGCTGAAAAGTGACAGCCCTTACATGAAACGAAGTCTTGACTGAAGGAAGACACAGAGCCTAGGATTTAACTCCATTTCTGAAGGGAAACACACAGCAGAGTTCTCATCCATGGATCACACTCTGCTTTAGAGCTAGAAGCACACTCTTGCTTTCCAGAGTCTCTAATACAGCAGGAAACTTGAGTGTGCTCAGAACAAATGAACGGTGTTTCCTACACATACAGATCATATCTAGTATAAATCTGCGTCTGAAACTGATACAAAGCACTGATCATCTAACATCCAATGCTTGTCAGTTAAGACGAGAAACGTGTGACCTTCGTGAACGCTGTAGTTCGTTTGAGCTGAAAAGTGAAATCCCTTACCTGAAAAGAATTCTTGCTTGTAGGAAGACACAGAGCCTGGAATTTAACTCCATTTCTGCAGTGAAACATACAGCAGAGTTCGCATCCATTGTTTACACTCTGCTTTAGAGCAAAAAGCACGCTCTAGCTTTCTAGAGTCTCTAAGACAGCAGGAAACTTGTGCGTGCTTAGAAAAAATGAACGGTATTTCCTACACATACGGACCATATCTAGTTCAACTCTGCTTCTGAAACTGAAACAAACCACAGGTCCTCTAACATCCAATGCTTTTCAGTTAAGATGAGAAACGTGTGAGCTTCGTGAACGAAGTAGTTCGTTTGAGCTGTAAAGTTACTGCCCTTAGTTGAAACGAAATCTTCCTTGGAGGAAGACTTAGAGCCTGGGATTTAAACCCGTTTCTGAAGTGAAACACACAGCAGAGTTTGCATCCATTGATCACAATCTGCTTTAGATCAAGAAGCATGCTCTTGCTTTCTAGATTCTCTAAGACATCAGGAAACCTGTGTGTGCTGAGAACAAAACAACGGTGTTTCCTACACATACGGACCATATCTAGTCCAACTATGCTTCTGAAACTGATACAAAGCACTGGTCCTCTAACATCAAATGCTTTTCAGTTAAGATGGGAAACTTGTTAGCTTCGTGAACGATGTAGTTCGTTTGAGCTTCAAAGTGTCTGCCCTTACCTGAAAAGAAGTCTTGCTTGTAGGAAGACACAAAGCCTGGTATTTATCTCCATTTCTGAAGGGAAACACACAGCAGAGTTCTCATCCATGGATTACACTCTGCTTTAGAGCAAGTAGAACGCTCTTGCTTTCTAGAGTCTCTAAGACAGCAGGAAACGTGAGTGTGCTCAGAAGAAATGAACCATGTTTCCTACACATACAGACCATATGTAGACCAACTCTGCTTCTGAAACTGACACAAAGCAGTGGTCCTCTAACATCCGATGCTTGTCAGTTAAGATGAGAAACGTGTAAGCTTTGTGAACGATGTAGTTCGTTTGAGCTTCAAAGTGTCTGCCCTTACCTGAAAAGAAGTCTTGCTTGTAGGAAGACACAAAGCCTGGTATTTATCTCCATTTCTGAAGGGAAACACACAGCAGAGTTCTCATCCATGGATTACACTCTGCTTTAGAGCTAGAAGCACGCTCTTGCTTTCCAGAGTCTCTAATACAGCAGGAAACTTGAGTGTGTTCAGAACAATAGAACAGTGTTTCCTACACATACGGACCTTATCTAGTTCAACTCTGCTTCTGAAACTGAAACAAACCACAGGTCCTCAAACATCCAATGCTTGTCAGAAAAGATTAGAAACGTGTGAGCTTCGTGAATGATATAGTTCTTTTGAGCTGTAAAGTACCTGCCCTTACCTGAAACGATGTCTTGCTTGTAGGAAGACACAGAGCCTGGGATTTAACTCCATTTCTGAAGAGAAACATACAACACAGTTCTCATATGTGGATCACACTCTGCTTTAGAGCAAGAAGCACGCTCTTGCTTTCTAGATTCTCTAATACAGCAGGAAACGTGAGTGTGCTCAGAAGGAAAGAACCGTGTTTCCTATACATACAGACCATATCTAGTTCAACTATGCTTGAAATTGATACAATGCAAAGGTCCTGTAACATCAAATGCTTCTCAGTTAAGATGAGATACGTGTGACCTTCGTGAACGATGTAGTTCGTTTGAGCTGTAAAGTAACTGCCCTTACCTGAAACGAAGTCTTGCTTGTAGGAAGACTCAGAGCCTGGGAATTAACTCCATTTCTGAAGTGAAACACACAGCAGAGTTCTCATCCATTGTTCACACTCTGCTTTAGAGCAAGAAGCACGCTCTAGCTCTCTAGAATCTCTATGACAGCAGGAAACATGAGTGTCCTGAGAACAAATGAACGGTGTTTCCTACACATACGGATCATATCTAGTCCAAATCCACTTCTGAAACTGATACAAAGCACTGGTCCTCTAACATCCAATGCTTGTCAGTTAAGACGAGAAACGTGTGAGCTTCGGGAACGATGTAGTTTGTTAGAGCTGAAAAGTGACTGCCCTTCCTGAAACGAAGTCTTGCTTGTAGGAAGACTCAGAGCCCGGATTTAACTCCATTTCTGAAGTGAAACACACAGCAGAGTTCTCATCCATGGATCACACTCTGCTTTAGAGCAAGAAGCACGCTCTTGCTTTCCAGAGTCTCTAATACAGCAGGAAACATGAGTGTGCTCAGAAGAAAAGAACCATGTTTCCTATACATACGGACGATATCTAGTTCAACTCTACTTGAAATTTATACAAAGCAAAGGTCCTCTAACATCCAATGCTTCTCAGTTAAGATGAGAAACGTGTGACCTTCTTGAACGATGTAGTTCGTTTGAGCTGTAAAGAAACTGCCCTTACCTGAAACGAAGTCTTGCTTGTAGGAAGACTCAGAGCCAGGGATTTAACTCCATTTCTGAAGTGAAACACACAACAGAGTTCTCATCTATTGTTCACACTCTGCTTTAGAGCTAGAAGCACGCTCTTGCTTTCCAGATTCTCTAATACAGCAGGAAACTTGAGTGTGTTCAGAACAATAGAACAGTGTTTCCTACACATACGGACCATATCTAGTTCAACTCTGCTTCTGAAACTGAAACAAACCACAGGTCCTCAAACATCCAATGCTTGTCAGTTAAGATGAGAAACGTGTGAGCTTCGTGAATGATGTAGTTCTTTTGAGCTGTAAAGTAACTGCCCTTACTTGAAAAGAAGTCTTGCTTGTAACAAGACTTAGAGCATGGGATTTAACTCCATTTTTGATGTGAAACACACAGCAGAGTTCTCATCCATTGTTCACACTCTGCTTTAGAATAAGAAGAATGCTCTTTCTTTCTAGAGTCTCTAAGACAGCAGGAACCATGAGTGTGATGAGAACAAAAGAACGGTGTTTCCTACACATTCGTATAATATCTAGTCCAAATGTGCTCCTGAAACTGATACAAAGCACTGGTCCTCTAACATCCAATGCTTGTCAGTTAAGATGAGAAACATGTGAGCTTCATGAACGATGTAGTTCATTTGTGCTGAAAAGTGACTGCCCTTGCCTGAAACGAAGTCTTGATTGCAGGACGACACAGAGCCTGGGATTTATTTCCATTTCTGAAGGGAAACACACAGCAGAGTTCTCATCCATGGATCGCACTCTGCTTCAGAGCAAGAAGAAAGCTCTTGCTTTCCAGAGACTCTAACACAGCAGGAAACGTGAGTGTGCTCAGAAGAAATGTACCGTGTTTCCTATACATACGGACCATATCTAGTTCAACTCTGCTTGAAATTGATACAACGCAAAGGTCCTCTAACATCCAATGCTTGTCAGTTAAGATGAGAAACGTGTGAGCTTCGTGAACGATGTAGTTCGTTTGAGCTGTAAAGTACCTGCCCTTACCTGAAACGAAGTCTTGATTGTAGGAAGACACAGATCCTGGGATTTAACTCCATTTCTGAAGAGAAACACAGAGAATCGTTCTCATCCATGGATGAAACTCTGCTTTAGAGCAAGAAGAACGCTATTTCTTTCTACAGACTCTAATACCGCAGGAAACTTGAGTGTTTTCAGAACAAAAGAACGGTGTTTCATACACATACGGACTATATCTAGTCCAACTCTGCTTCTGAAACTGAAACAAAGCACAGGTCCTCTAACATCCAATGCTTGTCAGTTCAGATGAGAAACGTGTGAGCTTAGTGAACGATGTAGTTCCTTTGTGCTGAAAAGTGACTGCCATTACCTGAAACGAAGTCTTGCTTGTAGGAAGACACAGAGCCTGGGATTAAACTCCAATTCTGAAGAGAAACACACAGCAGAGTTCTCATCCATGGATCACACTCTGCTTCAGAGCAAGAAGAAAGTTCTTTCTTTCCAGAGACTCTAACACAGCAGGAAACATGAGTGTGCTCAGAACAAAAGAACGGTGTTTCCTACACATACGGACCATATCTAGTTCAACTCTGCTTCTGAAACTGATACAAAGCAATGGTCCTCTAACACCCGATGCTTGTCAGTTAAGATGAGAAATGTTTGATCTTCGTGAACGATGTAGTTCCTTTTTTCTGAAAAGTGACTGCCCTTACCTGAAACGAAGTCTTGCTTGTAGGAAGACACAGAGCCTGGGATTTAAATCCGTTTCTAAAGTGAAACACACAGCAGAGTTTGCATCCATTGATCACAATCTGCATTAGAGCAAGAAGCATGCTCTTGCTTTCTAGATTCTCTAAGACAGCAGGAAACGTGTGTGTGCTGAAACAAAAGAACGGTGTTTCCTACACATACGGACCATATCTAGTCCAACTCTGCTTCTGAAACTGATACAAAGCACTGGTCCTCTAACATCAAATGCTTGTCAGTTAAGATGGGAAACTTGTTAGCTTCGTGAACGATGTAGTTCATTTGAGCGTCAAAGTGTCTGCCCTTACTTGAAACGAAGTCTTGCTTGTAGGAAGACACAAAGCCTGGGATTTATCTACATTTCTGAAGGGAAAGACACAGCAGAGTTCTCATCCATGAATTACACTCTGCTTTAGAGCAAGATGCACGCTCTTGCTTTCCAGAATCTCTAAGACAGCAGGAAACGTGAGTGTGCTCAGAAGAAAAGAACCATGTTTCCTATACATACGGACCATATCTAGTTCAACTCTGCTTGAAATTGATACAACGCAAAGGTCCTCTAACATCCAATGCTTCTCAGTTAAGATGAGAAACGTGTGACCTTCATGAACAATGTAGTTCTTTTGTGCTGTAAAGTAACTGCCCTTACCTGAAACGAAGTCTTGCTTGTAGGAAGACTCAGAGCCAGGGATTTAACTCAATTTCTGAAGTGAAACACACAACAGAGTTCTCATCTATTGATCACACTCTGCTTTAGAGCAAGAAGCACGCTCTAGCTTTCTAGAATCTCTAAGACAGCAGGACTTGAGTGTGCTGAGTACAAATGAATGGTGTTTCCTATACATACGGATCATATCTAGTCCAAATAAGCTTCGGAAACTGATACAAAGCACTGGTCATCTTACATCCAATGCTTGTCAGTTAAGACGAGAAACGTGTGAGCTTAATGAACAATGTAGTTCGTTTGAGCTGAAAAGTGACTGCCCTTACCTGAAAAGAATTCTTGCTTGTAGGCAGACACAGCGCCTGGATTTCACTCCATTTCTGCAGTGAAACACACAGCAGAGTTCGCATCCATTGTTTACACTCTGCTTTAGAGCAAGAAGCACGCTCTAAATTTCTTGAGTCTCTAAGAGAGCAAGAAACTTGTGTGTGCTGAGAAAAAATGAACGGTGTTTCCTACACATACAGATCATATCTAGTCCAACTCTGCTTCTGAAACTGAAACAAACCACAAATCCTCTAACTTACAATGCTTGTCATTTCAGATGAGAAACGTGTGAGCTTCGTGAACGATGTAGTTCCTTTGTGCGGAAAAGTGACTGCCCTTACCTGAAACGAAGTCTTGATTGTAGGAAGACACAGAGCCTGGGATTTAACTCCATTTCTGAAGGGAAACACACAGCAGAGTTCTCATATATGGATCACACTCTGCTTTAGAGCTAGAAGCACGCTTTTGTTTTCCAGAGTCTCTAATACAGCAGGAAACTTGAGTGTGCTCAGAAAAAAAGAACAGTGTGTCCTACATATACGGACCATATCTAGTTCAATACTGCTTCTGAAACTGCAACAATCCACAGATCCTCTAACACCCAATGCTTGACTGTTAGGATGAGAAACGTGTGAGCTTCGTGAACGATGTTGTTCGTTTGAGCTGTCAAGTAACTGCCCTTTCCTGAAACGAAGTCTTGCTTGTAGGAAGACACACAGCCTGGGATTTAACTCCATTTCTGAAGGGAAACACACAGCAGAGTTCTCATCCATTCATCACACTCCGCTTTAGAGCGAGAAGCACGCTCTTGCTTTCTAGATTCTCTAATACAGCAGGAAACGTGTGTGTGCTGAGAACAAAAGAACGGTTTTTCCTACACAGAGGGGCCATATCTAGTTCTAATCTGCTTCTGAAACTTAGACAAACCCCAAGTCCTCTAACATCCAATGCTTGTCAGTTAGGATGAAAAACGTGTGAGCTTTGTGAACGATGTAGTTTGTTAGAGCTGAAAAGTGACTGCATTTCCCTGAAACGACGTCTTGCAGGTAGGAAGACACAGAGCTTGGGATTTAACTCCATTTAAGAAGGGAAACGCACAGCACAGTTCTCATCCATGAAACTCACTCTGATTTAGAGCAAGAGATACGCAATTCCTTTCTAGAGTCTTTAATACAGCAGGAAACATGATTGTGCTCAGAACAAAAGAACGGTGTTTCCTACACATACGGACCATATCTAGTCCATCTCTGCTTCTGAAACAGATACAAAGCACTGTTCCTATAACATCCAATGCCTATCAGTTAAGATGAGAAACGTGTGAGCTTCATGAATGATGTAGTTCATTTTAGCTGAAAAATGACTGCCCTTACCTGAAACGAAGTCTTGCTTGTAGGAAGACACAGAGCCTGGGATTTAACTCCAATTCTGAAGGGAAACACACAGCACAGTTCTCATCCATTCATCACACTCTGCTTTAGAGCAAGAAGCATGCTCTTGCTTTCTAGAGTCTCTAATACAGCAGGAAACGTGTGTGTACTGAGAACAAAAGAACGGATTTTCCTACACATAAGGGCCATATCTAGTTCTAATCTGCTACTGAAACTGAAACAAACCACACGTTCTCTAACATCCAATGCTTGTGAGTTAAGATGAGAATCGTGTGAGCTTCTTGAACAATGTAGTTCGTTTGAGCTGAAAAGTGACTGCGTTTACCTGAAACCAAGTCTTGCTTGTAGGAAAAATCAGAGCCTGGGATTTAACTCCATTTCTGTAGTGAAACACACAGCAGAGTTCCCATCCATTGATCACACTCTGCTTTAGAGCAAGGAGAACGCTCTTGCATTTTAGAGTCTCTAATACAGCAGGAAACGTGAGTGTGCTGAGAATAAAAGAACGGAGTTTCCTACACATACATACCATATCTAGTCCAACTCTGCTTCTGAAACTGATACAAAGCACTGGTCCTCTAACATCCAATGCTTGTCAGTTAAGATGAGAAACGTGTGGGCTTCGTGAATGTTGTAGTTCGTTTGAGCTGAAAAGTGACTTCCCTTACCTGAAAGGAATTCTTGCTTGTAGGAAGACACAGAGCCTGGGATTTAACTCTATTTCTGAAGTGAAACACACAGCAGAGTTCTCATCCATTGATCACACTCTGCTGTAGAGCCAGAAGCACGCTCTTGCTTTCTAGATTCTCTAATACAGCAGGAAACGTGTGTGTGCTGAGAACAAAAGAACGTTTTTTCCTACACATAGGGGCCATATCTAGTTCTAATCTGCTTCTGAAATTTAAACAAACCCCACGTCCTCTAACATCTAATGCTTGTCAGTTAGGATGAGAAACGTGTGAGCTTCGTGAATGTTGTAGTTCGTTTGAGCTGAAAAGTGACTTCCCTTACCTGAAAGGAATTCTTACTTGTAGGAAGACACAGAGCCTGGGATTTAACTCTATTTTCGAAGTGAAACACACAGCAGAGTTCTCATCCATTGATCACACTCTGCTGTAGAGCGAGAAGCACGCTCTTGCTTTCTAGATTCTCTAATACAGCAGGAAACGTGTGTGTGCTGAGAACAAAAGAACGGTTTTTCCTACACATAAGGGCCATATCTAGTTCTAATCTGCTTCTGAAATTTAAACAAACCCCACGTCCTCTAACATCCAATGCTTGTCAGTTAGGATGAGAAACGTGTGAGCTTCGTGAACCATGTAGTTTGTTAGAGCTGAAAAGTGACTGCGTTTACCTGAAATGAAGTCTTGCATGTAGGAAGACACAGAGCTTGGGATTTAACTCCATTTAAGAAGGGAAACGCACAGCACAGTTCTCATCCATGAAACTCACTCTGATTTAGAGCAAGAGGTACGCATTTCCTTTCTAGAGTCTCTAATACAGCAGGAAACATGATTGTGCTCAGAACAAAAGAACGGTGTTTCCTACACATACGGACCATATCTAGTCCATCTCTGCTTCTGAAACTGATACAAAGCACTGTTCCTATAACATCCAATGCCTGTCAGTTAAGATGAGAAACGTGTGAGCTTCATGAATGATGTAGTTCATTTTAGCTGAAAAATGACTGCCCTTACCTGAAACGAAGTCTTGCTTGTAGGATGACAAAGAGCCTGGGATTTAACTCCAATTCTGAAGGGAAACACACAGCATAGTTCTCATCCATTCATCACACTCCGCTTTAGAGCAAGAAGCATGCTCTTGCTTTCTAGAGTCTCTAATGCAGCAGGAAACGTGTGTGTACTGAGAACAAAAGAACGGTTTTTCCTACACATAAGGGCCATATCTAGTTCTAATCTGCTTCTGAAACTGAAACAAACCACACGTTCTCTAACATCCAATGCTTGTGAGTTAAGATGAGAAACGTGTGAGCTTCGTGAACAATGTAGTTCGTTAGAGCTGAAAAGTGACTGCGTTTACCTGAAACCAAGTCTTGCTTGTAGGAAAACTCAGAGCCTGGGATTTAACTCCATTTCTGTAGTGAAACACACAGCAGTGTTCCCATCCATTGATCACACTCTGCTTTAGAGCAAGAAGAACGCTCTTGCATTTTAGAGTCTCTAATACAGCAGGAAACATGAGTGTGCTGAGAATAAAAGAACGGAGTTTCCTACACATACATACCATATCTAGTCCAACTCTGCTTCTGAAACTGATACAAAGCACTGGTCCTCTAACATCCAATGCTTGTCAGTTAAGATGAGAAACGTGTGGGCTTCGTGAATGTTGTAGTTCGTTTGAGCTGAAAAGTGACTTCCCTTACCTGAAAGGAATTCTTGCTTGTAGGAAGACACAGAGCCTGGGATTTAACTCTATTTCTGAAGTGAAACACACAGCAGAGTTCTCATCCATTGATCACACTCTGCTGTAGAGCCAGAAGCACGCTCTTGCTTTCTAGATTCTCTAATACAGCAGGAAACGTGTGTGTGCTGAGAACAAAAGAACGGTTTTTCCTACACATAGGGGCCATATCTAGTTCTAATCTGCTTCTGAAATTTAAACAAACCCCACGTCCTCTAACATCCAATGCTTGTCAGTTAGGATGAGAAACGTGTGAGCTTCGTGAACCATGTAGTTTGTTAGAGCTGAAAAGTGACTGCGTTTACCAGAAATGAAGTCTTGCATGTAGGAAGACACAGAGCTTGGGATTTAACTCCATTTAAGAAGGGAAACGCACAGCACAGTTCTCATCCATGAAACTCACTCTGATTTAGAGCAAGAGGTAATATATTTCCTTTCTAGAGTCTCTAATACAGCAGGATACATGATTGTGCTCAGAACAAAAGAACGGTGTTTCCTACACATACAGACCATATCTAGTCGATCTCTGCTTCTGAAACTGATACAAAGCACTGTTCCTATAACATCCAATGCTTGTCAGTTAAGATGAGAAACGTGTGAGCTTCGTGAACGCTGTAGTTCGTTAGAGCTGAAAAGTGACTGCCTTTACCTGAAACCAAGTATTGCTTGTAGGAAGACTCAGAGCCTGGGATTTAACTCCATTTCTGAAGCAAAACACACAGCAGAGTTCTCATCCATTGATCACAGTTTGCTTTAGAGCAAGAAGAACGCTCTTGCTTACTAGAGTCTCTAATACAGCAGGAAAGAAGAGTGTGCTCAGAAAAAAAGTACAGTGTTTCCTACATATACAGACCATATCTAGTTCAATACTGCTTCTGAAACTGCAACAATCCACAGATCCTCTAACACCCAATGCTTGACTGTTAGGATGAGAAACGTGTGAGCTTCGTGAACGATGTTGTTCGTTTGAGCTGTCAAGTAACTGCCCTTTCCTGAAACGAAGTCTTGCTTGTAGGAAGACACACAGCCTGGGATTTAACTCCATTTCTGAAGGGAAACACACAGCAGAGTTCTCATCCATTCATCACACTCCGCTTTAGAGCGAGAAGCACGCTCTTGCTTTCTAGATTCTCTAATACAGCAGGAAACGTGTGTGTGCTGAGAACAAAAGAACGGTTTTTCCTACACAGAGGGGCCATATCTAGTTCTAATCTGCTTCTGAAACTTAGACAAACCCCAAGTCCTCTAACATCCAATGCTTGTCAGTTAGGATGAAAAACGTGTGAGCTTTGTGAACGATGTAGTTTGTTAGAGCTGAAAAGTGACTGCATTTCCCTGAAACGACGTCTTGCAGGTAGGAAGACACAGAGCTTGGGATTTAACTCCATTTAAGAAGGGAAACGCACAGCACAGTTCTCATCCATGAAACTCACTCTGATTTAGAGCAAGAGATACGCAATTCCTTTCTAGAGTCTTTAATACAGCAGGAAACATGATTGTGCTCAGAACAAAAGAACGGTGTTTCCTACACATATGGACCATATCTAGTCCATCTCTGCTTCTGAAACTGATACAAAGCACTGTTCCTATAACATCCAATGCCTATCAGTTAAGATGAGAAACGTGTGAGCTTCTTGAACAATGTAGTTCGTTAGAGCTGAAAAGTGACTGCCCTTACCTGAAACCAAGTCTTGCTTGTAGGAAAACTCAGAGCCTGGGATTTAACTCCATTTCTGTAGTGAAACACACAGCAGAGTTCCCATCCATTGATCACACTCTGCTTTAGAGCAAGAAGAACGCTCTTGCTTTTTAGAGTCTCTAATACAGCAGGAAACGTGAGTGTGCTGAGAATAAAAGAACGGAGTTTCCTACACATACATACCATATCTAGACCAACTCTGCTTCTGAAACTGATACAAAGCACTGGTCCTCTAACATCCAATGCTTGTCAGTTAAGATGAGAAACATGTGGGCTTCGTGAATGTTGTAGTTCGTTTGAGCTGAAAAGTGACTTCCCTTACCTGAAAGGAATTCTTGCTTGTAGGAAGACACAGAGCCTGGGATTTAACTCTATTTCTGAAGTGAAACACACAGCAGAGTTCTCATCCATTGATCACACTCTGCTGTAGAGTGAGAAGCACGCTCTTGCTTTCTAGATTCTCTAATACAGCAGGAAACGTGTGTGTGCTGAGAACAAAAGAACGGTTTTTCCTACACATAGGGGCCATATCTAGTTCTAATCTGCTTCTGAAACTTAAACAAACCCCACGTCCTCTAACATCCAATGCTTGTCAGTTAGGATGAGAAACGTGTGAGCTTCGTGAACGATGTAGTTTGTTAGAGCTGAAAAGTGACTTCGTTTACCTGAAACGAAGTCTTGCATGTAGGAAGACACAGAGCTTGGGATTTAACTCCATTTAAGAAGAGAAACGCACAGCACAGTTCTCATCCATGAAACTCACTCTGATTTAGAGCAAGAGGTACGCTCTTCCTTTCTAGAGTCCCTAATACAGCAGGAAACATGATTGTGCTCTGAACAAAAGAACGGTGTTTCCTACACATAAGGACCATATCTAGTCCAACTCTGCTTCTGAAACTGATACAAAGCACTGTTCCTATAACATCCAATGCCTGTCAGTTAAGATGAGAAACGTGTGAGCTTCATGAATCATGTAGTTCATTTTAGCTGAAAAATGACTGCCCTTACCTGAAACCAAGTCTTGCTTGTAGGATGACAAAGAGCCTGGGATTTAACTCCATTTCTGAAGGGAAACACACAGCATAGTTCTCATCCATTGATCACACTCTGCTTTAGAGCAAGAAGAACGCTCTTGCTTACTAGAGTCTCTAATACAGCAGGAAACAAGAGTGTGCTCAGAAAAAAAGAACAGTGTTTCCTACATATACGGACCATATCTAGTTCAAAACTGCTTCTGAAACTGCAACAAACCACAGATCCTCTAACACCCAATGCTAGTCTGTTAGGATGAGAAACGTATGAGCTTTGTGAACGATGTTGTTCGTTTGAGCTGTAAAGTAACTGCCCTTTCCTGAAACGAAGTCTTGCTTGTAGGAAGACACAGAGCCTGGGATTTAACTCCAATTCTGAAGGGAAACACACAGCATAGTTCTCATCCATTCATCACACTCCACTTTAGAGCAAGAAGCATGCTCTTGCTTTCTAGAGTCTCTAATACAGCAGGAAACGTGTGTGTACTGAGAACAAAAGAACGGTTTTTCCTACACATAAGGGCCATATCTAGTTCTAATCTGCTTCTGAAACTGAAACAAACCACACGTTCTCTAACATCCAATGCTTGTGAGTTAAGATGAGAAACGTGTGAGCTTTGTGAACAATGTAGTTCGTTAGAGCTGAAAAATGACTGCGTTTACCTGAAACCAAGTCTTGCTTGTAGGAAAACTCAGAGCCTGGGATTTAACTCCATTTCTGTAGTGAAACACACAGCAGAGTTCCCATCCATTGATCACACTCTGCTTTAGAGCAAGAAGAACGCTCTTGCTTTTTAGAGTCTCTAATACAGCAGGAAACCTGAGTGTGCTGAGAATAAAAGAACGGAGTTTCCTACACATACATACCATATCTAGTCCAACTCTGCTTCTGAAACTGATACAAAGCACTGGTCCTCTAACATCCAATGCTTGTCAGTTAAGATGAGAAACGTGTGGGCTTCGTGAATGTTGTAGTTCGTTTGAGCTGAAAAGTGACTTCCCTTACCTGAAAGGAATTCTTGCTTGTTGGAAGACACAGAGCCTGGGATTTAACTCTATTTCTGAAGGGAAACACACAGCAGAGTTCTCATCCATTGATCACACTCTGCTGTAGAGCGAGAAGCACGCTCTTGTTTTCTAGATTCTCTAATACAGCAGGAAACGTGTGTGTGCTGAGAACAAAAGAACGGTTTTTCCTACACATAGGGGCCATATCTAGTTCTAATCTGCTTCTGAAATTTAAACAAACCCCACGTCCTCTAACATCCAATGCTTGTCAGTTAGGATGAGAAACGTGTGAGCTTTGTGAACCATGTAGTTTGTTAGAGCTGAAAAGTGACTGCGTTTACCTGAAATGAAGTCTTTTATGTAGGAAGACACAGAGCTTGGGATTTAACTCCATTTAAGAAGGGAAACGCACAGCATTGTTCTCATCCATGAAACTCACTCTGATTTAGAGCAAGAGGTACGCATTTCCTTTCTAGAGTCTCTAATACAGCAGGAAACATGATTGTGCTCAGAACAAAAGAACGGTGTTTCCTACACATACGGACCATATCTAGTCCATCTCTGCTTCTGAAACTGATACAAAGCACTGTTCCTATAACATCCAATGCCTGTCAGTTAAGATGAGAAACGTGTGAGCTTCATGAATGATGTAGTTCATTTTAGCTGAAAAATGACTGCCCATACCTGAAACGAAGTCTTGCTTGTAGGATGACAAAGAGCCTGGGATTTAACTCCATTTCTGAAGGGAAACACACAGCATAGTTCTCATCCATTGATCACACTCTGCTTTAGAGCAAGAAGAACGCTCTTGCTTACTAGAGTCTCTAATACAGCAGGAAACAAGAGTGTGCTCAGAAAAAAAGAACAGTGTTTCCTACATATAGGGACCATATCTAGTTCAAAACTGCTTCTGAAACTGCAACAAACCACAGATCCTCTAACACCCAATGCTTGTCTGTTAGGATGAGAAACGTGTGAGCTTTGTGAACGATGTTGTTCGTTTGAGCTGTAAAGTAACTGCCCTTTCCTGAAACGAAGTCTTGCTTGTAGGAAGACACAGAGCCTGGGATTTAACTCCAATTCTGAAGGGAAACACACAGCATAGTTCTCATCCATTCATCACACTCCGCTTTGAGCAAGAAGCACGCTCTTGCTTTCTAGAGTCTCTAATACAGCAGGAAACGTGTGTGTACTGAGAACAAAAGAATGGCTTTTCCTAAACATAAGGGCCATATCTAGTTCTAATCTGCTTCTGAAACTGAAACAAACCACACGTTCTCTAACATCCAATGCTTGTGAGTTAAGATGAGAAACGTGTGAGCTTCTTGAACAATGTAGTTCGTTAGAGCTGAAAAGTGACTGCGTTTACCTGAAACCAAGTCTTGCTTGTAGGAAAACTCAGAGCCTGGGATTTAACTCCATTTCTGTAGTGAAACACACAGCAGAGTTCCCATCCATTGATCACACTCTGCTTTAGAGCAAGAAGAACGCTCTTGCTTTTTAGAGTCTCTAATACAGCAGGAAACGTGAGTGTGCTGAGAATAAAAGAACGGAGTTTCCTACACATACATACCATATCTAGTCCAACTCTGCTTCTGAAACTGATACAAAGCACTGGTCCTCTAACATCCAATGCTTGTCAGTTAAGATGAGAAACGTGTGGGCTTCGTGAATGTTGTAGTTCGTTTGAGCTGAGGAGTGACTTCCCTTACCTGAAAGGAATTCTTGCTTGTAGGAAGACACAGAGCCTGGGATTTAACTCTATTTCTGAAGTGAAACACATAGCAGAGTTCTCATCCATTGATCACACTCTGCTGTAGAGCGAGAAGCACGCTCTTGCTTTCTAGATTCTCTAATACAGCAGGAAACGTGTGTGTGCTGAGAACAAAAGAACGGTTTTTCCTACACATAGGGGCCATATCTAGTTCTAATCTGCTTCTGAAACTTAAACAAACCCCACGTTCTCTAACATCCAATGCTTGTGAGTTAAGATGAGAAACGTGTGAGCTTCTTGAACAATGTAGTTCGTTAGAGCTGAAAAGTGACTGCCCTTACCTGAAACCAAGTCTTGCTTGTAGGAAAACTCAGAGCCTGGGATTTAACTCCATTTCTGTAGTGAAACACACAGCAGAGTTCCCATCCATTGATCACACTCTGCTTTAGAGCAAGAAGAACGCTCTTGCTTTTTAGAGTCTCTAATACAGCAGGAAACGTGAGTGTGCTGAGAATAAAAGAACGGAGTTTCCTACACATACATACCATATCTAGACCAACTCTGCTTCTGAAACTGATACAAAGCACTGGTCCTCTAACATCCAATGCTTGTCAGTTAAGATGAGAAACGTGTGGGCTTCGTGAATGTTGTAGTTCGTTTGAGCTGAAAAGTGACTTCCCTTACCTGAAAGGAATTCTTGCTTGTAGGAAGACACAGAGCCTGGGATTTAACTCTATTTCTGAAGTGAAACACACAGCAGAGTTCTCATCCATTGATCACACTCTGCTGTAGAGCGAGAAGCACGCTCTTGCTTTCTAGATTCTCTAATACAGCAGGAAACGTGTGTGTGCTGAGAACAAAAGAACGGTTTTTCCTACACATAGGGGCCATATCTAGTTCTAATCTGCTTCTGAAATTTAAACAAACCCCACGTCCTCTAACATCCAATGCTTGTCAGTTAGGATGAGAAACGTGTGAGCTTCGTGAACCATGTAGTTTGTTAGAGCTGAAAAGTGACTGCGTTTACCTGAAATGAAGTCTTTTATGTAGGAAGACACAGAGCTTGGGATTTAACTCCATTTAAGAAGGGAAACGCACAGCACAGTTCTCATCCATGAAACTCACTCTGATTTAGAGCAAGAGGCACGCATTTCCTTTCTAGAGTCTCTAATACAGCAGGAAACATGATTGTGCTCAGAACAAAAGAACGGTGTTTCCTACACATACGGACCATATCTAGTCCATCTCTGCTTCTGAAACTGATACAAAGCACTGTTCCTATAACATCCAATGCCTGTCAGTTAAGATGAGAAACGTGTGAGCTTCATGAATGATGTAGTTCATTTTAGCTGAAAAATGACTGCCCATACCTGAAACGAAGTCTTGCTTGTAGGATGACAAAGAGCCTGGGATTTAACTCCATTTCTGAAGGGAAACACACAGCATAGTTCTCATCCATTGATCACACTCTGCTTTAGAGCAAGAAGAACGCTCTTGCTTACTAGAGTCTCTAATACAGCAGGAAACAAGAGTGTGCTCAGAAAAAAAGAACAGTGTTTCCTACATATAGGGACCATATCTAGTTCAAAACTGCTTCTGAAACTGCAACAAACCACAGATCCTCTAACACCCAATGCTTGTCTGTTAGGATGAGAAACGTGTGAGCTTTGTGAACGATGTTGTTCGTTTGAGCTGTAAAGTAACTGCCCTTTCCTGAAACGAAGTCTTGCTTGTAGGAAGACACAGAGCCTGGGATTTAACTCCAATTCTGAAGGGAAACACACAGCATAGTTCTCATCCATTCATCACACTCCGCTTTGAGCAAGAAGCACGCTCTTGCTTTCTAGAGTCTCTAATACAGCAGGAAACGTGTGTGTACTGAGAACAAAAGAATGGCTTTTCCTAAACATAAGGGCCATATCTAGTTCTAATCTGCTTCTGAAACTGAAACAAACCACACGTTCTCTAACATCCAATGCTTGTGAGTTAAGATGAGAAACGTGTGAGCTTCTTGAACAATGTAGTTCGTTAGAGCTGAAAAGTGACTGCGTTTACCTGAAACCAAGTCTTGCTTGTAGGAAAACTCAGAGCCTGGGATTTAACTCCATTTCTGTAGTGAAACACACAGCAGAGTTCCCATCCATTGATCACACTCTGCTTTAGAGCAAGAAGAACGCTCTTGCTTTTTAGAGTCTCTAATACAGCAGGAAACGTGAGTGTGCTGAGAATAAAAGAACGGAGTTTCCTACACATACATACCATATCTAGTCCAACTCTGCTTCTGAAACTGATACAAAGCACTGGTCCTCTAACATCCAATGCTTGTCAGTTAAGATGAGAAACGTGTGGGCTTCGTGAATGTTGTAGTTCGTTTGAGCTGAGGAGTGACTTCCCTTACCTGAAAGGAATTCTTGCTTGTAGGAAGACACAGAGCCTGGGATTTAACTCTATTTCTGAAGTGAAACACATAGCAGAGTTCTCATCCATTGATCACACTCTGCTGTAGAGCGAGAAGCACGCTCTTGCTTTCTAGATTCTCTAATACAGCAGGAAACGTGTGTGTGCTGAGAACAAAAGAACGGTTTTTCCTACACATAGGGGCCATATCTAGTTCTAATCTGCTTCTGAAACTTAAACAAACCCCACGTTCTCTAACATCCAATGCTTGTGAGTTAAGATGAGAAACGTGTGAGCTTCTTGAACAATGTAGTTCGTTAGAGCTGAAAAGTGACTGCCCTTACCTGAAACCAAGTCTTGCTTGTAGGAAAACTCAGAGCCTGGGATTTAACTCCATTTCTGTAGTGAAACACACAGCAGAGTTCCCATCCATTGATCACACTCTGCTTTAGAGCAAGAAGAACGCTCTTGCTTTTTAGAGTCTCTAATACAGCAGGAAACGTGAGTGTGCTGAGAATAAAAGAACGGAGTTTCCTACACATACATACCATATCTAGACCAACTCTGCTTCTGAAACTGATACAAAGCACTGGTCCTCTAACATCCAATGCTTGTCAGTTAAGATGAGAAACGTGTGGGCTTCGTGAATGTTGTAGTTCGTTTGAGCTGAGGAGTGACTTCCCTTACCTGAAAGGAATTCTTGCTTGTAGGAAGACACAGAGCCTGGGATTTAACTCTATTTCTGAAGTGAAACACACAGCAGAGTTCTCATCCATTGATCACACTCTGCTGTAGAGCGAGA
This sequence comes from Onychomys leucogaster, assembly GCA_949786385.1. NCBI lineage: Eukaryota > Metazoa > Chordata > Mammalia > Rodentia > Cricetidae > Onychomys > Onychomys leucogaster. Next base: position 54,535 of record CATKUP010000109.1, read on the forward strand.
AGCACGCTCTTGCTTTCTAGATTCTCTAATACAGCAGGAAACGTGTGTGTGCTGAGAACAAAAGAACGGTTTTTCCTACACATAGGGGCCATATCTAGTTCTAATCTGCTTCTGAAACTTAAACAAACCCCACGTCCTCTAACATCCAATGCTTGTCAGTTAGGATGAGAAACGTGTGAGCTTCGTGAACGATGTAGTTTGTTAGAGCTGAAAAGTGACTTCGTTTACCTGAAACGAAGTCTTGCATGTAGGAAGACACAGAGCTTGGGATTTAACTCCATTTAAGAAGAGAAACGCACAGCACAGTTCTCATCCATGAAACTCACTCTGATTTAGAGCAAGAGGTACGCTCTTCCTTTCTAGAGTCTCTAATACAGCAGGAAACATGATTGTGCTCTGAACAAAAGAACGGTGTTTCCTACACATAAGGACCATATCTAGTCCAACTCTGCTTCTGAAACTGATACAAAGCACTGTTCCTATAACATCCAATGCCTGTCAGTTAAGATGAGAAACGTGTGAGCTTCATGAATCATGTAGTTCATTTTAGCTGAAAAATGACTGCCCTTACCTGAAACGAAGTCTTGCTTGTAGGATGACAAAGAGCCTGGGATTTAACTCCATTTCTGAAGGGAAACACACAGCATAGTTCTCATCCATTGATCACACTCTGCTTTAGAGCAAGAAGAACGCTCTTGCTTACTAGAGTCTCTAATACAGCAGGAAACAAGAGTGTGCTCAGAAAAAAAGAACAGTGTTTCCTACATATACGGACCATATCTAGTTCAAAACTGCTTCTGAAACTGCAACAAACCACAGATCCTCTAACACCCAATGCTTGTCTGTTAGGATGAGAAACGTATGAGCTTTGTGAACCATGTTGTTCGTTTGAGCTGTAAAGTAACTGCCCTTTCCTGAAACGAAGTCTTGCTTGTAGGAAGACACAGAGCCTGGGATTTAACTCCAATTCTGAAGGGAAACACACAGCATAGTTCTCATCCATTCATCACACTCCGCTTTGAGCAAGAAGCACGCTCTTGCTTTCTAGAGTCTCTAATACAGCAGGAAACGTGTGTGTACTGAGAACAAAAGAATGGCTTTTCCTAAACATAAGGGCCATATCTAGTTCTAATCTGCTTCTGAAACTGAAACAAACCACACGTTCTCTAACATCCAATGCTTGTGAGTTAAGATGAGAAACGTGTGAGCTTCTTGAACAATGTAGTTCGTTAGAGCTGAAAAGTGACTGCGTTTACCTGAAACCAAGTCTTGCTTGTAGGAAAACTCAGAGCCTGGGATTTAACTCCATTTCTGTAGTGAAACACACAGCAGAGTTCCCATCCATTGATCACACTCTGCTTTAGAGCAAGAAGAACGCTCTTGCTTTTTAGAGTCTCTAATACAGCAGGAAACGTGAGTGTGCTGAGAATAAAAGAACGGAGTTTCCTACACATACATACCATATCTAGTCCAACTCTGCTTCTGAAACTGATACAAAGCACTGGTCCTCTAACATCCAATGCTTGTCAGTTAAGATGAGAAACGTGTGGGCTTCGTGAATGTTGTAGTTCGTTTGAGCTGAGGAGTGACTTCCCTTACCTGAAAGGAATTCTTGCTTGTAGGAAGACACAGAGCCTGGGATTTAACTCTATTTCTGAAGTGAAACACATAGCAGAGTTCTCATCCATTGATCACACTCTGCTGTAGAGCGAGAAGCACGCTCTTGCTTTCTAGATTCTCTAATACAGCAGGAAACGTGTGTGTGCTGAGAACAAAAGAACGGTTTTTCCTACACATAGGGGCCATATCTAGTTCTAATCTGCTTCTGAAACTTAAACAAACCCCACGTTCTCTAACATCCAATGCTTGTGAGTTAAGATGAGAAACGTGTGAGCTTCTTGAACAATGTAGTTCGTTAGAGCTGAAAAGTGACTGCCCTTACCTGAAACCAAGTCTTGCTTGTAGGAAAACTCAGAGCCTGGGATTTAACTCCATTTCTGTAGTGAAACACACAGCAGAGTTCCCATCCATTGATCACACTCTGCTTTAGAGCAAGAAGAACGCTCTTGCTTTTTAGAGTCTCTAATACAGCAGGAAACGTGAGTGTGCTGAGAATAAAAGAACGGAGTTTCCTACACATACATACCATATCTAGACCAACTCTGCTTCTGAAACTGATACAAAGCACTGGTCCTCTAACATCCAATGCTTGTCAGTTAAGATGAGAAACGTGTGGGCTTCGTGAATGTTGTAGTTCGTTTGAGCTGAGGAGTGACTTCCCTTACCTGAAAGGAATTCTTGCTTGTAGGAAGACACAGAGCCTGGGATTTAACTCTATTTCTGAAGTGAAACACACAGCAGAGTTCTCATCCATTGATCACACTCTGCTGTAGAGCGAGAAGCACGCTCTTGCTTTCTAGATTCTCTAATACAGCAGGAAACGTGTGTGTGCTGAGAACAAAAGAACGGTTTTTCCTACACATAGGGGCCATATCTAGTTCTAATCTGCTTCTGAAACTTAAACAAACCCCACGTCCTCTAACATCCAATGCTTGTCAGTTAGGATGAGAAACGTGTGAGCTTCGTGAACGATGTAGTTTGTTAGAGCTGAAAAGTGACTTCGTTTACCTGAAACGAAGTCTTGCATGTAGGAAGACACAGAGCTTGGGATTTAACTCCATTTAAGAAGAGAAACGCACAGCACAGTTCTCATCCATGAAACTCACTCTGATTTAGAGCAAGAGGTACGCTCTTCCTTTCTAGAGTCTCTAATACAGCAGGAAACATGATTGTGCTCTGAACAAAAGAACGGTGTTTCCTACACATAAGGACCATATCTAGTCCAACTCTGCTTCTGAAACTGATACAAAGCACTGTTCCTATAACATCCAATGCCTGTCAGTTAAGATGAGAAACGTGTGAGCTTCATGAATCATGTAGTTCATTTTAGCTGAAAAATGACTGCCCTTACCTGAAACGAAGTCTTGCTTGTAGGATGACAAAGAGCCTGGGATTTAACTCCATTTCTGAAGGGAAACACACAGCATAGTTCTCATCCATTGATCACACTCTGCTTTAGAGCAAGAAGAACGCTCTTGCTTACTAGAGTCTCTAATACAGCAGGAAACAAGAGTGTGCTCAGAAAAAAAGAACAGTGTTTCCTACATATACGGACCATATCTAGTTCAAAACTGCTTCTGAAACTGCAACAAACCACAGATCCTCTAACACCCAATGCTTGTCTGTTAGGATGAGAAACGTATGAGCTTTGTGAACCATGTTGTTCGTTTGAGCTGTAAAGTAACTGCCCTTTCCTGAAACGAAGTCTTGCTTGTAGGAAGACACAGAGCCTGGGATTTAACTCCAATTCTGAAGGGAAACACACAGCATAGTTCTCATCCATTCATCACACTCCGCTTTAGAGCAAGAAGCATGCTCTTGCTTTCTAGAGTCTCTAATACAGCAGGAAACGTGTGTGTACTGAGAACAAAAGAACGGTTTTTCCTACACATAAGGGCCATATCTAGTTCTAATCTGCTTCTGAAACTGAAACAAACCACACGTTCTCTAACATCCAATGCTTGTGAGTTAAGATGAGAAACGTGTGAGCTTTGTGAACAATGTAGTTCGTTAGAGCTGAAAAATGACTGCGTTTACCTGAAACCAAGTCTTGCTTGTAGTAAAACTCAGAGCCTGGGATTTAACTCCATTTCTGTAGTGAAACACACAGCAGAGTTCCCATCCATTGATCACACTCTGCTTTAGAGCAAGAAGAACGCTCTTGCTTTTTAGAGTCTCTAATACAGCAGGAAACCTGAGTGTGCTGAGAATAAAAGAACGGAGTTTCCTACACATACATACCATATCTAGTCCAACTCTGCTTCTGAAACTGATACAAAGCACTGGTCCTCTAACATCCAATGCTTGTCAGTTAAGATGAGAAACGTGTGGGCTTCGTGAATGTTGTAGTTCGTTTGAGCTGAAAAGTGACTTCCCTTACCTGAAAGGAATTCTTGCTTGTAGGAAGACACAGAGCCTGGGATTTAACTCTATTTCTGAAGTGAAACACACAGCATAGTTCTCATCCATTGATCACACTCTGCTGTAGAGCGAGAAGCACGCTCTTGTTTTCTAGATTCTCTAATACAGCAGGAAACGTGTGTGTGCTGAGAACAAAAGAACGGTTTTTCCTACACATAGGGGCCATATCTAGTTCTAATCTGCTTCTGAAATTTAAACAAACCCCACGTCCTCTAACATCCAATGCTTGTCAGTTAGGATGAGAAACGTGTGAGCTTCGTGAACCATGTAGTTTGTTAGAGCTGAAAAGTGACTGCGTTTACCTGAAATGAAGTCTTTTATGTAGGAAGACACAGAGCTTGGGATTTAACTCCATTTAAGAAGGGAAACGCACAGCATAGTTCTCATCCATGAAACTCACTCTGATTTAGAGCAAGAGGTACGCATTTCCTTTCTAGAGTCTCTAATACAGCAGGAAACATGATTGTGCTCAGAACAAAAGAACGGTGTTTCCTACACATACGGACCATATCTAGTCCATCTCTGCTTCTGAAACTGATACAAAGCACTGTTCCTATAACATCCAATGCCTGTCAGTTAAGATGAGAAACGTGTGAGCTTCATGAATGATGTAGTTCATTTTAGCTGAAAAATGACTGCCCATACCTGAAACGAAGTCTTGCTTGTAGGATGACAAAGAGCCTGGGATTTAACTCCATTTCTGAAGGGAAACACACAGCATAGTTCTCATCCATTGATCACACTCTGCTTTAGAGCAAGAAGAACGCTCTTGCTTACTAGAGTCTCTAATACAGCAGGAAACAAGAGTGTGCTCAGAAAAAAAGAACAGTGTTTCCTACATATAGGGACCATATCTAGTTCAAAACTGCTTCTGAAACTGCAACAAACCACAGATCCTCTAACACCCAATGCTTGTCTGTTAGGATGAGAAACGTGTGAGCTTTGTGAACGATGTTGTTCGTTTGAGCTGTAAAGTAACTGCCCTTTCCTGAAACGAAGTCTTGCTTGTAGGAAGACACAGAGCCTGGGATTTAACTCCAATTCTGAAGGGAAACACACAGCATAGTTCTCATCCATTCATCACACTCCGCTTTGAGCAAGAAGCACGCTCTTGCTTTCTAGAGTCTCTAATACAGCAGGAAACGTGTGTGTACTGAGAACAAAAGAATGGCTTTTCCTAAACATAAGGGCCATATCTAGTTCTAATCTGCTTCTGAAACTGAAACAAACCACACGTTCTCTAACATCCAATGCTTGTGAGTTAAGATGAGAAACGTGTGAGCTTCTTGAACAATGTAGTTCGTTAGAGCTGAAAAGTGACTGCGTTTACCTGAAACCAAGTCTTGCTTGTAGGAAAACTCAGAGCCTGGGATTTAACTCCATTTCTGTAGTGAAACACACAGCAGAGTTCCCATCCATTGATCACACTCTGCTTTAGAGCAAGAAGAACGCTCTTGCTTTTTAGAGTCTCTAATACAGCAGGAAACGTGAGTGTGCTGAGAATAAAAGAACGGAGTTTCCTACACATACATACCATATCTAGTCCAACTCTGCTTCTGAAACTGATACAAAGCACTGGTCCTCTAACATCCAATGCTTGTCAGTTAAGATGAGAAACGTGTGGGCTTCGTGAATGTTGTAGTTCGTTTGAGCTGAGGAGTGACTTCCCTTACCTGAAAGGAATTCTTGCTTGTAGGAAGACACAGAGCCTGGGATTTAACTCTATTTCTGAAGTGAAACACATAGCAGAGTTCTCATCCATTGATCACACTCTGCTGTAGAGCGAGAAGCACGCTCTTGCTTTCTAGATTCTCTAATACAGCAGGAAACGTGTGTGTGCTGAGAACAAAAGAACGGTTTTTCCTACACATAGGGGCCATATCTAGTTCTAATCTGCTTCTGAAACTTAAACAAACCCCACGTTCTCTAACATCCAATGCTTGTGAGTTAAGATGAGAAACGTGTGAGCTTCTTGAACAATGTAGTTCGTTAGAGCTGAAAAGTGACTGCCCTTACCTGAAACCAAGTCTTGCTTGTAGGAAAACTCAGAGCCTGGGATTTAACTCCATTTCTGTAGTGAAACACACAGCAGAGTTCCCATCCATTGATCACACTCTGCTTTAGAGCAAGAAGAACGCTCTTGCTTTTTAGAGTCTCTAATACAGCAGGAAACGTGAGTGTGCTGAGAATAAAAGAACGGAGTTTCCTACACATACATACCATATCTAGACCAACTCTGCTTCTGAAACTGATACAAAGCACTGGTCCTCTAACATCCAATGCTTGTCAGTTAAGATGAGAAACGTGTGGGCTTCGTGAATGTTGTAGTTCGTTTGAGCTGAGGAGTGACTTCCCTTACCTGAAAGGAATTCTTGCTTGTAGGAAGACACAGAGCCTGGGATTTAACTCTATTTCTGAAGTGAAACACACAGCAGAGTTCTCATCCATTGATCACACTCTGCTGTAGAGCGAGAAGCACGCTCTTGCTTTCTAGATTCTCTAATACAGCAGGAAACGTGTGTGTGCTGAGAACAAAAGAACGGTTTTTCCTACACATAGGGGCCATATCTAGTTCTAATCTGCTTCTGAAACTTAAACAAACCCCACGTCCTCTAACATCCAATGCTTGTCAGTTAGGATGAGAAACGTGTGAGCTTCGTGAACGATGTAGTTTGTTAGAGCTGAAAAGTGACTTCGTTTACCTGAAACGAAGTCTTGCATGTAGGAAGACACAGAGCTTGGGATTTAACTCCATTTAAGAAGAGAAACGCACAGCACAGTTCTCATCCATGAAACTCACTCTGATTTAGAGCAAGAGGTACGCTCTTCCTTTCTAGAGTCTCTAATACAGCAGGAAACATGATTGTGCTCTGAACAAAAGAACGGTGTTTCCTACACATAAGGACCATATCTAGTCCAACTCTGCTTCTGAAACTGATACAAAGCACTGTTCCTATAACATCCAATGCCTGTCAGTTAAGATGAGAAACGTGTGAGCTTCATGAATCATGTAGTTCATTTTAGCTGAAAAATGACTGCCCTTACCTGAAACGAAGTCTTGCTTGTAGGATGACAAAGAGCCTGGGATTTAACTCCATTTCTGAAGGGAAACACACAGCATAGTTCTCATCCATTGATCACACTCTGCTTTAGAGCAAGAAGAACGCTCTTGCTTACTAGAGTCTCTAATACAGCAGGAAACAAGAGTGTGCTCAGAAAAAAAGAACAGTGTTTCCTACATATACGGACCATATCTAGTTCAAAACTGCTTCTGAAACTGCAACAAACCACAGATCCTCTAACACCCAATGCTTGTCTGTTAGGATGAGAAACGTATGAGCTTTGTGAACCATGTTGTTCGTTTGAGCTGTAAAGTAACTGCCCTTTCCTGAAACGAAGTCTTGCTTGTAGGAAGACACAGAGCCTGGGATTTAACTCCAATTCTGAAGGGAAACACACAGCATAGTTCTCATCCATTCATCACACTCCGCTTTGAGCAAGAAGCACGCTCTTGCTTTCTAGAGTCTCTAATACAGCAGGAAACGTGTGTGTACTGAGAACAAAAGAATGGCTTTTCCTAAACATAAGGGCCATATCTAGTTCTAATCTGCTTCTGAAACTGAAACAAACCACACGTTCTCTAACATCCAATGCTTGTGAGTTAAGATGAGAAACGTGTGAGCTTCTTGAACAATGTAGTTCGTTAGAGCTGAAAAGTGACTGCGTTTACCTGAAACCAAGTCTTGCTTGTAGGAAAACTCAGAGCCTGGGATTTAACTCCATTTCTGTAGTGAAACACACAGCAGAGTTCCCATCCATTGATCACACTCTGCTTTAGAGCAAGAAGAACGCTCTTGCTTTTTAGAGTCTCTAATACAGCAGGAAACGTGAGTGTGCTGAGAATAAAAGAACGGAGTTTCCTACACATACATACCATATCTAGTCCAACTCTGCTTCTGAAACTGATACAAAGCACTGGTCCTCTAACATCCAATGCTTGTCAGTTAAGATGAGAAACGTGTGGGCTTCGTGAATGTTGTAGTTCGTTTGAGCTGAGGAGTGACTTCCCTTACCTGAAAGGAATTCTTGCTTGTAGGAAGACACAGAGCCTGGGATTTAACTCTATTTCTGAAGTGAAACACATAGCAGAGTTCTCATCCATTGATCACACTCTGCTGTAGAGCGAGAAGCACGCTCTTGCTTTCTAGATTCTCTAATACAGCAGGAAACGTGTGTGTGCTGAGAACAAAAGAACGGTTTTTCCTACACATAGGGGCCATATCTAGTTCTAATCTGCTTCTGAAACTTAAACAAACCCCACGTTCTCTAACATCCAATGCTTGTGAGTTAAGATGAGAAACGTGTGAGCTTCTTGAACAATGTAGTTCGTTAGAGCTGAAAAGTGACTGCCCTTACCTGAAACCAAGTCTTGCTTGTAGGAAAACTCAGAGCCTGGGATTTAACTCCATTTCTGTAGTGAAACACACAGCAGAGTTCCCATCCATTGATCACACTCTGCTTTAGAGCAAGAAGAACGCTCTTGCTTTTTAGAGTCTCTAATACAGCAGGAAACGTGAGTGTGCTGAGAATAAAAGAACGGAGTTTCCTACACATACATACCATATCTAGACCAACTCTGCTTCTGAAACTGATACAAAGCACTGGTCCTCTAACATCCAATGCTTGTCAGTTAAGATGAGAAACGTGTGGGCTTCGTGAATGTTGTAGTTCGTTTGAGCTGAGGAGTGACTTCCCTTACCTGAAAGGAATTCTTGCTTGTAGGAAGACACAGAGCCTGGGATTTAACTCTATTTCTGAAGTGAAACACACAGCAGAGTTCTCATCCATTGATCACACTCTGCTGTAGAGCGAGAAGCACGCTCTTGCTTTCTAGATTCTCTAATACAGCAGGAAACGTGTGTGTGCTGAGAACAAAAGAACGGTTTTTCCTACACATAGGGGCCATATCTAGTTCTAATCTGCTTCTGAAACTTAAACAAACCCCACGTCCTCTAACATCCAATGCTTGTCAGTTAGGATGAGAAACGTGTGAGCTTCGTGAACGATGTAGTTTGTTAGAGCTGAAAAGTGACTTCGTTTACCTGAAACGAAGTCTTGCATGTAGGAAGACACAGAGCTTGGGATTTAACTCCATTTAAGAAGAGAAACGCACAGCACAGTTCTCATCCATGAAACTCACTCTGATTTAGAGCAAGAGGTACGCTCTTCCTTTCTAGAGTCTCTAATACAGCAGGAAACATGATTGTGCTCTGAACAAAAGAACGGTGTTTCCTACACATAAGGACCATATCTAGTCCAACTCTGCTTCTGAAACTGATACAAAGCACTGTTCCTATAACATCCAATGCCTGTCAGTTAAGATGAGAAACGTGTGAGCTTCATGAATCATGTAGTTCATTTTAGCTGAAAAATGACTGCCCTTACCTGAAACGAAGTCTTGCTTGTAGGATGACAAAGAGCCTGGGATTTAACTCCATTTCTGAAGGGAAACACACAGCATAGTTCTCATCCATTGATCACACTCTGCTTTAGAGCAAGAAGAACGCTCTTGCTTACTAGAGTCTCTAATACAGCAGGAAACAAGAGTGTGCTCAGAAAAAAAGAACAGTGTTTCCTACATATACGGACCATATCTAGTTCAAAACTGCTTCTGAAACTGCAACAAACCACAGATCCTCTAACACCCAATGCTTGTCTGTTAGGATGAGAAACGTATGAGCTTTGTGAACCATGTTGTTCGTTTGAGCTGTAAAGTAACTGCCCTTTCCTGAAACGAAGTCTTGCTTGTAGGAAGACACAGAGCCTGGGATTTAACTCCAATTCTGAAGGGAAACACACAGCATAGTTCTCATCCATTCATCACACTCCGCTTTAGAGCAAGAAGCATGCTCTTGCTTTCTAGAGTCTCTAATACAGCAGGAAACGTGTGTGTACTGAGAACAAAAGAACGGTTTTTCCTACACATAAGGGCCATATCTAGTTCTAATCTGCTTCTGAAACTGAAACAAACCACACGTTCTCTAACATCCAATGCTTGTGAGTTAAGATGAGAAACGTGTGAGCTTTGTGAACAATGTAGTTCGTTAGAGCTGAAAAATGACTGCGTTTACCTGAAACCAAGTCTTGCTTGTAGTAAAACTCAGAGCCTGGGATTTAACTCCATTTCTGTAGTGAAACACACAGCAGAGTTCCCATCCATTGATCACACTCTGCTTTAGAGCAAGAAGAACGCTCTTGCTTTTTAGAGTCTCTAATACAGCAGGAAACCTGAGTGTGCTGAGAATAAAAGAACGGAGTTTCCTACACATACATACCATATCTAGTCCAACTCTGCTTCTGAAACTGATACAAAGCACTGGTCCTCTAACATCCAATGCTTGTCAGTTAAGATGAGAAACGTGTGGGCTTCGTGAATGTTGTAGTTCGTTTGAGCTGAAAAGTGACTTCCCTTACCTGAAAGGAATTCTTGCTTGTAGGAAGACACAGAGCCTGGGATTTAACTCTATTTCTGAAGTGAAACACACAGCATAGTTCTCATCCATTGATCACACTCTGCTGTAGAGCGAGAAGCACGCTCTTGTTTTCTAGATTCTCTAATACAGCAGGAAACGTGTGTGTGCTGAGAACAAAAGAACGGTTTTTCCTACACATAGGGGCCATATCTAGTTCTAATCTGCTTCTGAAATTTAAACAAACCCCACGTCCTCTAACATCCAATGCTTGTCAGTTAGGATGAGAAACGTGTGAGCTTCGTGAACCATGTAGTTTGTTAGAGCTGAAAAGTGACTGCGTTTACCTGAAATGAAGTCTTTTATGTAGGAAGACACAGAGCTTGGGATTTAACTCCATTTAAGAAGGGAAACGCACAGCATAGTTCTCATCCATGAAACTCACTCTGATTTAGAGCAAGAGGTACGCATTTCCTTTCTAGAGTCTCTAATACAGCAGGAAACATGATTGTGCTCAGAACAAAAGAACGGTGTTTCCTACACATACGGACCATATCTAGTCCATCTCTGCTTCTGAAACTGATACAAAGCACTGTTCCTATAACATCCAATGCCTGTCAGTTAAGATGAGAAACGTGTGAGCTTCATGAATGATGTAGTTCATTTTAGCTGAAAAATGACTGCCCATACCTGAAACGAAGTCTTGCTTGTAGGATGACAAAGAGCCTGGGATTTAACTCCATTTCTGAAGGGAAACACACAGCATAGTTCTCATCCATTGATCACACTCTGCTTTAGAGCAAGAAGAACGCTCTTGCTTACTAGAGTCTCTAATACAGCAGGAAACAAGAGTGTGCTCAGAAAAAAAGAACAGTGTTTCCTACATATAGGGACCATATCTAGTTCAAAACTGCTTCTGAAACTGCAACAAACCACAGATCCTCTAACACCCAATGCTTGTCTGTTAGGATGAGAAACGTGTGAGCTTTGTGAACGATGTTGTTCGTTTGAGCTGTAAAGTAACTGCCCTTTCCTGAAACGAAGTCTTGCTTGTAGGAAGACACAGAGCCTGGGATTTAACTCCAATTCTGAAGGGAAACACACAGCATAGTTCTCATCCATTCATCACACTCCGCTTTGAGCAAGAAGCACGCTCTTGCTTTCTAGAGTCTCTAATACAGCAGGAAACGTGTGTGTACTGAGAACAAAAGAATGGCTTTTCCTAAACATAAGGGCCATATCTAGTTCTAATCTGCTTCTGAAACTGAAACAAACCACACGTTCTCTAACATCCAATGCTTGTGAGTTAAGATGAGAAACGTGTGAGCTTCTTGAACAATGTAGTTCGTTAGAGCTGAAAAGTGACTGCGTTTACCTGAAACCAAGTCTTGCTTGTAGGAAAACTCAGAGCCTGGGATTTAACTCCATTTCTGTAGTGAAACACACAGCAGAGTTCCCATCCATTGATCACACTCTGCTTTAGAGCAAGAAGAACGCTCTTGCTTTTTAGAGTCTCTAATACAGCAGGAAACGTGAGTGTGCTGAGAATAAAAGAACGGAGTTTCCTACACATACATACCATATCTAGTCCAACTCTGCTTCTGAAACTGATACAAAGCACTGGTCCTCTAACATCCAATGCTTGTCAGTTAAGATGAGAAACGTGTGGGCTTCGTGAATGTTGTAGTTCGTTTGAGCTGAGGAGTGACTTCCCTTACCTGAAAGGAATTCTTGCTTGTAGGAAGACACAGAGCCTGGGATTTAACTCTATTTCTGAAGTGAAACACATAGCAGAGTTCTCATCCATTGATCACACTCTGCTGTAGAGCGAGAAGCACGCTCTTGCTTTCTAGATTCTCTAATACAGCAGGAAACGTGTGTGTGCTGAGAACAAAAGAACGGTTTTTCCTACACATAGGGGCCATATCTAGTTCTAATCTGCTTCTGAAACTTAAACAAACCCCACGTTCTCTAACATCCAATGCTTGTGAGTTAAGATGAGAAACGTGTGAGCTTCTTGAACAATGTAGTTCGTTAGAGCTGAAAAGTGACTGCCCTTACCTGAAACCAAGTCTTGCTTGTAGGAAAACTCAGAGCCTGGGATTTAACTCCATTTCTGTAGTGAAACACACAGCAGAGTTCCCATCCATTGATCACACTCTGCTTTAGAGCAAGAAGAACGCTCTTGCTTTTTAGAGTCTCTAATACAGCAGGAAACGTGAGTGTGCTGAGAATAAAAGAACGGAGTTTCCTACACATACATACCATATCTAGACCAACTCTGCTTCTGAAACTGATACAAAGCACTGGTCCTCTAACATCCAATGCTTGTCAGTTAAGATGAGAAACGTGTGGGCTTCGTGAATGTTGTAGTTCGTTTGAGCTGAAAAGTGACTTCCCTTACCTGAAAGGAATTCTTGCTTGTAGGAAGACACAGAGCCTGGGATTTAACTCTATTTCTGAAGTGAAACACACAGCAGAGTTCTCATCCATTGATCACACTCTGCTGTAGAGCGAGAAGCACGCTCTTGCTTTCTAGATTCTCTAATACAGCAGGAAACGTGTGTGTGCTGAGAACAAAAGAACGGTTTTTCCTACACATAGGGGCCATATCTAGTTCTAATCTGCTTCTGAAATTTAAACAAACCCCACGTCCTCTAACATCCAATGCTTGTCAGTTAGGATGAGAAACGTGTGAGCTTCGTGAACCATGTAGTTTGTTAGAGCTGAAAAGTGACTGCGTTTACCTGAAATGAAGTCTTTTATGTAGGAAGACACAGAGCTTGGGATTTAACTCCATTTAAGAAGGGAAACGCACAGCATAGTTCTCATCCATGAAACTCACTCTGATTTAGAGCAAGAGGTACGCATTTCCTTTCTAGAGTCTCTAATACAGCAGGAAACATGATTGTGCTCAGAACAAAAGAACGGTGTTTCCTACACATACGGACCATATCTAGTCCATCTCTGCTTCTGAAACTGATACAAAGCACTGTTCCTATAACATCCAATGCCTGTCAGTTAAGATGAGAAACGTGTGAGCTTCATGAATGATGTAGTTCATTTTAGCTGAAAAATGACTGCCCATACCTGAAACGAAGTCTTGCTTGTAGGATGACAAAGAGCCTGGGATTTAACTCCATTTCTGAAGGGAAACACACAGCATAGTTCTCATCCATTGATCACACTCTGCTTTAGAGCAAGAAGAACGCTCTTGCTTACTAGAGTCTCTAATACAGCAGGAAACAAGAGTGTGCTCAGAAAAAAAGAACAGTGTTTCCTACATATAGGGACCATATCTAGTTCAAAACTGCTTCTGAAACTGCAACAAACCACAGATCCTCTAACACCCAATGCTTGTCTGTTAGGATGAGAAACGTGTGAGCTTTGTGAACGATGTTGTTCGTTTGAGCTGTAAAGTAACTGCCCTTTCCTGAAACGAAGTCTTGCTTGTAGGAAGACACAGAGCCTGGGATTTAACTCCAATTCTGAAGGGAAACACACAGCATAGTTCTCATCCATTCATCACACTCCGCTTTGAGCAAGAAGCACGCTCTTGCTTTCTAGAGTCTCTAATACAGCAGGAAACGTGTGTGTACTGAGAACAAAAGAATGGCTTTTCCTAAACATAAGGGCCATATCTAGTTCTAATCTGCTTCTGAAACTGAAACAAACCACACGTTCTCTAACATCCAATGCTTGTGAGTTAAGATGAGAAACGTGTGAGCTTCTTGAACAATGTAGTTCGTTAGAGCTGAAAAGTGACTGCGTTTACCTGAAACCAAGTCTTGCTTGTAGGAAAACTCAGAGCCTGGGATTTAACTCCATTTCTGTAGTGAAACACACAGCAGAGTTCCCATCCATTGATCACACTCTGCTTTAGAGCAAGAAGAACGCTCTTGCTTTTTAGAGTCTCTAATACAGCAGGAAACGTGAGTGTGCTGAGAATAAAAGAACGGAGTTTCCTACACATACATACCATATCTAGTCCAACTCTGCTTCTGAAACTGATACAAAGCACTGGTCCTCTAACATCCAATGCTTGTCAGTTAAGATGAGAAACGTGTGGGCTTCGTGAATGTTGTAGTTCGTTTGAGCTGAGGAGTGACTTCCCTTACCTGAAAGGAATTCTTGCTTGTAGGAAGACACAGAGCCTGGGATTTAACTCTATTTCTGAAGTGAAACACATAGCAGAGTTCTCATCCATTGATCACACTCTGCTGTAGAGCGAGAAGCACGCTCTTGCTTTCTAGATTCTCTAATACAGCAGGAAACGTGTGTGTGCTGAGAACAAAAGAACGGTTTTTCCTACACATAGGGGCCATATCTAGTTCTAATCTGCTTCTGAAACTTAAACAAACCCCACGTTCTCTAACATCCAATGCTTGTGAGTTAAGATGAGAAACGTGTGAGCTTCTTGAACAATGTAGTTCGTTAGAGCTGAAAAGTGACTGCCCTTACCTGAAACCAAGTCTTGCTTGTAGGAAAACTCAGAGCCTGGGATTTAACTCCATTTCTGTAGTGAAACACACAGCAGAGTTCCCATCCATTGATCACACTCTGCTTTAGAGCAAGAAGAACGCTCTTGCTTTTTAGAGTCTCTAATACAGCAGGAAACGTGAGTGTGCTGAGAATAAAAGAACGGAGTTTCCTACACATACATACCATATCTAGACCAACTCTGCTTCTGAAACTGATACAAAGCACTGGTCCTCTAACATCCAATGCTTGTCAGTTAAGATGAGAAACGTGTGGGCTTCGTGAATGTTGTAGTTCGTTTGAGCTGAAAAGTGACTTCCCTTACCTGAAAGGAATTCTTGCTTGTAGGAAGACACAGAGCCTGGGATTTAACTCTATTTCTGAAGTGAAACACACAGCATAGTTCTCATCCATTGATCACACTCTGCTGTAGAGCGAGAAGCACGCTCTTGCTTTCTAGATTCTCTAATACAGCAGGAAACGTGTGTGTGCTGAGAACAAAAGAACGGTTTTTCCTACACATAGGGGCCATATCTAGTTCTAATCTGCTTCTGAAATTTAAACAAACCCCACGTCCTCTAACATCCAATGCTTGTCAGTTAGGATGAGAAACGTGTGAGCTTCGTGAACCATGTAGTTTGTTAGAGCTGAAAAGAGACTGCGTTTACCTGAAATGAAGTCTTTTATGTAGGAAGACACAGAGCTTGGGATTTAACTCCATTTAAGAAGGGAAACGCACAGCACAGTTCTCATCCATGAAACTCACTCTGATTTAGAGCAAGAGGTACGCATTTCCTTTCTAGAGTCTCTAATACAGCAGGAAACATGATTGTGCTCAGAACAAAAGAACGGTGTTTCCTACACATACGGACCATATCTAGTCCATCTCTGCTTCTGAAACTGATACAAAGCACTGTTCCTATAACATCCAATGCCTGTCAGTTAAGATGAGAAACGTGTGAGCTTCATGAATGATGTAGTTCATTTTAGCTGAAAAATGACTGCCCATACCTGAAACGAAGTCTTGCTTGTAGGATGACAAAGAGCCTGGGATTTAACTCCATTTCTGAAGGGAAACACACAGCATAGTTCTCATCCATTGATCACACTCTGCTTTAGAGCAAGAAGAACGCTCTTGCTTACTAGAGTCTCTAATACAGCAGGAAACAAGAGTGTGCTCAGAAAAAAAGAACAGTGTTTCCTACATATACGGACCATATCTAGTTCAAAACTGCTTCTGAAACTGCAACAAACCACAGATCCTCTAACACCCAATGCTTGTCTGTTAGGATGAGAAACGTGTGAACTTTGTGAACGATGTTGTTCGTTTGAGCTGTAAAGTAACTGCCCTTTCCTGAAACGAAGTCTTGCTTGTAGGAAGACACAGAGCCTGGGATTTAACTCCAATTCTGAAGGGAAACACACAGCATAGTTCTCATCCATTCATCACACTCCGCTTTGAGCAAGAAGCACGCTCTTGCTTTCTAGAGTCTCTAATACAGCAGGAAACGTGTGTGTACTGAGAACAAAAGAATGGCTTTTCCTCAACATAAGGGCCATATCTAGTTCTAATCTGCTTCTGAAACTGAAACAAACCACACGTTCTCTAACATCCAATGCTTGTGAGTTAAGATGAGAAACGTGTGAGCTTCTTGAACAATGTAGTTCGTTAGAGCTGAAAAGTGACTGCCCTTACCTGAAACCAAGTCTTGCTTGTAGGAAAACTCAGAGCCTGGGATTTAACTCCATTTCTGTAGTGAAACACACAGCAGAGTTCCCATCCATTGATCACACTCTGCTTTAGAGCAAGAAGAACGCTCTTGCTTTTTAGAGTCTCTAATACAGCAGGAAACGTGAGTGTGCTGAGAATAAAAGAACGGAGTTTCCTACACATACATACCATATCTAGTCCAACTCTGCTTCTGAAACTGATACAAAGCACTGGTCCTCTAACATCCAATGCTTGTCAGTTAAGATGAGAAACGTGTGGGCTTCGTGAATGTTGTAGTTCGTTTGAGCTGAGGAGTGACTTCCCTTACCTGAAAGGAATTCTTGCTTGTAGGAAGACACAGAGCCTGGGATTTAACTCTATTTCTGAAGTAAAACACATAGCAGAGTTCTCATCCATTGATCACACTCTGCTGTAGAGCGAGAAGCACGCTCTTGCTTTCTAGATTCTCTAATACAGCAGGAAACGTGTGTGTGCTGAGAACAAAAGAACGGTTTTTCCTACACATAGGGGCCATATCTAGTTCTAATCTGCTTCTGAAACTGAAACAAACCCCACGTTCTCTAACATCCAATGCTTGTGAGTTAAGATGAGAAACGTGTGAGCTTCTTGAACAATGTAGTTCGTTAGAGCTGAAAAGTGACTGCCCTTACCTGAAACCAAGTCTTGCTTGTAGGAAAACTCAGAGCCTGGGATTTAACTCCATTTCTGTAGTGAAACACACAGCAGAGTTCCCATCCATTGATCACACTCTGCTTTAGAGCAAGAAGAACGCTCTTGCTTTTTAGAGTCTCTAATACAGCAGGAAACGTGAGTGTGCTGAGAATAAAAGAACGGAGTTTCCTACACATACATACCATATCTAGACCAACTCTGCTTCTGAAACTGATACAAAGCACTGGTCCTCTAACATCCAATGCTTGTCAGTTAAGATGAGAAACGTGTGGGCTTCGTGAATGCTGTAGTTCGTTTGAGCTGAAAAGTGACTTCCCTTACCTGAAAGGAATTCTTGCTTGTAGGAAGACACAGAGCCTGGGATTTAACTCCATTTCTGAAGTGAAACACACAGCAGAGTTCTCATCCATTGATCACACTCTGCTGTAGAGCGAGAAGCACGCTCTTGCTTTCTAGAGTCTCTAATACAGCAGGAAACAAGAGTGTGCTGAGACCAAAGAACGGTTTTTCCTACACAGAGGGGCCATATCTAGTTCTAATCTGCTTCTGAAACTTAAACAAACCCCACGTCCTCTAACATCCAATGCTTGTCAGTTAGGATGAGAAACGTGTGAGCTTCGTGAACTATGTAGTTTGTTAGAGCTGAAAAGTGACTGCGTTTCCCTGAAACGAAGTCTTGCTTGTAGGAAGACACAGAGCTTGGGATTTAACTCCATTTAAGAAGAGAAACGCACAGCACAGTTCTCCTCCATGAAACTCACTCTGATTTAGAGCAAGAGGTACGCACTTCCTTTCTAGAGTCTCTAATACAGCAGGAAACATGATTTGCTCAGAACAAAAGAACGGTGTTTCCTACACATACGGACCATAACTAGTTCATCTCTGCTTCTGAAACTGATACAAAGCACTGTTCCTATAACATCCAATGCCTGTCAGTTAAGATGAGAAACGTGTGAGCTTCATGAATCATGTAGTTCATTTTAGCTGAAAAATGACTGCCCTTACCTGAAACGAAGTCTTGCTCGTAGGATGACAAAGAGCCTGGGATTTAACTCCATTTCTGAAGGGAAACAAACAGCATAGTTCTCATCCATTGATCTCACTCTGCTTTAGAGCAAGAAGAACGCTCTTGCTTACTAGAGTCTCTAATACAGCAGGAAACAAGAGTGTGCTCAGAAAAAAAGAACAGTGTTTCCTACATATACGGACCATATCTAGTTCAAAACTGCTTCTGAAACTGCTACAAACCACAGATCCTTTAACACCCAATGCTTGTCTGTTAGGATGAGAAACGTGTGAGCTTTGTGAACGATGTTGTTCGTTTGAGCTGTAAAGTAACTGCCCTTTCCTGAAACAAAGTCTTGCTTGTAGGAAGACACAGAGCCTGGGATTTAACTCCAATTCTGAAGGGAAACACACAGCATAGTTCTCATCCATTCATCACACTCCGCTTTAGAGCAAGAAGCACGCTCTTGCTTTCTAGAGTCTCTAATACAGCAGGAAACGTGTGTGTACTGAGAACAAAAGAACGGTTTTTCCTACACATAAGGGCCATATCTAGTTCTAATCTGCTTCTGAAACTGAAACAAACCACACGTTCTCTAACAGCCAATGCTTGTGAGTTAAGATGAGAAACGTGTGAGCTTCTTGAACAATGTAGTTCGTTAGAGCTGAAAAGTGACTGCCCTTACCTGAAACCAAGTCTTGCTTGTAGGAAAACTCAGAGCCTGGGATTTAACTCCATTTCTGTAGTGAAACACACAGCAGAGTTCCCATCCATTGATCACACTCTGCTTTAGAGCAAGAAGAACGCTATTGCTTTTTAGAGTCTCTAATACAGCAGGAAACGTGAGTGTGCTGAGAATAAAAGAACGGAGTTTCCTACACATACATACCATATCTAGTCCAACTCTGCTTCTAAAACTGATACAAAGCACTGGTCCTCTAACATCCAATGCTTGTCAGTTAAGATGAGAAACGTGTGGGCTTCGTGAATGTTGTAGTTCGTTTGAGCTGAAAAGTGACTTCCCTTACCTGAAAGGAATTCTTGCTTGTAGGAAGACACAGAGCCTGGGATTTAACTCCAATTCTGAAGGGAAACACACAGCATAGTTCTCATCCATTGATCACACTCTGCTGTAGAGCGAGAAGCACGCTCTTGCTTTCTAGATTCTCTAATACAGCAGGAAACGTGTGTGTGCTGAGAACAAAAGAACGGTTTTTCCTACACATAGGGGCCATATCTAGTTCTAATCTGCTTCTGAAACTTAAACAAACCCCACGTCCTCTAACATCCAATGCTTATCAGTTAGGATGAGAAACGTGTGAGCTTCGTGAACGATGTAGTTTGTTAGAGCTGAAAAGTGACTTCGTTTACCTGAAACGAAGTCTTGCATGTAGGAAGACACAGAGCTTGGGATTTAACTCCATTTAAGAAGAGAAACGCACAGCACAGTTCTCATCCATGAAACTCACTGTGATTTAGAGCAAGAGGTACGCTCTTCCTTTCTAGAGTCTCTAATACAGCAGGAAACATGATTGTGCTCTGAACAAAAGAACGGTGTTTCCTACACATAAGGACCATATCTAGTCCAACTCTGCTTCTGAAACTGATACAAAGCACTGTTCCTATAACATCCAATGCTTGTCAGTTAAGATGAGAAACGTGTGAGCTTCATGAATGATGTAGTTCATTTTAGCTGAAAAATGACTGCCCTTACCTGAAACGAAGTCTTGCTTGTAGGATGACAATGAGCCTGGGATTTAACTCCATTTCTGAAGGGAAACACACAGCATAGTTCTCATCCATTCATCACACTATGCTTTAGAGCAAGAAGAACGCTCTTGCTTACTAGAGTCTCTAATACAGCAGGAAACAAGAGTGTGCTCAGAAAAAAAGAACAGTGTTTCCTACATATACGGACCATATCTAGTTCAAAACTGCTTCTGAAACTGCAACAAACCACAGATCCTCTAACACCCAATGCTTGTCTGTTAGGATGAGAAATGTGTGAGCTTTGTGAACAATGTTGTTCATTTGAGCTGTAAAGTAACTGCCCTTTCCTGAAACGAAGTCTTGCTTGTAGGAAGACACAGAGCCTGGGATTTAACTCCAATTCTGAAGGGAAACACACAGCATAGTTCTCATCCATTCATCACACTCCGTTTGAGCAAGAAGCATGCTCTTGCTTTCTAGAGTCTCTAATACAGCAGGAAACAAGAGTGTCCTCAGAAAAAAAGAACAGTGTTTCCTACATAAACGGACCATATCTAGTTCAATACTGCTTCTGAAACTGATACAAAGCACTGGTCTTCTAACATCCAATGCTTGTCAGTTAAGATGAGAAACGTGTGAGCTTCGTGAACGCTGTAGTTCGTTAGAGCTGAAAAGTGACTGCGTTTACGTGAAACCAAGTCTTGCTTGTAGAAAGACTCAGAGCCTGGGATTTCACTCCATTTCTGAAGTGAAACACACAGCAGAGTTCTCATCCATTGATCACACTCTGCTGTAGAGCGAGATGCATGCTCTTACTTTCTAGATTCTCTAATACAGCAGGAAACGTGTGTGTGCTGAGAACAAAAGAACGGTTTTTCCTACACAGAGGGGCCATATCTAGTTCTAATCTGCTTCTGAAACTTAGACAAACCCCAAGTCCTCTAATATCCAATGCTTGTCAGTTAGGATGAGAAACGTGTGAGCTTCGTGAACCATGTAGTTTGTTAGAGCTGAAAAGTGACTGCATTTCCTTGAAACGACGTCTTGCTTGTAGGAAGACACAGAGCTTGGGATTTAACTCCATTTAAGAAGGGAAACGCACAGCACAGTTCTCATCCATGAAACTCACTCTGATTTAGAGCAAGAGGTACGCAATTCCTTTCTAGAGTCTCTAATACAGCAGGAAACATGATTGTGCTCAGAACAAAAGAACGGTGTTTCCTACACATACGGACCATATCTAGTCCATCTCTGCTTCTGAAACTGATACAAAGCACTGTTCCTATAACATCCAATGCCTATCAGTTAAGATGAGAAACGTGTGAGCTTCATGAATGATGTAGTTCATTTTAGCTGAAAAATGACTGCCCTTACCTGAAACGAAGTCTTGCTTGTAGGATGACAAAGAGCCTGGGATTTAACTCCATTTCTGAAGTGAAACACACAGCAGAGTTCTCATCCATTGATCACACTCTGCTGTAGAGCTAGATGCACGCTCTTGCTTTCTAGATTTTCTAATACAGCAGGAAACGTGTGTGTGCTGAGAACAAAAGAACGGTTTTTCCTACACATAAGGGCCATATCTAGTTCTAATCTGCTTCTGAAACTTAAACAAACCCCACGTCCTCTAACATCCAATGCTTGTCAGTTAGGATGAGAAACGTTTGAGCTTCGTGAACGATGTAGTTTGTTAGAGCTGAAAAGTGACTTCGTTTACCTGAAACGAAGTCTTGCATGTAGGAAGACACAGAGCTTGGGATTTAACTCCATTTAAGAAGAGAAACGCACAGCACAGTTCTCATCCATGAAACTCACTCTGATTTAGAGCAAGAGGTACGCTCTTCCGTTCTAGAGTCTCTAATACAGCAGGAAACGTGTGTGTACTGAGAACAAAAGAACGGTTTTTCCTACACATAAGGGCCATATCTAGTTCAACACTGCTTCTGAAACTGAAATAAACCACAGGTCCTCTAACATCCAATGCTTGTCTGTTAGGATGAGAAACGTGTGAGCTTCGTGAACGATGTTGTTCTTTTGAGCTTTAAGTAACTGCCCTTTCCTGAAACGATGTCTTGCTTGTAGGATGACTCATTACCTGGGATTTAACACTATTTCTGAAGTGAAACACACAGCATAGTTCTCATCCATTCATCACACTCTGCTTTAGAGTAAGAAGAACGCTCTTGCTTACTAGAGTCTCTAATACAGCAGGAAACAAGAGTGTGCTCAGAAAAAAAGAACAGTGTTTCCTACATAAACGGACCATATCTAGTTCAATACTGCTTCTGAAACTGATACAAAGCACTGGTCTTCTAACATCCAATGCTTGTCAGTTAAGATGAGAAACGTGTGAGCTTCGTGAACGCTGTAGTTCGTTAGAGCTGAAACGTGACTGCGTTTACCTGAAACCAAGTCTTGCTTGTAGGAAGACTCAGAGCCTGGGATTTAACTCCATTTCTGAAGGGAAACACACAGCAGAGTTCTCATCCATTGATCACACTCTGCTGTAGAGCGAGAAGCACGCTCTTGCTTTCTAGATTCTCTAATACAGCAGGAAACGTGTGTGTGCTGAGAACAAAAGAACGGTTTTTCCTACACATAGGGGCCATATCTAGTTCTAATCTGCTTCTGAAATTTAAACAAACCCCACGTCATCTAACATCCAATGCTTGTCAGTTAGGATGAGAAACGTGTGAGCTTCGTGAACCATGTAGTTTGTTAGAGCTGAAAAGTGACTGCGTTTACCTGAAATGAAGTCTTGCATGTAGGAAGACACAGAGCTTGGGATTTAACTCCATTTAAGAAGGGAAACGCACAGCACAGTTCTCATCCATGAAACTCACTCTGATTTAGAGCAAGAGGTACGCTCTTCCTTTCTAGAGTATCTAATACAGCAGGAAACATGATTGTGCTCAGAACAAAAGAACGGTGTTTCCTACACATACGGACCATATCTAGTCCATCTCTGCTTCTGAAACTGATACAAAGCACTGTTCCTATAACATCCAATGCCTGTCAGTTAAGATGAGAAACGTGTGAGCTTCATGAATGATGTAGTTCATTTTAGCTGAAAAATGACTGCCCTTACCTGAAACGAAGTCTTGCTTGTAGGATGACAAAGAGCCTGGGATTTAACTCCATTTCTGAAGGGAAACACACAGCATAGTTCTCATCCATTGATCACACTCTGCTTTAGAGCAAGAAGAACGCTCTTGCTTACTAGAGTCTCTAATACAGCAGGAAACAAGAGTGTGCTCAGAAAAAAAGAACAGTGTTTCCTACATATACGGACCATATCTAGTTCAAAACTGCTTCTGAAACTGCAACAAACCACAGATCCTCTAACACCCAATGCTTGTCTGTTAGGATGAGAAACGTGTGAGCTTTGTGAA
The DNA here is from genome assembly GCA_949786385.1 of Onychomys leucogaster. Lineage (NCBI taxonomy): Eukaryota > Metazoa > Chordata > Mammalia > Rodentia > Cricetidae > Onychomys > Onychomys leucogaster. The sequence goes on from CATKUP010000109.1 coordinate 78,037, forward strand.
CGATGTTGTTCGTTTGAGCTGTAAAGTAACTGCCCTTTCCTGAAACTAAGTCTTGCTTGTAGGAAGACACAGAGCCTGGGATTTAACTCCAATTCTGAAGGGAAACACACAGCATAGTTCTCATCCATTCATCACACTCTGCTTTAGAGCAAGAAGCATGCTCTTGCTTTCTAGAGTCTCTAATACAGCAGGAAACGTGTGTGTACTGAGAACAAAAGAACGGTTTTTCCTACACATAAGGGCCATATCTAGTTCTAATCTGCTTCTGAAACTGAAACAAACCCCACGTCCTCTAACATCCAATGCTTGTCAGTTAGGATGAGAAACGTGTGAGCTTCGTGAACGATGTAGTTTGTTAGAGCTGAAAAGTGACTTCGTTTCCCTGAAACGAAGTCTTGCATGTAGGAAGACACAGAGCTTGGGATTTAACTCCATTTAAGAAGAGAAACGCACAGCACAGTTCTCATCCATGAAACTCACTCTGATTTAGAGCAAGAGGTACGCTCTTCCTTTCTAGAGTCTCTAATACAGCAGGAAACATGATTGTGCTCTGAACAAAAGAACGGTGTTTCCTACACATAAGGACCATATCTAGTCCAACTCTGCTTCTGAAACTGATACAAAGCACTGTTCTTATAACATCCAATGCTTGTCAGTTAAGATGAGAAACGTGTGAGCTTCATGAATGATGTAGTTCATTTTAGCTGAAAAATGACTGCCCTTACCTGAAACGAAGTCTTGCTTGTAGGATGACAATGAGCCTGGGATTTAACTCCATTTCTGAAGGGAAACACACAGCATGTTCTCATCCATTCATCACTCTCTGCTTTAGATCAAGAAGCATGCTCTTGCTTTCTAGCGTCTCTAATACAGCAGGATACATGAGTGTGCTCAGAAAAAAAGAATGGAGTTTCCAACACATAAGGACCATATCTATTTCAACACTGCTTCTGAAACTGAAATAAACCACAGTTCCTCTAACATCCAATGCTTGTCTGTTAGGATGAGAAACGTGTGAGCTTCGTGAACGATGTTGTTCTTTTGAGCTGTAATTAACTGCCCTTTCCTGAAACGATGTCTTGCTTGTAGGATGACTCATTACCTGGGATTTAACTCTATTTCTGAAGTGAAACACACAGCATAGTTCGCATCCATTCATCACACTCTGCTTTAGAGCAAGAAGAACGCTCTTGCTTACTAGAGTCTCTAATACAGCAGGAAACAAGAGTGTCCTCAGAAAAAAAGAACAGTGTTTCCTACATAAACGGACCATATCTAATTCAATACTGCTTCTGAAACTGATACAAAGCACTGGTCTTCTAACATCCAATGCTTGTCAGTTAAGATGAGAAACGTGTGAGCTTCGTGAACGCTGTAGTTCGTTAGAGCTGAAAAGTGACTGCGTTTATGTGAAACCAAGTCTTGCTTGTAGAAAGACTCAGAGCCTGGGATTTCACTCCATTTCTGAAGTGAAACACACAGCAGAGTTCTCATCCATTGATCACACTCTGCTGTAGAGCGAGATGCATGCTCTTACTTTCTAGATTCTCTAATACAGCAGGAAACGTGTGTGTGCTGAGAACAAAAGAACGGTTTTTCCTACACAGAGGGGCCATATCTAGTTCTAATCTGCTTCTGAAACTTAGACAAACCCCAAGTCCTCTAACATCCAATGCTTGTCAGTTAGGATGAGAAACGTGTGAGCTTCGTGAACCATGTAGTTTGTTAGAGCTGAAAAGTGACTGCATTTCCTTGAAACGACGTCTTGCTTGTAGGAAGACACAGAGCTTGGGATTTAACTCCATTTAAGAAGGGAAACGCACAGCACAGTTCTCATCCATGAAACTCACTCTGATTTAGAGCAAGAGGTACGCAATTCCTTTCTAGAGTCTCTAATACAGCAGGAAACATGATTGTGCTCAGAACAAAAGAACGGTGTTTCCTACACATACGGACCATATCTAGTCCATCTCTGCTTCTGAAACTGATACAAAGCACTGTTCCTATAACATGCAATGCCTACCAGTTAAGATGAGAAACGTGTGAGCTTCATGAATGATGTAGTTCATTTTAGCTGAAAAATGACTGCCCTTACCTGAAACGAAGTCTTGCTTGTAGGATGACAAAGAGCCTGGGATTTAACTCCATTTCTGAAGTGAAACACACAGCAGAGTTCTCATCCATTGATCACACTCTGCTGTAGAGCTAGATGCACGCTCTTGCTTTCTAGATTTTCTAATACAGCAGGAAACGTGTGTGTGCTGAGAACAAAAGAACGGTTTTTCCTACACATAAGGGCCATATCTAGTTCTAATCTGCTTCTGAAACTTAAACAAACCCCACGTCCTCTAACATCCAATGCTTGTCAGTTAGGATGAGAAACGTTTGAGCTTCGTGAACGATGTAGTTTGTTAGAGCTGAAAAGTGACTTCGTTTACCTGAAACGAAGTCTTGCATGTAGGAAGACACAGAGCTTGGGATTTAACTCCATTTAAGAAGAGAAACGCACAGCACAGTTCTCATCCATGAAACTCACTCTGATTTAGAGCAAGAGGTACGCTCTTCCATTCTAGAGTCTCTAATACAGCAGGAAACGTGTGTGTACTGAGAACAAAAGAACGGTTTTTCCTACACATAAGGGCCATATCTAGTTCAACACTGCTTCTGAAACTGAAATAAACCACAGGTCCTCTAACATCCAATGCTTGTCTGTTAGGATGAGAAACGTGTGAGCTTCGTGAACGATGTTGTTCTTTTGAGCTTTAAGTAACTGCCCTTTCCTGAAACGATGTCTTGCTTGTAGGATGACTCATTACCTGGGATTTAACACTATTTCTGAAGTGAAACACACAGCATAGTTCTCATCCATTCATCACACTCTGCTTTAGAGTAAGAAGAACGCTCTTGCTTACTAGAGTCTCTAATACAGCAGGAAACAAGAGTGTGCTCAGAAAAAAAGAACAGTGTTTCCTACATAAACGGACCATATCTAGTTCAATACTGCTTCTGAAACTGATACAAAGCAGTGGTCTTCTAACATCCAATGCTTGTCAGTTAAGATGAGAAACGTGTGAGCTTCGTGAACACTGTAGTTCGTTAGAGCTGAAACGTGACTGCGTTTACCTGAAATGAAGTCTTGCATGTAGGAAGACACAGAGCTTGGGATTTAACTCCATTTAAGAAGGGAAACGCACAGCACAGTTCTCATCCATGAAACTCACTCTGATTTAGAGCCAGAGGTACGCTCTTCCTTTCTAGAGTCTCTAATACAGCAGGAAACATGATTGTGCTCAGAACAAAAGAACGGTGTTTCCTACACATACGGACCATGTCTAGTCCATCTCTGCTTCTGAAACTGATACAAAGCACTGTTCCTATAACATCCAATGCCTATCAGTTAAGATGAGAAACGTGTGAGCTTCATGAATGAAGTAGTTCATTTTAGCTGAAAAATGACTGCCCTTACCTGAAACGAAGTCTTGCTTGTAGGATGACAAAGAGCCTGGGATTTAACTCCATTTCTGAAGGGAAACACACAGCATAGTTCTCATCCATTGATCACACTCTGCTTTAGAGCAAGAAGAACGCTCTTGCTTACTAGAGTCTCTAATACAGCAGGAAACAAGAGTGTGCTCAGAAAAAAAGAACAGTGTTTCCTACATATACGGACCATATCTAGTTCAAAACTGCTTCTGAAACTGCAACAAACCACAGATCCTCTAACACCCAATGCTTGTCTGTTAGGATGAGAAACGTGTGAGCTTTGTGAACGATGTTGTTCGTTTGAGCTGTAAAGTAACTGCCCTTTCCTGAAACTAAGTCTTGCTTGTAGGAGGACACAGAGCCTGGGATTTAACTCCAATTCTGAAGGGAAACACACAGCATAGTTCTCATCCATTCATCACACTCTGCTTTAGAGCAAGAAGCATGCTCTTGCTTTCTAGAGTCTCTAATACAGCAGGAAACGTGTGTGTACTGAGAACAAAAGAACGGTTTTTCCTACACATAAGGGCCATATCTAGTTCTAATCTGCTTCTGAAACTGAAACAAACCACACGTTCTCTAACATCCAATGCTTGTGAGTTAAGATGAGAAACGTGTGAGATTCGTGAACAATGTAGTTCGTTAGAGCTGAAAAGTGACTGCGTTTACCTGAAACCAAGTCTTGCTTGTAGGAAAACTCAGAGCCTGGGATTTAACTCCATTTCTGTAGTGAAACACACAGCAGAGTTCCCATCCATTGATCACACTCTGCTTTAGAGCAAGAAGAACGCTCTTGCATTTTAGAGTCTCTAATACAGCAGGAAACGTGAGTGTGCCGAGAATAAAAGAACGGAGTTTCCTACACATACATACCATATCTAGTCCAACTCTGCTTCTGAAACTGATACAAAGCACTGGTCCTCTAACATCCAATGCTTGTCAGTTAAGATGAGAAACGTGTGGGCTTTGTGAATGTTGTAGTTCGTTTGAGCTGAAAAGGGACTTCCCTTACCTGAAAGGAATTCATGCTTGTAGGAAGACACAGAGCCTGGGATTTAACTCTATTTCTGAAGTGAAACACACAGCAGAGTTCTCATCCATTGATCACACTCTGCTTTAGAGCGAGAAGCATGCTCTTGCTTTCTAGATTCTCTAATACAGCAGGAAACGTGTGTGTGCTGAGAACAAAAGAACGGTTTTTCCTACACAGAGGGGCCATATCTAGTTCTAATCTGCTTCTGAAACTTAAACAAACCCCACGTCCTCTAACATCCAATGCTTGTCAGTTAGGATGAGAAACGTGTGAGCTTCGTGAACGATGTAGTTTGTTAGAGCTGAAAAGTGACTTCGTTTACCTGAAACGAAGTCTTGCATGTAGGAAGACACAGAGTTTGGGATTTAACTCCATTTAAGAAGAGAAACACACAGCACAGTTTTCATCCATGAAACTCACTCTGATTTAGAGCAAGAGGTATGCTCTTCCTTTCTAGAGTCTCTAATACAGCAGGAAACATGATTGTGCTCTGAACAAAAGAACGGTGTTTCCTACACATTAGGACCATATCTAGTCCAACTCTGCTTCTGAAACTGATACAAAGCACTGTTCCTATAACATCCAATGCTTGTCAGTTAAGATGAGAAACGTGTGAGCTTCATGAATGATGTAGTTCATTTTAGCTGAAAAATGACTGCCCTTACCTGAAACGAAGTCTTGCTTGTAGGATGACAAAGAGCCTGGGATTTAACTCCATTTCTGAAGGGAAACACACAGCATAGTTCTCATCCATTGATCACACTCTGCTTTAGAGCAAGAAGAACGCTCTTGCTTACTAGAGTCTCTAATACAGCAGGAAACAAGAGTGTGCTCAGAAAAAAAGAACAGTGTTTCCTACATATACGGACCATATCTAGTTCAAAACTGCTTCTGAAACTGCAACAAACCACAGATCCTCTAACACCCAATGCTTGTCTGTTAGGATGAGAAACGTGTGAGCTTTGTGAACGATGTTGTTCGTTTGAGCTGTAAAGTAACTGCCCTTTCCTGACACGAAGTCTTGCTTGTAGGAAGACACAGAGCCTGGGATTTAACTCCAATTCTGAAGGGAAAAACACAGCATAGTTCTCATCCATTCATCACACTCCGCTTTAGAGCAAGAAGCACGCTCTTGCTTTCTAGAGTCTCTAATACAGCAGGAAACGTGTGTGTACTGAGAAGTAAAGAACGGTTTTTCCTACACATAAGGGCCATATCTAGTTCTAATTTCCTCTGAAACAGAAACAAACCACACGTTCTCTAACATCCAATGCTTGTCAGTTAAGATGAGAAACGTGAGAGTTTGGTGAATGATGTAGTTTGTTTGAGCTGAAAAGTGACTGCATTTACCTGAAACGAAGTCTTGCTTGTAGGAAGACACAGAGCCTGGGATTTAACTGCATTTCTGAAGGGAAACACACAACATAGTTCTCATCCATTCATCACACTCTGCTTTAGAGCAAGAAGAATGCTCTTGCTTACTAGAGTCTCTAATACAGCAGGAAACAAGAGTGTGCTCAGAAATAAAGTACAGTGTTTCCTACATATACGGACCATATCTAGTTCAACTCTGCTTTTGAAGCTGATAAAAACCACAGGTCCTCTAACATTCAGTGCGTGTCTGTAACATGAGAAACGTGTGAGCTTCGTTAACGATGTAGTTCTTTTGAGCTGTAAAGTAACTGCCCTTTCCTGAAACGAAGTCTTGCTTGTAGGAAGACTCAGAGTCTGGATTTAACTCAAATTTCTGTAGTGAAACACACAGCAGAGTTCCCATCCATTGATCACACTCTGCTTTAGAGCAAGAAGCACGCTCTTGCTTTCAAGAGTCTCTAAGACAGCAGGAAACGAGAGTTTGCTGAGAACAAAAGAACGGAGTTTCCTACACATACATACCATATCTAGTCCAACTCTGCTTCTGAAACTGATAGAAAGCACTGGTCCTCTAACATCCAATCCTTGTCAGTTAAGATGAGAAATGTGTGGGCTTCGTGAATGTTGTAGATCGTTTGTGCTGAAAAGTGACTTTCCTTACCTGAAACCTAGTCTTGCTTGTAGGAAGCAACAGAGCCTGGGATTTAACTCTATTTCTGAAGTGAAACACACAGCAGAGTTCTCATCCATGGATCACACTCTGCTTTAGAGCAAGAAGCACGCTCTTGCTTTCTAGATTATCTAATACAGCAGGAAACGTGTGTGTGCTGAGAACAAAAGAACGGTTTTTGCTACACATAGGGGCCATATCTAGTTCTAATCTGCTTCTGAAACTTAAACAAACCACACGTCCTCTAACATCCAATGCTTGTCAGTTAAGATGAGAAACGTGTGAGCTTCGTGAATGATGTAGTTTGTTTGAGCTGAAAATTGACTGCACTTACCTGAAACGAAGTCTTGCTTGTAGGAAGACACAGAGCCTGTGATTTAACTGCATTTCTGAAGGGAAACACACAACATAGTTCTCATCCATTCATCACACTCTGCTTTAGAGCAAGAAGAATGCTCTTGCTTACTAGAGTCTCTAATACAGCAGGAAACAAGAGTGTGCTCAGAAAAAAAGAACAGTGTTTCCTACATATACGGACAATATCTAGTTCAATACAGCTTCTGAAACTGCAACAAACCACAGGTCCTCTAACACACAATGCTTGTCTGTTAGGATGAGAAACGTGTGAGCTTCGTGAACGATGTTGTTCGTTTGAGCTGTAAAGTAACTGCCCTTTCCTGAAACGAAGTCTTGCTTGTAGGAAGACACAGAGCCTGGGATTTAACTCCATTTCTGAAGGGAAACACACAGCAGAGTTCTCATCCATTCATCACACTCTGCGTTAGAGCAAGAAGCATGCTCTTGCTTTCTAGAGTGTCTAATACAGCAGGAAACAAGAGTGTGCTGAGACCAAAGAACGGTTTTTCCTACACATAGGGGCCATATCTAGTTATAATCTGCTTCTGAAACTGAAACAAACCACACGTCCTCTAACATCCAATGCTTGTCAGTTAAGATGAGAAATGTGTGAGCTTCGTGAACGATGTAGTTCGTTAGAGCAGAAGAGTGACTGCGTTTACCTGAAACGAAGTCTTGCTTGTAGGAAGACACAGAGCTTGGGATTTAACTCCATTTAAGAAGGGAAACACACAGCACAGTTCTCATCCATGAAACACACTCTGATTTAGAGTAAGAGGTAAGCTCTTCCTTTCTAGAGTCTCTAATACAGCAGGAAACAAGAGTGTACTCAGAAAAAAAGAACAGTGTTTCCTACATATACGGACCATATCTAGTTCAATTCTGCTTCTGAAACTGCAACAAACCACAGGTCCTCTAACACCCAATGCTTGTCAGTTAGGATGAGAAACGTGTGAGCTTCGTGAAAGATGTAGTTTGTTTGAGCTCTAAAGTAACTGCCCTTTCCTGAAACGAAGTCTTGCTTGAAAGAAGACTCAGAGCCTGGGATTTAACTCCATTTCTGAAGCAAAACAGACAGCAGAGTTCTCCTCCATTGATCACACTCTGCTTTAGAGCTAGAAGCACGCTCTTGCTTTCTAGAGTCTCTAATACAGCAGGAAACGTGTGTGTACTGAGAACAAAAGAACGGTTTTTCCTACACATAAGGGCCATATCTAGTTCTAATCTGCTTCTGAAACTGAAACAAACCACACGTCCTCTAACATCCAATGCTTGTCAGTTAAGATGAGAAACGTGTGAGCTTCGTGAACAATGTAGTTCGTTAGAGCTGAAATTGACTGCCCTTACCTGAAACGAAGTCTTGCTTGTAGTATGACAAAGACCCTGGGATTTAACTGCATTTCTGAAGGGAAACACACAGCATAGTTCTCATCCATTCATCACTCTCTGCTTTAGATCAAGAAGCATGCTCTTGCTTTCTAGAGTCTCTAATACAGCAGGAAACGTGTGTGTACTGAGAACAAAAGAACGGAGTTTCCTACACATACATACAATATCTAGTCCAACTCTGCTTCTGAAACTGATACAAAGCACTGGTCCTCTAACATCCAATGCTTGTCAGTTAAGATGAGAAACATGTGGGCTTCGTGAACGTTGTAGTTCGTTTGAGCTGAAAAGTGACTTCCTTTACCTGAAACGGAGTCTTGCTTGTAGGAAGACACAGAGCCTGGGGTTTAACTCTATTTCTGAACTGAAACACACAGCAGAGTTCTCATCCATTGATCACACTCTGCTTTAGAGCGAGAAGCACGCTCTTGCTTTCTAGATTCTCTAATACATCAGGAAACGTGTGTGTGCTGAGAACAAAAGATCGGTTTTTCCTACACATAGGGGCCATATCTAGTTCTAATCTGCTTCTGAAACTTAAACAAACCCCACGTACTCTAACATCCAATGCTTGTCAGTTAGGATGAGAAACGTGTGAGCTTCGTGAACGATGTAGTTTGTTAGAGCTGAAAAGTGACTGCGTTTACCTGAAAGGAAGTCTTGCTTGTAGGAAGACACAGAGCTTGGGATTTAACTCCATTTAAGAAGGGAAACGCACAGCACAGTTCTCATCCATGAAACTCACTCTGATTTAGAGCAAGAGGTACGCACTTCCTTTCTAGAGTCTCTAATACAGCAGGAAACATGATTGTGCTCAGAACAAAAGAACGGTGTTTCCTACACATACGGACCATATCTAGTCCATCTCTGCTTCTGAAACTGATACAAAGCACTGTTCCTATAACATCCAATGCCTGTCAGTTAACATGAGAAACGTGTGAGCTTCATGAATGATGTAGTTCCTTTTAGCTGAAAAATGACTGCCCTTACCTGAAACGAAGTCTTGCTTGTAGGATGACAAAGAACCTGGGATTTAACTCCATTTCTGAAGGGAAACACACAGCATAGTTCTCATCCATTGATCACACTCTGCTTTAGAGCAAGAAGAACGCTCTTGCTTACTAGAGTCTCTAATACAGCAGGAAACAAGTGTGTGCTCAGAAAAAAAGAACAGTGTTTCCTACATATACGGACCATATCTAGTTCAAAACAGCTTCTGAATCTGCAACAAACCACAGATCCTCTAACACCCAATGCTTGTCTGTTAGGATGAGAAATGTGTGAGCTTTGTGAACGATGTTGTTCGTTTGAGCTGTAAAGTAACTGCCCTTTCCTGAAACGAAGTCTTGCTTGTAGGAAGACACAGAGCCTGGGATTTAACTCCAATTCTGAAGGGAAACACACAGCATAGTTCTCATCCATTCATCACACTCCGCTTTAGAGCAAGAAGCACGCTCTTGCTTTCTAGAGTCTCTAATACAGCAGGAAACGTGTGTGTACTGAGAACAAAAGAACGGTTTTTCCTACACATAAGGGCCATATCTAGTTCTAATCTGCTACTGAAACTGAAACAAACCACGCGTCCTCTAACATCCAATGCTTGTGAGTTAAGATGAGAAACGTGTGAGCTTCATGAACAATGTAGTTCGTTAGAGCTGAAAAGTGACTGCATTTACCTGAAACCAAGTCTTGCTTGTAGGAAAACTCAGAGCCTGGGATTTAACTCCATTTCTGTAGTGAAACACACAGCAGAGTTCCCATCCATTGATCACACTCTGCTTTAGAGCAAGAAGAACGCTCTTGCTTTTTAGAGTCTCTAATACAGCAGGAAACCTGAGTGTGCTGAGAATAAAAGAACGGAGTTTCCTACACATATATACCATATCTAGTCCAACTCTGCTTCTGAAACTGATACAAAGCACTGGTCCTCTATCATCCAATGCTTGTCAGTTAAGATGAGAAACGTGTGGGCTTCGTGAATGTTGTAGTTCGTTTGAGCTGAAAAGTGACTTCCCTTACCTGAAACGGAGTCTTGCTTGTAGGAAGACACAGAGCCTGGGATTTAACTCTATTTCTGAACTGAAACACACAGCAGAGTTCTCATCCATTGATCACACTCTGCTTTAGAGCGAGAAGCACGCTCTTGCTTTCTAGATTCTCTAATACATCAGGAAACGTGTGTGTGCTGAGAACAAAAGTTCGGTTTTTCCTACACATAGGGGCCATATCTAGTTCTAATCTGCTTCTGAAACTTAAACAAACCCCACGTCCTCTAACATCCAATGCTTGTCAGTTAGGATGAGAAACGTGTGAGCTTCGTGAACGATGTAGTTTGTTAGAGCTGAAAAGTGACTGCGTTTACCTGAAACGAAGTCTTGCTTGTAGGAAGACACAGAGCTTGGGATTTAACTCCATTTAAGAAGGGAAACGCACAGCACAGTTCTCATCCATGAAACTCACTCTGATTTAGAGCAAGAGGTACGCACTTCCTTTCTAGAGTCTCTAATACAGCAGGAAACATGATTGTGCTCAGAACAAAAGAACGGTGTTTCCTACACATACGGACCATATCTAGTCCATCTCTGCTTCTGAAACTGATACAAAGCACTGTTCCTATAACATCCAATGCCTGTCAGTTAACATGAGAAACGTGTGAGCTTCATGAATGATGTAGTTCCTTTTAGCTGAAAAATGACTGCCCTTACCTGAAACGAAGTCTTGCTTGTAGGATGACAAAGAACCTGGGATTTAACTCCATTTCTGAAGGGAAACACACAGCATAGTTCTCATCCATTGATCACACTCTGCTTTAGAGCAAGAAGAACGCTCTTGCTTACTAGAGTCTCTAATACAGCAGGAAACAAGTGTGTGCTCAGAAAAAAAGAACAGTGTTTCCTACATATACGGACCATATCTAGTTCAAAACAGCTTCTGAAACTGCAACAAACCACAGATCCTCTAACACCCAATAATGTCTGTTAGGATGAGAAATGTGTGAGCTTTGTGAACGATGTTGTTCGTTTGAGCTGTAAAGTAACTGCCCTTTCCTGAAACGAAGTCTTGCTTGTAGGAAGACACAGAGCCTGGGATTTAACTCCAATTCTGAAGGGAAACACACAGCATAGTTCTCATCCATTCATCACACTCCGCTTTAGAGCAAGAAGCATGCTCTTGCTTTCTAGAGTCTCTAATACAGCAGGAAACGTGTGTGTAGTGAGAACAAAAGAACGGTTTTTCCTACACATAAGGGCCATATCTAGTTCTAATCTGCTACTGAAACTGAAACAAACCACGCGTCCTCTAACATCCAATGCTTGTGAGTTAAGATGAGAAACGTGTGAGCTTCTTGAACAATGTAGTTCGTTAGAGCTGAAAAGTGACTGCATTTACCTGAAACCAAGTCTTGCTTGTAGGAAAACTCAGAGCCTGGGATTTAACTCCATTTCTGTAGTGAAACACACAGCAGAGTTCCCATCCATTGATCACACTCTGCTTTAGAGCAAGAAGAACGCTCTTGCTTTTTAGAGTCTCTAATACAGCAGGAAAGCTGAGTGTGCTGAGAATAAAAGAACGGAGTTTCCTACACATATATACCATATCTAGTCCAACTCTGCTTCTGAAACTGATACAAAGCACTGGTCCTCTATCATCCAATGCTTGTCAGTTAAGATGAGAAACGTGTGGGCTTCGTGAATGTTGTAGTTCGTTTGAGCTGAAAAATGACTGCCCTTACCTGAAACGAAGTCTTGCTTGTAGTATGACAAAGACCCTGGGATTTAACTGCATTTCTGAAGGGAAACAAACAGCATAGTTCTCATCCATTCATCACTCTCTGCTTTAGGTCAAGAAGCATGCTCTTGCTTTCTAGAGTCTCTAAGACTGCAGGAAACATGAGTGTGCTCAGAAAAAAAGAACGATGTTTCCAACACATATTGACCATATCTAGTTCAACACTGCATCTAAACTGAAATAAACGACAGGTCCTCTAACATCCAATGGTTGTCAGTTAAGATGAGAAACGTGTGAGCTTCGTGAATGATGTTGTTCGTTTGAGCTGTAAAGTAACTGCCCTTTCCTGTAACGAAGTCTTGCTTGTAGGAAGACTCATATCCTGGGATTTAACTCCATTTCTGAAGGGAAACACACAGCATAGTTCTCATTCATTCATCACACTCTGCTTTAGAGCAAGAAGAACGCTCTTGCTTACTAGAGTCTCTAATACAGCAGGAAACAAGAGTGTGCTCAGAAAAAAAGAACAGTGTTGCCTACATATACGGAACAAATCTAGTTCAATAATGCTTCTGAAACTGCAACAAACCACACGTCCTCTAACATCCAATGCTTGTCAGTTAAGATGAGAAACGTGTTAGCTTCGTGTACGATGTATTTCGTTAGAGCTGAAAAGTGACTGCGTTTACGTGAAACCAAGTCTTGCTTGTAGGAAGACTCAGAGCCTGGGATTTAACTCCATTTCTGAAGCAAAACACACAGCATAGTTCTCATCCATTGATCACACTCTGCTAGAGAGCAGAAAGCATGCTCTTGCTTTCTAGGTTCTCTAAGAAAGCAGGATACGTGAGTGTCCTGAGAACAAAAGAACGGTGTTTCCTACACATACGGACCACATCTAGTCCAACTCTGCTTCTGAAACTGATACAAAGCACTGTTCCTCTAACATCCAATGCTTGTCAGTTAAGATGAGAAACGTGTGAGCATCGTGAATGATGTAGTTCACTTTAGCTGAAGAAAGACTTCCCATACCTGAAACGAAGTCTTACTTGTAGGAAGACACAGAGCCTGGGATTTAACTCCATTTCTGAAGCGAAACCCACAGCAGAGTTCTCATCCATTGATCACACTCTGGTTTAGAGCAAGAAGCACACTCTTGCTTTCTAGAATCTCTAACACTGCAGAAAAATTGAGTGTACTCAGAAAAAAAGAACGGTGTTTCCAACACATACAGACAATATCTTGTCTAACTCTGCTTCTGAAACTGATACAAAGCACTGGTCCTCTAACATCCAATGCTTGTCTGTTAAGATGAGAAACGTGGGAGCTTCGTGAAGGATGTAGTTCGCTTGAGCTGTAAAGTAATTCCCCTTTCTTGAAATGAAGTCTTGCTTTTAGGAAGACTCAGAGCCTGGGATTTAACTCCATTTCTGAATTGAAACACACAGCAGAGTTCTCATCCATTGGTCACACTCCTCTTTCGAGCAAGAAGCACGCTCTTGCTTTCTAGAGTCTCTAAGACAGCAGGAAACGGGAGTGTGCTGAGAAGAAAAGAACGGTGTTTCCTACACATACGGACCATATCTAGTCCAACTCTGCTTCTGAAATTGATAATAAGCACAGGTCCTCTAACATCCAATGCTTGTCAATTAAGATGAGAAACGTGTGAGCATCGTGAACGATGAAGTTCGTTTGACCTGAAAAGTGACTGCGTTTACCTGAATCGAAGTCTTGCGTGGAGGAAGACACAGAGCCAGAGATTTAACTCCATTTCTTTAGTGAAACATACAGCACAGTTCTCATCCATGAAACACACTCTGCTTTAGAGCAAGAAGCACGTCTTTGCTTTCTAGAATCTCTAACACTGCAGAAAAAGTGAGTGTGCTCAGAAGAAAAGAACGGTGTTTCCTACACATACGGACCATATCTAGTCCAACTCTTCTTCTGAAGCTGATAAAAACCACAGGTCCTCTAACATCCAATGCTTGTCAATTAAGATCAGAAACGTTTGAGCTTTGTGAACTATGTAGTTCGTTTAAGCTAAAAAGTGACTGCGTTTACCAGAAACGAAGTCTTCCTTTTAGGAAGACACAGAGCCTGAGTTTAACTCCATTTCTGGAAGGAAACACACAGCACAGTTCTCATCCATGAAACACACTCTGCTTTACAGCAAGAAGCACGCCCTTGCTTTCTAGAATCTCTAACACTGCAGAAAAAGTGAGTGTGCTCAGAAAAAAAGAACGGTGTTTCCTACACATTCGGACCATATCTAGTTCAAATCTGCTTCGGAAACTGATACAAAGCACTGTTCCTCTATCATCCAATGCTTGTCAGTTAAGATGAGAAACATGTGAGCTTCGTGAATGATGTAGTTCATTTTAGCTGAAGAATGACTGCCCTTGCCTGAAACGAAGTCTTGCTTGTAGGATGACAAAGAGCCTGGGATTTAACTCCATTTCTGAAGGGAAACACACAGCATAGTTCTCATCCATTCATCACACTCTGCTTTAGAGCAAGAAGCATGCTCTTGCTTTCTAGAGTCTCTAATACAGCAGGAAACGTGAGTGTGCTCAGAAAAAAAGAACGGTGTGTTCAACACATACAGACCATATCTAGTTCAACACTGCTTCTGAAACTGAAATAAACCACAGGTCCTCTAACATCCAATGCTTGCCAGTTAAGAAGAGAAACGTGAGAGCTTCGAGAATGATGTAGTTCGTTTGAGCTGAAAAATGACTGCCCTTACGTGAAACGAAGTCTTGCTTGTAGGAAGACACAGAGCCTTGGATTTAACTCCATTTCTGTAGCGAAACACACAGCAGAGTTCTCATCCATTGATCACACTCTGCTTTAGATCAAGAAGCATGCTCTTGCTTTCTAGAGTCTCTAATACAGCAGGAAATGTGAGCGTGCTCAGAAAAAAAGAACGGTGTTTTCAACACATACAGACCATATCTAGTTCAACACTGCTTCTGAAACTGAAATAAACCACAGGTCCTCTACCATCCAATGCTTGTCAGTTAATTGAGAAACGTGTGAGCTTTGTGAATGATGTAGTTCGTTTGAGCTGAAAAGTGACTGCACTTACCGGAAACGAAGTCTTGCTTGTAGGAAGACTCAGAGCCTGGGATTTAACTCCATTTCTGTAGCGAAACACACAGCAGAGTTCTCATCCATTGATCATACTCTGCTTTAGAGCAAGAGGCACGCTCTTCCTTTCTAGAGTCTCTAATACAGAAGGAAACAAGAGTGTGCTCAGAGAAAAAGAACAGTGTTTCCTACATATACGGACCATATCTAGTTCAATTCTGCTTCTGAAACTGCAACAAACCACAGGTCCTCTAACACCCAATGCTTGTCAGTTAGGAGGAGAAACGTGTGAGCTTCGTGAACGAAGTAGTTTTTTTGAGCTGTAAAGTAACTGCCCTTTCCTGAAATGAAGTCTTCCTTGTAGGAAGACTCAGAGCCTGGGATTTAACTCCATTTCTGAAGCGGAACATACAGCAGAGTTCTCATCCATTAGTCAAACTCTGCTTTAGAGCAAGAAACACACTCTTGCTTTCTAGAGTCTCTAATACAGCATGAAACGTGAGTGTGCTCAGAACAAAAGAACGGTGTTTCCTACACATATGGACCATATCTAGTCCAACTCTTCTTCTGAAATTGATAATAAGCACAGGTCCTCTAACATCCAATGCTTGTCAGTTAAGATGAGAAACGTGTGAGCTTCTTGAACGATGTAGTTCGCTTGAGCTGAAAAGTAATTCCCCTTTCCTGATACGAAGTCTTGCTTGTATGAAGACTCAGAGCCTGGGATTTAACTCCATATCTGAAGTGAAACACACAGCAGAGTTCTCATCCATTGATCACACTCTGGTTTAGAGCAAGAAGCATGCTCTTGCTTTCTAGAGTCTCTAA
Source organism: Onychomys leucogaster (assembly GCA_949786385.1). Classification (NCBI taxonomy): domain Eukaryota; kingdom Metazoa; phylum Chordata; class Mammalia; order Rodentia; family Cricetidae; genus Onychomys; species Onychomys leucogaster. The sequence goes on from CATKUP010000109.1 coordinate 93,987, forward strand.
GACAGCAGGAAATGTGAGTGTGCTGAGAACAACAGAACGGTGTTTCCTACACATATGGACCATATGTAGTCCAACTCTGCGTCTGAAACAGATACAAAGCACTGGTCCTCTAACTCCAATGTTTGTCAGTTAAGATGAGAAACGTGTGAGCTTCGTGAACTATGTTGTTCGTTTGAGCTGTAAAGTAACTGCCCTTTCCTGAAACGAAGTCTTGCTTGTAGGAAGACTCAGAACATGGGATTTAACTCCAATTCTGGAGGGAAACACACAGCACAGTTCTCGTCCATGAAACACACTCTGCTAGAGTAAGAAGCACGCCCTTGCTTTCTAGAATCTCTAACACTGCAGAAAAAGTGAGTGTGCTCAGAACAAAAAAACGGTGTTTCCAACACATACCGACCATATCTAGTTCAACTCTGCTTCTGAAGTTGATAAAAACCACAGGTCCTCTAACATCCAATGCTTGTCAATTAAGATCAGAAACGTGTGAGCTTCGTGAATGATGTAGTTCGTTTGAGCTCTAAAGTAACTGCCATTTCCTGAAATGAAGTCTTGTTTGTAGGAAGACGCAGAGCCTTGGATTTAACTCTATTTCTGAAGTGAAACACACAGCAGAGTTCTAATCCATTGATCACACTCTGCTTTAGAGCAATAAGCACGCGCTTGCTTTCTAGAGTCTCTAAGACAGCAGGAAATGTGAGTGTGCCGATGTGACGGCCGGTTTCCCGACTTCCTCCCAGGGCGGAGCCCTGGGTTGTTTACCACATAGGCTCTCCCGTTCAACTCCGCCCAGTAACAGCAATGCACCAATCCCAATCCTCCTAGTGTATCAGGCCAGCAGAGCACGCCCACATCCTGTATAAAAGCCCGTCAACTGCCGTGGTCGGGGCCCCTCACCCCCAGCTCTCCCTCAACTAAGCAGCGCTTCAGTAAACTGTGATTGGAGAAGAATCCTTGTGTCGTGGCTTTCTTCCCCACTGGCCGGGGCTCGCCGCCGCTGGTGCCGAAACCCGGGAAACTTGGACACTGGGAAACTCGGAAACCCGGGAAAACTCAGACACTGGGAAACTCGGACACCCGGTGAGGGTTCGAAGGGGATTCAGAACTCAACACACGGAGCGGTAAATCCCAGGTAAATTGGGAACCTGCGACAAAAGCAGGGTTAAAGGAAATCCCAGGCAAATTGGGAACCTGCGACAAAAGCAGGGTTAAAGGAATTCCCAGGTGAATTGGGAACCCGCGACAAAAGCGGGGAGGTTTTTGCTCTTCTCTGTAAAGAGAGAGCGGGAACAAAGGGCTAGTCGATAGACTTTTGGAACTGGATTTTGTGTTTCAAACAGAACTGTTTAAATGGAAAAGATGGTAATTGTTGTTCTTTTCTGCTGTTTTTTCCTACGCAATGTGGAAATTATTAGGGAGGGATGCAAGGCACTGATCAAACACCAGGACAGTCTATCAGAATCGGATTCTAAAGGAGAGAACTTGAGTAGGCCTAAAAAGAAGAAAGAAAAGAATAGAGAAAAGGAAAGTAAAGAAAATAAACAAGAAAAAGAAAAAATTTAGAAAAGAAAGGGAACTTCTTATATCTAGTATTAAAAGAGTTTGCAAAACTTGATTTTTCTGATGGTGAGTTAGACCCTGATAAGCAGAAAGATTTAGAGGAAGCTGCTGATGAGTACGAGAAAGAAAGATACGGGCGGCGGCGACCCCCTCCTTATGTTTCTGCTGGGATGAATGTGGGACCAATGGCGCCTTCGGGACCACGCCCATCCCCGGCACCACCTTCGTGTTTGCAGACATGTGGAGGTTGCCATCTTATCAGGAGGAACACCTGGGCGCGATTAGCATCTGCGTTCCCAGTTTTTGAAGACCCACAAACAAACAATAGGTATCATGACCCTGTGCCTTATAAACAATTAAAGGATCTGGTGGAGGCTGCTCGAGCCTACGGAGTAACAGCTAGTTATACTTTAACTTTGTTGACTAGGCTCACTACACAGGCTATGACTCCAACAGACTGGTTTGAAATAGCTAGAGCATGTCTGTCTACAGGACAGTACTTGGATTTCAAATCTATAGTCACAGATAGAGCTCAGGCACAAGCTAGAATTAATCTTCAAAATAATCGACCGCAGTGGACAGCCGACATGCTACTAGGCCAAGGACAATGGACTGTGAATCAGATGGCATATCCTATTGAAGTTTATCAACAAATAAATGACATTTATTCTAAGGCTTGGAAGTCATTACCAAATAAAGGAGAGGTTTCAGGGAACTTAACTAAGATCATTCAAGGACCCAATGAACCTTTTTCAGATTTTGTAGCTAGAATGTTGGAGGCAGCAGGAAAGATATTTGGGGATGTAGAAACAGCTATGCCTCTGGTTCAACAATTAGTATATGAGCAAAGCACAAAAGAATGCAGAAGAGCTATTACCCCGTGGAAAGGAAAGGGATTGGAAGCTTGGTTAAAGGCCTGTAGAGAGATTGGAGGACCGCTAAGTAATGCTGGCCTAGCGGCGGCAGTCCTCACAGCCACACAAGCTGCGTTACGAGTGAATTAAGGTTGAACTATATATATCACCATACATGTTAATTCGAATGATTCTGTAAAGAGTTTGTGTTGAGTTGTAAGACTGGGAGAATTGTGACTATGTATAGCAATATTTATGTTAACCTGTTAATGGTAATGATGAAGCTAAGGGATTCTTTAAATTGCAATTGTATTAAGTTTTGGTTTAAACAGTTGTCCAGTTATCTTTTAGGCAATTGGACGGGAGAATTCAACAACCTGATGGAACAACTGAGGGTGGCTATCGTCATGGTGAACTCGGCCCAGGTGGACACCGGATTAACTTCCTGGATTTCTTCTGCCCTTTCCCTGTTTAAGGAGTGGGTGGGTGTTGGCATGTTTGGCGCGGTAATCTTAGCGGGATTTGTGTTGGTGTTGTTCTTGCTGTGCCGCTTAGCCCGAAGTCGCAGGCTGGAGAAGGTTGCAATTGCTAGAGCGCTGGCAGCGTTGGAAGCAGGCAGTTCTCCCCAAGCATGGATAAGCATGCTCAAGGAAGCCTAATACAATGCCCTTGCACCTGGAGGCATTTTGCCATTGCACCTAGAGGGATTGTAGATGGTCTTCGGAGTTATTGGGCTTTTGCACTGCCTTTGCACCTCCGAGGGTTTGTCCCATTGCACCGGAGAAGGAGTGCTTATCTAGCCCTAGACCTCCCTTGATCGGTCCACACATCATGAGGTGGGGACCTGAATGGGAATAAGTCCTCTATTCTCCATTACTAAACAAAAAGGGGGAACTGTGACGGCCGGTTTCCCGACTTCCTCCCAGGGCAGAGCCCTGGGTTGTTTACCACATCGGCTCTCCCGTTCAACTCCGCCCAGTAACAGCAATGCACCAATCCCAATCCGCCTAGAGTATCAGGCCAGCAGAGCACGCCCACATCCTGTATAAAAGCCCGTCAACTGCCGTGGTCGGGGCCCCTCACCCCCAGCTCTCCCTCAACTAAGCAGCGCTTCAGTAAACTGTGATTGGAGAAGAATCCTTGTGTCGTGGCTTTCTTCCCCGCTGGCCGGGGCTCGCCGCATGCCGAGAACAACAGTATGGTGTTTCCTACACATATGGACCATATCTCGTCCAACTCTGCTTCTGAAACTGATACAAAGCACTGGTCCTCTAACATCCAATGCTTTTCATTTAATATGAGAAACCTGAGCTTCGTGAATGATGTAGTTCGTTTGAGCTGAAAAGTGACTGCATTTACCTGAAACGAATTCTTGCTTGTAGGAAGACACAGAGCCTGAGATTAAACTCCAATTCAGGAGGGAAACACACAGCACAGTTCTCATCAGTGAAACACACTCTGCTTTAGAGCAAGAAGCACGCACTTGCTTTCTAGAATCTCTAACACTGCAGAAAAAGTGAGTGTGCTCAGAACAAAAGAACGGTGTTTCCTACACATACGGACCATATCTAGTTCATCGCTGCTTCTGAAGCTGATAAAAACCACAGGTCCTCTAACATTCAATGCTTGTCAGTTAAGATCAGAAACGTGTGAACTTCGTGAATGATGTAGTTCCTTTGAGCTGAAAGTGACTGCATTTATATAAATTGAAGACTTGCTTGTAGGAAGACACAGAGCTTGGGATTTAACTCCATTTAAGAAGGGAAACACACAGCACAGTTCTCATCCATAAAATACACTCTGCTTTAGAGCAAGAGGCACGCTCTGCCTTTCTAGAGTCTCTAATACAGAAGGAAACAAGAGTGTGCTCAGAAAAAAAGAACAGTGTTTCCTACATATACGGACAATATCTAGTTCAATTCTGCTTCTGAAACTGTAACAAACCACAGGTCCTCCAACACCCAATGCTTGTCATTTAGGATGAGAAACGTGTGAGCTTCGTGAATGATGTAGTTCGTTGGAGCTGAAAAGTGACTGCTCTTACCTGAAACGAAGTCTTCCTTGTAGGAAGACACAGAGCATGGGATTTAACTCCATTTCTGAAGTGAAACACACAGCAGAGTTCTCATCCATTCATCATACTCTGCTTTAGAGCAAGAAGTATGCTCTTGCTTTCTAAAGTCTCTAAGACAGCAGGAAACATGAGTGTGCTGACAACAAAAGAACGGTGTTTCCTACACATACGGACCATATCTAGTCCAAGTCTTCTTCTGAAATTGATAATAAGAACAGGTCCTCTAACATCCAATGCTTGTCAATTAAGATGAGAATCATGTGAGCTTCGTTAACTATGTAGTTCGTTTAAGCTGGAAAGTGACTGAGTTTACCTGAAACGAAGTCTTGCTTGTAGGAAGACACAGAGCCTGGGATTTAACTCCATTTCTGAAGGGAAACACACAGCACAGTTAACATCCATGCATCACACCCTGCTTTAGATCAAGAAGCACGCTCTTGCTTTCTAGAGTCTATAATACAGCAGGAAACGTGAGTGTGCTCAGAAAAAATGAAAAGTGTTTCCAACACATACGGGCCATATCTTGTCCAACTCTGCTTCTGAAACTGATACAAAGCACTGGTCCTCTAACATCCAATGCTTGTCAGTTAAGATCAGAAACGTGTGAGCTTCGTGAAGGATATAGTTCGCATGATCTGTAAAGTAACTGCCCTTTCCTGAAACGAAGTCATGCTTTAGGAAGACTCGGAGTCTGGGATTTAACTCCATTTCTGAATTGAAACACACAGCAGAGTTCTCATCCATTGGTCACACTCTGTTTAGAGCAAGAAGCACGCTCTTGCTTTCTAGAGTCTCTAAGAGAGCAGGATACGTGAGTATGCTGAGAACAAACGAACGGTGTTTCCTACACATACGGACCATATCTAGTCCAACTCTGCTTCTGAAATTGATAATAAGCACAGGTCCTGTAACATCCAATGCTTGTCAATTAAGATGAGAAACGTGTTAGCATTGTGAACGATGTAGTTTGTTTGAGCTTAAAAGTGACTGCGTTTACATAAATTGAAGACTTGCTTGTAGGAAGACACAGAGCTTGGGATTTAACTCCATTTAAGAAGGGAAACACACAACACAGTTGTCATCCATAAAACACACTCTGCTTTAGGGCAAGAGGCACGCTCTGCCTTTCTAGAGTCTCTAATACAGAAGGAAACAAGAGTGTGCTCAGAAAAAAAGAACAGTGTTTCCTACATATACAGACAATATCTAGTTCAATTCTGCTTCTGAAACTGCAACAAACCACACGTCCTCCAACACCCAATGCTTGTCATTTAGGATGAGAAACGTGTGAGCTTCGTGAACGATGTAGTTCCTTTGAGCTGAAAAGTGACTGCCCTTACCTGATACGAAGTCTTGCTTGTAGGAAGACACAGAGCCTGGGATTTAACTCCATTTCTGAAGTGAAACACACAGCAGAGTTCTCATCCATTCATCATACTCTGCTTTAGAGCAATAAGCATGCTCTTGATTTCTAGAGTCTCTAAGACAGCAGGAAACGTGAGTGTGCAGAGAACAAAAGAACAGTGTTTCCTACACATACGGACCATATCTAGTCCAAGTCTTCTTCTGAAATTGATAATAAGAACAGGTCCTCTAACATCCAATGCTTGTCAATTAAGATGAGAAACATGTGAGCTTCGTTAACTATGTAGTTCGTTTGAGCTGGAAAGTGACTGCGTTTACCTGAAACGAAGTCTTGCATGTAGGAAGACACAGAGCCTGGGATTTAACTCCATTTCTGAAGGGAAACACACAGCACAGTTAACATCCATGCATCACACCCTGCTTTAGATCAAGAAGCACGCTCTTGCTTTCTAGAGTGTATAATACAGCAGGAAACATGAGTGTGCTCAGAAAAAATGAAAGGTGTTTCGAACACATACGGGCCATATCTTGTCCAACTCTGCTTCTGAAACTGATACAAAGCACTGGTCCTCTAACATCCAATGCTTTTCAGTTAAGATCAGAAACGTGTGAGCTTCGTGAAGGATATAGTTCGCTTGATCTGTAAAGTAACTGCGCTTTCCTGAAACGAAGTCATGCTTTAGGAAGACTCGGAGTCTGGGATTTAACTCCATTTCTGAATTGAAACACACAGCAGAGTTCTCATCCATTGGTCACACTCTGCTTTAGAGCAAGAAGCACGCTCTTGCTTTCTAGAATCTCTAAGAGAGCAGGAACCGTGAGTATGCTGAGAACAAACGAACGGTGTTTCCTACACATACGGACCATATCTAGTCCAACTCTGCTTCTGAAATTGATAATAAGCACAGGTCCTGTAACATCCAATGCTTGTCAATTAAGATGAGAAACGTGTTAGCATTGTGAACGATGTAGTTTGTTTGAGCTTAAAAGTAACTGCGTTTACATAAATTGAAGACTTGCTTGTAGGAAGACACAGAGCTTGGGATTTAACTCCATTTAAGAAGGGAAACACACAACACAGTTGTCATCCATAAAACACACTCTGCTTTAGAGCAAGAGGCACGCTCTGCCTTTCTAGAGTCTCTAATACAGAAGGAAACAAGAGTGTGCTCAGAAAAAAAGAACAGTGTTTCCTACATATACAGACCATATCTAGTTCAATTCTGCTTCTGAAACTGCAACAAACCACACGTCCTCCAACACCCAATGCTTGTCATTTAGGATGATAAACGTGTGAGCTTCGTGAACGATGTAGTTCATTTGAGCTGAAAAGTAACTGACCTTACCTGATATGAAGTCTTGCTTGTAGGAAGACACAGAGCCTGGGATTTAACTCCATTTCTGAAATGAAACACACAGCAGAGTTCTCATCCATTGATCACACTCTGCTTTAGAGCAAGAAGCACGCTGTTGCTTTCTATAGTCTCCAAGACAGCAGGAAATGTGAGTGTGCTGAGAACAACAGAACTGTGTTTCCTACACATACGGACCATATTTAGTCCAACTCTGCTTCTGAAACTGATACAAAGCACTGGTCCTCTAACATCGAATGCTTGTCATTTAAGATGAGAAAAGGGTGAGCTTCGTGAAGGATGTAGTTCGGTTGAGCTGTAAAGTAACTGCCCTTTACTGAAAGGAATTCTTGCTTGTAGGAAGACTCAGAGTCTGGGATTTAACTCCATTTCTGAAGCGAAACACACAGCACAAATTTCATCCATTGGTCACACTCTGCTTTAGAGCAAGAAACACACTATTGCTTTCTAGAGTCTCTAATACAGCAAGAAACGTGAGTGTGCTCAGAACAAAAGAACGGTGTTTCCTACACATACGGACCATATCTAGTCCAACTCTTCTTCTGAAATTGATAATAAGCACAGGTCCTCTAACATCCAATGCTTGTCATTTAAGATGAGAAACATGTGAGATTCGTGAACTATGTAGTTCGTTTGAGCTGAAAAGTGACTACATTTACCTGAAACGAAGTCTTGCATGTAGGAAGACACAGAGCCAGAGATTTAACTCTAATTCTGGAGAGAAACACACAGCACAGTTCTCATCCATGAAACACACTCTGCTTTAGAGCAAGAAGCACGCCTTTGCTTTCTAGAATCTCTAACACTGCAGAAATTGTGAGTGTGCTCAGAACAAAAGAACGGTGTTTCCTACACATACGGACCATATCTAGTTCAACTCTGCTTCTGAAGCTGATAAAAACCACAGGTCCTCTAACATTCAATGCTTGTCAGTTAAGATCAGAAACGTGTGAACTTCGTGAACAATGTAGTTCCTTTGAGCTGAAAAGTGACTGCGTTTACATGAATTGAAGACTTGCTTGTAGGAAGACACAGAGCTTGGGATTTAACTCCATTTAAGAAGGGAAACACACAGCACAGTTCTCATCCATAAAACACACTCTGCTTTAGAGCAAGAGGCATGCTCTGCCTTTCTAGAGTCTCTAATAAAGAAGGAAACAAGAGTGTGCTGAGAACAAAAGAACGGTGTTTCCTACACATATGGACCATATATTGTCCAACTCTGCTTCTGAAACTGATACAAAGCACAGGTCCTCTAACATCCAATGCTTGTCACTTACGATGAGAAACGTGTGAGCTTCGTGAATGATGTAGTTCGCTTGTGCTGAAAAGTAACTGCCCTTTCCTGAAACGAAGTCTTGCTTGTATGAAGACTCAAAGCCTGGGATTTAACTCCATTTCTGAAGTGAAACACACAGCAGAGTTCTCATCCATTGATCACACTCTGTTTTAGAGCAAGAAGAACGCTCTTGCTTTCTAGAGTCTCTAAGACAGGAGGAAACATGAGTGTGTTAAGAACAAAAGAACGGCGTTTCCTACACATAAGGACCATATCTAGTCCAAAACTTCTTCTGAAATTGATAATAAGCACAGGTCCTCTAACCTCCAATGCTAGTCAATTAAGATGAAAAACGTGTGAGCTTCATGAACTATGTAGTATGTTTGAGCTGAAAAGTGACTGTGTTTACCTGAAACGAAGTCTTGCTTGTAGGAAGACACAGAGGCTGAGATTTACCTCCAATTCTGGAGAGAAACACACAGCATAGTTCTCATCCATGAAACACACTCTGCTAGAGCAAGAAGCATGCCCTTGCTTTCTAGAATCTCTAACACTGCAGAAAAAGTGAGTGTGCTCAGAACAAAAGAATGGTGTTTCCAACACATACGGAACAATATCTTGTCCAACTGTGCTTCTGAAACTGATACAAAGCACTGTTCCTGTAACATCCAATGCCTGTCAGTTAAGATGAGAAACGTGTGAGCTTCGTGACTGATGTTGTTCGTTTGAGCTGTAAAGTAACTGCCCTTTCCCTAAACGAAGTCTTGCTTGTAGGAAGACTCAGAGCCTGGGATTTAACTCCATTTCTGAAATGAAACACACAGCATAGTTCTCATCCATTGATCAAACTCTGCTAGAGAGCAGAAGCATGCCCTTGCTTTCTAGAGTCTCTAAGACAGCAGGATACTTGAGTGTGCTGAGAACAACAGAACGGTGTTTCCTACACAGACGGACCATATCTAGTCCAACTCTGCTTCTGAAAGAGATACAAAGCACTGGTCCTCTAACATCCAATGCTTTTCAATTAAGATGAGAAACGTGGGAGCTTCGTGAATGATGTAGTTCATTTTAGCTGAAAAGTAACTGCGTTTACCTGAAACGAAGTCTTGCATGTAGGAAGACACAGAGCCTGAGATTTAACTCCATTTCTTGAGGGAAACACACAGCACAGTTCTCATCCATGAAACACACTCTGCTTTAGAGCAAGAAGCACGCCCTTGCTTTCTAGAAACTCTAACACTGCAGAAAAAGTGAGTGTGCTCAGAACAAAAGAACGGTGTTTCCAACACATATGGACCATATCTAGTTCAACTCTGCTTTTGAAGTTGATAAAAACCACAGGTCCTCTAACATTCAATGCTTGTCACTTAAGATCAGAAACGTGTGAGCTTCGTGAACGATGTAGTTCCTTTCAGCTGAAAAGTGACTGCACTTACCTGAAACTAAGTCTTGCTTGTAGGAAGACACAGAGCCTGGGATTTAACTCCATTTCGGAAGGGAAACACACAGCATAGCTCTCATGCATTCATCACTCTTTGCTTTAGAGCAAGAAGAACGCTCTTTATTTCTAGACTCTCTAATACAGCAGGAAACATGAGTGTGCTCAGAACAAAAGAAGGTTGTTTCCTACACATACGGACCATATCTAGTACAACTCTTCTTCTGAAGCTGATAAAAACCACAGGTCCTCTAAAATCCAATGCTTGTCAATTAAGATCAGAATCCTGTGAGCTTCATGAAAGATGTTGTTCGTTTGAGCTGTAAAGTAACTGCCCTTTCCTGATATGAAGTCTTGCTTGTAGGAAGACATAGATCCTGGGATTGAAGTCCATTTCTGATGTGAAACACACAGCAGAGTTCTCATCCATTGATCACACTCTGCTTTAGGGGAAGAAGCACGCTGTTGCTTTCTATAATCTCCAAGACAGCAGGAAATGTGAGTGTGCTGAGAACAAAAGAACGGTGTTTCCTACACATATGGACCATATCTAGTCCAACTCTGCTTCTGAAACTGATACAAAGCACTGGTCCTCTAACATCCAATGCTTGTCATTTAATTTGAGAAACCTGAGCTTCGTGAATGATGTAGTTCGTTTGAGCTGAAAAGAGACTTCCCTTACCAGAAACGAAGTCTTGCTTGTAGGAAGACACAGAGCCTGTGATTTAACTCCATTTCTGTAGCCAAACACACAGTAGAGTTCTCATCCATTGATCACACTCTGCATTAGAGCAAGAAACACACTCTTGCTTTCTAGAGTGTCTAATACAGCATGAAACGTGAGTGTACTCAGAACAAAAGAATGGTGTTTCCTACACCTACGGACCATATCTAGTCCAACTCTTCTTCTGAAATTGATAATAAGCACAGGTCCTCTAACATCCAATGCTTGTCAATTAAGATGAGAAACGTGTGAGCTTCGTGAACTATGTAGTTCGTTTGAGCTGAAAAGTGACTGCGTTTACCTGAAACGAAGTCTTGCTTGTAGGAAGACACAGAGCCTGAGATTTAACTCCAATTCTGGAGGGAAACACACAGCACAGTTCTCATTCATGAAACACAATCTGCTTTAGAGCCAGAAGCAGGCCTTGCTTTCTAGAATCTCTAACACTGCAGAAAAAGTGAGTGTGCTCAGAACAAAAGAATGGTGTTTCCTACATATACGGACCATATCTAGTTCAACTCTGCTTCTGAAGCTGAAAAAACCACAGGTCCTCTAACATTCAATTCTTGTCAGTTAAGATCAGAAAAGTGTGAACTTCGTTAACGATGTAGTTCCTTTGACCTGAAAAGTGACTGCATTTACATAAATTGAAGACTTGCTTGTAGGAAGACAGAGAGCTTGGGATTTAACTCCATTTCTGAAGGGAAACACACAGCAGAGTTCTCATCCATGGATCACACCCTGCTTTAGATCTTGAAGCACGCTCATGCTTTCTAGAGTCTCTAAGACAGCAGGAAACGTGAGTGTGCTGAGAACAAAAGAACGGTGTTTCCTACACATATAGACCATATCTAGTCCAACTCTGCGTCTGAAACTGATATAAATCACTGGTCCTCTAACATCCAGTGTTTGTCAGTTAAGATGAGAAAAGTGTGAGCTTTGTGAACGATGTAGTTCGTTTGAGCTTAAAAGTGACTGCCCTTACCTGAAACGAAGTCTTGCTTGTAGGAAGACACAGAGCCTGGGATTTAACTCCCTTTCTGAAGTGAAACACACAGCAGAGTTCTCATCCATTGATCATACTCTGCTTTAGAGCAAGAAGCACGCTCTTGCTTTCTAGAGTCTTAATACAGCAGGAAACATGAGTGTTCTGAGAACAAAAGAACGGTGTTTCCTACACATATGGACCATATATTGGTCAACTCTGCTTCTGAAACTGATACAAAGCACTGGACCTCTAACATCCAATGCTTGTCACTTAATATGAAAAATGTGTGAGCTTCGTGAACGATGTAGTTCGCTTGCGCTGAAAAGTAACTGCCCTTTCCTGAAACGAAGTCTTGCTTGTATGAAAACTCAGAGCCTGGGATTTAACTCCATTTCTGAAGTGAAACACACAGCACAGTTCTCATCCATTGATCACACTCTGTTTTAGAGCAAGAAGAACGCTCTTGCTTTCTAGAGTCTCTAAGACAGGAGGAAACATGAGTGTGTTAAGAACAAAAGAACGGCGTTTCCTACACATAAGGACCATATCTAGTCCAACACTTCTTCTGAAATTGATAATAAGCACAGGTCCTCTAACCTCCAATGCTTGTCAATTAAATGAGAAACGTATGAGCTTCGTGAACTATGTAGTTTGTTTGAGCTGAAAATTGACTGTGTTTACCTGAAACGAAGTCTTGCTTGTAGGAAGACACAGAGGCTGAGATTTACCTCCAATTCTGGAGAGAAACACACAGCACATTTCTCATCCATGAAACACACTCTGCTAGAGCAAGAAGCACGCCCTTGCTTTCCAGAATCTCTAACACTGCAGAAAAAGGGAGTGTGCTCAGAACAAAAGAACGGTTTTTCGTACACATACGGACCATATCTAGTTCAACTCTGTTTCTGAATCTGATAAAAACCACAGGTCCTCTAACATTCAATGCTTGTCAGTTAAGATCAGAAACGTGTGAGCTTCGTGAATGATGTAGTTCGCTTGAGCTGAAAAGTAACTGCCCTTTCCTGAAACGAAGTCTTGCTTGTATGAAGACTCAGAGCCTGGGATTTAACTCCATTTCTGAAGTGAAACACACAGCAGAGTTCTCATCCGTTGATCACACTCTGCTAGAGAGCAAGAAGCATGCTCTTGCTTTCTAGAGTCTCTAAGACAGCAGGATACTTGAGTGTGCTGAGAACAACAGAATGGTGTTTCCTACACACAGGGGCCATATCTAGTTCTAATCTGCTTCTGAAACAGAAACAAAACACACGTCCTCTAACATCCAATGCTTGTAAGTTAAGATGTGAAACGTGTGAGCTTCGTGAATGATGTAGTTCATTTTAGATGAAAAGTGACTGCCCTTACCTGAAAAGAAGTCTTGCTTGTAGGAAGACACAGAGCCTGGGATTTAACTCCATTTCTGAAGGGAAACACACAGCACAGTTATCATACATGGATCACACTCTGCTTTAGATCAAGAAGCACGCTCTTGCTTTCTAGATTCTCTAATAAAGCAGGAAACGTGTGTGTGCTGAGATCAAAAGAATGGTTTTTCCTACACACAGGGGCCATATCTAGTTCTAATCTGCTTCTGAAACTGAAACAAAACACACGTCCTCTAACATCCAATGCTTGTAAGTTAAGATGAGAAACGTGTGAGCTTTGTGAACGATGTAGTTCGCTTGAGCTGAAAAGAGACTGCCCTTACCCGAAACGAAGTCTTGCTTGTAGGAAGACTCAGAGCCTGGGATTTAACTCCATTTCTGAAGTGAAACACACAGCAGAGTTCTCATCCATTGATCACACTCTGCTAGAGAGCAAGAAGCATGCTCTTGCTTTCTAGAGTCTCTAAGACAGCAGGATACGTGAGTGTGCTGAGAACAACAGAATGGTGTTTCCTACACATGCGGACCATATCTAGTCCAACTCTGCTTCTGAAACTGATACAAAGAACTGGTCCACTAACAACGAATGCTTGTCAGTTAAGATGTGAAACGTGTGAGCTTCGTGAATGATGTAGTTCATTTTAGCTGAAAAGTGACTGCCCTTACCTGAAAAGAAGTCTTGCTTGTAGGAAGACACAGAGCCTGGGATTTACCTCCATTTGTGAAGGGAAACACACAGCACAGTTATCATACATGGACCACACTCTGCTTTAGATCAAGAAGCACGCTCTTGCTTTCTAGATTCTCTAATACAGCAGGAAACCTGTGTGTGCTGAGATCAAAAGAATGGTTTTTCCTACACACAGGGGCCATATCTAGTTCTAATCTGCTTCTGAAACTGAAACAAAACACACGTCCTCTAACATCCAATGCTTGTAAGTTAAGATGAGAAACGTGTGAGCTTCGTGAACGATGTAGTTCGCTTGAGCTGAAAAGAGACTGCCCTTACCCGAAACGAAGTATTGCTTGTAGGAAGACTCAGAGCCTGGGATTTAACCTCATTTCTGAAGTGAAACACACAGAACAGTTATCATCCATGGATCACACTCTTCTTTAGAGCAAGAAGCAAGCTCTTGCTTTATAGAATCTCTAACACTGCAGAAAAAGTGAGTGTGCTCAGAACAAAAGTACGGTGTTTCCAACGCATACGGACCATATCTAGTTCAATTCTGCTTCTGAAACTGCAACAAACCATAGGTCCTCTAACACCCAATGATTGTCAGTTAGGAGGAGAAACGTGTGAGCTTCGTGAACGAGGTAGTTCGCTTGAGCTGAAAAGTGACTGCCCTTACCTGAAACGAAGTCTTGCTTGTAGGAAGATCCAGAGTTTGGGATTTAACCCCATTTCTGAAGTGAAACACACAGCAGAGTTCTCATCCATTGATCACACTCTGCTTTAGAGAAAGAAGCACGCTCTTGCTTTCTAGAGTCTCTAAGACAGCAAGAAACGTCAGTGTGATGAGAAGAAAAGAACGGTGTTTCCTACACATATGGATCATATCTAGTCCAACTCTGCGTCTGAAACTGATACAAAGCACTGGTCCTCTAACATCCAATGTTTGTCAGTTAAGATGAGAAACGTGTGAGCTTCGTGACTGATGTTGTTCTTTTGAGCTGAAAAGTAACTGCCCTTTCCTGATACAAAGTCTTGCTTGTAGGAAGACTCAGAGCCTGGGATTTAACTCCATTTCTGAAATGAAACACACAGCATAGTTCTCATCCATTGATCACACTCTGCTAGAGAGCAGAAGCATGCCCTTGCTTTCTAGAGTCTCTAAGACAGCAGGATACTTGAGTGTGGTGAGAACAGCAGAACGGTGTTTCCTACACATACGGACCATATCTAGTCCAACTCTGCTTCTGAAAGAGATACAAAGCACTGGCCCTCTAACATCCAATGCTTGTCAGTTAAGATGAGAAACGTGTGAGCTTCATGAACAATGTACTTCGCTTGAGCTGAAATGTGGCGGCCATAACCTGATACGAAGTCTTCCTTGTAGGAAGACACAGAGCCTGGGATTTAACTCCATTTCTTTGGGGAAACACACAGCACAGTTCTCATCCATGAAACACACTCTGCTTTAGAGCAAGAAGCACGCCCTTGCTTTCTAGAATCTCTAACACTGAATAAAAATTGAGTGTGCTCAGAACAAAAGAACGGTGTTTCCTACACATACGGACCATATCTGGTTCAACTCTGCTTCTGAAGCTGATAAAAACCACAGGTCCTCTAACATTCAATGCTTGTCAGTTAAGATCAGAAACGTGTGAGCTTCGTGAATGATGTAGTTCCATTGAGCTGAAAAGTGACTGCTTTTAAATAAATTGAAGACTTGCTTGTAGGAAGACACAGAGCTTGGGATTCAACTCCATTTAAGACGGGAAACACAGAGCACAGTTCTCATCCATGAAACACACTCTGCATTAGAGCCAGAGGCACGTTCTTCCTTTCTAGATTCTCTAATACAGAAGGAAACAAGAGTGTGCTCAGAAAAAAAGAACAGTGTTTCCTACATATACGGACCATATCAAGTTCTATTCTGCTTCTGAAACTGCAAAAAACCACAGGTCCTCTAACATCCAATGCTTGTCAGTTAGGATGAGAAACGTGTGAGCTTCGTGAATGATGTAGTTTGTTTGAGCTGAAAAGTGACTTCCCTTACCTGAAACGAAGTCTTGCTTGTAGGAAGACACAGAGCCTGGGATTTAACTCCATTTCTGAAGTGAAACCCACAGCAGAGTTCTCATCCATTGATCACACTCTGCATTAGAGCAAGAAATACACTCTTGCTTTCTAGAGTCTCTAATACAGCATGAAACGAGCGTGTGCTCAGAACAAAAGAACGGTGTTTCCTACACGTACGGACCATATCTATTCCAACTCTTCTTCTGAAATTGATACAAAGCACTGGTCCTCTAACATCCAAAGCTTGTCAATTAAGATGAGAAACAGGTGAGCTTCGTGAACTATGCAGTTCGTTTGAGCTGAAAAGTGACTGAGTTTACCTGAAAAGAAGTCTTGCTTGTAGGAAGACACAGAGCCTGAGATTTAACCCCAATTCTGGAGGGAAACACACAGCACAGTTCTCATCCATGAAACACACTCTGCTTTAGAGCAAGACGCACGCCCTTGCTTTCTAGAATCTCTAAAAATGCAGAAAAAGTGAGTGTGCTCAGAAAAAAGAACAGTGTTTCCTACACATACGTACCATATCTAGTTCAAATCTGCTTCTGAAGCTGATAAAAACCACAGGTCCTCTAACATTCAGTGCTTGTCAGTTAAGATCAGAAACGTGTGAGCTTCGTGAATGATGTAATTCCTTTGAGCTGAAAAGTGACTGCGTTTACATAAAATGAAGACTTGCTTGTATGAAGACTCAGAGCCTGGGATTTAACTCCATTTCTGAAGTGAAACACACAGCAGAGTTCTCATCCATTGATCACACTCTGCTTTAGAGCAAGAAGCAAGTTCTTGCTTTCCAGAGTCTCTAAGCAGGAAACGTGAGTGTGGTGAGAACTAAAGAACGGTGTTTCCTACACATATGGACCATATCTAGTCCAACTCTGCGTCTGAAACTGATACAAAGCACTGGTCCTCTTACATCCAATGTTTGTCCGTTAAGATGAGAAATGTGTGAGCTTCGTGAACGATGTTGTTCCTTTGAGCTGTAAAGTAACTGCCCTTTCCTGAAACGAAGTCTTGCTTGTAGGAAGAATAAGAGCCTGGGATTTAACTCCATTTCTGAAGTGAAACACACAGCATAGTTCTCATCCATTGATCACACTCTGCTAGAGAGCAAGAAGCATGCTCTTGCTTTCTAGAGTCTCTAAGACAGCAGGATACGTGAGTGTGCTGAGAACAACAGAATGGTGTTTCCTACACATACGGACCATATCTAGTCCAACTCTGCTTTTGAAACTGATACAAAGCACTGGTACTCTAACATCCAATGCTTGTCAGTTAAGATGAGAAACGTTTAGCTTTGTGAATGATGTAGTTCGTTTGAGCTAAAAAGTGACTTCGCTTACCTGAAACGAACTCTTGCTTGTAGGAACACAGAGGATGGGATTTAACTCCATTTCTGAAGTGAAACACACAGCAGAGTTCTCATCCATTGATCACACTCTGCATTAGTGCATAAAAACACTCTTGCTTTCTAGAGTCTCTAATACAGCATGAAACGTGAGTGTGCTCAGAACAAAAGAACGGTGTTTCTTACACATATGGACCATATCTATTCCAACTCTTCTTCTGAAATTGATACAAAGCACTGGTCCTCTAACATCCAATGCTTGTCATTTAAGGTCAGAAACGTGTGAGCTTCGTAAACGATGTAGTTCCATTGAGCTGAAAAGTGACTGCGTTTACATAAATTGAAGACTTGCTTGTAGGAAGACACAGAGCTTGGGATTTAACTCCATTTAAGAAGGGAAACACAGAGCACAGTTCTCATCCATGAAACACACTGTGCTTTAGAGCCAGAGGCATGTTCTTCCTTTCTAGAGTCTCTAATACAGAAGGAAACAAGAGTGTGCTCAGAAAAAAAGAACAGTGTTTCCTACATATACGGACCATATCTAGTTCAATTCTGCTTCTGAAACTGCAATAAACCACAGGTCCTCTAACATCCAATGCTTGTCAGTTAGGAGGAGAAACGTGTGAGCTTCGTGAACGAAGTTGTTCTTTTGAGCGGAAAAGTGACTGCCCTTACCTGAAACGAAGTCTTGCTTGTTGGAAGACACAGAGCCTGGGATTTAACTCCATTTCTGAAGCGAAACACACAGCAGAGTTCTCATCCATTGATCACACTCTGCATTAGACCAAGAAACACGCTCTTGCTTTCTAGAGTCTCTAAGACAGCAGGAAACGTGAGTGTGCTGAGAACAAAAGAACGGTGTATCCTACACATATGGACAATATGATGTCCAACTCTGCTTCTGAAACTGATACAAAGCACTGGTCCTCTAACATCCAATGTTTGTCAGTTAACATGAGAAAATTGTGAGCTTCGTGAACGAAGTAGTTCTTTTGAGCTGAAAAGTGACTGCCCTTACTTGAAACGAAGTCTTGCTTGTAGGAAGACACAGAGCCTGGGATTTAACTCCATTTCTGAAGTGAAACACACAGCAGAGTTCTCATCCATTGATCACACTCTGCATTAGAGCAAGAAACACACTCTTGCTTTCTAGAGTCTCTAAGACAGCAGGAATCGTGAGTGTGCTGAGAACAAAAGAACGGTGTTTCCTACACATATGGACAATATGTTGTCCAACTCTGCTTCTGAAACTGATACAAAGCACTGGTCCTCTAACATCCAATGCTTGTCAGTTAACATGACAAACGTGTGAGCTTCGTGAAAGATGTAGTTCGCTTGAGCTGAAAAGTAACTGCCCTTTCCTGAAACGAAGTCTTGCTTGTAGGAAGACTCAGAGCCTGGAATTTAACTCCATTTCTGAAGTGAAACACACAGCAGAGTTCCCATCCATTGATCACACTCTGCTTTAGAGCAAGAAGCACGCTCTTGCTTTCTAGAGTCTCTAAGCAGGAAACGTGAGTGTGCTGAGAACAAAAGAACGGTGTTTCCTACACATATGGACCATATCTAGTCCAACTCTGCGTCTGAAACTGATACAAAGCAGTGGTCCTCTAACATCCAATGTTTGACAGTTAAGATGAGAAACGTGTGAGCTTCGTGAACGATGTTGTTCGTTTGAGCTGTAAAGTAACTGCCCTTTCCTGAAACGAAGTCTTGCTTGTAGGAAGACACAGAGCCTGAGATTTAACTCCAATTCTGGAGAGAAACACACAGCACAGTTCTCATCCATGAAACACACTCTGCTTTACAGCAAGAAGCATGCCCTTGCTTTCTAGAATCTCTACCACTGCAGAAAAATTGAGTGTGCTCAGAAAAAAAGAACAGTGTTTCCTACACATACGGACCATATCTAGTTCAACTCTGCTTTTGAAGCTGATAAAAACCACAGGTCCTCTAACATTCAGTGCATGTCAGTTGAGATCAGAATCGTGTGAGCTTCGTGAACGATGTAGTTCCTCTGAGCTGAAAAGTGACTGCGTTTACATAAATTGAAGACTAGCTTAATGGAAGACACAGAGCTTGGGATTTAACTCCATTTAAGAAGGGAAACACAGAGCACAGTTCTCATCCATGAAACACAATCTGCTTTAGAGCCAGAGGCACGTTCTTCCTTTCTAGAATCTCTAATACAGAAGGAAACAAAAGTGTGCTCAGAAAAAAAGAACAGTGTTTCCTACATATACGGACCATATCTAGTTCAATTCTGCTTCTGAAACGGCAACAAACCACAGGTCCTCTAACACCCAATGCTTGCCAGTTAGGATGAGAAACATGTGAGCTTCGTGAACGATGTAGTTCCTTTGAGCTGAAAAGTGACTGCCCTTCCCTGATACGAAGTCTTCCTTGTAGGAAGCCACAGAGCCTGGTATTTACCTCCATTTCTGAAGTGAAACACACAGCATAGTTCTCATCAATTCATCACACTCTGCTTTAGAACAAGAAGGACGCTCTTCCTTTCTAGAGTCTCTAATAGAGCAGGAAACTTGACTGTGCTCAGAACCAAAGAACGGTGTTTCCTACACATACGGACCATATCTAGTTCAACACTGCTTCTGAAACTGACACAAATCACAGGTCCTGTCACATCCAATGCTTTTCAATTAAGAGCAAGAAACGTGTGAGCCTTGTGTACGATGTAGTTCTTTTGACCTGTAAAGTAACTGCGCTTACCTGAAACGAAGTCTTGCTTGTAGGAAGACTCAGAGGCAGGTATTTAACTCCATTTCTGTAGTGAAACACACAGCAGAGATCCCGTCCATTGAACACTCTGCTAGAGAGCAAGAAGCATGCTCTTGCTTTCTAGAGTCTCTAAGACAGCAGGATACGTGAGTGTTCTGAGAACAACAGAATTGTGTTTCCTACACAAACGAACCATACCTAGTCCAACTCTGCTTCTGAAACGGATACAAAGCACTGGTTCTCTAACATCCAATGCTTGTCTGTTAAGATGAGAATCGTTTAGCTTCGTGAATGATGTAGTTCGTTTGAGGTGAAAAGTGACTTCCCTTACCTGAAACGAAGTCTTGCTTGTAGGAAGACACAGAGTCTGGGATTTAACTCCATTTCTGAAGCAAAACACACAGCAGAGTTCTCATCCATTGATCACACTCTGCATTAGAGCAAGAAACACACTCTTGCTTTCTAGAGTCTCTAATACAGCATGAAACGTGAGTGTGCTCAGAACAAAAGAACGGTGTTTCCTACACATAGGGACCATATCTATTCCAACTCTTCTTCTGAAATTGATACAAAGCACTGGTCCTCTAACATCCAATGCTTGTCAATTAAGATTTGAAACGTGTGAGCTTCGTGAATTATGTAGTTCGTTTGAGCTGAAAAGTGACTGAGTTTACCTGAAACGAAGTCTTGCTTGTAGGAAGACACAGAGCCGGAGATTTGACTCCAATTCTGTAGGGAAACACACAGCACAGTTGTCATCCATGAAACACACTCTGCTTTACAGCAAGAAGCACGCCCTTGCTTTCTAGAATCTTTAACAATGCAGAAAACGTGAGTGTGCTCAGAAAAAAAGAACAGTGTTTCCTACACATACGGGCCATACCTAGTTCAACTCTGCTTCTGAAGCTGATAAAAACCACAGGTCCTCTAACATTCAGTGCTTGTCAGTTAAGATCAGAAACGTGTGAGCTTCATGAACGATGTAGTTCCTTTGAGCTGAAAAGTGACTGCGTTTACATAAATTGAAAACTTGCTTGTAGGAAGACACAGAGCTTGGGATTTAACTCCATTTAAGAAGGGAAACACACAGCACAGTTCTCATCCATGAAAGACAGTCTGCTTTAGAGCAAGAGGCACGCTCTTCCTTTCTATAGTCTCTAATACAGACGGAAACAAGAGTGTGCTCAGAAAAAAAGAACAGTGTTTCCAACATATACGGACCATATCTAGTTCAATTCTGCTTCTGAAACTGCAACAAACCACAGGTTCTCTAACATCCAATGCTTGTCAGTTAGGATGAGAAACGTGTGAGCTTCGTGAATGATGTAGTTCGTTTGAGATGAAAAGTGACTGCCCTTACCTGAAACGAAGTCTTCCATGTAGGAAGACACAGAGCCTGGGATTTAACTCCATTTCTGAGGTGAAACACACAGCAGAATTCTCATCCATTGAACATACTCTGCTTTAGAGCAAGAAGAACGCTCTTACTTTCTAGATTTTCTACGACAGCTGGAAACGTGAGTGTGCTGAGGACAAAATAATGGTGTTTCCTACACAAATGGACCATATATTGTCCAACTCTGCTTCTGAAACTGATACAAAGCACTGTTCCTCTAACATCCAATGCTTCTCAGTTAAGATGAGAAACGTGTGAGCTTCGTGAATGATGTAGTTCGCTTGAGCTGAAAAGTAACTGCCCTTTCCTGAAACAAAGTCTTGCTTGTATGAAGACTCAGAGCCTGGGATTTAACTCCATTTCTGAAGTGAAACACACAGCAGAGTTCTCATCGATTCATCACACTCTTCTTTAGAGCAAGAAGCACGCTCTTGCTTTCTATAGTCTCTAAGCAGGAAACGTGAATGTGCTGAGAACAAAAGAACAGTGTTTCCTACACATATGGACCATATCTAGACGAAATCTGCATCTGAAACTGATACAAAGCATTGGTCCTCTAACATCCAATGTTTGTCCGTTAAGATGAGAAACGTGTGAGCTTCGTGAACGATATTGTTCGTTTGAGCTGTAAAGTAACTGCCCTTTCCTGAAACGAAGTCTTGCTTGTAGGAAGACTCAGAGCCTGGGATTTAACTCCATTTCTGAAGTAAAACACACAGCATAGTTCTCATCCATTGATCACACTCTGCTAGAGAGCAAGAAGCATGCTCTTGATTTCTAGAGTCTCTAAGACAGCAGGATACGTGAGTGTGCTGAGAACAACAGAATGGTGTTTCCTACACATATGGACCATATATTGTCCAACTCTGCTTCTGAAACTGATACAAAGCACTGGTCCTCTAACATCCAATGCTTCTCAGTTAAGATGAGAAACGTGTGAGCTTCGTGAAAGATGTAGTTCGCTTGAGCTGAAAAGTAACTGCTCTTTCCTGAAACGAAGTCTTGCTTGTATGAAGACTCAGAGCCTGGGATTTAACTCCATTTCTGAAGTGAAACACACAGCAGTGTTCTCATCCATTGATCACACTCTGCTTTAGAGCAAGAAGCACGCTCTTGCTTTCTAGAGTCTCTAAGCAGGAAACGTGAGTGTGCTGAGAACACAAGAACGGTGTTTCCTACACATATGGACCATATCTAGTCCAACTCTGCATCTGAAACTGATACAAAGCACTGGTCCTCTAACATCCAATGTTTGTCCGTTAAGATGAGAAATGTGTGAGCTTCGTGAACGATGTTGTTCGTTTGAGCTGTAAAGTAACTGCCCTTTCCTGAAACGAAGTCTTGCTTGCAGGAAGACTCAGAGCCTGGGATTTAACTCCCTTTCTGAAGTGAAACACACAGCAGAGTTCTCATCCATTGATCACACTCTGCTAGAGAGCAAGAAGCATGCTATTGCTTTCTAGAGTCTCTAAGACAGCAGGATACGTGAGTGTGCTGAGAACAACAGAATGGTGTTTCCTACACATAGGGAAAATATCTATTCCAACTCTTCTTCTGAAATTGATACAAAGCACAGGTCCTCTAATATCCAATGCTTGTCAGTTAAGATGAGAAAAGTGTGAGCTTCTTGAACTATGTAGTTCGTTTGAGCTGAAAAGTGACTGAGTTTACCTGAAACGAAGTCTTGCTTGTAGGAAGACACAGAGCCTGAGATTTAACTCCAATTCTGGAGGGAAACACACAGCACAGTTCTCATCCATGAAACACACACTGCTTTAGAGTAAGAAGCACGCCCTTGCTTTCTAGATTCTCTAAAACTGCAGAAAAAGTGAGTGTGCTCAGAACAAAAGAACAGTGTTTCCTACACATACGGACCATATCTAGTTCATCTGTGCTTCTGAAGCTGATAAGAACCACAGGTCCTCTAACATTCAATGCTTGTCAGTTAAGATCAGAAACGTGTGAGCTTCGTGAACGATGTAGTTCCACTGAGCTGAAAAGTGACTGTGTTTACATAAATTGAAGACTAGCTTAATGGAAGACACAGAGCTTGGGATTTAACTCCATTTAAGAAGGGAAACACAGAGCACAGTTCTCATCCATGAAACACACTCTGCTTTAGAGCCAGAGGCACGTTCTTCCTTTCTAGAGTCTCTAATACAGAAGGAAAAAAGAGTGTGCTCAGAAAAAAAGAACAGTGTTTCCTACATATACGGACCATATCTAGTTCAATTCTGCTTCTGAAACTGCAACAAACCACAGGTCCTCTAACACCCAAAACTTGTCAGTTAGGATGAGGAATGTGTGAGCTTCGTGAACGAAGTAGTTCTTTTGAGCTGAAAAGTGACTGCCCTTACCTGAAACGAAGTCTTGCTTGTAGGAAGACACAGAGCCTGGGATTTAACTCCATTTCTGAAGTGAAACACACAGCAGAGTTCTCATCCATTGATCACACTCTGCTTTAGAGCAAGAAGCAAGCTCTTGCTTTCTAGAGTCTCTAAGCAGGAAACGTGAGTGTGCTGAGAACAAAAGAATGGTGTTTCCTACACATACGGACCATATCTAGTCCAACTCTGCTTCTGAAACTGATACAAAGCACTGGTACTCTAACATCCAATGCTTGTCAGTTAAGATGAGAAACGTTTAGCTTCGTGAATGATGTAGTTCGTTTGAGCTGAAAAGTGACTTCCCTCACCTGAAAAGAAGTCTTGCTTGTAGGAAGACACAGAGCCTGGGATTTAACTCCATTTCTGAAGTGAAACACACAGCAGAGTTCTCATCCATTGATCACACTCTGCATTAGAGCAAGAAACACACTCTTGCTTTCTAGAGTCTCTAATACAGCATGAAACGTGAGTGTGCTCAGAACAAAGAATGGTGTTTCCTACACAGACGGACCATATCTAGTTCAGCTCTGCTTCTGAAGCTGATAAAAACCACAGGTCCTCTAACATTCAATGCTTGTCTGTTAAGACCAGAAACGTGTGAGGTTCGTGAACGATGTAGTTCCTTTGAGCTGAAAAGTGAGTGCCCTTACCTGAAACGATGTCTTCCTTGTAGGAAGACACAGAGCCTGGGATTTAACTCCATTTCTTAAGTGAAACACACAGCAGAGTTCTCATCCATGAAACACACTCTGCTTTAGAGGAAGAGGCACGATCTTCCTTTCTAGAGTCTCTATTACAGGAGGAAAGAAGAGTGTGCTCAGAAAAAAAGAACAGTGTTTCCTACATATACGGACCATATCTAGTTCAATTCTGCTTCTGAAACGGCAACAAACCACAGGTCCTCTAACACCCAATGCTTGTCAGTTAGGATGAGAAACGTGTGAGCTTCGTGAACGATGTAGTTCCTTTGAGCTGAAAAGTGACTGCCCTTACCTGATACGAAGTCTTCCTTGTAGGAAGCCACAGTGCCTGGTATTTAACTCCATTTCTGAAGTGAAACACACAGCATAGTTCTCATCAATTCATCACACTCTGCTTTAGAACAAGAAGAACGCTCTTGCTTTCTAGAGTCTCTAATACAGCAGGAACATGACTGTGCTCAGAACAAAAGAACGGTGTTTCCTACACATACAGACCATATCTATTTCAACACTGCTTCTGAAACTGACACAAATCACAGGTCCTGTCACATCCAATGCTTTTCAATTAAGAGCAAGAAACGTGTGAGCTTTGTGTACGATGTAGATCTTTTGACCTGTATAGTAACTGCCCTTACCTGAAACGAAGTCTTGCTTGTAGTAGGACTCAGAGCCTCGGATTTAACTCCATTTCTGAAGTGAAACACACAGCAGAGATCCCGTCCATTGATCACACTCTGCAGGAGAGCAAGAAGCATGCTCTTGCTTTCTAGAGTCTCTAAGACAGCAGGATACGTGAGTGTTCTGAGAACAACAGAATGGTGTTTCCAACACATACGAACCATACCTAGTCCAACTCTGCTTCTGAAACGGATACAAAGCACTGGTTCTCTAACATCCAATGCTTGTCTGTTAAGATGAGAATCGTTTAGCTTCGTGAATGATGTAGTTCGTTTGAGGTGAAAAGTGACTTCCCTTACCTGAAACCAAGTCTTGCTTGTAGGAAAACACAGAGTCTGGGATTTAACTCCATTTCTGAAGCGAAACACACAGCAGAGTTCTCATCCATTGATCACACTCTGCTTTAGAGCAAGAAGCACGCTCTTGCTTTCTAGAGTCTCTAAGAAGGAAACGTGAGTGTGCTGAGAACAAAAGAAAGGTGTTTCCTACACATACGGACCATATCTATTCCAACTCTTCTTCTGAAATTGATACAAAGCACTGGTCCTCTAACATCCAATGCTTGTCAGTTAAGATGAGAAACGTTTACTTTGAGAATGATGTAGTTCGTTTGAGCTGAAAAGTAACTGCCCTTTCCTGAAATGAATTCTTGCTTGTATGAAGACTCAGAGCCTGGGATTTAACTCCATTTCTGAAGTGAAACACACAGCAGAGTTCTCATCCATTGATCACACTCTGCTTTAGAGTAAGAAGCACGACCTTGCTTTCTAGAATCTCTACCACTGCAGAAAAAGTGAGTGTGCTCAGAAAAAAAGAACAGTGTTTCCTACACATACGGACCATATCTAGTTCAACTCTGCTTTTGAAGCTGATAAAAACCACAGGTCCTCTAACATTCAGTGCATGTCAGTTGAGATCAGAATCGTGTGAGCTTCGTGAACGATGTAGTTCCTCTGAGCTGAAAAGTGACTGCGTTTACATAAATAGCTTAATGGAAGACACAGAGCTTGGGATTTAACTCCATTTAAGAAGGGAAACACAGAGCACAGTTCTCATCCATAAAACACACTCTGCTTTAGAGCCAGAGGCACGTTCTTCCTTTCTAGAATCTCTAATACAGAAGGAAACAAGAGTGTGCTCAGAAAAAAAGAACAGTGTTTCCTACATATACGGACCATATCTAGTTCAATTCTGCTTCTGAAACTGCAACAAACCACAGGTCCTCTAACACCCAATGCTTGTCAGTTAGGATGAGAAACGTGTGAGCTTCGTGAACGAAGTAGTTCTTTTGAGCTGAAAAGTGACTGCCCTTACCTGAAACGAATTCTTGCTTGTAGGAAGACACAGAGCCTGGGATTTAACTCCATTTCTGAAGTGAAACACACAGCAGTTCTCATGCATTGCTCACACTCTGCTTTAGAGCAAGAAGCAAGCTCTTGCTTTCTAGAGTCTCTAAGCAGGAAACGTGAGTGTGCTGAGAACAAAAGAACGGTGTTTCCTACACATATGGACCATATCTAGACGAAATCTGCGTCTGAAACTGATACAAAGCTCTGGTCCTCTAACATCCAATGTTTGTCAGTTAAGATGAGAAATGTGTGAGCTTCATGAACGATGTTGTTCATTTGAGCTGTAAAGTAATTGCCCTTTCCTGATACGAAGTCTTGCTTGTAGGAAGACTCAGAGCCTGGGATTTAACTCCATTTCTGAGGTGAAACACACAGCATAGTTCTCATCCATTGATCACACTCTGCTAGAGAGCAAGAAGCATGCTCTTGCTTTCTAGAGTCTCTAAGACAGCAGGATATGTGAGTGTGCTGAGAACAACAGAATGGTGTTTCCTACACATACGGACCATATCTAGTCCAACTCTGCTTCTGAAACTGATACAAAGCACTGGTACTCTAACATCCAATGCTTGTCAGTTAAGATGAGAAACGTTTAGCTTTGTGAATGATGTAGTTCGTTTGAGCTGAAAAGTGACTGCCCTTACCTGAAACGAAGCCTTCCTTGTAGGAAGACACAGAGCCTGGGATTTAACACTATTTCTGAAGAGAAACACACAGCTGAATTCTCATCAATGAAACACAATCTGCTGTAGAGCAAGAAGCATGCCCTTGCTTTCTAGAATCTCTAACACTGCAGAAAACGTGAGTGTGCTCAGAACAAAAGAACGGTGTTTCCTACACATACGGACCATATCGAGTTCAACTCTGCTTCTGAAGCTGATAAAAACCACAGGTCCTCTAACATTCATTGCTTGTCAGTTAAGATCAGACACGTGTGAGCTTCGGGAAGGATGTAGTTCCTTTCAGCTGAAAAGTGACTGCGTTTACATGAATTGAAGACTTGCTTGTAGGAAGACATAGAGCTTGGGATTAACTCCATTTAAGAAGGGAAAATCACAGCACAGTTCTCATCCATGAAACACACTCTGATTTAGAGCAAGAGGCACGCTCTTCCTTTCTAGAGTCTCTAATACAGCAGGAAAGAAGTGTGTGCTCAGAAAAAAAGAACAGTGTTTCCTAAATATACGGACCATATCTAGTTCAATTCTGCTTCTGAAACTGCAACAAACCACATGTCCTCCAAGACCCAATGCTTGTCAGTTAGGATGAGGAACGTGTGAGCTTAGTGAACGATGTAGTTCGTTTTAGCTGAAGAGTGACTGCCCTTACCTGAAATGAAGTCTTGCTTGTAGGAAGAAACAGAGCATGGGATTTAACTCCATTTCTGAAGGCAAACACACAGCACATTTATCATCCATGGATCACACTCTGCTTTAGATCAAGAAGCACGCTCTTGATTTCTAGGGTCTCTAATTCAGCAGGAAACTTGAGTGTGCTCAGAAAAAAAGAAAAGTGTTTCCAACACATACGGACCATATCTAGTTCAACACTGCTTCTGAAACTGAAATAAACCACAGGTCCTCTAACATCCAATGTTTGTCAGTTTAGATGAGAAACATTGAGCTTCGTGAATTATGTAGTTCCTTTGAGCTGAAACGTGACTTCCCTTACCTGAAACGAAGTCTTGCTTGTAGGAAGACACAGAGCCTGGGATTTAACTCCATTTCTGAAGCGAAACACACAGCAGAGTTCCCATCCATTGATCACACTCTGCTAGAGAGCAAGAAGCATGCTCTTGCTTTCTAGAGTCTCTAAGACAGCAGGATACGTGAGTGTGCTGAGAACAACAGAACGGTGTTTCCCACACATACAGACCATATCTAGTCCAAGTATTCTTCTGAAATTGATAATAAGCACAGGTCCTCCAACATCCAATGCTTGTCAATTAAGATGAGAAACGTCTGAGCTTCGTGAACTATGTAGTTCGTTTGAGCTGAAAAGTGACTGCGTTTACCTGAAATGAAGTCTTGCCTGTAGGAAGAAACAGAGCCTGAGATTTCACTCCAATTCTGAGGGAAACACACAGCACAGTTCTCATCCATGAAACACACTCTGCTTTAGAGCAAGAAGCACGCCCTTGCTTTCTAGAATCTCTAACACTGCAGAAAAAGTGAGTATGCTCAGAACAAAAGAACGGTGTTTCCAACACATACGGACAATATTTAGTTCAACTCTGCTTCTGAAGCTGATAAAAACCACAGGTCCTCTAACATTCAATGCTTGTCAGTTAAGATCAGAAACGTGTGAGCTTCGGGAAGGATGTAGTTCCTTTGAGCTGAAAAGTGACTGCGTTTACATGAATTGAAAACTGGCTTGTAGGAAGTCATAGAGCTTGGGATTTAACTCCATTTAAGAAGGGAAACACTCAGCACAGTTCTTATCCATGAAACAAACTCTGCTTTAGAGCAAGAAGCACGCTCTTGCTTTCTAGAGTCTCTAAGACAGGAGGAAACGTGAGTGTGCTAAGAACAAACGAACGGTGTTTCCTACACATATGGACCATATCTAGTCCAACTCGGCTTCTGAAACTGATACAAAGCAGTGGTCCTCTAACATCCAATGTTTGTCAGTTTAGATGAGAAACGTTGAGCTTCGTGAATTATGTAGTTCCTTTGAGCTGAAACGTGACTTCCCTTACCTGAAACGAAGTCTTGCTTGTAGGAAGACACAGAGCCTGGGATTGAACTCCATTTCTGAAGCGAAACACACAGCAGATTTCCCATCCATTGATCACACTCTCTAGGGAGCAAGAAGCATGCTCTTGCTTTCTAGAGTCTCTAAGAGAGTAGGATACGTGAGTGAGCTGCGAACAACAGAATGGTGATTCCTACACATACGGACCATATCTAGTCAACCCTCCTTCCGAAACTGATACAAAGCACTGGTCCTCTAACATCCAATGCTTGTCAGTTAAGATGAGAAAAGTGTGAGCTTCGTGAATGATGTAGTTCGTTTGAGCTGTAAAGTAACTGCCCGTTCCTGAAACGAAGTCTGGCTTGTAGGAAGACTCAGAGCCTGGGATTTAACTCCATTTCTGAAGTGAAACACACAGCATAGTTCTCATCCATTGATCACACTCTTCTAGAGAGCAAGAAGCATGCTCTTGCTTTCTAGAGTCTCTAAGACAGCAGGATACGTGAGTGTGCTGAGAACAAGAGAACGGTGTTTCCCACACATACAGACCATATCTACTCCAAGTATTCTTCTGAAATTGATAATAAGCACAGGTCCTCCAACATCCAATGCTTGTCAATTAAGATGAGAAACGTCTGAGCTTCGTGAACTATGTAGTTCGTTTGAGCTGAAAAGTGACTGCGTTTACCTGAAATGAAGTCTTGCCTGTAGGAAGAAACAGAGCCTGAGATTTCACTCCAATTCTGAGGGAAACACACAGCACAGTTCTCATCCATGAAACACACTCTGCTTTAGAGCAAGAAGCACGCCCTTGCTTTCTAGAATCTCTAACACTGCAGAAAAAGTGAGTATGCTCAGAACAAAAGAACGGTGTTTCCAACACATACGGACAATATTTAGTTCAACTCTGCTTCTGAAGCTGATAAAAACCACAGGTCCTCTAACATTCAATGCTTGTCAGTTAAGATCAGAAACGTGTGAGCTTCGGGAAGGATGTAGTTCCTTTGAGCTGAAAAGTGACTGCGTTTACATGAATTGAAAACTGGCTTGTAGGAAGTCATAGAGCTTGGGATTTAACTCCATTTAAGAAGGGAAACACTCAGCACAGTTCTTATCCATGAAACAAACTCTGCTTTAGAGCAAGAAGCACGCTCTTGCTTTCTAGAGTCTCTAAGACAGGAGGAAACGTGAGTGTGCTAAGAACAAACGAACGGTGTTTCCTACACATATGGACCATATCTAGTCCAACTCGGCTTCTGAAACTGATACAAAGCAGTGGTCCTCTAACATCCAATGTTTGTCAGTTTAGATGAGAAACGTTGAGCTTCGTGAATTATGTAGTTCCTTTGAGCTGAAACGTGACTTCCCTTACCTGAAACGAAGTCTTGCTTGTAGGAAGACACAGAGCCTGGGATTGAACTCCATTTCTGAAGCGAAACACACAGCAGATTTCCCATCCATTGATCACACTCTCTAGGGAGCAAGAAGCATGCTCTTGCTTTCTAGAGTCTCTAAGAGAGTAGGATACGTGAGTGAGCTGCGAACAACAGAATGGTGATTCCTACACATACGGACCATATCTAGTCAACCCTCCTTCCGAAACTGATACAAAGCACTGGTCCTCTAACATCCAATGCTTGTCAGTTAAGATGAGAAAAGTGTGAGCTTCGTGAATGATGTAGTTCGTTTGAGCTGTAAAGTAACTGCCCGTTCCTGAAACGAAGTCTGGCTTGTAGGAAGACTCAGAGCCAGGGATTTAACTCCATTTCTGAAGTGAAACACACAGCAGAGTTCTCATCCATTGATCACACTCTGCTTTAGAGCAAGAAGCACGCTCTTGCTTTCTAGAGTCTCTAAGACAGGAGGAAACGTGAGTGTGCTAAGAACAAAAGAACGGTGTTTCCTACACATATGGACCATATATAGTCCAACTCTGCGTCTGAAACTGATACAAAGCAGTGGTCCTCTAACATCCAATTTTGGTCAGTTTAGATGAGAAATGTTGAGCTTCGTGAATTATGTACTTCTTTTGAGCTGAAAAGTGACTTACCTTACGTGAAACTAAGTCTTGCTTGTAGGAAGACACAGAGCCTGGGATTGTACTATATTTCTGAAGCGAAACACACAGCAGAGTTCTCATACTTTGATCACACTCTGTTTTATAGCAAGAAGAAAGCTCTTGCTTTCTAGAGTCTCTAAGACAGCAGGATACGTGAGTGTGCGAGAACAACAGAACTGTGTTTCCTACACATACAGACCATATCTAGTCCAACTCTGCTTCTGAAACTGATATAATGCACTGTTCCTCTAACATCCAATGCTTGTCAGTTAAGATGAGAAACGTGTGAGCTTCGTGAATGATGTAGTTCGTTTGAGCTGAAAAGTGACCCCCCTTACCTGAAACGAAGCCTTGCTTGTAGGAAGACTCAGAGCCTGGGATTTAACTCCATTTCTGAAGTGAAACACACAGCAGAGTTCTCATCCATGGATCACAATCTGCTTTAGAGCAAGAAGCACGCTCTTGCTTTCTAGAGTCTCTAAGACAACAGGAATTGTGAGTGTGCTGAGAACAAAAGAGCAGTGTTTCCTACACATAAGGACCTTATCTAGTCCAACTCTTCTTCTGAAATTGATAATAAGCACAGGTCCTCTAACATCCAATGCTTGTCAATTACAATGAGAAACGTGTGAGCTTCGTGGACTATGTAGTTCCTTTGAGCTGAAAAGTGACTGCGTTTACCTGAAACGAAGTCTTGCATGTAGGAAGACACAGAGCCTGAGATTTAACACCTTTTCTGGAGGGAAACACACAGCACAGTTCTCCTCCATGAAACACACTCTGCTTTAGAGCAAGAAGCACGCCCTTGCTTTCTAGAATCTCTAACACTGCAGAAAAAGTGAGTGTGCTCAGAACAAAAGAACGGTGTTTCCTACAAATACGGACCATATCTAGTTCACCTCTGCTTCTCAAGCTGATAAAAACCACAGGTCCTCTAACATTCAATGCTTGTCAGTTAAGATGAGAATCGTGTGAGCTTCGTGAATGATGTAGTTTTTTGAGCTGAAAAGTGACTGCACTTATCTGAAACGAAGTCTTGCTTGTAGGAAGACACAGAGCCTGGGATTTAACTCCATTTCTGAAGTGAAACACACAGCAGAGTTCTCATCCATTGATCACACTCTGCTTTAGAGCAAGAAGCATGCTCTTGCTTTCTAGAGTCTCTAAGACAGCAGGATACTTGAGTGGGCTCCAAAGAACAGAATGGTGTTTCCTACACATATGGACCATATCTAGTCCAACTCTGCGTCTGAAACTGATACAAAGCAGTGGTAATCTAACATCCAATGTTTGTCAGTTAAGATGAGAAACGTGTGAGCTTCGTGAATGATGTTGTTCGTTTGAGCTGTAAAGAAAATGCCCTTTAAAGAAACGAAGTCTGGCTTGTAGGAAGACTCAGAGCCTGGGATTTAACTCCATTTCTGAAGTGAAACACACAGCAGAGTTCTCATCCATTGATCACACTCTGCTAGAGAGCAAGAAGCATGCTCTTGCTTTCTAGAGTCTCTAAGACAGCAGGATACGTGAGTGTGCTGAGAACAACAGAACGGTGTTTCCCACACATACAGACCATATCTAGTCCAACTCTTCTTCTGAAATTGATAATAAGCACAGGTCCTCTAACATCCAATGCTTGTCAATTAAGATGAGAAACGTGTGAGCTTCGTGAACGATGTAGTTCGTTTGAGCTGAAAAGTGACTGTGTTTACCTGAAATGAAGTCTTGCCTGTAGGAAGAAACAGAGCCTGAGATTTCACTCCAATTCTGAGGGAAACACACAGCACAGTTCTCCTCCATGAAACACACTCTGCTTTAGAGCAAGAGGCACACTCTTCATTTCTAGAGTCTCTAAACAGCAGGGAAAAAGTGTGTGCTCAGAAAAAAAGAACATGGTTTCCAACATATACGGACCATATCTAGTTCAATTCTGCTTCTGAAACTGCAACAAACCACAGGTCCTCCAACACCCAATGCTTGTCAGTTAGGATGAGAAACGTGTGAGGTTAGTGAACGATGTAGTTCATTTTAGCTGAAGAGTGAATGCCCTTACCTGAAACGAAGTCTTGCATGTAGGAAGACACAGAGCCTGGGATTTAACTCCATTTCTGAAGGGAAACATACAGCACAGTTATCATCCATGAAACACACTCTGCTTTAGAGCAAGAAGCACGCCCTTGCATTCTAGAGTCTCTAACACTGCAGAAAAAGTGAGTGTGCTCACAACAAAAGAACAGTGTTTCCAAAACATACGGACCATATCTAGTTCAACACTGCTTCTGAAACTGAAATAAACCACAGGTCCTCTAACATCCAATGCTTGTCAGTTAAGATGAGAATCGTGTGAGCTTCGTGAATGATGTAGTTCGTTTGAGCTGAAAAGTGACTGCACTTATCTGAAACGAAGTCTTGCTTGTGGGAAGACACAGAGCCTGGGATTTAACTCCTTTTCTGAAGGGAAACACACAGCATAGTTCTCATCCATTCATCACACTCTGCTTTAGAGCAAGAAGCACGCTCTTACTTTCTAGAGTCTCTGAGACAGCAGGAAACCTGAGTGTGCTGAGATCAAAGAACGGTGTTTCCTACACATATGGACCATATATTGTCCAACTCTGCTTCTGAAACTGATATAATGCACTGGTCCTCTAACATGCAATGCTTGTCAGTTAAGATGAGAAACGTGTGAGCTTCGTGAATTATGTACTTCGTTTGAGCTGAAAAGTAACTGCCCTGACCTGAAACGAAGTCTTGCTTGTAGGAATACACAGAGCCTGGGATTGAACTCCATTTCTGAAGCGAAACACACAGCAGAGTTCTCATACTTCGATCACACTCTGCTTTAGAGCAAGAAGCACGCTCTTGCTTTCTAGAGTCTCTAAGACAGGAGGAAACGTGAGTGTGCTAAGAACAAAAGAACGGTGTTTCCTACACATATGGACCATATATAGTCCAACTCTGCGTCTGAAACTGATACAAAGCAGTGGTCCTCTAACATCCAATTTTGGTCAGTTTAGATGAGAAATGTTGAGCTTCGTGAATTATGTACTTCTTTTGAGCTGAAAAGTGACTTACCTTACGTGAAACTAAGTCTTGCTTGTAGGAAGACACAGAGCCTGGGATTGAACTATATTTCTGAAGCGAAACACACAGCAGAGTTCTCATACTTTGATCACACTCTGTTTTATAGCAAGAAGAAAGCTCTTGCTTTCTAGAGTCTCTAAGACAGCAGGATACGTGAGTGTGCGAGAACAACAGAACGGTGTTTCCTACACATACAGACCATATCTAGTCCAACTCTGCTTCTGAAACTGATATAATGCACTGTTCCTCTAACATCCAATGCTTGTCAGTTAAGATGAGAAACGTGTGAGCTTCGTGAATGATGTAGTTCGTTTGAGCTGAAAAGTGACCCCCCTTACCTGAAACGAAGCCTTGCTTGTAGGAAGACTCAGAGCCTGGGATTTAACTCCATTTCTGAAGTGAAACACACAGCAGAGTTCTCATCCATGGATCACAATCTGCTTTAGAGCAAGAAGCACGCTCTTGCTTTCTAGAGTCTCTAAGACAACAGGAATTGTGAGTGTGCTGAGAACAAAAGAGCAGTGTTTCCTACACATAAGGACCTTATCTAGTCCAACTCTTCTTCTGAAATTGATAATAAGCACAGGTCCTCTAACATCCAATGCTTGTCAATTACAATGAGAAACGTGTGAGCTTCGTGGACTATGTAGTTCCTTTGAGCTGAAAAGTGACTGCGTTTACCTGAAACGAAGTCTTGCATGTAGGAAGACACAGAGCCTGAGATTTAACACCTTTTCTGGAGGGAAACACACAGCACAGTTCTCCTCCATGAAACACACTCTGCTTTAGAGCAAGAAGCACGCCCTTGCTTTCTAGAATCTCTAACACTGCAGAAAAAGTGAGTGTGCTCAGAACAAAAGAACGGTGTTTCCTACAAATACGGACCATATCTAGTTCACCTCTGCTTCTCAAGCTGATAAAAACCACAGGTCCTCTAACATTCAATGCTTGTCAGTTAAGATGAGAATCGTGTGAGCTTCGTGAATGATGTAGTTTTTTGAGCTGAAAAGTGACTGCACTTATCTGAAACGAAGTCTTGCTTGTAGGAAGACACAGAGCCTGGGATTTAACTCCATTTCTGAAGTGAAACACACAGCAGAGTTCTCATCCATTGATCACAC
The DNA here is from genome assembly GCA_949786385.1 of Onychomys leucogaster. Classification (NCBI taxonomy): domain Eukaryota; kingdom Metazoa; phylum Chordata; class Mammalia; order Rodentia; family Cricetidae; genus Onychomys; species Onychomys leucogaster. Next base: position 129,329 of record CATKUP010000109.1, read on the forward strand.
TCTGCTTTAGAGCAAGAAGCATGCTCTTGCTTTCTAGAGTCTCTAAGACAGCAGGATACTTGAGTGGGCTCCAAAGAACAGAATGGTGTTTCCTACACATATGGACCATATCTAGTCCAACTCTGCGTCTGAAACTGATACAAAGCAGTGGTCCTCTAACATCCAATGTTTGTCAGTTAAGATGAGAAACGTGTGAGCTTCGTGAATGATGTTGTTCGTTTGAGCTGTAAAGAAAATGCCCTTTAAAGAAACGAAGTCTGGCTTGTAGGAAGACTCAGAGCCTGGGATTTAACTCCATTTCTGAAGTGAAACACACAGCAGAGTTCTCATCCATTGATCACACTCTGCTAGAGAGCAAGAAGCATGCTCTTGCTTTCTAGAGTCTCTAAGACAGCAGGATACGTGAGTGTGCTGAGAACAACAGAACGGTGTTTCCCACACATACAGACCATATCTAGTCCAACTCTTCTTCTGAAATTGATAATAAGCACAGGTCCTCTAACATCCAATGCTTGTCAATTAAGATGAGAAACGTGTGAGCTTCGTGAACGATGTAGTTCGTTTGAGCTGAAAAGTGACTGTGTTTACCTGAAATGAAGTCTTGCCTGTAGGAAGAAACAGAGCCTGAGATTTCACTCCAATTCTGAGGGAAACACACAGCACAGTTCTCCTCCATGAAACACACTCTGCTTTAGAGCAAGAGGCACACTCTTCATTTCTAGAGTCTCTAAACAGCAGGGAAAAAGTGTGTGCTCAGAAAAAAAGAACATGGTTTCCAACATATACGGACCATATCTAGTTCAATTCTGCTTCTGAAACTGCAACAAACCACAGGTCCTCCAACACCCAATGCTTGTCAGTTAGGATGAGAAACGTGTGAGCTTAGTGAACGATGTAGTTCATTTTAGCTGAAGAGTGAATGCCCTTACCTGAAACGAAGTCTTGCATGTAGGAAGACACAGAGCCTGGGATTTAACTCCATTTCTGAAGGGAAACATACAGCACAGTTATCATCCATGAAACACACTCTGCTTTAGAGCAAGAAGCACGCCCTTGCATTCTAGAGTCTCTAACACTGCAGAAAAAGTGAGTGTGCTCACAACAAAAGAACAGTGTTTCCAAAACATACGGACCATATCTAGTTCAACACTGCTTCTGAAACTGAAATAAACCACAGGTCCTCTAACATCCAATGCTTGTCAGTTAAGATGAGAATCGTGTGAGCTTCGTGAATGATGTAGTTCGTTTGAGCTGAAAAGTGACTGCACTTATCTGAAACGAAGTCTTGCTTGTGGGAAGACACAGAGCCTGGGATTTAACTCCTTTTCTGAAGGGAAACACACAGCATAGTTCTCATCCATTCATCACACTCTGCTTTAGAGCAAGAAGCACGCTCTTACTTTCTAGAGTCTCTGAGACAGCAGGAAACCTGAGTGTGCTGAGATCAAAGAACGGTGTTTCCTACACATATGGACCATATATTGTCCAACTCTGCTTCTGAAACTGATATAATGCACTGGTCCTCTAACATGCAATGCTTGTCAGTTAAGATGAGAAACGTGTGAGCTTCGTGAATTATGTACTTCGTTTGAGCTGAAAAGTAACTGCCCTGACCTGAAACGAAGTCTTGCTTGTAGGAATACACAGAGCCTGGGATTGAACTCCATTTCTGAAGCGAAACACACAGCAGAGTTCTCATACTTCGATCACACTCTGCTTTAGAGCAAGAAGCACGCTCTTGCTTTCTAGAGTCTCTAAGACAGGAGGAAACGTGAGTGTGCTAAGAACAAAAGAACGGTGTTTCCTACACATATGGACCATATATAGTCCAACTCTGCGTCTGAAACTGATACAAAGCAGTGGTCCTCTAACATCCAATTTTGGTCAGTTTAGATGAGAAATGTTGAGCTTCGTGAATTATGTACTTCTTTTGAGCTGAAAAGTGACTTACCTTACGTGAAACTAAGTCTTGCTTGTAGGAAGACACAGAGCCTGGGATTGAACTATATTTCTGAAGCGAAACACACAGCAGAGTTCTCATACTTTGATCACACTCTGTTTTATAGCAAGAAGAAAGCTCTTGCTTTCTAGAGTCTCTAAGACAGCAGGATACGTGAGTGTGCGAGAACAACAGAACGGTGTTTCCTACACATACAGACCATATCTAGTCCAACTCTGCTTCTGAAACTGATATAATGCACTGTTCCTCTAACATCCAATGCTTGTCAGTTAAGATGAGAAACGTGTGAGCTTCGTGAATGATGTAGTTCGTTTGAGCTGAAAAGTGACCCCCCTTACCTGAAACGAAGCCTTGCTTGTAGGAAGACTCAGAGCCTGGGATTTAACTCCATTTCTGAAGTGAAACACACAGCAGAGTTCTCATCCATGGATCACAATCTGCTTTAGAGCAAGAAGCACGCTCTTGCTTTCTAGAGTCTCTAAGACAACAGGAATTGTGAGTGTGCTGAGAACAAAAGAGCAGTGTTTCCTACACATAAGGACCTTATCTAGTCCAACTCTTCTTCTGAAATTGATAATAAGCACAGGTCCTCTAACATCCAATGCTTGTCAATTACAATGAGAAACGTGTGAGCTTCGTGGACTATGTAGTTCCTTTGAGCTGAAAAGTGACTGCGTTTACCTGAAACGAAGTCTTGCATGTAGGAAGACACAGAGCCTGAGATTTAACACCTTTTCTGGAGGGAAACACACAGCACAGTTCTCCTCCATGAAACACACTCTGCTTTAGAGCAAGAAGCACGCCCTTGCTTTCTAGAATCTCTAACACTGCAGAAAAAGTGAGTGTGCTCAGAACAAAAGAACGGTGTTTCCTACAAATACGGACCATATCTAGTTCACCTCTGCTTCTCAAGCTGATAAAAACCACAGGTCCTCTAACATTCAATGCTTGTCAGTTAAGATGAGAATCGTGTGAGCTTCGTGAATGATGTAGTTTTTTGAGCTGAAAAGTGACTGCACTTATCTGAAACGAAGTCTTGCTTGTAGGAAGACACAGAGCCTGGGATTTAACTCCATTTCTGAAGTGAAACACACAGCAGAGTTCTCATCCATTGATCACACTCTGCTTTAGAGCAAGAAGCATGCTCTTGCTTTCTAGAGTCTCTAAGACAGCAGGATACTTGAGTGGGCTCCAAAGAACAGAATGGTGTTTCCTACACATATGGACCATATCTAGTCCAACTCTGCGTCTGAAACTGATACAAAGCAGTGGTCCTCTAACATCCAATGTTTGTCAGTTAAGATGAGAAACGTGTGAGCTTCGTGAATGATGTTGTTCGTTTGAGCTGTAAAGAAAATGCCCTTTAAAGAAACGAAGTCTGGCTTGTAGGAAGACTCAGAGCCTGGGATTTAACTCCATTTCTGAAGTGAAACACACAGCAGAGTTCTCATCCATTGATCACACTCTGCTAGAGAGCAAGAAGCATGCTCTTGCTTTCTAGAGTCTCTAAGACAGCAGGATACGTGAGTGTGCTGAGAACAACAGAACGGTGTTTCCCACACATACAGACCATATCTAGTCCAACTCTTCTTCTGAAATTGATAATAAGCACAGGTCCTCTAACATCCAATGCTTGTCAATTAAGATGAGAAACGTGTGAGCTTCGTGAACGATGTAGTTCGTTTGAGCTGAAAAGTGACTGTGTTTACCTGAAATGAAGTCTTGCCTGTAGGAAGAAACAGAGCCTGAGATTTCACTCCAATTCTGAGGGAAACACACAGCACAGTTCTCCTCCATGAAACACACTCTGCTTTAGAGCAAGAGGCACACTCTTCATTTCTAGAGTCTCTAAACAGCAGGGAAAAAGTGTGTGCTCAGAAAAAAAGAACATGGTTTCCAACATATACGGACCATATCTAGTTCAATTCTGCTTCTGAAACTGCAACAAACCACAGGTCCTCCAACACCCAATGCTTGTCAGTTAGGATGAGAAACGTGTGAGCTTAGTGAACGATGTAGTTCATTTTAGCTGAAGAGTGAATGCCCTTACCTGAAACGAAGTCTTGCATGTAGGAAGACACAGAGCCTGGGATTTAACTCCATTTCTGAAGGGAAACATACAGCACAGTTATCATCCATGAAACACACTCTGCTTTAGAGCAAGAAGCACGCCCTTGCATTCTAGAGTCTCTAACACTGCAGAAAAAGTGAGTGTGCTCACAACAAAAGAACAGTGTTTCCAAAACATACGGACCATATCTAGTTCAACACTGCTTCTGAAACTGAAATAAACCACAGGTCCTCTAACATCCAATGCTTGTCAGTTAAGATGAGAATCGTGTGAGCTTCGTGAATGATGTAGTTCGTTTGAGCTGAAAAGTGACTGCACTTATCTGAAACGAAGTCTTGCTTGTGGGAAGACACAGAGCCTGGGATTTAACTCCTTTTCTGAAGGGAAACACACAGCATAGTTCTCATCCATTCATCACACTCTGCTTTAGAGCAAGAAGCACGCTCTTACTTTCTAGAGTCTCTGAGACAGCAGGAAACCTGAGTGTGCTGAGATCAAAGAACGGTGTTTCCTACACATATGGACCATATATTGTCCAACTCTGCTTCTGAAACTGATATAATGCACTGGTCCTCTAACATGCAATGCTTGTCAGTTAAGATGAGAAACGTGTGAGCTTCGTGAATTATGTACTTCGTTTGAGCTGAAAAGTAACTGCCCTGACCTGAAACGAAGTCTTGCTTGTAGGAATACACAGAGCCTGGGATTGAACTCCATTTCTGAAGCGAAACACACAGCAGAGTTCTCATACTTCGATCACACTCTGCTTTAGAGCAAGAAGCACGCTCTTGCTTTCTAGAGTCTCTAAGACAGGAGGAAACGTGAGTGTGCTAAGAACAAAAGAACGGTGTTTCCTACACATATGGACCATATATAGTCCAACTCTGCGTCTGAAACTGATACAAAGCAGTGGTCCTCTAACATCCAATTTTGGTCAGTTTAGATGAGAAATGTTGAGCTTCGTGAATTATGTACTTCTTTTGAGCTGAAAAGTGACTTACCTTACGTGAAACTAAGTCTTGCTTGTAGGAAGACACAGAGCCTGGGATTGAACTATATTTCTGAAGCGAAACACACAGCAGAGTTCTCATACTTTGATCACACTCTGTTTTATAGCAAGAAGAAAGCTCTTGCTTTCTAGAGTCTCTAAGACAGCAGGATACGTGAGTGTGCGAGAACAACAGAACGGTGTTTCCTACACATACAGACCATATCTAGTCCAACTCTGCTTCTGAAACTGATATAATGCACTGTTCCTCTAACATCCAATGCTTGTCAGTTAAGATGAGAAACGTGTGAGCTTCGTGAATGATGTAGTTCGTTTGAGCTGAAAAGTGACCCCCCTTACCTGAAACGAAGCCTTGCTTGTAGGAAGACTCAGAGCCTGGGATTTAACTCCATTTCTGAAGTGAAACACACAGCAGAGTTCTCATCCATGGATCACAATCTGCTTTAGAGCAAGAAGCACGCTCTTGCTTTCTAGAGTCTCTAAGACAACAGGAATTGTGAGTGTGCTGAGAACAAAAGAGCAGTGTTTCCTACACATAAGGACCTTATCTAGTCCAACTCTTCTTCTGAAATTGATAATAAGCACAGGTCCTCTAACATCCAATGCTTGTCAATTACAATGAGAAACGTGTGAGCTTCGTGGACTATGTAGTTCCTTTGAGCTGAAAAGTGACTGCGTTTACCTGAAACGAAGTCTTGCATGTAGGAAGACACAGAGCCTGAGATTTAACACCTTTTCTGGAGGGAAACACACAGCACAGTTCTCCTCCATGAAACACACTCTGCTTTAGAGCAAGAAGCACGCCCTTGCTTTCTAGAATCTCTAACACTGCAGAAAAAGTGAGTGTGCTCAGAACAAAAGAACGGTGTTTCCTACAAATACGGACCATATCTAGTTCACCTCTGCTTCTCAAGCTGATAAAAACCACAGGTCCTCTAACATTCAATGCTTGTCAGTTAAGATGAGAATCGTGTGAGCTTCGTGAATGATGTAGTTTTTTGAGCTGAAAAGTGACTGCACTTATCTGAAACGAAGTCTTGCTTGTAGGAAGACACAGAGCCTGGGATTTAACTCCATTTCTGAAGTGAAACACACAGCAGAGTTCTCATCCATTGATCACACTCTGCTTTAGAGCAAGAAGCATGCTCTTGCTTTCTAGAGTCTCTAAGACAGCAGGATACTTGAGTGGGCTCCAAAGAACAGAATGGTGTTTCCTACACATATGGACCATATCTAGTCCAACTCTGCGTCTGAAACTGATACAAAGCAGTGGTCCTCTAACATCCAATGTTTGTCAGTTAAGATGAGAAACGTGTGAGCTTCGTGAATGATGTTGTTCGTTTGAGCTGTAAAGAAAATGCCCTTTAAAGAAACGAAGTCTGGCTTGTAGGAAGACTCAGAGCCTGGGATTTAACTCCATTTCTGAAGTGAAACACACAGCAGAGTTCTCATCCATTGATCACACTCTGCTAGAGAGCAAGAAGCATGCTCTTGCTTTCTAGAGTCTCTAAGACAGCAGGATACGTGAGTGTGCTGAGAACAACAGAACGGTGTTTCCCACACATACAGACCATATCTAGTCCAACTCTTCTTCTGAAATTGATAATAAGCACAGGTCCTCTAACATCCAATGCTTGTCAATTAAGATGAGAAACGTGTGAGCTTCGTGAACGATGTAGTTCGTTTGAGCTGAAAAGTGACTGTGTTTACCTGAAATGAAGTCTTGCCTGTAGGAAGAAACAGAGCCTGAGATTTCACTCCAATTCTGAGGGAAACACACAGCACAGTTCTCCTCCATGAAACACACTCTGCTTTAGAGCAAGAGGCACACTCTTCATTTCTAGAGTCTCTAAACAGCAGGGAAAAAGTGTGTGCTCAGAAAAAAAGAACATGGTTTCCAACATATACGGACCATATCTAGTTCAATTCTGCTTCTGAAACTGCAACAAACCACAGGTCCTCCAACACCCAATGCTTGTCAGTTAGGATGAGAAACGTGTGAGCTTAGTGAACGATGTAGTTCATTTTAGCTGAAGAGTGAATGCCCTTACCTGAAACGAAGTCTTGCATGTAGGAAGACACAGAGCCTGGGATTTAACTCCATTTCTGAAGGGAAACATACAGCACAGTTATCATCCATGAAACACACTCTGCTTTAGAGCAAGAAGCACGCCCTTGCATTCTAGAGTCTCTAACACTGCAGAAAAAGTGAGTGTGCTCACAACAAAAGAACAGTGTTTCCAAAACATACGGACCATATCTAGTTCAACACTGCTTCTGAAACTGAAATAAACCACAGGTCCTCTAACATCCAATGCTTGTCAGTTAAGATGAGAATCGTGTGAGCTTCGTGAATGATGTAGTTCGTTTGAGCTGAAAAGTGACTGCACTTATCTGAAACGAAGTCTTGCTTGTGGGAAGACACAGAGCCTGGGATTTAACTCCTTTTCTGAAGGGAAACACACAGCATAGTTCTCATCCATTCATCACACTCTGCTTTAGAGCAAGAAGCACGCTCTTACTTTCTAGAGTCTCTGAGACAGCAGGAAACCTGAGTGTGCTGAGATCAAAGAACGGTGTTTCCTACACATATGGACCATATATTGTCCAACTCTGCTTCTGAAACTGATATAATGCACTGGTCCTCTAACATGCAATGCTTGTCAGTTAAGATGAGAAACGTGTGAGCTTCGTGAATTATGTACTTCGTTTGAGCTGAAAAGTAACTGCCCTGACCTGAAACGAAGTCTTGCTTGTAGGAATACACAGAGCCTGGGATTGAACTCCATTTCTGAAGCGAAACACACAGCAGAGTTCTCATACTTCGATCACACTCTGCTTTAGAGCAAGAAGCACGCTCTTGCTTTCTAGAGTCTCTAAGACAGGAGGAAACGTGAGTGTGCTAAGAACAAAAGAACGGTGTTTCCTACACATATGGACCATATATAGTCCAACTCTGCGTCTGAAACTGATACAAAGCAGTGGTCCTCTAACATCCAATTTTGGTCAGTTTAGATGAGAAATGTTGAGCTTCGTGAATTATGTACTTCTTTTGAGCTGAAAAGTGACTTACCTTACGTGAAACTAAGTCTTGCTTGTAGGAAGACACAGAGCCTGGGATTGAACTATATTTCTGAAGCGAAACACACAGCAGAGTTCTCATACTTTGATCACACTCTGTTTTATAGCAAGAAGAAAGCTCTTGCTTTCTAGAGTCTCTAAGACAGCAGGATACGTGAGTGTGCGAGAACAACAGAACGGTGTTTCCTACACATACAGACCATATCTAGTCCAACTCTGCTTCTGAAACTGATATAATGCACTGGTCCTCTAACATGCAATGCTTGTCAGTTAAGATGAGAAACGTGTGAGCTTCGTGAATGATGTAGTTCGTTTGAGCTGAAAAGTGACTGCCCTTACCTGAAACGAAGCCTTGCTTGTAGGAAGACTCAGAGCCTGGGATTTAACTCCATTTCTGAAGTGAAACACACAGCAGAGTTCTCATCCATGGATCACAATCTGCTTTAGAGCAAGAAGCACGCTCTTGCTTTCTAGAGTCTCTAAGACAACAGGAATTGTGAGTGTGCTGAGAACAAAAGAACGGTGTTTCCTACACGTAAGGACCATATCTAGTCCAACTCTTCTTCTGAAATTGATAATAAGCACAGGTCCCCTAACATCCAATGCTTGTCAATTAAGATGAGAAACGTGTGAGCTTCGTGAACTATGTAGTTTTTTGATCTGAAAAGTGATTGCGTTTACCTGAAACGAAGTCTTGCATGTAGGAAGACACAGAGCCTGAGATTTAACACCTTTTCTGGAGGGAAACACACAGCACAGTTCTCATCCATGAAACACACTCTGGTTTAGAGCAAGAAGCACGCCCTTGCTTTCTAGAATCTCTAACACTGCAGAAAAAGTGAGTGTGCTGAGAACAAATGAACGGTGTTTCCCACACATACGGACCTTATCTAGTTCAACTCTGCTTCTGAAGCTGATAAAAACCACAGGTCCTCTAACATTCAATGCTTGTCAGTTAAGATCAGAATCGTGTGAGCTTCGTCAACGATGTAGTTCCCTTTAGCTGAAAAGTGTCTGCGTTTACATGAATTGAAGACTTGCTTGTAGGAAGACACAGAGCTTGGGATTTAACTCCATTTTAGAAGGGAAACACACAGCACAGTTCTCATCCATGAAACACACTCTGCTTTAGAGCAAGAGGCACGCTCTTCCTTTCTAGAGTCTCTAATACAGCAGGAAACAAGAGTGTGCTCAGAAAAAAAGAACAGTGTTTCCTACATATACGGACCATATCTAGTTCAATTCTGCTTCTGAAACTGCAACAAACCAAAGTTCCTCTAACACCCAATGCTTGTCTGTTAGGATGAGAAACGTGTGACCTTCGTGAACGATGTTGTTTGTTTGAGCTGTAAAGTAACTGCCCTTTCTTGAAAAGATGTCTTGCTTGTACGAAGACTCAGAGCCAGGGATTGAACTCCATTTCTGAAGTGAAACACACAGCAGAGTCTCATCCATTGATCACACTCTGCTTTAGAGCAAGAAGCACGCTCTTTCTTTCTAGAGTCTCTAAGACAGGAGGAAACGTGAGTGTGCTAGGAACAAAAGAACGGAGTTTCCTACTCATATGGACCATATCTAGTCTAACTCTGCATCTGAAACTGATACAAAGCAGTGGTCCTCTAACATCCAATGTTTGTCAGTTAAGATGAGAAACGTGTGAGCTTCGTGAACGATGTTGTTCGTTTGAGCTGTAAAGTAACTGCCCTTTCCTGAAACGAACTCTGGCTTGTAGGAAGATTCAGAGCCTGGGATTTAACTCCATTTCTGAAGTGAAACACACAGCATAGTTCTCACCCATTGATCACACTCTGCTAGAGAGCAAGAAGCATGCTCTTGCTTTCTAGAGTCTCTAAGACAGCTGGATACGTGAGTGTGCTGAGAACAACAGAACGGTGTTTCCCACACATATGGACCATATGTAGTCCAACTCTTCTTCTGAAATTGATAATAAGTACAGGTCCTCTAACATGCAATGCTTGTCAATTAAGATGAGAAACGTGTGAGCTTCATGAACTATGTAGTTCGTTTGAGCTGAAATGTGACTGCGTTTACCTGAAACGAAGTCTTGCCTGTAGGAAGAAACAGAGCCTGAGATTTCACTCCATTTCTGAGGGAAACACACAACACAGTTCTCCTCCATGAAACACACTCTGCTTTAGAGCAAGAAGCACGCCCTTGCATTCTAGAATCTCTAACACTGCACAAAAAGTGAGTGTGCTCACAACAAAAGAACAGTGTTTCCAACACATACGGACCATATCTAGTTCAACTCTGCTTCTGAAGCTGATAAAAACCACAGGTCCTCTAACATTCAATGATTGTCTGTTAAGATCAGAAACGTGTGAGCTTCGGGAAGGTTATAGTTCCTTTGAGCTGAAAAGTGACTGCGTTTACATGAATTGAAAACTTGCTTGTAGGAAGACAAAGAGCTTGGGATTTGACTCCATTTAAGATGGGAAACACACAGCACAGTTCTCATCCATGAAACACACTCTGCTTTAGAGCAAGAGGCATGCTCTTCCTTTCTAGAGTCTCTAATCCAGCAGGAAAAAAGAGTGTGCTCAGAAAAAAAGAACAGTGTTTCCTACATATACGGACCATATCTAGTTCAACACTGCTTCTGAAACTGAAATAAACCACAGGTCCTCTAACATCCAATGCTTGTCAGTTAAGATGAGAATCGTGTGAGCTTCGTGTATGATGTAGTTCGTTTGAGCTGAAAAGTGACTGCACTTATCTGAAACGAAGTCTTGCTTGTAGGAAGACACAGAGCCTGGGATTTAACTCCATTTCTGAAGGGAAACACACAGCATAGTTCTCATCCATTCATCACAGTCTGCTGTAGAGCAAGAAGCACGCTCTTGCATTGTAGAGTCTCTAAGACAACAGGAAACCTGAGTGTGCTGAGAACAAAAGAACGGTGTTTCCTACACATATGGACCATATATTGTCCAACTCTCCTTCTGAAACTGATACAAAGCACTGGTTCTCTAACATCCAATGCTTGTCACTTACGATGAGAAACGTGTGAGCTTCGTGAACGATGTAGTTCGCTGGAGCTGAAAAGTAACTGCCCTTTCCTGAAACGAAGTCTTGCTTGTATGAAGACTCAGAGCCTGGGATTTAACCCCATTTCTGAAGTGAAACACACAGCAGAGATCTCATCCATTGATCACACTCTGCTAGAGAGCAAGAAGCATGCTCTTGCTTTCTAGAGTCTCTAAGACAGCTGGATACGTGAGTGTGCTGAGAACAACAGATCGGTGCTTCCCACACATATGGACCATATGTAGTCCAACTCTTCTTCGGAAATTGATAATAAGTACAGGTCCTCTAACATGCAATGCTTGTCAATTAAGATGAGAAACGTGTGAGCTTCATGAACTATGTAGTTCGTTTGAGCTGAAATGTGACTGCGTTTACCTGAAATGAAGTCTTGCCTGTAGGAAGAAACAGAGCCTGAGATTTCACTCCAATTCTGAGGGAAACACACAGCACAGTTCTCCTCCATGAAACACACTCTGCTTTAGAGCAAGAAGCACGCCCTTGCATTCTAGAATCTCTAACACTGCAGAAAAAGTGAGTGTGCTCAGAACAAAAGAACAGTGTTTCCAACACATACGGACCATATCTAGTTCAACTCTGCTTCTGAAGCTGATAAAAACCACAGGTCCTCTAACATTCAATGCTTGTCAGTTAAGATCAGAAACATGTGAGCTTCGGGAAGGATGTAGTTCCTTTGTGCTGAAAAGTGACTGCGTTTACATGATTTGAAAACTTGCATGTAGGAAGACATAGAGCTTGGGATTTGACTCCATTTAAGAAGGGAAACACACAGCACAGTTCTCATGCATGAAACACACTCTGCTTTAGAGCAAGCGGCACGCTCTTCCTTTCTAGAGTCTCTAATACAGCAGGAAAAAAGAGTGTGCTCAGAAAAAAAGAACAGTGTTTCCTACATATACGGACCATATCTAGTTCAATTCTGCTTCTGAAACTGCAACAAACCACAGGTCCTCTAACACCCAATGCTTGTCAGTTAGGATGAGAAACGTGTGAGCTTAGTGAACGATGTAGTTCATTTTAGTTGAAGAGTGAATGCCCTTACCTGAAACGAAGTCTTGCTTGTAGGAAGACACAGAGCCTGGGATTTAACTCCATTTCTGAAGGGAAACACACAGCACAGTTATCATCCATGGATCACACTCTGCTTTAGATCAAGAAGCACGCTCTTGCTTTCTAGAGTCTCTGATACAGCAGGAAACTTGAGTGTGCTCAGAAAAAAAGAACAGTGTTTCCAACACATACGGACCATATCTAGTTCAAAACTGCTTCTGAAACTGAAATAAACCACAAGTCCTCTAACATCCAATGCTTGTCAGTTAAGATGAGAATCGTGTGAGCTTCGTGTATGATGTAGTTCGTTTGAGCTGAAAAGTAACTGCACTTATCTGAAACGAAGTCTTGCTTGTAGGAAGACACAGAGCCTGGGATTTAACTCCATTTCTGAAGGGAAACACACAGCAGAGTTCCCACACTTTGATCACACTCTGCTTTAGAGCAAGAAGAAAGCTCTTGCTTTCTAGAGTCTCTAAGACAGCAGGATACGTGAGTGTGCTGAGAAAAACAGAACGGTGTTTCCTACACATACGGACCATATCTAGTCCAACTCTGCTTCTGAAACTCATACAAAGCACTGGTCCTCTAACATCCAATTCTTGTCAGTTAAGATGAGAAACCTGTGAGCTTCATGAACGATGTAGTTCATTTGAGCTGAAAAGTGACTGCCCTTACCTGGAACGAACTCTTGCTTGTAGGAAGACAGAGAGGCTGGGATTTAACTCCATTTCTGAAGGGAAACACACAACATAGTTCCCATCCATGGATCACACTCTTCATTAGAGCAAGAACCACGCTCTTGCTTTCTAGAGTCTCTAATACAGCATGAAACGTGAGTGTGCTCAGAACAAAAGAACGGTGTTTCCTATACATACGGACCATATCTAGTCCAACTCAGCTTCTGAAACTGATATAAAGCACAGTACCTGTAACATCCAATGCTAGTCAGTTAAGATGAGAAACGTGTGAGCTTCATGAATGATGTAATTCGTTTGACCTGAAAAGTGACTTCCCTTACCTGAAACGAAGTCTTGCTTGTAGGAAGACACAGAGCCTGGGATTTAACTCCATTTCTGAAAGGAAACACACAGCATAGTTCTCATCCATGAATCACATTCTGATTTAGAGAGATTAGCATGCTCTTGCTTTCTAGAGTCTCTAATACAGCAGGAAACTTGAGTGTGCTCAGAACAAATGAATGGTGTTTCCTACACATAGGGGCCATATCTAGTTCAACTCTGCTTCTGAAACTGCAACAAACCACAGGTATTCTAACATCCAATGCTTGTCAGTTAAGATGAGAAATGTGTGAGCTTCGTGAACGATGTAGATCGTCTGAGCTGTAAAGTAACTGCCCTTTCCTGAAACGAAGTCTTGCTTGTAGGAAGACTCAGAGCCAGGGATTTAACTCCATTTCTGAAGTGAAACACACAGCAGAGTTCTCATCCATTGATCACATTCTGCTTTACATAAGAAGCATGCTCTTGCTTTCTAGAGTCTCTAAGACAAAGGAAACTTGAGTGTGCTGAGAACAACAGAATGGTGTTCCCTACACATACGAACCATATCTAGCGCAACTCTGCTTCTGGAACTGAGACAAAGTACTGTTCCTCTAACATCCAATGCTTGTCATTTAAGATGAGAAATGTGTGAGCTTCGTGAACGATGTAGTTCGTTTGAGCTGAAAAGTGACTGCCCTTAACTGAAATGATTTCTTTCTTGTAGGAAGACAGAGAGCCTGGGATTTAACTACATTTCTGCAGGGAAAGACAGAACATAGTTCTCATCCATCGATCACACTGTGCTTTAGAGCAAGAAGCACGCTCTTGCTTTCTAGAGTCTCTAATACAGCAGGAAACCTGAGTGTGCTGAGAGCAAAAGAACGGTGTTTCCTACACATACGGACCATTTCTAGTCCAACTCTGCTTCTGAAACTGCAACAAACCACAGGTCCTCTAACACCCAATGCTTGTCTGTTAGGATGAGAAACCTGTGAGCTTCGTGAACTATGTAGTTCGTATGATCTGTAAAGTAATTTCCCTTTCCTGAAACGAAGTCTTGCTTGTAGGAAGACTCAGAGCCAGGGATTTAACTCCATTTCTGAAGTGAAACACACAGCATAGTTCTCATCCATTAATCACTTTCTGCTTTAGATAAGAAGCACGCTCTTGCTTTCTAGAGTCTCTAAGACAGCAGTAAACGTGAGTGTGCTGAGAACAAAAGAACGGTGTTTCCTACACATATGGACCATATCTAGTCCAACTCTGCTTCTGAAACTGATACAAAGCACTGTTCCTGTAACATCCAATATTTGTCAGTTAAGATGAGAAACGTGTGAGCTTCGTGAACGATGTAGTTCGCTTGAGCTAAAAAGTGACTGCCCTTTCCTGAAACGAACTCTTGCTTGTATGAAAACTCAGAGCCTGGGATTTAACTCCATTTCTGAAGTAAAACACACAGCATAGTTCCCATCCATTGATCACACTCTGCTAGAGAGCAAGAATCATGCTCTTGCTTTCTAGAGTCTCTAAGACAGCAGGATACGTGAGTGTGCTGAGAACAACAGAACGGTGTTTCCTACACATACAGACCATATCTAGTCCAACTCTGCTTCTGAAACTGAAATAAACCACAGGACCTCTAACATCCAATGCTTGTCATTTAAGATGAGATTCGTGTGAGCTTCGTGAATGTTGTAGTTCGTTTGAGCTGAAAAGTGACTGCACTTACCTGAAGAGAAGTCTTGCTTGTAGGAAGACACAGAGCCTGGAATTTAACTCAATGTCTGAAGGTAAACACACAGCATAGTTCTCATCCATTCATCACACTCTGCTTTAGAGCAAGAAGAACGCTCTTGCTTTCTATAGTCTCTAATACAGCAGGAAACATGAGTGTGCTCAGAACAAAAGAGCGGGGTTTCCTACACATAAGGACCATATCTAGTCCAACTCTTCTTTTGTAATTGATAATAAGCACAGGTCCTCTAACATTCAATGCTTGTCATTTAAGATCAGAAACGTGTGAGCTTCGGGAAGGATGTAGTTCCTTTGAGCTGAAAAGTGAGTGCATTTACATGAATTGAAGACTTGCATGTAGGAAGACACAGAGCTTGGGATTTAACTACATTTCTGATGTGAAACACACAGCAGAGTTCTCATCCAATGATCACACTCTGCTTTAGAGCAAGAGGCAAGCTCTAACTTTCAGGAGTCTCTAATACTGCAGGAAACAAGAGTGTGCTCAGAAAAAGCGAACAGTGTTTCCTACTTATACGGACCATATCTAGTTCAATTCTGCTTCTGAAACTGCAACAAACCACAGTTCCTCTAACACCCAATGCTTGTCAGTTAGGATGAGAAACGTGTGAGCTTCGTGAACGATGTAGTTTGTTTGAGCTAAAAAGTGACGGCCCTTACCTGAAACGAAGCCTTCCTTGTAGGAAGACACAGAGCCTGGGATTTAACTCCATTTCTGATGTGAAATACACAGCAGAGTTCTCATCCATTGATCACACTCTGCTTTAGAGCAAGAAGCACGCTCTTGTTTTCTAGAGTCTCTAAGACAGCAGGAAACGTGAGTGTGCTGAGAACAAAAGAATGGAGTTTCCTACACATATGGACCATATCTAGTCCAACTCGGCATCTGAAACTGACACAAAGCACTGGTCCTCTAACATCCAATGCTTGTCAGTTAAGATGAGAAATGTGTGAGCTTCGTGAACGATGTTGTTCGTTTGAGCTGTAAAGTAACTGCCCTTACGTGAAACGAAGTCTTGCTTGTAGGAAGACTCAGAGCCTGGGATTTAACTCCATTTTTGAAGTGAAACACACAGCATAGTTCTCATCCATTGATCACTCTGCTAGAGACCAAGAAGCATGCTCTTGCTTTCTAGAGTCTCTAAGAGAGCAGGATACGTGAGTGTGCTGAGAACAACAGAATGGTGTTTCCTACACATACGGACCATATCTAGTCCAACTCTGCTTCTGAAACTGATATAAAGCACTGGTCCTCTAATATCCAATGCTTGTCAGTTAAGATGAGAAACATGTGAGCTTCATGAACGATGTAGTTCGTTTGAGCTGAAAAGTGACTGCCCTTACCTGAAACGAAGTCTTGCATGTAGGAAGACACACAGCCTGCGATTTAACTCCAATTCTGGAGGGAAACACACAGTACAGTTCTCATCCATGAAACACACTCTGCTTTAGAGCAAGAAGCACGCCCTTGCTTTCTAGAATCTCTAACACTGCAGAAAAAGTGAGTGTACTCAGAACAAAAGAACGGTGTTTCCTACACATACGGACCATATCTAGTTCAACTCTTCTTCTAAAGCTGATAAAAACCACAGGTCCTCTAACATTCAATGGTTGTCAGTTAAGATCAGGAATGTGTGAGCTTCGGGAAGGATGTAGTTCCTTTGAGCTGAAAAGTGACTGCGTTTACATGAATTGAAGACTTGCTTGTAGGAAGACACAGAGCTTGGGATTTAACTCCATTTGAGAAGGGTAACACACAGCACAGTTCTCATCCATGAAACACACTCTGCTTTAGAGCAAGTGGCAAGCTCTAACTTTCTAGAGTCTCTAATACAGCAGGAAACAAGAGTGTGCTCAGAAAAAAAGAACAGTGTTTCCTACATATACGGACCATATCTAGGTCAATTCGGCTTCTGAAACTGCAACAAACCACAGTTCCTCTAACACCCAATGCTTGTCAGTTAGGATGAGAAATGTGTGAGCTTCGTGAATGATGTAGTTCGATTTAGCTGAAAAGTGACTGCCCTTGCCTGAAAGGTAGTCTTGCTTGTAGGAAGACACAGAGGCTGGGATTTAACTCCCTTTCTGAAGGGAAACACACAGCACAGTTATCATCCATGGATCACACTCTGCATTAGAGCAAGAACCACGCTCTTGCTTTCTAGAGTCTCTAATACAGGATGAAACGTGAGTGTGCTGAGAACAAAAGAACGGTGTTTCCTACACATACGGACCATATCTAGTCCAACTCAGCTTCTGAAGCTGATACAAAGCACAGTTCCTGTAACATCCAATGCTTGTCAGTTAAGATGAGAAACGTGTGAGCTTCGTGAATGATGTGGTTCGTTTGAGCTGAAAAGTGATTTCCCTTACCTGAAACGAAGTCTTGCATGTAGGAAGACACAGAGCCTGGGATTTAACTCCATTTCTGAAGGAAAACACACAGCATAGTTCTCATCCATGGATCTCATTCTGCTTTAGAGCGATTAGCATGCTCTTGCTTTCTAGAGACTCTAATACAGCAGGAAACTTGAGTGTGCTCAGAACAAATGAACGGTGTTTCCTACATATAGGGGCCATATCTAGCTCAACTCTGCTTCTGAAACTACAACAAACCACAGGTCCTCTAACATCCAGTGCTTGTCAGTTAAGATGAGAAATGTGGCAGCTTCGTGAATGATGTAGTTCGCTTGAGCTGTAAAGTAACTGCCCTTTCCTGAAACGAAGTTTTGCTTGTTGGAAGACTCAGAGCCTGGGATTTAACTCCATTTCTGAAGTGAAACGCACAGCAGAGTTGTCATCCATTGCTCACACTCTGCTTTAGAGCAAGAAGCACGCTCTTGCTTTCTAGAGCCTCTAAGACAGCAGGAAACGTGAGTGTGCTGAGAGCAAAAGAACGGTGTTTCCTACACATACAGACGATATCTAGTCCAACTCTGCTTCTGAAACTACAACAAACCACAGGTCCTCTAACACCCAATGCTTGTCAGTTAGGATGAGAAACCAGTGAGCTTCGTGAACTATGTAGTTCGTTTGAGCTGTTATGTAACTGCCCTTTCCTGAAACCAAGTCTTGCTTGTAGGAAGACTCAGAGCCAGGTTTTAATTCCATATCTGAAGTGAAACACACAGCAGAGTTCTCATCCATTTATCACATTCTGCTTTAGATAAGAAGCATGCTCTTGCGTTGTAGAGTCTCTAAGACAAAGGAAACCTGACGGTGCTGAGAAAAACAGAACGGTGTTTCCTACACATACGTACCATATCTAGTCCAAACCTGCTTCTGAAACTGATACAAAGTAATGGTCATCGATATTCCAATGCTTGTCATTTAAGATGAGAAATGTGTGAGCTTCATGAATGATGTAGTTTGATTGAGCTGAAAAGTGACTTCCCTTACCTGAAACGAAGTCTTGCTTGTAGGAAGACACAGAGCCTGGGATTTAACTCTTTTTCTGAAGTGAAACACACAGTAGAGTTGTCTTCCATTGATCACACTCTGCTTTAGAGGAAGAAGCACGCTCTAACTTTCTAGAGTCTCTAAAACAGCAGGAAATGTGAGTGTGCTGAGAACAACAGAACGGTATTTCCTACACATACGGACCATATCTAGTCCAACTCTGCTTCTGAAACTACAGCAAACCACAGGACCTCTAACACCCAATGCTTGTCAGTTAGGATGAGAAACCTGTGAGCATCGTGAACTATGTAGTTCGTTTGAGCTGAAAAGTAACTGCCCTTACCTGAACCGAAGTCTTGCTGGTAGGAAGACACAGAGCCTGGGATTTATCTCCATTTCTGAAGGGAAACACACTGCATAGTTCTCATCCATGGATCACATTCTGCTTTAGAGCGATTAGCATGCTCTTACTTTGTAGAGTCTCTAATACAGCAGGAAACTTGAGTGTGCTCAGAACAAATGAACGTTGTTTCCTACACTTAGGGGAAACATCTAGTTCAACACTGCTTCTGAAACTGCAACAAACCACACGTCCTCTAACATCCAAAGTTTGTCAGTCAAGATGAGAAACGTGTGAGCTTCATGAACGATGTAGTTCGCTTGAGCTAAAAAGTGACTGCCCTTCCCTGAAACGAAGTGTTGCTTGTATGAAGACACAGAGCCTGGGATTTAACAAAATTTCTGAAGTAAAACACACAGCATAGTTCTCATCCATTGATCACACTCTGCTAGAGAGCAAGAAGCATGCTCTTGCTTTCTAGGTTCTCTAAGACAGCAGGATACGTGAGTGTGCTGAGAGCAAAGAACGGTGTTTCCTACACATACAGACAATATCTAGTCCAACTCTGATTCGGAAACTGATACAAAGCACTGGTCTTCTAACACCCAATGCTTGTCAGTTAGGATGAGAAACCTGTGAGCTTCGTGAACGATGTAGTTCGTTTGAGCTGTAAGTAACTGCCCTTTCCTGAAACCAAGTCTTGCTTGTAGGAAGACTCACAGCCAGGGATTTAATTCCATTTCTGAAGTGAAACACACAGCAGAGTTCCCATCCATTTATCACATTCTGCTTTAGATAAGAAGCATGCTCTTGCTTTCTAGATTCTCTAAGACAAAGGAAACGTGACTGTGCTGAGAAAAACAGAACGGTGTTTCCTACACATACAGAACATATCTAGTCCAACCCTGCTTCTGAAACTGATACAAAGTACTGGTCCTCTAACATCCAATGCTTGTCAGGTAAGATGAGAAACGTGTGAGCTTCGTGAATGATGTAGTTCACCTGAGCTGTAAAGTAACTGCCCTTTCTTGAAACGAAGTCTTGCTTGTAGGAAGACTCAGAGCCAGGGATTTAATTCCATTTCTGAAGTGAAACACACAGCAGAGATCTCATCCATAGCACAAACTCTGCTTTAGAGCAAGAAGCACGCTCTTGCTTTCTATAGTCTCTAATACTGCAGGAAATTTGAGTGAGCTCAGAACAAAAGAACGGAGTTTCCCACACATACAGACCATATCTAGTCCAACTCTGCTTCTGAAACTGATACAAAGCACTGGTCCTCTAACATCCAATGCTTGTCATTTAAGATGAGAAACGTGTGAGCTTCATGAACGATGTAGTTCGCTTGAGCTGTAAAGTAACTGCCCTTTCCTGAAATAAAGTCGTTTTAGCTGAAAAGTGACTTCCCTTACCTGAAACGAAGTCTTGCTTGTAGGAAGACACAGAGCCTGGGCTTTAACTCCATTTCCGAAGCGAAACACACAGCAGAGTTCTCATCCATTGATCATACTCTGCTTTAGAGCAAGAAGCACGCTCTTGCTTTCTAGAGTCTCTAATACAGCATGAAACGTGAGTGTGCTCAGAACAAAAGAACGGTGTTTCCTACACATACGGACCATATCTAGTCCAACTCTGCTTCGGAAACTGATACAAAGCACTGGTCCTCTAACAACCAATGCTTGTCAGTTAGGATGAGAAACCTGTGAGCTTCGTGAACGATGTAGTTCGTTTGAGCTGTAAAGAAACTGCCCTTTCCTGAAACCAAGTCTTGCTTGTAGGAAGACTCAGAGCCAGGGATTTAATTCCATTTCTGAAGTGAAACACACAGCAGAGTTCCCATCCATTTATCACATTCTGCTTTAGATAAGAAGCATGCTCTTGCTTTCTAGAGTCTCTAAGACAAAGGAAACGTGACTGTGCTGAGGAAAACAGAACGGTGTTTCCTACACATACATACCATATCTAGTCCAACCCTGCTTCTGAAACTAATACAAAGTACTGGTCCTCTAACATCCAATGCTTGTCATTTAAGATGAGAAACATGTGAGCTTCATGAACGATGTAGTTCGTTTGAGCTGAAAAGATCCTGCCGTTACCTGGAACGAAGTCTTGCTTGTAGGATGACACAGAGCCTGGGATTTAACTCCATTTCTGAAGGGAAAGACACAGCATAGTTCTCATCCATGGATCGCACTCTGCTTTACAGCTATTAGCACGCTCTTGCTTTCTAGAGTCTCTAATACAGCAGGAAACTTGAGTGTGCTCAGAACAAATGAACGGTGTTTCCTACATATACAGACCATATCTAGTTCAACTCTGCTTCTGAAACTGAAACAAACCACAGGTCCTGTAACATCCAATGCTTGTCAGTTAAGATAAGAAACGTGTGAGCTTCGTGAATGATGTAGTTCGCTTGAGCTGTAAAGTAACTGCCCTTTCCTGAAACGAAGTCTTGATTGTAGGAAGACTCAGAGAATGGGATTTAACTCCATTTCTGAAGTGAAACACACAGCAGAGTTCCCATCCAGGGATCACACTCTGCTTTAGATAATACAGCATGAAACGTGAGTGTGCTCTGAACAAAAGAATGGTGTTTCCTACACATACGGACCATATCTAGTCCAACTCTGCTTCTGAAACTACAACAAAGCACAGGTCCTCTAACACCCAGCGCTTGTCAGTTAGGATGAGAAACCTGTGAGCTTCGTGAACGATGTAGTTCGTTTGAGCTGTAATGTAACTGCCCTTTCCTGAAACTAAGACTTGATTGTATGAAGACTCAGAGCCAGGGATTTAATTCCATTTCTGAAGTGAAACACACAGCAGAGTTGTCATCCATTTATCACATTCTGCTTTAGATAAGAAGCATGCTCTTGCTTTCTAGAGTCTGTAAGACAAGGGAAACGTGACTGTGCTGAGAAAAACAGAACGGTGTTTCCTACAAATACGTACCATATCTAGCCCAACCCTGCTTCTGAAACTGATACAAAGTACTGGTCCTCTAACATCCAATGCTTGTCAGGTAAGATGAGAAACGTGTGAGCTTCATGAATGATGTAGTTCACCTGAGCTGTAAAGTAACTGCCCTTTCTTGAAACGAAGTCTTGCTTGTAGGAAGACTCAGAGCCTGGGATTTAACTCCATTTCTGAAGTGAAACACACAGAAGAGATCTCATCCATTGCATAAACTCTGATTTAGAGCAAGAAGCACGCTCTTGCTTTCTATAGTCCCTATTACAGCAGGAAATTTGAGTGTGCTCAGAACAAAAGAACGGTGTTTCCCACACATACAGACCATATCTAGTCCAACTCTGCTTCTGAAACTGATACAAAGCACTGGTCCTCTAACATCCAATGCTTGTCAGTTAAGATGAGAAATGTGTGGGCTTCGTGAATGTGGTAGATCCTTTAAGCTGAAAAGTGACTTCCCTTACCTGAAACGAAGTCTTGTTTGTAGGAAGACACAGAGCATGTAATTTAACTCTATTTCTGAAGTGACACGCACAGCAGAGTTCTCATCCATTGATCACACTCTGCTTTAGAGCAAGAAGCACGCTCTTGCTTTCTAGATTCTCTAAGACAGCAGGATACATGAGTGTGCTGAGAACAACAGAACGGTGTTTCCTACACATACGGACCATATCTATCAAACTATGCTTCTGAAACTGATACAAAGCACTGGTCCTCTACCATCCAATGCTTCTCAGGGAAGATGAGTAACGTTGAGCTTCGTGAATGATGTAGTTCGTTTTAGCTGAAAAGTGACTTCCCTTACCTGAAACGAAGTCTTGCTTGTAGGAAGACACAGAGCCTGGAATTTTACTCCATTTCCGAAGCGAAACACACAGAAGAGATCTCATCCATTGCATAAACTCTGCTTTAGAGCAAGAAGCACGCTCTTGCTTTCTAGAGTCTCTAATACAGCATGAAACGTGAGTGTGCTAAGAACAAAAGAACGGTGTTTCCTACACATACGGACCATATCTAGTCCAACTCTGCTTCTGAAACTACAACAAAGCACAGGTCCTCTAACACCCAGCGCTTGTCAGATGGATGAGAAACCTGTGAGCTTCGTGAACGATGTAGTTCGTTTGAGCTGTAAAGTAACTGCCCTTTCCTGAATCTAAGACTTGATTGTATGAAGACTCAGAGCCAGGGATTTAATTCCATTTCTGAAGTGAAACACACAGCAGAGTTGTCATCCATTTATCACATTCTGCTTTAGATAAGAAGCATGCTCTTGCTTTCTAGAGTCTCTAAGACAAAGGAAACGCGAATGTGCTGAGGAAAACAGAACGGTGTTTCCTTCCCATACGTACCATATCTAGTGCAACCATGCTTCTGAAACTGATACAAAGTACTGGTCCTCTAACATCCAATGCTTGTCATTAAGATAAGAAACGTCTGAGCTTCGTGAATGATGTAGTTCGCTTGAGCTGTAAAGTAACTGCCCTTTCCAAAAACGAAGTCTTGATTGTAGGAAGACTCAGAGAATGGGATTTAACTCCATTTCTTAAGGGAAACACACAGCATAGTTCTCATCCATCAATCACACTCTGCTTTAGAGCAAGAAGCACGCTCTTGCTTTCTTGAGTCTCTAATACATCAGGAAACGTGAGTGTGCTGAGAACAAAAGAACGGTGTTTCCTACACATAGGGGCCATATCTAGTTCAACACTGCTTCTGCAACTGACACAAAACACAGGTCCTGTCACATCCAATGCTTTTTAATTAAGAGCAAGAAACGTGTGAGCTTCGTGAACGATGTAGTTCGATTGAGCTGTAAAGTAACTGCCCTTACCTGAATCGAAGTCTTGCTTGTAGGAAGACTCAGAGCCTGGGATTAAACTCCAATTCAATAGTGAACCACACAGCAGAGTTCCCATCCAATGATCACACTCTGCTTTAGAGCAAGAAGCACGCTCTTGCTTTCTAGAGTCTCTAAGACAGCAGGATACGTGAGTGTGCTGAGAACAACTGAACGGTGTTTCCTACACATATGGACCATATCTAGTCCAACTCTGCTTCTGAAACTGATACAAGCCCTGGTCCTCTACCATCCAATGCTTGTAAGTTAAGATGAGAAACGTGTGAGCTTCGTGAATGATGTAGTTCGATTGAGCTGTAAAGTAACTGCCCTTTCCTGAAACGAAGTCTTGCTTGTAGGAAGACTCAGAGCCTGGGATTTAACTCCATTTCTGAAGGGAAAGACACAGCATAGTTGTCATCCATGGATCACATTCTGCTTTAGAGCTATTAGCACGCTCTTGCTTTCTAGAGTCTCTAATACAGCAGGAAACTTGAGAGTGCTCAGAACAAATGAACGGTGTTTCCTACATATACCGACCATATCTAGTTCAACTCTGCTTCTGAAACTGCAACAAACCACAGGTCCTCTAACATCCCATGCTTGTCAGTTAAGATAAGAAACGTGTGAGCTTCGTGAATGATGTAGTTCGCTTGAGCTGTAAAGTAACTGCCCTTTCCTGAAATGAAGTCTTGCTTGTAGGAAGACTCAGAGCCTGGGATTTAACTCCATTTCTGAAGTGAAACACACAGCAGAGTTCCCATCCATAGATCACACTCTGCTTTAGAGCAAGAAGCACGCTCTTGCTTTCTAGAGTCTCTAAGACAGCAGGAAACGTGAGTATGCTGAGAGCAAAAGAACGGTGTTTCCTACACATACAGACAATATCTAGTCCAACTCTGCTTCGGAAACTGATACAAAGCACTGGCCCTCTACCACCCAATGCTTGTCAGTTAGGATGAGAAACCTGTGAGCTTCCTGAACGATGTAGTTCGTTTGAGCTGTAAAGTAACTGCCCTTTCCTGAAACCAAGTCTTGCTTGTAGGAAGACTCAGAGCCAGGGATTTAATTCCATTTCTGAAGTGAAACACACAGCAGAGTTCCCATCAATTTATCAAATTCTGCTTTAGATAAGAAGCATGCTCTTGCTTTCTAGATTCTCTAAGACAAAGCAAACGTGACTGTGCTGAGAAAAACAGAACGGTGTTTCCTACACATACGTACCATATCTAGTCCAACCCAGCTTCTGAAACTGATACAAAGTACTGGTCCTCTAACATCCAATGCTTGTCAGGTAAGATGAGAAACGTGTGAGCTTCGTGAATGATGTAGTTCACCTGAGCTGTAAAGTAACTGCCCTTTCTTGAAACGAAGTCTTGCTTGTAGGAAGACTCAGAGCCTGGGATTTAACTCCATTTCTGAAGTGAAACACACAGCAGAGATCTCATCAATTGCACACACTCTGCTTTAGAGCAAGAAGCACGCTCTTGATTTCTATAGTCTCTAATACAACAGGAAATTTGAGTGTGCTCAGAACAAAAGAACGGAGTTTCCCACACATACAGACCATATCTAGTCCAACTCTGCTTCTGAAACTGATACAAAGCACTGGTCCTCTAACATCCAATGCTTGTCAGTTAAGATGAGAAATGTGTGGGCTTCGTGAATGTTGTAGATCGTTAAACTGAAAAGTGACTTCCCTTACCTGAAACGAAGTCTTGTTTGTAGGAAGACACAGAGCCTGTAATTTAACTCTATTTCCGAAGTGAAATGCACAGCAGAGTTCTCATCCATTGCTCACACTCTGCTTTAGAGCAAGAAGCACGCTCTTGCTTTCTAGAGTCTCTAAGACAGCAGGATACATGAGTGTTCTGAGAACAACAGAACGGTGTTTCCTACACATATGGACCATATGTAGTCCAACTCTGCTTCTGAAACTGATACAAAGCACTGGTCTTCTAACACCCAATGCTTGTCAGTTAGGATGAGAACCCTGTGAGCTTTGTGAACGATGTAGTTCATTTGAGCTGTAAAGTAACTGCCGTTTCCTGAAACCAAGTCTTGCTTGTAGGAAGACTCAGAGCCAGGGATTTAATTCCATTTCTGAAGTGAAACACACAGCAGAGTTCCCATCCATTTATCACATTCTGCTTTAGATAAGAAGCATGCTCTTGCTTTCTAGATTCTCTAAGACAAAGGAAACGTGACTGTGCTGAGAAAAACAGAACGGTGTTTCCTACACATACGTACCATATCTAGTCCAACCCTGCTTCTGAAACTGATACAAATTACTGGTCCTCTAAAATCCAATGCTTGTCAGGGAAGATGAGAAACGTTGAGCTTCGTGAATGATGTAGTTCTTTTTAGCTGAAAAGTGACTTCCCTTACCTGAAACGAAGTCTTGCTTGTAGGAAGACACAGAGCCAGGGATTTAACTCCATTTCTGAAGGGAAACACACAGCAGAGTTCTCATCCATTGATCATACTCTGCTTTAGAGCAAGAAGCACGCTCTTGCTTTCTAGAGTCTCTAGTACAGCATGAAACGTGAGTGTGCTCAGAACAAAAGAACGATGTTTCCTACAATAGGGACCATATCTAGTCCAACTCTGCTTCTGAAACTACAACAAAGCACAGGTCCTCTAACACCCAACGCTGGTCAGTTAGGATGAGAAACCTGTGAGCTTGGTGAACGATGTAGTTCGTTTGAGCTGTAAAGTAACTGCCCTTTCCTGAAACTAAGTCTTGGTTGTATTAAGACTCAGAGCCAGGGATTTAATTCCATTTCTGATGTGAAACACACAGCAGAGTTGTCATCCATTTATCACATTCTGCTTTAGATAAGAAGCATGCTCTTGCTTTCTAGAGTCTCTAAGACAAAGGAAACGTGAGTGTGCTGAGGAAAATAGAACGGTGTTTCCTAACCATACGTACTATATCTAGGCCAACCATGCTTCTGAAACTGATACAAATTACTGGTCCTCTAACATCCAATGCTTGTCATTTAAGATGAGAAAAATGTGAGCTTCATGAACGATGTAGTTCGTTTGAGCTGAAAAGTTCCTGCCCTTACATGGAACGAAGTCTTCCTTGTAGGAAGACACAGAGCCAGGGATTTAACTCCATTTCTGAAGGGAAAGAACCAGCATAGTTCTCATCCATGGATCACACTCTGCTTTAGAGCTATTAGCACGCTCTTGCTTTCTAGAGTCTCTAATACAGCAGGAAACTTGATTGTGCTCCGAACAAATGAACAGTGTTTCCTACATATACGGACCATATCTAGTTCAACTCTGCTTCTGAAACTGCAACAAACCACAGGTCCTGTAACATCCAATGCTTGTCATTTAAGATAAGAAACGTGTGAGCTTCGTGAATGATGTAGTTCGCTTGACCTGTAAAGTAACTGCCCATACCTGACATGAATTCTTGCTTGTAGGAAGACTCAGAGAATGGGATTTAACTCCATTTCTGAAGTGAAACACACAGCAGAGTTCCCATCTAGGGATCACACTCTGCTTTAGAGCAAGAAGCACACTCTTGCTTTCTAGAGTCTCTAAGACAGCAGGAAACGTGACTGTGCTGAGAGCAAAAGAACGGTGTTTACTACACATACAGACGATATCTAGTCCAACTCTGCTTCTGAAACTGATACAAAGCACTGGTCCTCTAACATCCAATGCTTGTCATTTAAGATGAGAAACGTGTGAGATCCATGAACGATGAAGTTCGTTTGAGCTGAAAAGTGCCTGCCCTTACCTGACATGAAGTCTTGCTTG
The DNA here is from genome assembly GCA_949786385.1 of Onychomys leucogaster. Classification (NCBI taxonomy): domain Eukaryota; kingdom Metazoa; phylum Chordata; class Mammalia; order Rodentia; family Cricetidae; genus Onychomys; species Onychomys leucogaster. Next base: position 156,648 of record CATKUP010000109.1, read on the forward strand.
TAGGAAGACTCAGAGCCTGGGATTTAACTCCATTTCTGAAGGGAAAGACACAGCATAGTTCTCATCCATGGATCACATTCTGCTTAAGAGCTATTAGCATGCTCTTGCTTTCTAGAGTCTCTAATACATCAGGAAACGTGAGTGTGCTGAGAACAAAAGAACGGTGTTTCCTACACATAGGGGCCATATCTAGTTCAACACTGCTTCTGCAACTGACAATAAACACAGGTCCTGTCACATCCAATGCTTTTTAATTAAGAGCAAGAAACCTGTGAGCTTCGTGAACGATGTAGTTAATTTGAGCTGTAAAGTAAGTGCCCTTTTCTGAAACCAAGTCTTCCTTGTAGGAAGACTCAGAGCCAGGGATTTAATTCCATTTCTGAAGTGAAACACACAGCAGAGTTCCCATCGATTTATCACATTCTGCTTTAGATAAGAAGCATGCTCTTGCTTTCTAGAGTCTGTAAGACAAAGGAAACATGACTGTGCTGAGAAAAACAGAACGGTGTTTCCTACACATACGTACCATATCTAGTCCAACCCTGCTTCTGAAACTAATACAAAGTACAGGTCCTCTAACATCCAATGCTTGTCATTTAAGATGAGAAACATGTGAGCTTCATGATCGATGTAGTTCGTTTGAGCTGAAAAGATCCTGCCCTTACCTGGAATGAAGTCTTGCTTGTAGGATGACACAGAGCCTGGGATTTACCTCCATTTCTGAAGGGAAAGACACAGCATAGTTCTCATCCATGGATCGCACTCTGCTTTAGAGCTATTAGCACGCTCTTGCTTTCTAGAGTCTCTAATACAGCAGGAAACTTGAGTGTGCTCAGAACAAATGAACGGTGTTTCCGACATATACAGACCATATCTAGTTCAACTCTGCATCTGAAACTGCAACAAACCACAGGTCCTGTAACATCCAATGCTTGTCAGTTCAGATAAGAAACGTGTGAACTTCGTGAATGATGTAGTTCGCTTGAGCTGTAAAGTAACTGCCCTTTCCTGAAACGAAGTCTTGCTTGTAGGAAGACTCAGAGAATGGGATTTAACTCCATTTCTGAAGTGAAACACACAGCAGAGTTCCCATCTAGGGATCACACTCTGCTTTAGAGCAAGAAGCACACTCTTGCTTTCTAGAGTCTCTAAGACAGCAGGAAACGTGAGTGTGCTGAGAGCAAAAGAACGGTGTTTACTACACATACAGACGATATCTAGTCCAACTCTGCTTCTGAAACTGATACAAAGCACTGGTCCTCTAACATCCAATGCTTGTCATTTAAGATGAGAAACGTGTGAGCTTCATGAACGATGTAGTTCGTTTGAGCAGAAAAGTGCCTGCCCTTACATGACATGAAGTCTTGCTTGTAGGAAGACTCATTGCCTGGGCTTTAACTCCAATTCTGTAGTGAACAACAAAGCAGAGTTCCCATCCAATGATCACACTCTGATTTAGAGCAAGAAGCACGCTCTTGCTTTCTAGAGTCTCTAAGACAGCAGGATACGTGAGGGTGCTCAGAACAACAGATCGGTGTTTCCTACACATATGGACCATATCTAGTCCAACTCTGCTTCTGAAACTGATACAAAGCACTGGTCCTCTACCATCCAATGCTTGTAAGTTAAGATGAGAAACGTGTGAGCTTCGTGAATGATGTAGTTCGCTTGAGCTGTAAAGTAACTGCCCTTTCCTGAAACGAAGTCTTGATTGTAGGAAGACTCAGAGCCTGGGATTTAACTCCATTTCTGAAGTGAAACACACAGCAGAGTTCCCATCCATAGATCACACTCTGCTTTAGAGCAAGAAGCACGCTATTGCTTTCTAGAGTCTCTAAGACAGCAGGAAACGTGAGTATGCTGAGAGCAAAAGAACGGTGTTTCCTACACATACAGACAATGTCTAGTCCAACTCTGCTTCTGAAACTACAACAAAGCACAGGTCCTGTAACACCCAATGCTTGTCAGTTAGGATGAGAAACCTGTGAGCTTCGTGAACGATGTAGTTCGTTTGAGCTGTAAAGTAACTGCCCTTTCCTGTAACTAAGTCTTGAATGTATTAAGACTCAGAGCCAGGGATTTAATTCCATTTCTGAAGTGAAACACACAGCAGAGTCGTCATCCATTTATCACATTCTGCTTTAGATAAGAAGCATGCTCTTGCTTTCTAGAGTCTCTAAGACAAAGAAACGTGAGTGCGCTGAGGAAAACAGAAAGGTGTTTCCTACCCATACGTACCATATCTAGTCCAACCATGCTTCTGAAACTGATACAAAGTACTGGTCCTCTAACATCCAATGCTTGTCATTTAAGATGAGAAACATGTGAGCTTCATGAACGATGTAGTTCGTTTGAGCTGAAAAGTGCCTGCCCTTACCTGGAACGTAGTCTTCCTTGTAGGAAGACACAGAGCCTGGGATTTAACTCCATTTCTGAAGAGAAAGAACCAGCATACTTCTCATCCATGGGTCACACTCTGCTTTAGAGCTATTAGCAAGCTCTTGCTTTCTTGAGTCTATAATACATCAGGAAACATGAGTGTGCTGAGAACAAAAGAACGGTGTTTCCTACACATAGGGGCCATATCTATTTCAACACTGCTTCTGCAACTGACACAAAACACAGGTCCTGTCACATCCAAAGCTTTTTAATTAAGAGCAAGAAACGTGTGAGCTTCGTGTACGTTGTAGTTCTTTTGACCTGTAAAGTAACTGCCCTTACCTTAATCGAAGTCTTGCTTGTAGGAAGACTCAGAGCCTGGGATTAAACTCCAATTCTGTAGTGAACAACACAGCAGAGTTCCCATCCAATGATCACACTCTGCTTTAGAGCAAGAAGCACGCTCTTGCTTTCTAGATTCTCTAAGACACCAGCATATTTGAGTGTGCTGAGAACAACAGAACGGTGTTTCCTACACATATGGACCATATCTAGTCCAACTCTGCTTCTGAAACTGATACAAAGCACTGGTCCTCTACCATCCAATGCTTGTAAGTTAAGATGAGAAACGTGTGAGCTTCGTGAATGATGTAGTTCGCTTGAGCTGTAAAGTAACTGCCCTTTCCTGAAACGAACTCTTGATTGTAGGAAGACTCAGAGAATGGGATTTAACTCCATTTCTGAAGTGAAACACACAGCAGAGTTCCCATCCAGGGATCACACTCTGCTTTAGAGCAAGAAGCACACTCTTGCTTTCTAGAGTCTCTAAGACAGCAGGATACGTGAGTGTGCTGAGAGCAAATGAACGGTGTTTACTACACATACAGATGATATCTAGTCCAACTCTGCTTCTGAAACTGATACAAAGCACTGGTCCTCTAACATCCAATGCTTGTCAGTTAAGATAAGAAACGTGTGAGCTTCGTGAATGATGTAGTTCGCTTGAGCTGTAAAGTAACTGCCCTTTCCTGAAATGAAGTCTTGCATGTAGGAAGACTCAGAGCCTGGGATTAAACTCCATTTCTGAAGTGAAACACTCAGCAGAGTTCCCATCCATAGATCACACTCTGCTTTAGAGAAAGAAGCACGCACTTGCTTTCTAGAGTCTCTAAGACAGCAGGAAACATGAGTGTGCTGAGAGCAAATGAACGGTGTTTCCTACACAAACAGACAATATCTAGTCCAACTCTGCTTTGGAAACTGATACAAAGCACTGGTCCTCTAACACCCAATGCTTGTCAGTTAGGATGAGAAACCTGTGAGCTTCGTGAACGATGTAGTTCCTTTGAGCTGTAAAGAAACTGCCCTTTCCTGAAACCAAGTCCTGCTTGTAGGAAGACTCAGAGCCAGGGATTTAATTCCATTTCTGAAGTGAAACACACAGCAGAGTTCCCATCCATTTATCACATTCTGCTTTAGATAAGAAGCATGCTCTTGCTTTCTAGAGTCTCTAAGACAAAGGAAAAGTGACTGTGCTGAGAAAAACAGAAAGGTGTTTCCTACACATACGTACCATATCTAGTCCAACCCTGCTTCTGAAACTGATACAAAGTACTGGTCCTCTAACATCCAATGCTTGTCATTTAAGATGAGAAACATGTGAGCTTCATGAACGATGTAGTTCGTTTGAGCTAAAAAGTGCCTGCCCTTACCTGAAACGAAGTCTTGCTTGTAGGAAGACACAGAGCCAGGGATTTTACTCCATTTCTGAAGGGAAAGAACCAGCATAGTTCTCATCCATGGATCACATTTTGCTTTAGAGCTATTAGCACGCTCTTGCTTTCTAGAATCTCTAAGACAGCAGGATACGTGAGTGTGCTGAGAACAACAGAACGGTGTTTCCTACACATATAGACCATATCTAGTCCAACTCTACTTCTGAAACTACAACAAAGCACTGGTCTTCTAACATCAAATGCTTCTCAGTTAAGATGAGAAACGTTGAGCATCGTGAATGATGTAGTTCGTTTTAGCTGAAAAGTGACTTCCCTTACCTGAAACGAAATCTTGCTTGTAGGAAGACACAGAGCCTGGGATTTAACTCCATTTCTCACGTGAAACACACAGCAGAGTTCTCATCCATTGATCACACTCTGCTTTAGAGCAAGAAGCATGCTCTTGCTTTCTAGATTCTCTAAGACAGCAGGATACATGAGTGTGCTGAGAACAACAGAACGGTGTTTCCTACACATATGGACCATATCTAGTCCAACTCTGCTTCCGAAACTGATACAAAGCACTGGTCCTCTACCATCCAATGCTTGTAAGTTAAGATGAGAAATGTGTGGGCTTCGTGAATGTTGTAGTTTGTTTGAGCTGTAAAGTGACTTCCCTTACCTGAAACAAAGTCTTGTTTGTAGGAAGACACAGAGCCTGTAATTTAACTCTATTTCTGAAGTGAAACACACAGCAGAGTTCTCATCCATTGATCACACTCTGCTTAAGAGCAAGAAGCAAGCTCTTGCTTTCTAGAGTCTCTAATACAGCAGGATACGTGAGTGTGCTGAGGAAAACAGAAGGGTGTTTCCTACCCATACGTACCATATCTAGTGCAACCCTGCTTCTGAAACTGATACAAAGTACTGGTCCTCTAACATCCAATGCTTGTCAGGGAAGATGAGAAACGTTGAGCTTCGTGAATGATGTAGTTCGTTTTGGCTGAAAAGTGACTTCTCTTACCTGAAACGAAGTCTTGCTTGTAGGAAGACACAGAGCCTGGGATTTAACTCCATTTCTGAAGCGAAACACACAGCAGAGTTCTCATCCATTGATCATACTCTGCTTTAGAGCAAGAAGCACGCTCTTGCTTTCTAGAGTCTCTAATACAGCATGAAACGTGAGTGTGCTCAGAAAAACAGAACGGTGTTTCCTACACATACGGACCATATCTAGTCCAACTCTGCTTCTGAAACTACAACAAAGCACAGGTCCTGTAACACCCAATGCTTGTCAGTTAGGATGAGAAACCTGTGAGCTTCGTGAACGATGTAGTTCGTTTGAGCTGTAAAGTAACTGCCCTTTCCTGTAACTAAGTCTTGAATGTATTAAGACTCAGAGCCAGGGATTTAATTCCATTTCTGAAGTGAAACACACAGCAGAGTCGTCATCCATTTATCACATTCTGCTTTAGATAAGAAGCATGCTCTTGCTTTCTAGAGTCTCTAAGACAAAGAAACGTGAGTGCGCTGAGGAAAACAGAAAGGTGTTTCCTACCCATACGTACCATATCTAGTCCAACCATGCTTCTGAAACTGATACAAAGTACTGGTCCTCTAACATCCAATGCTTGTCATTTAAGATGAGAAACATGTGAGCTTCATGAACGATGTAGTTCGTTTGAGCTGAAAAGTGCCTGCCCTTACCTGGAACGTAGTCTTCCTTGTAGGAAGACACAGAGCCTGGGATTTAACTCCATTTCTGAAGAGAAAGAACCAGCATACTTCTCATCCATGGGTCACACTCTGCTTTAGAGCTATTAGCAAGCTCTTGCTTTCTTGAGTCTATAATACATCAGGAAACATGAGTGTGCTGAGAACAAAAGAACGGTGTTTCCTACACATAGGGGCCATATCTATTTCAACACTGCTTCTGCAACTGACACAAAACACAGGTCCTGTCACATCCAAAGCTTTTTAATTAAGAGCAAGAAACGTGTGAGCTTCGTGTACGTTGTAGTTCTTTTGACCTGTAAAGTAACTGCCCTTACCTTAATCGAAGTCTTGCTTGTAGGAAGACTCAGAGCCTGGGATTAAACTCCAATTCTGTAGTGAACAACACAGCAGAGTTCCCATCCAATGATCACACTCTGCTTTAGAGCAAGAAGCACGCTCTTGCTTTCTAGATTCTCTAAGACACCAGCATATTTGAGTGTGCTGAGAACAACAGAACGGTGTTTCCTACACATATGGACCATATCTAGTCCAACTCTGCTTCTGAAACTGATACAAAGCACTGGTCCTCTACCATCCAATGCTTGTAAGTTAAGATGAGAAACGTGTGAGCTTCGTGAATGATGTAGTTCGCTTGAGCTGTAAAGTAACTGCCCTTTCCTGAAACGAACTCTTGATTGTAGGAAGACTCAGAGAATGGGATTTAACTCCATTTCTGAAGTGAAACACACAGCAGAGTTCCCATCCAGGGATCACACTCTGCTTTAGAGCAAGAAGCACACTCTTGCTTTCTAGAGTCTCTAAGACAGCAGGATACGTGAGTGTGCTGAGAGCAAATGAACGGTGTTTACTACACATACAGATGATATCTAGTCCAACTCTGCTTCTGAAACTGATACAAAGCACTGGTCCTCTAACATCCAATGCTTGTCAGTTAAGATAAGAAACGTGTGAGCTTCGTGAATGATGTAGTTCGCTTGAGCTGTAAAGTAACTGCCCTTTCCTGAAATGAAGTCTTGCATGTAGGAAGACTCAGAGCCTGGGATTAAACTCCATTTCTGAAGTGAAACACTCAGCAGAGTTCCCATCCATAGATCACACTCTGCTTTAGAGAAAGAAGCACGCACTTGCTTTCTAGAGTCTCTAAGACAGCAGGAAACATGAGTGTGCTGAGAGCAAATGAACGGTGTTTCCTACACAAACAGACAATATCTAGTCCAACTCTGCTTTGGAAACTGATACAAAGCACTGGTCCTCTAACACCCAATGCTTGTCAGTTAGGATGAGAAACCTGTGAGCTTCGTGAACGATGTAGTTCCTTTGAGCTGTAAAGAAACTGCCCTTTCCTGAAACCAAGTCCTGCTTGTAGGAAGACTCAGAGCCAGGGATTTAATTCCATTTCTGAAGTGAAACACACAGCAGAGTTCCCATCCATTTATCACATTCTGCTTTAGATAAGAAGCATGCTCTTGCTTTCTAGAGTCTCTAAGACAAAGGAAAAGTGACTGTGCTGAGAAAAACAGAAAGGTGTTTCCTACACATACGTACCATATCTAGTCCAACCCTGCTTCTGAAACTGATACAAAGTACTGGTCCTCTAACATCCAATGCTTGTCATTTAAGATGAGAAACATGTGAGCTTCATGAACGATGTAGTTCGTTTGAGCTAAAAAGTGCCTGCCCTTACCTGAAACGAAGTCTTGCTTGTAGGAAGACACAGAGCCAGGGATTTTACTCCATTTCTGAAGGGAAAGAACCAGCATAGTTCTCATCCATGGATCACATTTTGCTTTAGAGCTATTAGCACGCTCTTGCTTTCTAGAATCTCTAAGACAGCAGGATACGTGAGTGTGCTGAGAACAACAGAACGGTGTTTCCTACACATATAGACCATATCTAGTCCAACTCTACTTCTGAAACTACAACAAAGCACTGGTCTTCTAACATCAAATGCTTCTCAGTTAAGATGAGAAACGTTGAGCATCGTGAATGATGTAGTTCGTTTTAGCTGAAAAGTGACTTCCCTTACCTGAAACGAAATCTTGCTTGTAGGAAGACACAGAGCCTGGGATTTAACTCCATTTCTCACGTGAAACACACAGCAGAGTTCTCATCCATTGATCACACTCTGCTTTAGAGCAAGAAGCATGCTCTTGCTTTCTAGATTCTCTAAGACAGCAGGATACATGAGTGTGCTGAGAACAACAGAACGGTGTTTCCTACACATATGGACCATATCTAGTCCAACTCTGCTTCCGAAACTGATACAAAGCACTGGTCCTCTACCATCCAATGCTTGTAAGTTAAGATGAGAAATGTGTGGGCTTCGTGAATGTTGTAGTTTGTTTGAGCTGTAAAGTGACTTCCCTTACCTGAAACAAAGTCTTGTTTGTAGGAAGACACAGAGCCTGTAATTTAACTCTATTTCTGAAGTGAAACACACAGCAGAGTTCTCATCCATTGATCACACTCTGCTTAAGAGCAAGAAGCAAGCTCTTGCTTTCTAGAGTCTCTAATACAGCAGGATACGTGAGTGTGCTGAGGAAAACAGAAGGGTGTTTCCTACCCATACGTACCATATCTAGTGCAACCCTGCTTCTGAAACTGATACAAAGTACTGGTCCTCTAACATCCAATGCTTGTCAGGGAAGATGAGAAACGTTGAGCTTCGTGAATGATGTAGTTCGTTTTGGCTGAAAAGTGACTTCTCTTACCTGAAACGAAGTCTTGCTTGTAGGAAGACACAGAGCCTGGGATTTAACTCCATTTCTGAAGCGAAACACACAGCAGAGTTCTCATCCATTGATCATACTCTGCTTTAGAGCAAGAAGCACGCTCTTGCTTTCTAGAGTCTCTAATACAGCATGAAACGTGAGTGTGCTCAGAAAAACAGAACGGTGTTTCCTACACATACGGACCATATCTAGTCCAACTCTGCTTCTGAAACGAAAACAAAGCACAGGTCCTCTAACACCCAACGCATGTCAGTTAGGATGAGAAACCTGTGAGCTTCGTGAAAGATGTAGTTCGATTGAGCTGTAAAGTAACTGCCCTTTCCTGAAACTAAGTCTTGATTGTATGAAGACTCAGAGCCAGGGAATTAATTCCATTTCTGAAGTGAAACACACAGCAGAGTTCTCATCCATTTATCACATTCTGCTTTAGATAAGAAGCATGCTCTTGCTTTCTAGAGTCTCTAAGGCAAAGGAAACGTGAGTGTGCTGAGGAAAACAGAACGGTGTTGCCTACCCATATGTACCATATCTAGTCCAACCCTGCTTTTGAAACTGATACAAAGTAATGGTCCTCTAACATCCAATGCTTGTCAGGGAAGATGAGAAACGTTGAGCTTCGTGAATGATGTAGTTCGTTTTAGCTGAAAAGTGACTTCCCTTACCTGAAACGAAGTCTTGCTTGTAGGAAGACACAGAGCCTGGGATTTAACTCCATTTCTGAAGCGAAACACACAGCAGAGTTCTCATCCATTGATCACACTCTGCTTTAGAGCAAGAATCACGCTCTTGCTTTCTAGATTCTCTAAGACAGCAGGATACATGAGTGTGCTGAGAACAACAGAACGGTGTTTCCTACACATTTGGACCATATCTAGTCCAACTCTGCTTCCGAAACTGATACAAAGCACTGGTCCTCTACCATCCAATGCTTGTAAGTTAAGATGAGAAATGTGTGGGCTTCGTGAATGTTGTAGTTTGTTTGAGCTGAAAAGTGACTTCCCTTACCTGAAACGAAGTCTTGTTTGTAGGAAGACACAGAGCCTGTAATTTAACTCTATTTCTGAAGTGAAACACACAGCAGAGTTCTCATCCATTGATCACACTCTGCTTAAGAGCAAGAAGCACCCTCTTGCTTTCTAGATTCTCTAATACAGCAGGATACGTGAGTGTGCTGAGGAAAACAGAACGGTGTTTCCTACCCATACGTACCATATCTAGTCCAACCCTGCTTCTGAACCTGATACAAAGTACTGGTCCTCTAACATACAATGCTTGTCAGGGAAGATGAGAAACGTTGAGCTTCGTGAATGATGTAGTTCATTTTGGCTGAAAAGTGACTTCTCTTACCTGAAACGAAGTCTTGCTTGTAGGAAGGCACAGAGCCTGGGATTTAACTCCATTTCTGAAGGGAAACACACAGCAGAGTTCTCATCCATTGATCATACTCTGCTTTAGAGCAAGAAGCACGCTCTTGCTTTCTAGAGTCTCTAATACAGCATGAAACGTGAGTGTGCTCAGAACAACAGAACGGTGTTTCCTACACATACGGACCATATCTAGTCCAACTCTGCTTCTGAAACTACAACAAAGCACAGGTCCTCTAACACCCAATGCATGTCAGTTAGGATGAGAAACCTGTGAGCTTCGTGAACGTTGTAGTTCGATTGAGCTGTAAAGTAACTGCCCTTTCCTGAAACTAAGTCTTGATTGTATGAAGACTCAGAGCCAGGAATTTAATTCCATTTCCGAGGTGAAACACACAGCAGAGTTCTCATCCATTTATCACATTCTGCTTTAGATAAGAAGCATGCTCTTGCTTTCTAGAGTCTCTAAGGCAAAGGAAACGTGAGTGTGCTGAGGAAAACAGAACGGTGTTTCCTACCCATACGTACCATATCTAGTCCAACCCAGCTTCTGAAACTGATACAAAGTACTGGTCCTCTAACATCCAATGCTTGTCAGGGAAGATGAGAAACGTTGAGCTTCGTGAATGATGTAGTTCGTTTTAGCTGAAAAGTGACTTCTCTTACCTGAAACGAAGTCTTGTTTGTAGGAAGACTCAGAGCCTGGGTTTTAACTCCATTTCTGAAGTGAAACACACAGCAGAGTTCCCATCCAGGGATCACACTCTGCTTTAGAGCAAGAAGCACACTCTTGCTTTCTAGAGTCTCTAAGACAGCAGGAAACGTGAGTTTGCTGAGAGCAAAAGAACGGTGTTTACTACACATACAGATGATATCTAGTCCAACTCTGCTTCTGAAACTGATACAAAGCACTGGTCCTCTAACATCCAATGCTTGTCATTTAAGATGAGAAACGTGTGAGCTTCATGAACGATGTAGTTCGTTTGAGCTGAAAAGTGCCTGCCCTTACCTGACATGAAGTCTTGCTTGTAGGAAGACTCCGAGCCTGGGATCTAACTCCATTACTGAAGGGAAAGACACACCATAGTTCTCATCCATGGATCACATTCTGCTTTAGAGCTATTAGCATGCTCTTGCTTTCTAGAGTCTCTAATACAGCAGGAAAAATGAGTGTGCTCAGAACAAATGAACGGTGTTTCCTACATATACGGACCATATCTATTTCAACTCTGCTTCTGAAACTGCAACAAACCACAGGTCCTCTAACATCCAATGCTTGTCAGTTAAGATAAGAAACGTGTGAGCTTCGTGAATGATGTAGTTCGCTTGAGCTGTAAAGTAACTGCCTTTTCCTGAAATGAAGTCTTGCATGTAGGAAGACTCAGAGCCTGGGATTAAACTCCATTTCTGAAGTGAAACACTCAGCAGAGTTCCCATCCATAGATCACACTCTGCTTTAGAGAAAGAAGCACGCACTTGCCTTCGAGAGTCTCTAAGACAGCAGGAAACGTGAGTGTGCTGAGAGCAAAAGAACGGTGTTTCCTACACATACAGACAATATCTAGTCCAACTCTGCTTTGGAAACTGATACAAAGCACTGGCCCTCTAACACCCAATGCTTGTTAGTTAGGATGAGAAACCTGTGAGCTTCGTGAACAATGTAGTTCGTTTGAGCTGTAAAGAAACTGCCCTTTCCTGAAACCAAGTCCTGCTTGTAGGAAGACTCAGAGCCAGGGATTTAATTCCATTTCTGAAGTGAAACACACAGCAGAGTTCCCATCCATTTATCACATTCTGCTTTAGATAAGAAGCATGCTCTTGCTTTCTAGAGTCTCTAAGACAAAGGAAAAGTGACTGTGCTGAGAAAAACAGAAAGGTGTTTCCTACACATACGTACCATATCTAGTCCAACCCTGCTTCTGAAACTGATACAAAGTACTGGTCCTCTAACATCCAATGCTTGTCATTTAAGATGAGAAACGTGTGAGCTTCATGAACGATGTAGTTCGTTTGAGCTGAAAAGTGCCTGCCCTTACCTGAAACGAAGTCTTGCTTGTAGGAAGACACAGAGCCTGGGATTTAACTCCATTTCTGAAGGGAAATAACCAGCATAGTTCTCATCCATGGATCAAATTCTGCTTTGAAGCTATTAGCACGCTCTTGCTTTCTAGAATCTCTAAGACAGCAGGATACGTGAGTGTGCTGAGAACAACAGAACGGTGTTTCCTACATATACAGACCATATCTAGTCCAACTCTACTTCTGAAACTACAACAAAGCATTGGCCTTCTAACATCAAATGATTGTCAGTTAAGATGAGAAACGTTGAGCATCGTGAATGATGTAGTTCGTTTTAGCTGAAAAGTGACTTCCCTTACCTGAAACGAAGTCTTGCTTGTAGGAAGACACAGAGCCTGGGATTTAACTCCATTTCTGAAGCGAAACACACAGCAGAGTTCTCATCCATTTATCACATTCTGCTTTAGATAAGAAGCATGCTCTTGCTTTCTAGAGTCTCTAAGGCAAAGGAAACGTGAGTGTGCTGTGAAAAACAGAAAGGTGTTTCCTACACAAACGGACCATATCTAGTCCAACCCTGCTTCTGAAACTGATACAAAGTACTGGTCCTCTAACATCCAATGCTTGTCATGTAAGATGAGAAACGTGGGAGCTTCATGAACGATGTAGTTCGTTTGAGCTGAAAAGTGCCTGCCCTTACCTGAAACGAAGTCTTGCTTGTAGGAAGACACAGAGCCTGGGATTTAACTCCATTTCTGAAGGGAAAGAACCAGCATAGTTCTCATCCATGGATCACATTGTGCTTTAGAGCTATTAGCACGCTCTTGCTTTTTAGAGTCTCTAACACAGCAGGATACGTGAGTGTGCTGAGAACAACAGAACGGTGTTTCCTACACATACGGACCATATCTAGACCAACTCTGCTTCTGAAACTGATACAAAGCACTGGTCCTCTAACATCCAATGCTTGTCAGGGAAGATGAGAACCGTTGAACTTCGTGAATGATATAGTTCGTTTTAGCTGAAAAGTGACTTCCCTTACCAGAAACGAAGTCTTGCTTGTAGGAAGACACAGAGCCTGGGATTTAACTCCATTTCTGAGCGAAACACACAGCAGAATTCTCATCCATTGATCACACTCTGCTTTAGAGCAAGAAGCACGCTCTTGCTTTCTAGATTCTCTAACACAGCAGGATACATGAGTGTGCTAAGAACAACAGAACGGTGTTTCCTACACATATGGACCATATGTAGTCCAACTCTGCTTCCGAAACTGATACAAAGCACTGGTCCTCTACCATCCAATGCTTGTAAGTTAAGATGAGAAATGTGTGGGCTTCGTGAATGTTGTAGTTTGTTTGAGCTGAAAAGTGACTTCCCTTACCTGAAACGAAGTCTTGTTTGTAGGAAGACACAGAGCCTGAAATTTAACTCTATTTCTGAAGTGAAACACACAGCAGAGTTCTAATCCATTGATCACACTCTGCTTAAGAGCAAGAAGCACGCTCTTGCTTTCTAGAGTCTGTAATACAGCAGGATACGTGAGTGTGCTGAGAACAACAGAACGATGTTTCCTACACATACGGACCATATCTAGTCCAACTCTGCTTCTGAAACTACAACAAAGCACAGGTCCTCTAACACCCAACGCATGTCAGTTAGGATGAGAAACCTGTGAGCTTCGTGAACGATGTAGTTCGATTGAGCTGTAAAGTAACTGCCCTTTCCTGAAACTAAGTCTTTATTGTATGAAGACGCAGAGCCAGGGATTTAATTCCATTTCTGAAGTGAAACACACAGCAGAGTTCTCATCCATTTATCACATTCTGCTTTAGATAAGAAGCATGCTCTTGCTTTCTAGAGTCTCTAAGGCAAAGGAAACGTGAGTGTGCTGAGGAAAACAGAACGGTGTTTCCTACCCATACGTACCATATCTAGTCCAACCCTGCTTCTGAAACTGATACAAAGTATTGGTCCTCTAACATCCAATGCTTGTCAGGGAAGATGAGAAACGTTGAGCTTCGTGAATGATGTAGTTCGTTTTAGCTGAAAAGTGACTTCTCTTACCTGAAACGAAGTCTTGCTTGTAGGAAGACACAGAGCCTGGGATTTAACTCCATTTCCGAAGCGAAACACACAGCAGAGTTCACATCCATTGATCATACTCTGCTTTAGAGCAAGAAGCACGCTCTTGCTTTCTAGAGTCTCTAATACAGCATGAAACGTGAGTGTGCTCAGCACAAAAGAACAGTGTTTCCTACAATACGGACCATATCTAGTCCAACTCTGCTTCTGAAACTACAACAAAGCACAGGTCCTCTAACACCCAACGCATGTCAGTTAGGATGAGAAACCTGTGAGCTTCGTGAACGATGTAGTTCGATTGAGCTGTAAAGTAACTGCCCTTTCCTGAAACTAAGTCTTGATTGTATGAAGACGCAGAGCCAGGGATTTAATTCCATTTCTGAAGTGAAACACACAGCAGAGTTCTCATCCATTTATCACATTCTGCTTTAGATAAGAAGCATGCTCTTGCTTTCTAGAGTCTCTAAGGCAAAGTAAACGTGAGTGTGCTGAGGAAAACAGAACGGTGTTTCCTACCCATACGTACCATATCTAGTCCAACCCTGCTTCTGAAACTGATACAAAGTATTGGTCCTCTAACATCCAATGCTTGTCAGGGAAGATGAGAAACGTTGAGCTTCGTGAATGATGTAGTTCGTTTTAGCTGAAAAGTGACTTCTCTTACCTGAAACGAAGTCTTGCTTGTAGGAAGACACAGAGCCTGGGATTTAACTCCATTTCCGAAGCGAAACACACAGCAGAGTTCTCATCCATTGATCATACTCTGCTTTAGAGCAAGAAGCACGCTCTTGCTTTCTAGAGTCTCTAATACAGCATGAAACGTGAGTGTGCTCAGAACAAAAGAACAGTGTTTCCTACAATACGGACCATATCTAGTCCAACTCTGCTTCTGAAACTACAACAAAGCACAGGTCCTCTAACACCCAACGCATGTCAGTTAGGATGAGAAACCTGTGAGCTTCGTGAACGATGTAGTTCGATTGAGCTGTAAAGTAACTGCCCTTTCCTGAAACTAAGTCTTGATTGTATGAAGACGCAGAGCCAGGGATTTAATTCCATTTCTGAAATGAAACACACAGCAGAGTTCTCATCCATTTATCACATTCTGCTTTAGATAAGAAGCATGCTCTTGCTTTCTAGAGTCTCTAAGGCAAAGGAAACGTGAGTGTGCTGAGGAAAACAGAACGGTGTTTCCTACCCATACATACCATATCTAGTCCAAACCTGCTTCTGAAACTAATACAAATTACTGGTCCTCTAACATCCAATGCTTGTCATTTAAGATGAGAAACATGTGAGCTTCATGAACGATGTAGTTCATTTGAGCTGAAAAGTGCCTGCCCTTACCTGGAACGAAGTCTTCCTTGTAGGAAGACACAGAGCCTGGGATTTAACTCCATTTCTGAAGGGAAAGACACACCATAGTTCTCATCCATGGATCATACTCTGCTTTAGAGCTATTAGCATGCTCTTGCTTTCTAGATTCTCTAATACAGCAGGAAACTTGAGTGTGCTCAGAACAAATGAAGGTTTTTCCTACATATATGGACCATATCTAGTTCAAATCTGCTTCTGAAACTGCAACAAACCACAGGTCCTGTAACATCCAATGCTTGTCATTTAAGATAAGAAACGTGTGAGCTTCGTGAATGATGTAGTTCGCTTGAGCTGTAAAGTAACTGCCCTTTCCTGAAATGAAGTCTTGATTGTAGGAAGACTCAGAGAATGGAATTTAACTCCATTTCTGAAGGGAAACACACAGCATAGTTCTCATCCATCGATCACCCTCTGCTTTAGAGCAAGAAGCACACTCTTGCTTTCTTGAGTCTCTAATACATCAGGAAACGTGAGTATGCAGAGAACAAAAGAACGGTGTTTCCTACACATAGGGGCCATATCTAGTTCCACACTGCTTCTGAAACTGACACAAAACACAGGTCCTGTCACATCCAATGCTTTTTAATTAAGAGCAAGAAACGTGTGAGCTTCGTGTACGTTGTAGTTCTTTTGACCGGTAAAGAAACTGCCCTTACCTTAATCGAAGTCTTGCTTGTAGGAAGACTCAGAGCCTGGGATTTAACTCCAATTCTGTAGTGAACAACACAGCAGAGTTCCCATCCAATGATCACACTCTGCTTTAGAGCAAGAAGCACGCTCTTGCTTTCTAGATTCTCTAAGACAGCAGGATACGTGAGTGTGCTGAGAACAACAGAACGGTGTTTCCTACACATATGGACCATATCTAGTCCAACCCTGCTTCTGAACCTGATACAAAGTACTGGTCCTCTAACATCCAATGCTTGTCAGGGAAGATGAGAAACGTTGAGCTTCGTGAATGATGTAGTTCATTTTGGCTGAAAAGTGACTTCTCTTACCTGAAACGAAGTCTTCCTTGTAGGAAGGCACAGAGCCTGGGATTTAACTCCATTTCTGAAGCGAAACACACAGCAGAGTTCTCATCCATTGATCATACTCTGCTTTAGAGCAAGAAGCACGCTCTTGCTTTCTAGAGTCTCTAATACAGCATGAAACGTGAGTGTGCTCAGAACAACAGAACGGTGTTTCCTACACATACGGACCATATCTAGTCCAACTCTGCTTCTGAAACTACAACAAAGCACAGGTCCTCTAACACCCAATGCATGTCAGTTAGGATGAGAAACCTGTGAGCTTCGTGAACGATGTAGTTCGATTGAGCTGTAAAGTAACTGCCCTTTCCTGAAACTAAGTCTTGATTGTATGAAGACTCAGAGCCAGGGATTTAATTCCTTTTCCGAGGTGAAACACACAGCAGAGTTCTCATCCATTTATCACATTCTGCTTTAGATAAGAAGCATGCTCTTGCTTTCTAGAGTCTCTAAGGCAAAGGAAACGTGAGTGTGCTGAGGAAAACAGAACGGTGTTTCCTACCCATACGTACCATATCTAGTCCAACCCAGCTTCTGAAACTGATACAAAGTACTGGTCCTCTAACATCCAGTGCTTGTCAGGGAAGATGAGAAACGTTGAGCTTCGTGAATGATGTAGTTCGTTTTAGCTGAAAAGTGACTTCTCTTACCTGAAACGAAGTCTTGTTTGTAGGAAGACTCAGAGCCTGGGTTTTAACTCCATTTCTGAAGTAAAACACACAGCAGAGTTCCCATCCAGGGATCACACTCTGCTTTAGAGCAAGAAGCACACTCTTGCTTTCTAGAGTCTCTAAGACAGCAGGAAACGTGAGTTTGCTGAGAGCAAAAGAACGGTGTTTACTACACATACAGATGATATCTAGTCCAACTCTGCTTCTGAAACTGATACAAAGCACTGGTCCTCTAACATCCAATGCTTGTCATTTAAGATGAGAAACGTGTGAGCTTCATGAACGATGTAGTTCGTTTGAGCTGAAAAATGCCTGCCCTTACCTGACATGAAGTCTTGCTTGTAGGAAGACTCAGAGCCTGGGATCTAACTCCATTACTGAAGGGGAAGACACACCATAGTTCTAATCCATGGATCACATTCTGCTTTAGAGCTATTAGCATGCTCTTGCTTTCTATAGTCTCTAATACAGCACGAAAAATTAGTGTGCTCAGAACAAATGAACGGTGTTTCCTACATATACGGACCATATCTAGTTCAACTCTGCTTCTGAAACTGCAACAAACCACAGGTCCTCTAACATCCAATGCTTGTCAGTTAAGATAAGAAACGTGTGAGCTTCGTGAATGATGTAGTTCGCTTGAGCTGTAAAGTAACTGCCCTTTCCTGAAATGAAGTCTTGCATGTAGGAAGACTCAGAGCCTGGGATTAAACTCCATTTCTGAAGTGAAACACTCAGCAGAGTTCCCATCCATAGATCACACTCTGCTTTAGAGAAAGAAGCACGCACTTGCCTTCTAGATTCTCTAAGACAGCAGGAAACGTGAGTGTGCTGAGAGCAAAAGAACGGTGTTTCCTACACATACAGACAATATCTAGTCCAACTCTGCTTTGGAAACTGATACAAAGCACTGGCCCTCTAACACCCAATGCTTGTTAGTTAGGATGAGAAACCTGTGAGCTTCGTGAACAATGTAGTTCGTTTGAGCTGTAAAGAAACTGCCCTTTCCTGAAACCAAGTCCTGCTTGTAGGAAGACTCAGAGCCAGGGATTTAATTCCATTTCTGAAGTAAAACACACAGCAGAGTTCCCATCCATTTATCACATTCTGCTTTAGATAAGAAGCATGCTCTTGCTTTCTAGAGTCTCTAAGACAAAGGAAAAGTGACTGTGCTGAGAAAAACAGAAAGGTGTTTCCTACACATACGTACCATATCTAGTCCAACCCTGCTTCTGAAACTGATACAAAGTACTGGTCTTCTAACATCCAATGCTTGTCATTTAAGATGAGAAACGTGTGAGCTTCATGAACGATGTAGTTCGTTTGAGCTGAAAAGTGCCTGCCCTTACCTGAAACGAAGTCTTGCTTGTAGGAAGACACAGAGCCTGGGATTTAACTCCATTTCTGAAGGGAAAGAACCAGCATAGTTCTCATCCATGGATCACATTCTGCTTTAAAGCTATTAGCACGCTCTTGCTTTCTAGAATCTCTAAGACAGCAGGATACGTGAGTGTGCTGAGAACAACAGAACGGTGTTTCCTACACATACAGACCATATCTAGTCCAACTCTACTTCTGAAACTACAACAAAGCATTGGCCTTCTAACATCAAATGATTGTCAGTTAAGATGAGAAACGTTGAGCATCGTGAATGATGTAGTTCGTTTTAGCTGAAAAGTGACTTCCCTTACCTGAAACGAAGTCTTGCTTGTAGGAAGACACAGAGCCTGGGATTTAACTCCATTTCTGAAGCGAAACACACAGCAGAGTTCTCATCCATTGATCACACTCTGCTTTAGAGCAAGAAGCACGCTCTTGCTTTCTAGATTCTCTAAGACAGCAGGATACATGAGTGTGCTGAGAACAACAGAACGGTGTTTCCTACACATATGGACCATATGTAGTCCAACTCTGCTTCCGAAACTGATACAAAGCACTGGTCCTCTACCATCCAATGCTTGTAAGTTAAGATGAGAAATGTGTGGGCTTCGTGAATGTTGTAGTTTGTTTGAGCTGAAAAGTGACTTCCCTTACCTGAAACGAAGTCTTGTTTGTAGGAAGACACAGAGCCTGTAATTTAACTCTATTTATGAAGTGAAACACACAGCAGAGTTCTCATCCATTGATCACACTCTGCTTAAGAGCAAGAAGCACGCTCGTGCTTTCTAGAGTCTCTAATACAGCAGGATACTTGAGTGTGCTGAGGAAAACAGAACGGTGTTTCCTACCCATACGTACCATATCTAGTGCAACCCTGCTTCTGAAACTGATACAAAGTACTGGTCCTCTAACATCCAATGCTTGTCAGGGAAGATGAGAAACGTTGAGCTTCGTGAATGATGTAGTTCGTTTTGGCTGAAAAGTGACTTCTCTTACCTGAAACGAAGTCTTGCTTGTAGGAAGACACAGAGCCTGGGATTTAACTCCATTTCTGAAGCGAAACACACAGCAGAGTTCTCATCCATTGATCACACTCTGCTTTAGAGCAAGAAGCACGCTCTTGCTTTCTAGAGTCTCTAATACAGCATGAAACGTGAGTGTGCTCAGAAAAACAGAACGGTGTTTCCTACACATACGGACCATATCTAGTCCAACTCTGCTTCTGAAACTACAACAAAGCACAGGTCCTCTAACACCCAACGCATGTCAGTTAGGATGAGAAACCTGTGAGCTTCGTGAACGATGTAGTTCGATTGAGCTGTAAAGTAACTGCCCTTTCCTGAAACTAAGTCTTGATTGTATGAAGACTCAGAGCCAGGGATTTAATTCCATTTCTGAAGTGAAACACACAGCAGAGTTCTCATCCATTTATCACATTCTGCTTTAGATAAGAGGCATGCTCTTGCTTTCTAGAGTCTCTAAGGCAAAGGAAACGTGAGTGTGCTGTGAAAAACAGAAAGGTGTTTCCTACACATACGTACCATATCTAGTCCAACCCTGCTTCTGAATCTGATACAAAGTACTGGTCCTCTAACATCCAATGCTTGTCATTTAAGATGAGAAACGTGGGAGCTTCATGAACGATGTAGTTCGTTTGAGCTGAAAAGTGCCTGCCCTTACCTGAAACGAAGTCTTGCTTGTAGGAAGACACAGAGCCTGGGATTTAACTCCATTTCTGAAGGGAAAGAACCAGCATAGTTCTCATCCATGGATCACATTGTGCTTTAGAGCTATTAGCACGCTCTTGCTTTCTAGAGTCTCTAACACAGCAGGATACGTGAGTGTGCTGAGAACAACAGAACGGTGTTTCCTACACATACGGACCATATCTAGTCCAACTCTGCTTCTGAAACTACAAAAAATCACTGGTCTTCTAACATCAAATGCTTGTCAGTTAAGATGAGAAACGTTGAGCATCGTGAATGATGTAGTTCGTTTTAGCTGAAAAGTGACTTCCCTTACCTGAAACGAAGTCTTGCTTGTAGGAAGACACAGAGCCTGGGATTTAACTCCATTTCTGACGTGAAACACACAGCAGAGTTCTCATCCATTGATCACACTCTGCTTTAGAGCAAGAAGCACGCTCTTGCTTTCTAGAGTCTCTAAGAGAGCAGTATATGTTAGTGTGCTTAGAACAACAGAACGGTGTTTCCTACACATACGGACCATATCTAGACCAACTCTGCTTCTGAAACTGATACAAAGCACTGGTCCTCTAACATCCAATGCTTGTCAGGGAAGATGAGAAACGTTGAGCTTCGTGAATGATATAGTTCGTTTTAGCTGAAAAGTGACTTCCCTTACCTGAAACGAAGTCTTGCTTGTAGGAAGACACAGAGCCTGGGATTTAACTCCATTTCTGAGCGAAACACACAGCAGAGTTCTCATCCATTGATCACACTCTGCTTTAGAGCAAGAAGCACGCTCTTGCTTTCTAGATTCTCTAAGACAGCAGGATACATGAGTGTGCTGAGAACAACAGAACGGTGTTTCCTACACATATGGACCATATGTAGTCCAACTCTGCTTCCGAAACTGATACAAAGCACTGGTCCTCTACCATCCAATGCTTGTAAGGTAAAAAGATGAGAAATGTGTGGGCTTCTTGAATGTTGTAGTTTGTTTGAGCTGAAAAGTGACTTCCCTTACCTGAAACGAAGTCTTGCTTGTAGGAAGACACAGAGCCTGGGATTTAACTCCATTTCCGAAGCGAAACACACAGCAGAGTTCTCATCCATTGATCATACTCTGCTTTAGAGCTATTAGCATGCTCTTGCTTTCTAGATTCTCTAATACAGCAGGAAACTTGAGTGTGCTCAGAACAAATGAACGGTTTTTCCTACATATATGGACCATATCTAGTTCAACTCTGCTTCTGAAACTGCAACAAACCACAGGTCCTGTAACATCCAATGCTTGTCATTTAAGATAAGAAACGTGTGAGCTTCGTGAATGATGTAGTTCGCTTGAGCTGTAAAGTAACTGCCCTTTCCTGAAATGAAGTCTTGATTGTAGGAAGACTCAGAGAATGGAATTTAACTCCATTTCTGAAGGAAAACACACAGCATAGTTCTCATCCATCGATCACCCTCTGCTTTAGAGCAAGAAGCACACTCTTGCTTTCTTGAGTCTCTAATACATCAGGAAACGTGAGTATGCTGAGAACAAAAGAACGGTGTTTCCTACACATAGGGGCCATATCTAGTTCCACACTGCTTCTGAAACTGACACAAAACACAGGTCCTGTCACATCCAATGCTTTTTAATTAAGAGCAAGAAACGTGTGAGCTTCGTGTACGTTGTAGTTCTTTTGACCGGTAAAGAAACTGCCCTTACCTTAATCGAAGTCTTGCTTGTAGGAAGACTCAGAGCCTGGGATTTAACTCCAATTCTGTAGTGAACAACACAGCAGCGTTCCCATCCAATGATCACACTCTGCTTTAGAGCAAGAAGCATGCTCTTGCTTTCTAGATTCTCTAAGACAGCAGGATACGTGAGTGTGCTGAGAACAACAGAACGGTGTTTCCTACACATATGGACCATATCTAGTCCAACTCTGCTTCTGAAACTGATACAAAGCACTGGTCCTCTACCATCCAATGCTTGTAAGTTAAGATGAGAAACGTGTGAGCTTCGTGAATGATGTAGTTCGCTTGAGCTGTAAAGTAACTGCCCTTTCCTGAAACGAAGTCTTGATTGTAGGAAGACTCAGAGCCAGGGATTTAATTCCATTTCTGAAGTGAAACACACAGCAGAGTTCCCATCCATTTATCACATTCTGCTTTAGATAAGAAGCATGCTCTTGCTTTCTAGAGTCTCTAAGACAACTGAAACGTGACTGTGCTGAGAAAAACAGAACGGTGTTTCCTACACATATGGACCATATCTAGTCCAACCCTGCTTCTGAAACTGATACAAAGTACTGGTCCTCTAACATCCAATGCTTGTCAGGGAAGATGAGAAACGTTGAGCTTCGTGAATGATGTAGTTCGTTTTGGCTGAAAAGTGACTTCTCTTACCTGAAACGAAGTCTTGCTTGTAGGAAGACACAGAGCCTGGGATTTAACTCCATTTCTGAAGCGAAACACACAGCAGAGTTCTCATCCATTGATCATACTCTGCTTTAGAGCAAGAAGCACTCTCTTGCTTTCTAGAGTCTCTAATACAGCATGAAACGTGAGTGTGCTCAGAACAAAAGAACGGTGTTTCCTACAATACGGACCATATCTAGTCCAACTCTGCTTCTGAAACTACAACAAAGCACAGGTCCTCTAACACCCAACGCATGTCAGTTAGGATGAGAAACCTGTGAGCTTCGTGAACGATGTAGTTCGATTGAGCTGTAAAGTAACTGCCCTTTCCTGAAACTAAGTCTTGATTGTATGAAGACGCAGAGCCAGGGATTTAATTCCATTTCTGAAGTGAAACACACAGCAGAGTTCTCATCCATTTATCACATTCTGCTTTAGATAAGAAGCACGCTCTTGCTTTCTAGAGTCTCTAATACAGCATGAAACGTGAGTGTGCTCAGAACAAAAGAACGGTGTTTCCTACAATACGGACCGTATCTAGTCCAACTCTGCTTCTGAAACTACAACAAAGCACAGGTCCTCTAACACCCAACGCATGTCAGTTAGGATGAGAAACCTGTGAGCTTCGTGAACGATGTAGTTCGATTGAGCTGTAAAGTAACTGCCCTTTCCTGAAACTAAGTCTTGATTGTATGAAGACTCAGAGCCAGGGATTTAATTCCATTTCTGAAGTGAAACACACAGCAGAGTTCTCATCCATTTATCACATTCTGCTTTAGATAAGAAGCATGCTCTTGCTTTCTAGAGTCTCTAAGGCAAAGGAAACGTGAGTGTGCTGAGGAAAACAGAACGGTGTTTCCTACCCATACGTACCATATCTAGTCCAAACCTGCTTCTGAAACTAATACAAAGTACTGGTCCTCTAACATCCAATGCTTGTCATTTAAGATGAGAAACATGTGAGCTTCATGAACGATGTAGTTCATTTGAGCTGAAAAGTGCCTGCCCTTACCTGGAACGAAGTCTTCCTTGTAGGAAGACACAGAGCCTGGGATTTAACTCCATTTCTGAAGGGAAAGACACAGCATAGTTCTCATCCATGGATCCTACTCTGCTTTAGAGCTATTAGCATGCTCTTGCTTTCTAGATTCTCTAATACAGCAGGAAACTTGAGTGTGCTCAGAACAAATGAACGGTTTTTCCTACATATATGGACCATATCTAGTTCAAATCTGCTTCTGAAACTGCAACAAACCACAGGTCCTGTAACATCCAATGCTTGTCATTTAAGATAAGAAACGTGTGAGCTTCGTGAATGATGTAGTTCGCTTGAGCTGTAAAGTAACTGCCCTTTCCTGAAATGAAGTCTTGATTGTAGGAAGACTCAGAGAATGGGATTTAACACCATTTCTGAAGGGAAACACACAGCATAGTTCTCATCCATCGATCACCCTCTGCTTTAGAGCAAGAAGCACACTCTTGCTTTCTAGAGTCTCTAATACATCAGGAAACGTGATTGTGCTGAGAACAAAAGAACGGTGTTTCCTACACATAGGGGCCATATCTAGTTCCACACTGCTTCTGAAACTGACACAAAACACAGGTCCTGTCACATCCAATGCTTTTTAATTAAGAGCAAGAATCGTGTGAGCTTCGTGTACGTTGTAGTTCTTTTGACCGGTAAAGTAACTGCCCTTACCTTAATCGAAGTCTTGCTTGTAGGAAGACTCAGAGCCTGGGATTTAACTCCAATTCTGTAGTGAACAACACAGCAGAGTTCCCATCCAATGATCACACTCTGCTTTAGAGCAAGAAGCATGCTCTTGCTTTCTAGATTCTCTAAGACAGCAGGATACGTGAGTGTGCTGAGAACAACAGAACGGTGTTTCCTACACATATGGACCATATCTAGTCCAACTCTGCTTCTGAAACTGATACAAAGCACTGGTCCTCTACCATCCAATGCTTGTAAGTTAAGATGAGAAACGTGTGAGCTTCGTGAATGATGTAGTTCACTTGAGCTGTAAAGTAACTGCCCTTTCCTGAAACAAAATCTTGATTGTAGGAAGACTCAGAGCCAGGTATTTAATTCCATTTCTGAAGTGAAACACACAGCAGAGTTCCCATCCATTTATCACATTCTGCTTTAGATAAGAAGCATCCTCTTGCTTTCTAGAGTCTCTAAGACAACTGAAACGTGACTGTGCTGAGAAAAACAGAACGGTGTTTCGTACACATACGGACCATATCTAGTCCAACTCTGCTTCTGAAACTACAACAAAGCACAGGTCCTCTAACACCCAACGCATGTCAGTTAGGATGAGAAACCTGTGAGCTTCGTGAACGATGTAGTTCAATTGAGCTGTAAAGTAACTGCCCTTTCCTGAAACTAAGTCTTGATTGTATGAAGACGCAGCGCCAGGGATTTAATTCCATTTCTGAAGTGAAACACACAGCAGAGTTCTCATCCATTTATCACATTCTGCTTTAGATAAGAAGCACGCTCTTGCTTTCTAGAGTCTCTAATACAGCATGAAACGTGAGTGTGCTCAGAACAAAAGAACGGTGTTTCCTACAATACGGACCGTATCTAGTCCAACTCTGCTTCTGAAACTACAACAAAGCACAGGTCCTCTAACACCCAACGCATGTCAGTTAGGATGAGAAACCTGTGAGCTTCGTGAACGATGTAGTTCGATTGAGCTGTAAAGTAACTGCCCTTTCCTGAAACTAAGTCTTGATTGTAGGAAGACGCAGCGCCAGGGATTTAATTCCATTTCTGAAGTGAAACACACAGCAGAGTTCCCATCCATTTATCACATTCTGCTTTAGATAAGAAGCATGCTCTTGCTTTCTAGAGTCTCTAAGACAACTGAAAAGTGACTGTGCTGAGAAAAACAGAACGGTGTTTCCTACACATACGTACCATATCTAGTCCAACCCTGCTTCTGAAACTGATACAAAGTACTGGTCCTCTAACATCCAATGCTTGTCAGGGAAGATGAGAAACGTTGAGCTTCGTGAATGATGTAGTTCGTTTTGGCTGAAAAGTGACTTCTCTTACCTGAAACGAAGTCTTGCTTGTAGGAAGACACAGAGCCTGGGATTTAACTCCATTTCTGAAGCGAAACACACAGCAGAGTTCTCATCCATTGATCATACTCTGCTTTAGAGCAAGAAGCACGCTCTTGCTTTCTAGAGTCTCTAATACAGCATGAAACGTGAGTGTGCTCATAACAACAGAACGGTGTTTCCTACAATACGGGCCATATCTAGTCCAACACTGCTTCTGAAACTACAACAAAGCACAGGTCCTCTAACACCCAACGCATGTCAGTTAGGATGAGAAACCTGTGAGCTTCGTGAACGATGTAGTTCGATTGAGCTGTAAAGTAACTGCCCTTTCCTGAAACTAAGTCTTGATTGTATGAAGACGCAGAGCCAGGGATTTAATTCCATTTCTGAAGTGAAACACACAGCAGAGTTCTCATCCATTTATCACATTCTGCTTTAGATAAGAAGCATGCTCTTGCTTTCTAGAGTCTCTAAGGCAAAGGAAACGTGAGTGTGCTGAGGAAAACAGAACGGTGTTTCCTACCCATACGTACCATATCTAGTCCAACCCTGCTTCTGAAACTGATACAAAGTACTGGTCCTCTAACATCCAATGCTTGTCATTTAAGATGAGAAACATGTGAGCTTCATGAACGATGTAGTTCATTTGAGCTGAAAAGTGCCTGCCCTTACATGGAACGAAGTCTTGCTTGTAGGAAGACACAGAGCCTGGGATTTAACTCCATTTCTGAAGGGAAAGACACAGCATAGTTCTCATCCATGGATCATACTCTGCTTTAGAGCTATTAGCATGCTCTTGCTTTCTAGAATCTCTAATACAGCAGGAAACTTGAGTGTGCTCAGAACAAATGAACGGTTTTTCCTACATATATGGACCATATCTAGTTCAACTCTGCTTCTGAAACTGCAACAAACCACAGGTCCTGTAACATCCAATGCTTGTCATTTAAGATAGGAAACGTGTAAGCTTCGTGAATGATGTAGTTCGCTTGAGCTGTAAAGTAACTGCCCTTTCCTGAAACGAAGTCTTGATTGTAGGAAGACTCAGAGCCAGGGATTTAATTCCATTTCTGAAGTGAAACACACAGCAGAGTTCCCATCCATTTATCACATTCTGCTTTAGATAAGAAGCATGCTCTTGCTTTCTAGAGTCTCTAAGACAACTGAAACGTGACTGTGCTGAGAAAAACAGAACGGTGTTTCCTACACATACGTACCATATCTAGTCCAACCCTGCTTCTGAAACTGATACAAAGTACTGGTCCTCTAACATCCAATGCTTGTCAGGGAAGATGAGAAACGTTGAGCTTCGTGAATGATGTAGTTCGTTTTGGCTGAAAAGTGACTTCTCTTACCTGAAACGAAGTCTTGCTTGTAGGAAGACACAGAGCCTGGGATTTAACTCCATTTCTGAAGCGAAACACACAGCAGAGTTCTCATCCATTGATCATACTCTGCTTTAGAGCAAGAAGCACTCTCTTGCTTTCTAGAGTCTCTAATACAGCATGAAACGTGAGTGTGCTCAGAACAAAAGAACGGTGTTTCCTACAATACGGACCATATCTAGTCCAACTCTGCTTCTGAAACTACAACAAAGCACAGGTCCTCTAACACCCAACGCATGTCAGTTAGGATGAGAAACCTGTGAGCTTCGTGAACGATGTAGTTCGATTGAGCTGTAAAGTAACTGCCCTTTCCTGAAACTAAGTCTTGATTGTATGAAGACGCAGAGCCAGGGATTTAATTCCATTTCTGAAGTGAAACACACAGCAGAGTTCTCATCCATTTATCACATTCTGCTTTAGATAAGAAGCACGCTCTTGCTTTCTAGAGTCTCTAATACAGCATGAAACGTGCGTGTGCTCAGAACAAAAGAACGGTGTTTCCTACAATACGGACCGTATCTAGTCCAACTCTGCTTCTGAAACTACAACAAAGCACAGGTCCTCTAACACCCAACGCATGTCAGTTAGGATGAGAAACCTGTGAGCTTCGTGAACGATGTAGTTCGATTGAGCTGTAAAGTAACTGCCCTTTCCTGAAACTAAGTCTTGATTGTATGAAGACTCAGAGCCAGGGATTTAATTCCATTTCTGAAGTGAAACACACAGCAGAGTTCTCATCCATTTATCACATTCTGCTTTAGATAAGAAGCATGCTCTTGCTTTCTAGAGTCTCTAAGGCAAAGGAAACGTGAGTGTGCTGAGGAAAACAGAACGGTGTTTCCTACCCATACGTACCATATCTAGTCCAAACCTGCTTCTGAAACTAATACAAAGTACTGGTCCTCTAACATCCAATGCTTGTCATTTAAGATGAGAAACATGTGAGCTTCATGAACGATGTAGTTCATTTGAGCTGAAAAGTGCCTGCCCTTACCTGGAACGAAGTCTTCCTTGTAGGAAGACACAGAGCCTGGGATTTAACTCCATTTCTGAAGGGAAAGACACAGCATAGTTCTCATCCATGGATCCTACTCTGCTTTAGAGCTATTAGCATGCTCTTGCTTTCTAGATTCTCTAATACAGCAGGAAACTTGAGTGTGCTCAGAACAAATGAACGGTTTTTCCTACATATATGGACCATATCTAGTTCAAATCTGCTTCTGAAACTGCAACAAACCACAGGTCCTGTAACATCCAATGCTTGTCATTTAAGATAAGAAACGTGTGAGCTTCGTGAATGATGTAGTTCGCTTGAGCTGTAAAGTAACTGCCCTTTCCTGAAATGAAGTCTTGATTGTAGGAAGACTCAGAGAATGGGATTTAACTCCATTTCTGAAGGGAAACACACAGCATAGTTCTCATCCATCGATCACCCTCTGCTTTAGAGCAAGAAGCACACTCTTGCTTTCTTGAGTCTCTAATACATCAGGAAACGTGAGTGTGCTGAGAACAAAAGAACGGTGTTTCCTACACATAGGGGCCATATCTAGTTCCACACTGCTTCTGAAACTGACACAAAACACAGGTCCTGTCACATCCAATGCTTTTTAATTAAGAGCAAGAATCGTGTGAGCTTCGTGTACGTTGTAGTTCTTTTGACCGGTAAAGTAACTGCCCTTACCTTAATCGAAGTCTTGCTTGTAGGAAGACTCAGAGCCTGGGATTTAACTCCAATTTTGTAGTGAACAACACAGCAGAGTTCCCATCCAATGATCACACTCTGCTTTAGAGCAAGAAGCATGCTCTTGCTTTCTAGATTCTCTAAGACAGCAGGATACGTGAGTGTGCTGAGAACAACAGAACGGTGTTTCCTACACATATGGACCATATCTAGTCCAACTCTGCTTCTGAAACTGATACAAAGCACTGGTCCTCTACCATCCAATGCTTGTAAGTTAAGATGAGAAACGTGTGAGCTTCGTGAATGATGTAGTTCGCTTGAGCTGTAAAGTAACTGCCCTTTCCTGAAACGAAGTCTTGATTGTAGGAAGACTCAGAGCCAGGGATTTAATTCCATTTCTGAAGTGAAACACACAGCAGAGTTCCCATCCATTTATCACATTCTGCTTTAGATAAGAAGCATGCTCTTGCTTTCTAGAGTCTCTAAGACAACTGAAACGTGACTGTGCTGAGAAAAACAGAACGGTGTTTCGTACACATACGGACCATATCTAGTCCAACTCTGCTTCTGAAACTACAACAAAGCACAGGTCCTCTAACACCCAACGCATGTCAGTTAGGATGAGAAACCTGTGAGCTTCGTGAACGATGTAGTTCGATTGAGCTGTAAAGTAACTGCCCTTTCCTGAAACTAAGTCTTGATTGTATGAAGACGCAGCGCCAGGGATTTAATTCCATTTCTGAAGTGAAACACACAGCAGAGTTCTCATCCATTTATCACATTCTGCTTTAGATAAGAAGCACGCTCTTGCTTTCTAGAGTCTCTAATACAGCATGAAACGTGAGTGTGCTCAGAACAATAGAACGGTGTTTCCTACAATATGGACCGTATCTAGTCCAACTCTGCTTCTGAAACTACAACAAAGCACAGGTCCTCTAACACCCAACGCATGTCAGTTAGGATGAGAAACCTGTGAGCTTCGTGAACGATGTAGTTCGCTTGAGCTGTAAAGTAACTGCCCTTTCCTGAAACGAAGTCTTGATTGTAGGAAGACTCAGAGCCAGGGATTTAACTCCATTTCTGAAGTGAAACACACAGCAGAGTTCCCATCCATTTATCACATTCTGCTTTACAGCTATTAGCATGCTCTTGCTTTCTAGAGTCTCTAATACAGCAGGAAACTTGAGTGTGCTCAGAACAAATGAACGGTGTTTCCTACCCATACGTACCATATCTAGTCCAACCCTGCTTCTGAAACTGCAACAAACCACAGGTCCTCTAACATCCAATGCTTGTCAGTTAAGATAAGAAACCTGTGAGCTTCGTGAATGATGTAGTTCGCTTGAGCTGTAAAGTCACTGCCCTTTCTTGAAACGAAGTCTTGCATGTAGGAAGACTCAGAGCCTGGCATTTAACTCCATTTCTGAAGTGAAACACTCAGCAGAGTTCCCATCCATAGATCACACTCTGCTTTAGAGAGAGAAGCACGCACTTGCTTTCTAGAGTCTCTAAGACAGCAGGAAACGTGAGTGTCCTGAGAGCAAAAGAACGGTGTTTCCTACACATACAGACAACATCTAGACCAAATCTGCTTCTGAAACTACAACAAAGCACAGGTCCTCTAACACCGAACGCATGTCATTTAGGATGAGAAACCTGTGAGCTTCGTGAACGATGTAGTTCGATTGAGCTGTAAAGTAACTGCCCTTTCCTGAAACTAAGTCTTGATTGTATGAAGACTCAGAGCCAGGGATTTAATTCCATTTCTGAAGTGAAACACACAGCAGTGTTCTCATCCATTTGTCACATTTTGCTTTAGATAAGAAGCATGCTCTTGCTTTCTAGAGTCTCTAAGGCAAAGGAAACGTGAGTGTGCTGAGGAAACCAGAACGGTGTTTCCTACCCACACGTACCATATCTAGTCCAACCCTGCTTCTGAAACTGATACAAAGTACTGGTCCTCTAACATCCAATGCTTGTCATTTAAGATGAGAAACGTGTGAGCTTCGTGAACGATGTAGTTCGTTTGAGCTGAAAAGTGCCTGCCCTTACCTGAAATGAAGTCTTGCTTGTAGGAAAACACAGAGCCTGGGATTTAACTCCATTTCTGAAGGGAAAGAACCAGCATTGTTCTCATCCATGGATCACATTTTGCTTTAGAGCTATTAGCACGCTCTTGCTTCTAGAGTCTCTAAGACAGCAGGATACGTGAGTGTGCTGAGAACAACAGAACGGTGTTTCCTACACATACGGATCATATCTAGTCCAACTCTGCTTCTGAAACTACAACAAAGCACTGGTCTTCTAACATCAAATGCTTATCAGTTAAGATGAGAAACGTTGAGCTTCGTGAATGATGTAGTTCGTTTTAGCTGAAAAGTGACTTCCCTTACCTGAAACGAAGTCTTGCTTGTAGGAAGACACAGAGCCTGGGATTTAACTCCATTTCTGAAGTGAAACACACAGCAGAGTTCTCATCCATTGATCACACTCTGCTTTAGAGCAAGAAGCACGCTCTTGCTTTCTAGATTCTCTAAGAGAGCAGGATACGTGAGTGTGCTGAGAGCAAAAGAACGGTGTTTACTACACATACAGACGATATCTAGTCCAACTCTGCTTCTGAAACTGATACAAAGCACTGGTCCTCTAACATCCAATGCTTGTCAGTTAGGATGAGAAACGTGTGAGCTTCATGAACGATGTAGTTCGTTTGAGCTGAAAAGTGCCTGCCCTTACCTGACATGAAGTCTTGCTTGTAGGAAGACTCAGAGCCTGGGATTTAACTCCATTTCTGAAGGGAAAGACACACCATAGTTCTCATCCATGGATCACATTCTGCTTTAGAGCTATTAGCACGCTCTTGCTTTCTAGAGTCTCTAATACAGCAGGAAACTTGAGTGTGCTCAGAACAAATGAACGGTGTTTCCTACATATACGGACCATATCTAGTTCAACTCTGCTTCTGAAACTGCAACAAACCACAGGTCCTGTAACATCCAATGCTTGTCATTTAAGATAAGAAACGTGTGAGCTTCGTGAATGATGTAGTTCGCTTGAGCTGTAAAGTAACTGCCCTTTCCTGAAATGAAGTCTTGATTGTAGGAAGACTCAGAGAATGGGATTTAACTCCATTTTTGAAGGGAAAAACACAGCATAGTTCTCATCCATCGATCACCCTCTGCTTTAGAGCAAGAAGCACACTCTTGCTTTCTTGAGTCTCTAATACATCAGGAAACGTGAGTGTGCTGAGAACAAAAGAACGGTGTTTCCTACACATAGGGGCCATATCTAGTTCCACACTGCTTCTGAAACTGACACAAAACACAGGTCCTGTCACATCCAATGCTTTTTAATTAAGAGCAAGAAACGTGTGAGCTTCGTGTACGTTGTAGTTCTTTTGACCTGTAAAGTAACTGCCCTTACCTTAATCGAAGTCTTGCTTGTAGGAAGACTCAGAGCCTGGGATTTAACTCCAATTCTGTAGTGAACAGCACAGCAGAGTTCCCATCCAATGATCACACTCTGCTTTAGAGCAAGAAGCACGCTCTTGCTTTCTAATTCTCTAAGACAGCAGGATAAGTGAGTGTGCTGAGAACAACAGAACGGTGTTTCCTACACATATGGACCATATCTAGTCCAACTCTGCTTGTGAAACTGATACAAAGCAATGGTCCTCTACCATCCAATGCTTGTAAGTTAAGATGAGAAACGTGTGAGCTTCGTGTATGATGTAGTTCGCTTGAGCTGTAAAGTAACTGCCCTTTCCTGAAACGAAGTCTTGATTGCAGGAAGACTCAGAGAATGGGATTTAACTCCATTTCTGAAGTGAAACACACAGCAGAGTTCCCATCCAGGGATCACACTCTGCTTTAGAGCAAGAAGCACACTCTTGCTTTCTAGAGTCTCTAAGACAGCAGGAAACGTGAGTGTGCTGAGAGCAAAAGAACGGTGTTTACTACACATACAGACGATATCTAGTCCAACTCTGCTTCTGAAACTGATACAAAGCACTGGTCCTCTAACATCCAATGCTTGTCAGTTAGGATGAGAAACGTGTGAGCTTCATGAACGATGTAGTTCGTTTGAGCTGAAAAGTGCCTGCCCTTACCTGACATGAAATCTTGCTTGTAGGAAGACTCAAAGCCTGGGATTTAACTCCATTTCTGAATGGAAAGACACACCATAGTTCTCATCCATGGATCACATTCTGCTTTAGAGCTATTAGCACACTCTTGCTTTCTAGAGTCTCTAATACAGCAGGAAACTTGAGTGTGCGCAGAACAAATGAACGGTGTTTCCTACATATACGGACCATATCTAGTTCAACTCTGCTTCTGAAACTGCAACAAACCACAGGTCCTCTAACATCCAATGCTTGTCAGTTAAGATAAGAAACCTGTGAGCTTCGTGAATGATGTAGTTCGCTTGAGCTGTAAAGTAACTGCCTTTTCCTGAAATGAAGTCATGCATGTAGGAAGACTCAGAGCCTGGGATTTAACTCCATTTCTGAAGTGAAACACTCAGCAGGGTTCCCATCCATAGATCACACTCTGCTTTAGAGAAAGAAGCACGCACTTGCTTTCTAGAGTCTCTAAGACAGCAGGAAACGTGAGTGTCCTGAGAGCAAAAGAACGGTGTTTCCTACACATACAGACAACATCTAGACCAAATCTGCTTCTGAAACTACAACAAAGCACAGGTCCTCTAACACCGAACGCATGTCATTTAGGATGAGAAACCTGTGAGCTTCGTGAACGATGTAGTTCGATTGAGCTGTAAAGTAACTGCCCTTTCCTGAAACTAAGTCTTGATTGTATGAAGACTCAGAGCCAGGGATTTAATTCCATTTCTGAAGTGAAACACACAGCAGTGTTCTCATCCATTTGTCACATTTTGCTTTAGATAAGAAGCATGCTCTTGCTTTCTAGAGTCTCTAAGGCAAAGGAAACGTGAGTGTGCTGAGGAAACCAGAACGGTGTTTCCTACCCACACGTACCATATCTAGTCCAACCCTGCTTCTGAAACTGATACAAAGTACTGGTCCTCTAACATCCAATGCTTGTCATTTAAGATGAGAAACGTGTGAGCTTCGTGAACGATGTAGTTCGTTTGAGCTGAAAAGTGCCTGCCCTTACCTGAAATGAAGTCTTGCTTGTAGGAAAACACAGAGCCTGGGATTTAACTCCATTTCTGAAGGGAAAGAACCAGCATTGTTCTCATCCATGGATCACATTTTGCTTTAGAGCTATTAGCACGCTCTTGCTTCTAGAGTCTCTAAGACAGCAGGATACGTGAGTGTGCTGAGAACAACAGAACGGTGTTTCCTACACATACGGATCATATCTAGTCCAACTCTGCTTCTGAAACTACAACAAAGCACTGGTCTTCTAACATCAAATGCTTATCAGTTAAGATGAGAAACGTTGAGCTTCGTGAATGATGTAGTTCGTTTTAGCTGAAAAGTGACTTCCCTTACCTGAAACGAAGTCTTGCTTGTAGGAAGACACAGAGCCTGGGATTTAACTCCATTTCTGAAGTGAAACACACAGCAGAGTTCTCATCCATTGATCACACTCTGCTTTAGAGCAAGAAGCACGCTCTTGCTTTCTAGATTCTCTAAGAGAACAGGATACGTGAGTGTGCTGAGAGCAAAAGAACGGTGTTTACTACACATACAGACGATATCTAGTCCAACTCTGCTTCTGAAACTGATACAAAGCACTGGTCCTCTAACATCCAATGCTTGTCAGTTAGGATGAGAAACGTGTGAGCTTCATGAACGATGTAGTTCGTTTGAGCTGAAAAGTGCCTGCCCTTACCTGACATGAAGTCTTGCTTGTAGGAAGACTCAGAGCCTGGGATTTAACTCCATTTCTGAAGGGAAAGACACACCATAGTTCTCATCCATGGATCACATTCTGCTTTAGAGCTATTAGCACGCTCTTGCTTTCTAGAGTCTCTAATACAGCAGGAAACTTGAGTGTGCTCAGAACAAATGAACGGTGTTTCCTACATATACGGACCATATCTAGTTCAACTCTGCTTCTGAAACTGCAACAAACCACAGGTCCTGTAACATCCAATGCTTGTCATTTAAGATAAGAAACGTGTGAGCTTCGTGAATGATGTAGTTCGCTTGAGCTGTAAAGTAACTGCCCTTTCCTGAAATGAAGTCTT
The DNA here is from genome assembly GCA_949786385.1 of Onychomys leucogaster. NCBI lineage: Eukaryota > Metazoa > Chordata > Mammalia > Rodentia > Cricetidae > Onychomys > Onychomys leucogaster. The sequence continues at coordinate 191,547 of CATKUP010000109.1, forward strand.
GATTGTAGGAAGACTCAGAGAATGGGATTTAACTCCATTTTTGAAGGGAAAAACACAGCATAGTTCTCATCCATCGATCACCCTCTGCTTTAGAGCAAGAAGCACACTCTTGCTTTCTTGAGTCTCTAATACATCAGGAAACGTGAGTGTGCTGAGAACAAAAGAACGGTGTTTCCTACACATAGGGGCCATATCTAGTTCCACACTGCTTCTGAAACTGACACAAAACACAGGTCCTGTCACATCCAATGCTTTTTAATTAAGAGCAAGAAACGTGTGAGCTTCGTGTACGTTGTAGTTCTTTTGACCTGTAAAGTAACTGCCCTTACCTTAATCGAAGTCTTGCTTGTAGGAAGACTCAGAGCCTGGGATTTAACTCCAATTCTGTAGTGAACAGCACAGCAGAGTTCCCATCCAATGATCACACTCTGCTTTAGAGCAAGAAGCACGCTCTTGCTTTCTAATTCTCTAAGACAGCAGGATAAGTGAGTGTGCTGAGAACAACAGAACGGTGTTTCCTACACATATGGACCATATCTAGTCCAACTCTGCTTGTGAAACTGATACAAAGCAATGGTCCTCTACCATCCAATGCTTGTAAGTTAAGATGAGAAACGTGTGAGCTTCGTGTATGATGTAGTTCGCTTGAGCTGTAAAGTAACTGCCCTTTCCTGAAACGAAGTCTTGATTGCAGGAAGACTCAGAGAATGGGATTTAACTCCATTTCTGAAGTGAAACACACAGCAGAGTTCCCATCCAGGGATCACACTCTGCTTTAGAGCAAGAAGCACACTCTTGCTTTCTAGAGTCTCTAAGACAGCAGGAAACGTGAGTGTGCTGAGAGCAAAAGAACGGTGTTTACTACACATACAGACGATATCTAGTCCAACTCTGCTTCTGAAACTGATACAAAGCACTGGTCCTCTAACATCCAATGCTTGTCAGTTAGGATGAGAAACGTGTGAGCTTCATGAACGATGTAGTTCGTTTGAGCTGAAAAGTGCCTGCCCTTACCTGACATGAAATCTTGCTTGTAGGAAGACTCAAAGCCTGGGATTTAACTCCATTTCTGAATGGAAAGACACACCATAGTTCTCATCCATGGATCACATTCTGCTTTAGAGCTATTACCACACTCTTGCTTTCTAGAGTCTCTAATACAGCAGGAAACTTGAGTGTGCGCAGAACAAATGAACGGTGTTTCCTACATATACGGACCATATCTAGTTCAACTCTGCTTCTGAAACTGCAACAAACCACAGGTCCTCTAACATCCAATGCTTGTCAGTTAAGATAAGAAACCTGTGAGCTTCGTGAATGATGTAGTTCGCTTGAGCTGTAAAGTAACTGCCTTTTCCTGAAATGAAGTCTTGCATGTAGGAAGACTCAGAGCCTGGGATTTAACTCCATTTCTGAAGTGAAACACTCAGCAGGGTTCCCATCCATAGATCACACTCTGCTTTAGAGAAAGAAGCACGCACTTGCTTTCTAGAGTCTCTAAGACAGCAGGAAACGTGAGTGTCCTGAGAGCAAAAGAACGGTGTTTCCTACACATACAGACAACATCTAGTCCAAATCTGCTTCTGAAACTACAACAAAGCACAGGTCCTCTAACACCGAACGCATGTCATTTAGGATGAGAAACCTGTGAGCTTCATGAACGATGTAGTTCGATTGAGCTGTAAAGTAACTGCCCTTTCCTGAAACTAAGTCTTGATTGTATGAAGACTCAGAGCCAGGGATTTAATTCCATTTCTGAAGAGAAACACACAGCAGTGTTCTCATCCATTTGTCACATTTTGCTTTAGATAAGAAGCATGCTCTTGCTTTCTAGAGTCTCTAAGGCAAAGGAAACGTGAGTGTGCTGAGGAAAACAGAACGGTGTTTCCTACCCACACGTACCATATCTAGTCCAACCCTGCTTCTGAAACTGATACAAAGTACTGGTCCTCTAACATCCAATGCTTGTCATTTAAGATGAGAAACGTGTGAGCTTCGTGAACGATGTAGTTCGTTTGTGCTGAAAAGTGCCTGCCCTTACCTGAAATGAAGTCTTGCTTGTCGGAAAACACAGAGCCTGGGATTTAACTCCATTTCTGAAGGGAAAGAACCAGCATTGTTCTCATCCATGGATCACATTTTGCTTTAGAGCTATTAGCACGCTCTTGCTTCTAGAGTCTCTAAGACAGCAGGATACGTGAGTGTGCTGAGAACAACAGAACGGTGTTTCCTACACATACTGACCATATCTAGTCCAACTCTGCTTCTGAAACTACAACAAAGCACTGGTCTTCTAACATCAAATGCTTATCAGTTAAGATGAGAAACGTTGAGCTTCATGAATGATGTAGTTCGTTTTAGCTGAAAAGTGACTTCCCTTACCTGAAACGAAGTCTTGCTTGTAGGAAGACACAGAGCCTGGGATTTAACTCCATTTCTGAAGTGAAACACACAGCAGAGTTCTCATCCATTGATCACACTCTGCTTTAGAGCAAGAAGCACGCTCTTGCTTTCTAGATTCTCTAAGAGAGCAGGATACGTGAGTGTGCTGAGAGCAAAAGAACGGTGTTTACTACACATACAAACGATATCTAGTCCAACTCTGCTTCTGAAACTGATACAAAGCACTGGTCCTCTAACATCCAATGCTTGTCAGTTAGGATGAGAAACGTGTGAGCTTCATGAACGATGTAGTTCGTTTGAGCTGAAAAGTGCCTGCCCTTACCTGACATGAAGTCTTGCTTGTAGGAAGACTCAGAGCCTGGGATTTAACACCATTTCTGAAGGGAAAGACACAGCATAGTTCTCATCCATGGATCACATTCTGCTTTAGAGCTATTAGCACGCTCTTGCTTTCTAGAGTCTCTAATACAGCAGGAAACTTGAGTGTGCTCAGAACAAATGAACGGTGTTTCCTACATATACGGACCATATCTAGTTCAACTCTGCTTCTGAAACTGCAACAAACCACAGGTCCTGTAACATCCAATGCTTGTCATTTAAGATAAGAAACGTGTGAGCTTCGTGAATGATGTAGTTCGCTTGAGCTGTAAAGTAACTGCCCTTTCTTGAAATGAAGTCTTGATTGTAGGAAGACTCAGAGAATGGGATTTAACTCCATTTCTGAAGGGAAACACACAGCATAGCTCTCATCCATCGATCACCCTCTGCTTTAGAGCAAGAAGCACACTCTTGCTTTCTTGAGTCTCTAATACATCAGGAAACGTGAGTGTGCTGAGAACAAAAGAACGGTGTTTCCTACACATAGGGGCCATATCTAGTTCCACACTGCTTCTGAAACTGACACAAAACACAGGTCCTGTCACATCCAATGCTTTTTAATTAAGAGCAAGAAACGTGTGAGCTTCGTGTACGTTGTAGTTCTTTTGACCTGTAAAGTAACTGCCCTTACCTTAATCGAAGTCTTGCTTGTAGGAAGACTCAGAGCCTGGGATTTAACTCCAATTCTGTAGTGAACAACACAGCAGAGTTCCCACCCAATTATCACACTCTGCTTTAGAGCAAGAAGCACGCTCTTGCTTTCTAGATTCTCTAAGACAGCAGGATAAGTGAGTGTGCTGAGAACAACAGAACGGTGTTTCCTAAACATATGGACCATATCTAGTCCAACTCTGCTTCTGAAACTGATACAAAGCACTGGGCCTCTACCATCCAATGCTTGTAAGTTAAGATGAGAAACGTGTGAGCTTGTGAATTATGTAGTTCGCTTGAGCTGTAAAGTAACTGCCCTTTCCTGAAACGAAGTCTTGATTGTAGGAAGACTCAGAGAATGGGATTTAACTCCATTTCTGAAGTGAAACACACAGCAGAGTTCCCATCCAGGGATCACACTCTGCTTTAGAGCAAGAAGCACACTCTTGCTTTCTAGAGTCTCTAAGACAGCAGGAAACGTGAGTGTGCTGAGAGCAAAAGAACGGTGTTTACTACACATACAGACGATATCTAGTCCAACTCTGCTTCTGAAACTGATACAAAGCACTGGTCCTCTAACATCCAATGCTTGTCAGTTAGGATGAGAAACGTGTGAGCTTCATGAACGATGTAGTTCGTTTGAGCTGAAAAGTGCCTGCCCTTACCTGACATGAAATCTTGCTTGTAGGAAGACTCAAAGCCTGGGATTTAACTCCATTTCTGAATGGAAAGACACACCATAGTTCTCATCCATGGATCACATTCTGCTTTAGAGCTATTAGCACACTCTTGCTTTCTAGAGTCTCTAATACAGCAGGAAACTTGAGTGTGCGCAGAACAAATGAACGGTGTTTCCTACATATACGGACCATATCTAGTTCAACTCTGCTTCTGAAACTGCAACAAACCACAGGTCCTCTAACATCCAATGCTTGTCAGTTAAGATAAGAAACCTGTGAGCTTCATGAATGATGTAGTTCGCTTGAGCTGTAAAGTAACTGCCTTTTCCTGAAATGAAGTCTTGCATGTAGGAAGACTCAGAGCCTGGGATTTAACTCCATTTCTGAAGTGAAACACTCAGCAGAGTTCCCATCCATAGATCACACTCTGCTTTAGAGAAAGAAGCACGCACTTGCTTTCTAGAGTCTCTAAGACAGCAGGAAACGTGAGTGTCCTGAGAGCAAAAGAACGGTGTTTCCTACACATACAGACAACATCTAGTCCAACTCTGCTTCTGAAACTACAACAAAGCACAGGTCCTGTAACACCCAACGCATGTCATTTAGGATGAGAAACCTGTGAGCTTCGTGAACGATGTAGTTCGATTGAGCTGTAAAGTAACTGCCCTTTCCTGAAACTAAGTCTTGATTGTATGAAGACTCAGAGCCAGGGATTTAATTCCATTTCTGAAGTGAAACACACAGCAGAGTTCTCATCCATTTATCACATTTTGCTTTAGATAAGAAGCATGCTCTTGCTTTCTAGAGTCTCTAAGGCAAAGGAAACGTGAGTGTGCTGAGGAAAACAGAACGGTGTTTCCTACCCACACGTACCATATCTAGTCCAACCCTGCTTCTGAAACTGATACAAAGTACTGGTCCTCTAACATCCAATGCTTGTCATTTAAGATGAGAAACGTGTGAGCTTCGTGAACAATGTAGTTCGTTTGAGCTGAAAAGTGCCTGCCCTTACCTGAAATGAAGTCTTTCTTGGAGGAAAACACAGAGCCTGGGATTTAACTCCATTTCTGAAGGGAAAGAACCAGGATTGTTCTCATCCATGGATCACATTCTGCTTTAGAGCTATTAGCACGCTCTTGCTTCTAGAGTCTCTAAGACAGCAGGATACGTGAGTGTGCTGAGAACAACAGAACGGTGTTTCCTACACATACGGACCATATCTAGTCCAACTCTGCTTCTGAAACTACAACAAAGCACTGGTCTTCTAACATCAAATGCTTATCAGTTAAGATGAGAAACGTTGAGCTTCGTGAATGATGTAGTTCGTTTTAGCTGAAAAGTGACTTCCCTTACCTGAAACGAAGTCTTGCTTGTAGGAAGACACAGAGCCTGGGATTTAACTCCATTTCTGAAGTGAAACACACAGCAGAGTTCTCATCCATTGATCACACTCTGCTTTAGAGCAAGAAGCACGCTCTTGCTTTCTAGATTCTCTAAGAGAACAGGATACGTGAGTGTGCTGAGAGCAAAAGAACGGTGTTTACTACACATACAGACGATATCTAGTCCAACTCTGCTTCTGAAACTGATACAAAGCACTGGTCCTCTAACATCCAATGCTTGTCAGTTAAGATGAGAAACGTGTGAGCTTCGTGAATTATGTAGTTCGCTTGAGCTGTAAAGTAACTGCCCTTTCCTGAAACGAAGTCTTGATTGTAGGAAGACTCAGAGAATGGGATTTAACTCCATTTCTGAAGTGAAACACACAGCAGAGTTCCCATCCAGGGATCACACTCTGCTTTAGAGCAAGAAGCACACTCTTGCTTTCTAGAGTCTCTAAGACAGCAGGAAACGTGAGTGTGCTGAGAGCAAAAGAACGGTGTTTACTACACATACAGACGATATCTAGTCCAACTCTGCTTCTGAAACTGATACAAAGCACTGGTCCTCTAACATCCAATGCTTGTCAGTTAGGATGAGAAACGTGTGAGCTTCATGAACGATGTAGTTCGTTTGAGCTCAAAAGTTCCTGCCCTTACCTGACATGAAATCTTGCTTGTAGGAAGACTCAAAGCCTGGGATTTAACTCCATTTCTGAAGGGAAAGACACACCATAGTTCTCATCCATGGATCACATTCTGCTTTAGAGCAATTAGCACGCTCTTGCTTTCTAGAGTCTCTAATACAGCAGGAAACTTGAGTGTGCTGAGAACAACAGAACGGTATTTCCTACATATACGTACCATATCTAGTCCAACCCTGCTTCTGAAACTGATACAAAGTACTGGTCCTCTAACATCCAATGCTTGTCATTTAAGATTAGAAACGTGTGAGCTTCATAAACGATGTAGTTCGTTTGAGCTGAAAAGTGCCTGCCCTTACCTGAAATGAAGTCTTGCTTGTAGGAAGACACAGAGCCTGTAATTTAACTCTATTTCTGAAGTGAAACGCACAGCAGAGTTCTCATCCATTGATCACACTCTGCTTTAGAGCAAGAAGCACGCTCTTGCTTTCTAGAGTCTCTAAGAGAGCAGGATACGTGAGTGTGCTTAGAACAACTGAACGGTGTTTCCTACACATACGGACCATATCTAGACCAACTCTGCTTCTGAAACTGATACAAAGCACTGGTCCTCTAACATCCAATGCTTGTCAGGGAAGATGAGAAACGTTGAGCTTCGTGAATGATGTAGTTCGTGTTAGCTGAAAAGTGACTTCCCTTACCTTAAACGAAGTCTTGCTTGTAGGAAGACACAGAGCCTGGGATTTAACTCCATTTCTGAAGTGAAACACACAGCAGAGTTCTCATCCATTGATCACACTCTGCTTTAGAGCAAGAAGCACGCTCTTGCTTTCTAGAGTCTCTAAGACAGCAGGATACGTGAGTGTGCTGAGAACAACAGAACGGTGTTTCCTACACATACGGACCATATCTAGTCCAACTCTGCTTCTGAAACTACAACAAAGCACAGGTCCTCTAACACCCAACGCATGTCATTTAGGATGAGAAACCTGTGAGCTTCGTGAACGATGTAGTTCGATTGAGCTGTAAAGTAACTGCCCTTTCCTAAAATTAAGTCTTGATTGTATGAAGACTCAGAGCCAGGGATTTAATTCAATTTCTGAAGTGAAACACACAGCAGAGTTGTCATCCATTTATCACATTCTGCTTTAGATAAGAAGCATGCTCTTGCTTTCTAGAGTCTCTAAGGCAAAGGAAACGTGAGTGTGCTGAGGAAAACAGAACGGTGTTTCCTACCCATACGTACCATATCTAGTCCAAACATGCTTCTGAAACTGAAACAAAGTACTGGTCCTCTAACATCCAATGCTTGTCATTTAAGATGAGAAACATGTGAGCTTCATGAACGATGTAGATCATTTGAGCTGAAATGTGCCTGCCCTTACCTGGAACGAAGTCTTGCTTGTAGGAAGACACAGAGCCTGGGATTTAACTCCATTTCTGAAGGGAAAGACACAGCATAGTTCTCATCCATGGATCATACTCTGCTTTAGAGCTATTAGCATGCTCTTGCTTTCTAGAGTCTCTAATACAGCAGGAAACTTGAGTGTGCTCAGAACAACTGAACGGTTTTTCCTACATATACGGACCATATCTAGTTCAACTCTGCTTCTGAAACTGCAACAAACCACAGGTCCTGTAACATCCAATGCTTGTCATTTAAGATAAGAAACGTGTGAGCTTCGTGAATGATGTAGTTCGCTTGAGCTGTAAAGTAACTGCCCTTTCCTGAAATGAAGTCTTGATTGTAGGAAGACTCAGAGAATGGGATTTAACTCCATTTCTGAAGGGAAACACACAGCATAGTTCTCATCCATCGATCACCCTCTGCTTTAGAGCAAGAAGCACACTCTTGCTTTCTTGAGTCTCTAATACATCAGGAAACGTGAGTGTGCTGAGAACAAAAGAACGGTGTTTCCTACACATAGGGGCCATATCTAGTTCCACACTGCTTCTGAAACTGACACAAAACACAGGTCCTGTCACATCCAATGCTTTTTAATTAAGAGCAAGAAACGTGTGAGCTTCGTGTACGTTGTAGTTCTTTTGACCTGTAAAGTAACTGCCCTTACCTTAATCGAAGTCTTGCTTGTAGGAAGACTCAGAGCCTGGGATTTAACTCCAATTCTGTAGTGAACAACACAGCAGAGTTCCCGTCCAATGATCACACTGCTTTAGAGCAAGAAGCACGCTCTTGCTTTCTAATTCTCTAAGACAGCAGGATAAGTGAGTGTGCTGAGAACAACAGAACGGTGTTTCCTACACATATGGACCATATCTAGTCCAACTCTGCTTCTGAAACTGATACAAAGCACTGGTCCTCTACCATCCAATGCTTGTAAGTTAAGATGAGAAACGTGTGAGCTTCGTGAATGATGTAGTTCGCTTGAGCTGTAAAGTAACTGCCCTTTCCTGAAACGAAAGCTTGATTGCAGGAAGACTCAGAGAATGGGATTTAACTCCATTTCTGAAGTGAAAAACAGCAGAGTTCCCATCCAGGGATCACACACTGCTTTAGAGCAAGAAGCACACTCTTGCTTTCTAGAGTCTCTAAGACAGCAGGAAACGTGAGTGTGCTGAGAGCAAAAGAACGGTGTTTACTACACATACAGACGATATCTAGTCCAACTCTGCTTCTGAAACTGATACAAAGCACTGGTCCTCTAACATCCAATGCTTGTCAGTTAGGATGAGAAACGTGTGAGATTCATGAACGATGTAGTTCGTTTGAGCTGAAAAGTGCCTGCCCTTACCTGACATGAAATCTTGCTTGTAGGAAGACTCAAAGCCTGGGATTTAACTCCATTACTGAAGGGAAAGACACACCATAGTTCTCATCCATGGATTACATTCTGCTTTACAGCTATTAGCACGCTCTTGCTTTCTAGAGTCTCTAATACAGCAGGAAACTTGAGTGTGCTCAGAACCACTGAACGGTGTTTCCTACATATACGGACCATATCTAGTTCAACTCTGCTTCTGAAACTGCAACAAACCACAGGTCCTCTAACATCCAATGCTTGTCAGTTAAGATAAGAAACCTGTGAGCTTCGTGAATGATGTAGTTCGCTTGAGCTGTAAAGTAACTGCCTTTTCCTGAAATGAAGTCTTGCATGTAGGAAGACTCAGAGCCTGGGATTTAACTCCATTTCTGAAGTGAAACACTCAGCAGAGTTCCCATCCATAGATCACACTCTGCTTTAGAGAAAGAAGCACGCACTTGCTTTCTAGAGTCTCTAAGACAGCAGGAAACGTGAGTGTCCTGAGAGCAAAAGAACGGTGTTTCCTACACATACAGACAACATCTAGTCCAAATCTGCTTCTGAAACTACAACAAAGCACAGGTCCTCTAACACCGAACGCATGTCATTTAGGATGAGAAACCTGTGAGCTTCGTGAACGATGTAGTTCGGTTGAGCTGTAAAGTAACTGCCCTTTCCTGAAACTAAGTCTTGATTGTATGAAGACTCAGAGCCAGGGATTTAATTCCATTTCTGAAGTGAAACACACAGCAGTGTTCTCATCCATTTGTCACATTTTGCTTTAGATAAGAAGCATGCTCTTGCTTTCTAGAGTCTCTAAGGCAAAGGAAACGTGAGTGTGCTGAGGAAAACAGAACGGTGTTTCCTACCCACACGTACCATATCTAGTCCAACCCTGCTTCTGAAACTGATACAAAGTACTGGTCCTCTAACATCCAATGCTTGTCATTTAAGATGAGAAACGTGTGAGCTTCGTGAACGATGTAGTTCGTTTGAGCTGAAAAGTGCCTGCCCTTACCTGAAATGAAGTCTTGCTTGTAGGAAAACACAGAGCCTGGGATTTAACTCCATTTCTGAAGGGAAAGAACCAGCATTGTTCTCATCCATGGATCACATTTTGCTTTAGAGCTATTAGCACGCTCTTGCTTCTAGAGTCTCTAAGACAGCAGGATACGTGAGTGTGCTGAGAACAACAGAACGGTGTTTCCTACTATACGGACCATATCTAGTCCAACTCTGCTTCTGAAACTACAACAATGCACTGGTCTTCTAACATCAAATGCTTATCAGTTAAGATGAGAAACGTTGAGCTTCGTGAATGATGTAGTTCGTTTTAGCTGAAAAGTGACTTCCCTTACCTGAAACGAAGTCTTGCTTGTAGGAAGACACAGAGCCTGGGATTTAACTCCATTTCTGAAGTGAAACACACAGCAGAGTTCTCATCCATTGATCACACTCTGCTTTAGAGCAAGAAGCACGCTCTTGCTTTCTAGATTCTCTAAGAGAGCAGGATACGTGAGTGTGCTGAGAGCAAAAGAACGGTGTTTACTACACATACAGACGATATCTAGTCCAACTCTGCTTCTGAAACTGATACAAAGCACTGGTCCTCTAACATCCAATGCTTGTCATTTAAGATGAGAAACTTGTGAGCTTCATGAACGATGTAGTTCGTTTGAGCAGAAAAGTGCCTGCCCTTACCTGACATGAAGTCTTGCTTGTAGGAAGACTCAGAGCCTGGGATTTAACTCCATTTCTGAAGGGAAAGACACACCATAGTTCTCATCCATGGATCACATTCTGCTTTAGAGCTATTAGCACGCTCTTGCTTTCTAGAGTCTCTAATACAGCAGGAAACTTGAGTGTGCTCAGAACAAATGAACGGTGTTTCCTACATATACGGACCATATCTAGTTCAACTCTGCTTCTGAAACTGCAACAAACCACAGGTCCTGTAACATCCAATGCTTGTCATTTAAGATAAGAAACGTGTGAGCTTCGTGAATGATGTAGTTCGCTTGAGCTGTAAATTAACTGCCCTTTCCTGAAATGAAGTCTTGATTGTAGGAAGACTCAGAGAATGGGATTTAACTCCATTTCTGAAGGGAAAAACACAGCATAGTTCTCATCCATCGATCACCCTCTGCTTTAGAGCAAGAAGCACACTCTTGCTTTCTTGAGTCTCTAAGACAGCAGGAAACGTGAGTGTGCTGAGAACAAAAGAACGGTGTTTCCTACACATAGGGGCCATATCTAGTTCCACACTGCTTCTGAAACTGACACAAAACACAGGTCCTGTCACATCCAATGCTTTTTAATTAAGAGCAAGAAACGTGTGAGCTTCGTGTACGTTGTAGTTCTTTTGACCTGTAAAGTAACTGCCCTTACCTTAATCGAAGTCTTGATTGTAGGAAGACTCAGAGCCTGGGATTTAACTCCAATTCTGTAGTGAACAGCAAAGCAGAGTTCCCATCCAATGATCACACTCTGCTTTAGAGCAAGAAGCACGCTCTTGCTTTCTAATTCTCTAAGACAGCAGGATAAGTGAGTGTGCTGAGAACAACAGAACGGTGTTTCCTACACATATGGACCATATCTAGTCCAACTCTGCTTGTGAAACTGATACAAAGCACTGGTCCTCTACCATCCAATGCTTGTAAGTTAAGATGAGAAACGTGTGAGCTTCGTGAATGATGTAGTTCGCTTGAGCTGTAAAGTAACTGCCCTTTCCTGAAACGAAGTCTTGATTGCAGGAAGACTCAGAGAATGGGATTTAACTCCATTTCTGAAGTGAAACACACAGCAGAGTTCCCATCCAGGGATCACACTCTGCTTTAGAGCAAGAAGCACACTCTTGCTTTCTAGAGTCTCTAAGACAGCAGGACACGTGAGTGTGCTGAGAGCAAAAGAACGGTGTTTACTACACATACAGACGATATCTAGTCCAACTCTGCTTCTGAAACTGATACAAAGCACTGGTCCTCTAACATCCAATGCTTGTCAGTTAGGATGAGAAACGTGTGAGCTTCATGAACGATGTAGTTCGTTTGAGCTGAAAAGTGCCTGCCCTTACCTGACATGAAATCTTGCTTGTAGGAAGACTCAAAGCCTGGGATTTAACTCCATTACTGAAGGGAAAGACACACCATAGTTCTCATCCATGGATCACATTCTGCTTTAGAGCTATTAGCACGCTCTTGCTTTCTAGAGTCTCTAATACAGCAGGAAACTTGAGTGTGCTCAGAACAAATGAACGGTGTTTCCTACATATACGGACCATATCTAGTTCAACTCTGCTTCTGAAACTGCAACAAACCACAGGTCCTCTAACATCCAATGCTTGTCAGTTAAGATAAGAAACCTGTGAACTTCGTGAATGATGTAGTTCGCTTGAGCTGTAAAGTAACTGCCTTTTCCTGAAATGAAGTCTTGCATGTAGGAAGACTCAGAGCCTGGGATTTAACTCCATTTCTGAAGTGAAACACTCAGCAGGGTTCCCATCCATAGATCACACTCTGCTTTAGAGAAAGAAGCACGCACTTGCTTTCTAGAGTCTCTAAGACAGCAGGAAACGTGAGTGTCCTGAGAGCAAAAGAACGGTGTTTCCTACACATACAGACAACATCTAGTCCAAATCTGCTTCTGAAACTACAACAAAGCACAGGTCCTCTAACACCGAACGCATGTCATTTAGGATGAGAAACCTGTGAGCTTCATGAACGATGTAGTTCGATTGAGCTGTAAAGTAACTGCCCTTTCCTGAAACTAAGTCTTGATTGTATGAAGACTCAGAGCCAGGGATTTAATTCCATTTCTGAAGTGAAACACAAAGCAGTGTTCTCATCCATTTGTCACATTTTGCTTTAGATAAGAAGCATGCTCTTGCTTTCTAGAGTCTCTAAGGCAAAGGAAACGTGAGTGTGCTGAGGAAAACAGAACGGTGTTTCCTACCCACACGTACCATATCTAGTCCAACCCTGCTTCTGAAACTGATACAAAGTACTGGTCCTCTAACATCCAATGCTTGTCATTTAAGATGAGAAACGTGTGAGCTTCGTGAACGATGTAGTTCGTTTGAGCTGAAAAGTGCCTGCCCTTACCTGAAATGAAGTCTTGCTTGTAGGAAAACACAGAGTCTGGGATTTAACTCCATTTCTGAAGGGAAAGAACCAGCATTGTTCTCATCCATGGATCACATTTTGCTTTAGAGCTATTAGCACGCTCTTGCTTCTAGAGTCTCTAAGACAGCAGGATACGTGAGTGTGCTGAGGAAAACAGAACGGTGTTTCCTACACATACGGACCATATCTAGTCCAACTCTGCTTCTGAAACTACAACAAAGCACTGGTCTTCTAACATCAAATGCTTATCAGTTAAGATGGGAAACGTTGAGCTTCGTGAATGATGTAGTTCGTTTTAGCTGAAAAGTGACTTCCCTTACCTGAAACGAAGTCTTGCTTGTAGGAAGACTCAGAGCCTGGGATTTAACTCCATTTCTGAAGCGGAACACACAGCAGAGTTCTCATCCATTAGTCAAACTCTGCTATAGAGCAAGAAACACACTCTTGCTTTCTAGAGTCTCTAATACAGCATGAAACGTGAGTGTGCTCAGAACAAAAGAACGGTGTTTCCTACACATATGGACCATATCTAGTCCAACTCTTCTTCTGAAATTGATAATAAGCACAGGTCCTCTAACATCCAATGCTTGTCAGTTAAGATGAGAAACGTGTGAGCTTCTTGAACGATGTAGTTCGCTTGAGCTGAAAAGTAATTCCCCTTTCCTGAAACGAAGTCTTGCTTGTATGAAGACTCAGAGACTGGGATTTAACTCCATATCTGAAGTGAAACACACAGCAGAGTTCTCATCCATTGATCACACTCTGGTTTAGAGCAAGAAGCATGCTCTTGCTTTCTAGAGTCTCTAAGACAGCAGGAAATTTGAGTGTGCTGAGAACAACAGAACGGTGTTTCATACACATATGGACCATATCTAGTCCAACTCTGCTTCGGAAACTGATACAAAGCACTGGTCCTCTAAAATCCAATGCTTGTCAGTTAAGATGAGAAATGTGTTGGCTTCGTGAACGATGTAGTTCGTTTGAGCTGAAAAGTGCCTGCCCTTACCTGAAATGAAGTCTTGCTTGTAGGAAAACACAGAGCCTGGGATTTAACTCCATTTCTGAAGGGAAAGAACCAGCATTGTTCTCATCCATGGATCACATTCTGCTTTAGAGCTATTAGCACGCTCTTGCTTCTAGAATCTCTAACACAGCAGGATACGTGAGTGTGCTGAGAACAACAGAACGGTGTTTCCTACATATACGTACCATATCTAGTCCAACCCTGCTTCTGAAACTGATACAAAGTACTGGTCCTCTAACATCCAATGCTTGTCATTTAAGATGAGAAACGTGTGAGCTTCATAAACGATGTAGTTCGTTTGAGCTGAAAAGTGCCTGCCCTTACCTGAAATGAAGTCTTGCTTGTAGGAAGACACAGAGCCTGTAATTTAACTCTATTTCTGAAGTGAAACGCACAGCAGAGTTCTCATCCATTGATCACACTCTGCTTTAGAGCAAGAAGCACGCTCTTGCTTTCTAGAGTCTCTAAGACAGCAGGATACATGAGTGTGCTGAGAACAACAGAACGGTGTTTCCTACACATATGGACCATATGTAGTCCAACTCTGCTTCTGAAACTGATACAAAGCACTGGTCTTCTAACATCAAATGCTTGTCAGTTAAGATGAGAGACGTTGAGCTTCGTGAATGATGTAGTTCGTTTTAGCTGAAAAGTGACTTCCCTTACCTGAAACGAAGTCTTGCTTGTAGGAAGACACAGAGCCTGGGATTTAACTCCATTTCTTAAGTGAAACACACAGCAGAGTTCTCATCCATTGATCACACTCTGCTTTAGAGCAAGAAGCACGCTCTTGCTTTCTAGAGTCTCTAAGAGAGCAGGATACGTGAGTGTGCTTAGAACAACTGAACGGTGTTTCCTACACATACGGACCATATCTAGACCAACTCTGCTTCTGAAACTGATACAAAGCACTGGTCCTCTAACATCCAATGCTTGTCAGGGAAGATGAGAAACGTTGAGCTTCGTGAATGATGTAGTTCGTTTTAGCTGAAAAGTGACTTCCCTTACCTTAAACGAAGTCTTGCTTGTAGGAAGACACAGAGCCTGGGATTTAACTCCATTTCTGAAGCGAAACACACAGCAGAGTTCTCATCCATTGATCACACTCTGCTTTAGAGCAAGAAGCACGCTCTTGCTTTCTAGAGTCTCTAAGACAGCAGGATACGTGAGTGTGCTGAGAACAACAGAATGGTGTTTCCTACACATACGGACCATATCTAGTCCAACTCTGCTTCTGAAACTACAACAAATCACAGGTCCTCTAACACCCAACGCATGTCATTTAGGATGAGAAACCTGTGAGCTTCGTGAACGATGTAGTTCGATTGAGCTGTAAAGTAACTGCCCTTTCCTAAAATTAAGTCTTGATTGTATGAAGACTCAGAGCCAGGGATTTAATTCAATTTCTGAAGTGAAACACACAGCAGAGTTGTCATCCATTTATCACATTCTGCTTTAGATAAGAAGCATGCTCTTGCTTTCTAGAGTCTCTAAGGCAAAGGAAACGTGAGTGTGCTGAGGAAAACAGAACGGTGTTTCCTACCCACACGTACCATATCTAGTCCAAACATGCTTCTGAAACTGAAACAAAGTACTGGTCCTCTAACATCCAATGCTTGTCATTTAAGATGAGAAACATGTGAGCTTCATGAACGATGTAGATCATTTGAGCTGAAATGTGCCTGCCCTTACCTGGAACGAAGTCTTGCTTGTAGGAAGACACAGAGCCTGGGATTTAACTCCATTTCTGAAGGGAAAGACACAGCATAGTTATCATCCATGGATCATACTCTGCTTTAGAGCTATTAGCATGCTCTTGCTTTCTAGAGTCTCTAATACAGCAGGAAACTTGAGTGTGCTCAGAACAAATGAACGTTTTTTCCTACATATACGGACCATATCTAGTTCAACTCTGCTTCTGAAACTGCAACAAACCACAGGTCCTGTAACATCCAATGCTTGTCATTTAAGATAAGAAACGTGTGAGCTTCGTGAATGATGTAGTTCGCTTGAGCTGTAAAGTAACTGCCCTTTCCTGAAATGAAGTCTTGATTGTAGGAAGTCTCAGAGAATGGGATTTAACTCCATTTCTGAAGGGAAACACATAGCATAGTTCTCATCCATCGATCACCCTCTGCTTTAGAGCAAGAAGCACACTCTTGCTTTCTTGAGTCTCTAATACATCAGGAAACGTGAGTGTGCTGAGAACAAAAGAACGGTGTTTCCTACACATAGGGGCCATATCTAGTTCAACACTGCTTCTGAAACTGACACAAAACACACGTCCTGTCACATCCAATGCTTTTTAATTAAGAGCAAGAAACGGGTGAGCTTTGTGTACGTTGTAGTTCTTTTGACCTGTAAAGTAACTGCCCTTACCTGAAACGAAGTCTTGCTTGTAGGAAGACTCAGAGAATGGGACTTAACTCCATTTCTGAAGTGAAACACACAGCAGAGTTCCCATCCATTGATCACACTCTGGTTTAGAGCAAGAAGCACACTCTTGCTTTCTAGAGTCTCTAAGACAGCAGGAAACGTGAGTGTGCTGAGAGCAAAAGAACGGTGTTTACTACACATACAGACGATATCTAGTCCAACTCTGCTTCTGAAACTGATACAAAGCACTGGTCCTCTAACATCCAATGCTTGTCATTTGAGATGAGAAACGTGTGAGCTTCATGAACGATGTAGTTCGTTTGAGCTGAAAAGTGCCTGCCCTTACCTGACATGAAGTCTTGCTTGTAGGAAGACTCAGAGCCTGGGATTTAACTCCATTTCTGAAGGAAAAGACACAGCATAGTTCTCATCCATGGATCACATTCTGCTTTAGAGCTATTCGCACGCTCTTGCTTTCTAGAGTCTCTAATACAGCAGGAAACTTGAGTGTGCTCAGAACAAATGAACGGTGTTTCCTACATATACGTACCATATCTAGTCCAACCCTGCTTCTGAAACTGATACAAAGTACTGGTCCTCTAACATCCAATGCTTGTCATTTAAGATAAGAAACGTGTGAGCTTCGTGAATGATGTAGTTCGCTTGAGCTGTAAAGTAACTGCCCTTTCCTGAAATGAAGTCTTGATTGTAGGAAGTCTCAGAGAATGGGATTTAACTCCATTTCTGAAGGGAAACACATAGCATAGTTCTCATCCATCGATCACCCTCTGCTTTAGAGCAAGAAGCACACTCTTGCTTTCTTGAGTCTCTAATACATCAGGAAACGTGAGTGTGCTGAGAACAAAAGAACGGTGTTTCCTACACATAGGGGCCATATCTAGTTCAACACTGCTTCTGAAACTGACACAAAACACACGTCCTGTCACATCCAATGCTTTTTAATTAAGAGCAAGAAACGGGTGAGCTTTGTGTACGTTGTAGTTCTTTTGACCTGTAAAGTAACTGCCCTTACCTGAAACGAAGTCTTGCTTGTAGGAAGACTCAGAGAATGGGACTTAACTCCATTTCTGAAGTGAAACACACAGCAGAGTTCCCATCCAGGGATCACACTCTGGTTTAGAGCAAGAAGCACACTCTTGCTTTCTAGAGTCTCTAAGACAGCAGGAAACGTGAGTGTGCTGAGAGCAAAAGAACGGTGTTTACTACACATACAGACGATATCTAGTCCAACTCTGCTTCTGAAACTGATACAAAGCACTGGTCCTCTAACATCCAATGCTTGTCATTTAAGATGAGAAACGTGTGAGCTTCATGAACGATGTAGTTCGTTTGAGCTGAAAAGTGCCTGCCCTTACCTGACATGAAGTCTTGCTTGTAGGAAGACTCAGAGCCTGGGATTTAACTCCATTTCTGAAGGAAAAGACACAGCATAGTTCTCATCCATGGATCACATTCTGCTTTAGAGCTATTCGCACGCTCTTGCTTTCTAGAGTCTCTAATACAGCAGGAAACTTGAGTGTGCTCAGAACAAATGAACGGTGTTTCCTACATATACGTACCATATCTAGTCCAACCCTGCTTCTGAAACTGATACAAAGTACTGGTCCTCTAACATCCAATGCTTGTCATTTAAGATAAGAAACCTGTGAGCTTCGTGAATGATGTAGTTCGCTTGAGCTGTAAAGTAACTGCCTTTTCCTGAAATGAAGTCTTGCATGTAGGAAGACTCAGAGCCTGGGATTTAACTCCATTTCTGAAGTGAAACACTCAGCAGAGTTCCCATCCATAGATCACACTCTGCTTTAGAGAAAGAAGCACGCACTTGCTTTCTAGAGTCTCTAAGACAGCAGGAAACGTGAGTGTCCTGAGAGCAAAAGAACGGTGTTTCCTACACATACAGACAACATCTAGTCCAAATCTGCTTCTGAAACTACAACAAAGCACAGGTCCTCTAACAACGAACGCATGTCATTTAGGATGAGAAACCTGTGAGCTTCGTGAACGATGTAGTTCGATTGAGCTGTAAAGTAACTGCCCTTTCCTGAAACTAAGTCTTGATTGTATGAAGACTCAGAGCCAGGGATTTAATTCCATTTCTGAAGTGAAACACACAGCAGTGTTCTCATCCATTTGTCACATTTTGCTTTAGATAAGAAGCATGCTCTTGCTTTCTAGAGTCTCTAAG
The DNA here is from genome assembly GCA_949786385.1 of Onychomys leucogaster. NCBI lineage: Eukaryota > Metazoa > Chordata > Mammalia > Rodentia > Cricetidae > Onychomys > Onychomys leucogaster. Next base: position 210,171 of record CATKUP010000109.1, read on the forward strand.
GCAAAGGAAACGTGAGTGTGCTGAGAAAAACAGAACGGTGTTTCCTACCCACACGTACCATATCTAGTCCAACCCTGCTTCTGAAACTGATAAAAAGTACTGGTCCGCTAACATCCAATGCTTATCATTTAAGATGAGAAACGTGTGAGCTTCGTGAACGATGTAGTTCGTTTGAGCTGAAAAGTGCCTGCCCTTACCTGAAATGAAGTCTTGCTTGTAGGAAAACACAGAGCCTGGGATTTAACTCCATTTCTGAAGGGAAAGAACCAGCATTGTTCTCATCCATGGATCACATTTTGCTTTAGAGCTATTAGCACGCTCTTGCTTCTAGAGTCTCTAAGACAGCAGGATACGTGAGTGTGCTGAGAACAACAGAACGGTGTTTCCTACACATACGGACCATATCTAGTCCAACTCTGCTTCTGAAACTACAACAAAGCACTGGTCTTCTAACATCAAATGCTTATCAGTTAAGATGAGAAACGTTGAGCTTCGTGAATGATGTAGTTCGCTTGAGCTGTAAAGTAACTGCCCTTTCCTGAAATGAAGTCTTGATTGTAGGAAGACTCAGAGAATGGGATTTAACTCCATTTCTGAAGTGAAACACACAGCAGAGTTCTCATCCATTGATCACACTCTGCTTTAGAGCAAGAAGCACGCTCTTGCTTTCTAGATTCTCTAAGAGAGCAGGATACGTGAGTGTGCTGAGAGCAAAAGAACGGTGTTTACTACACATACAGACGATATCTAGTCCAACTCTGCTTCTGAAACTGATACAAAGCACTGGTCCTCTAACATCCAATGCTTGTCAGTTAGGATGAGAAACGTGTGAGCTTCATGAACGATGTAGTTCGTTTGAGCTGAAAAGTGCCTGCCCTTACCTGACATGAAGTCTTGCTTGTAGGAAGACTCAGAGCCTGGGATTTAACTCCATTTCTGAAGGGAAAGACACACCATAGTTCTCATCCATGGATCACATTCTGCTTTAGAGCTATTAGCACGCTCTTGCTTTCTAGAGTCTCTAATACAGCAGGAAACTTGAGTGTGCTCAGAACAAATGAACGGTTTTTCCTACATATACGGACCATATCTAGTTCAACTCTGCTTCTGAAACTGCAACAAACCACAGGTCCTGTAACATCCAATGCTTGTCATTTAAGATAAGAAACGTGTGAGCTTCGTGAATGATGTAGTTCGCTTGAGCTGTAAAGTAACTGCCCTTTCCTGAAATGAAGTCTTGATTGTAGGAAGACTCAGAGAATGGGATTTAACTCCATTTCTGAAGGGAAACACACAGCATAGTTCTCATCCATCGATCACCCTCTGCTTTAGAGCAAGAAGCACACTCTTGCTTTCTTGAGTCTCTAATACATCAGGAAACGTGAGTGTGCTGAGAACAAAAGAACGGTGTTTCCTACACATAGGGGCCATATCTAGTTCCACACTGCTTCTGAAACTGACACAAAACACAGGTTCTGTCACATCCAATGCTTTTTAATTAAGAACAAGAAACGTGTGAGCTTCGTGTACGTTGTAGTTCTTTTGACCTGTAAAGTAATTGCCCTTACCTTAATCGAAGTCTTACTTGTAGGAAGACTCAGAGCCTGGGATTTAACTCCAATTCTGTAGTGAACAACACAGCAGAGTTCCCACCCAATTATCACACTCTGCTTTAGAGCAAGAAGCACGCTCTTGCTTTCTAGATTCTCTAAGACAGCAGGATAAGTGAGTGTGCTGAGAACAACAGAACGGTGTTTCCTACACATATGGACCATATCTAGTCCAACTCTGCTTCTGAAACTGATACAAAGCACTGGTCCTCTACCATCCAATGCTTGTAAGTTAAGATGAGAAACGTGTGAGCTTCGTGAATTATGTAGTTCGCTTGAGCTGTAAAGTAACTGCCCTTTCCTGAAACGAAGTCTTGATTGTAGGAAGACTCAGAGAATGGGATTTAAGTCCATTTCTGAAGTCAAACACACAGCAGAGTTCCCATCCAGGGATCACACTCTGCTTTAGAGCAAGAAGCACACTCTTGCTTTCTAGAGTCTCTAAGACAGCAGGAAACGTGAGTGTGCTGAGAGCAAAAGAACGGTGTTTACTACACATACAGACGATATCTAGTCCAACTCTGCTTCTGAAACTGATACAAAGCACTGGTCCTCTAACATCCAATGCTTGTCAGTTAGGATGAGAAACGTGTGAGCTTCATGAACGATGTAGTTCGTTTGAGCTCAAAAGTGCCTGCCCTTACCTGACATGAAATCTTGCTTGTAGGAAGACTCAAAGCCTGGGATTTAACTCCATTTCTGAAGGGAAAGACACACCATAGTTCTCATCCATGGATCACATTCTGCTTTAGAGCTATTAGCACGCTCTTGCTTTCTAGAGTCTCTAATACAGCAGGAAACTTGAGTGTGCTCAGAACAAATGAACGGTGTTTCCTACATATACGGACCATATCTAGTTCAACTCTGCTTCTGAAACTGCAACAAACCACAGGTCCTCTAACATCCAATGCTTGTCAGTTAAGATAAGAAACCTGTGAGCTTCATGAATGATGTAGTTCGCTTGAGCTGTAAAGTAACTGCCTTTTCCTGAAATGAAGTCTTGCATGTAGGAAGACTCAGAGCCTGGGATTTAACTCAATTTCTGAAGTGAAACACTCAGCAGAGTTCCCATCCATAGATCACACTCTGCTTTAGAGAAAGAAGCACGCACTTGCTTTCTAGAGTCTCTAAGACAGCAGGAAACGTGAGTGTCCTGAGAGCAAAAGAACGGTGTTTCATACATACAGACAACATCTAGTCCAACTCTGCTTCTGAAACTACAACAAATCACAGGTCCTCTAACACCCAACGCATGTCATTTAGGATGAGAAACCTGTGAGCTTCGTGAACGATGTAGTTCGATTGAGCTGTAAAGTAACTGCCCTTTCCTGAAACTAAGTCTTGATTGTATGAAGACTCAGAGCCAGGGATTTAATTCCATTTCTGAAGTGAAACACACAGCAGAGTTCTCATCCATTTATCACATTTTGCTTTAGATAAGAAGCATGCTCTTGCTTTCTAGAGTCTCTAAGGCAAAGGAAACGTGAGTGTGCTGAGGAAAACAGAACGGTGTTTCCTACCCACACGTACCATATCTAGTCCAACCCTGCTTCTGAAACTGATACAAAGTACTGGTCCTCTAACATCCAATGCTTGTCATTTAAGATGAGAAACGTGTGAGCTTCGTGAACGATGTAGTTCGTTTGAGCTGAAAAGTGCCTGCCCTTACCTGAAATGAAGTCTTTCTTGTAGGAAAACACAGAGCCTGGGATTTAACTCCATTTCTGAAGGGAAAGAACCAGGATTGTTCTCATCCATGGATCACATTCTGCTTTAGAGCTATTAGCACGCTCTTGCTTCTAGAGTCTCTAAGACAGCAGGATACGTGAGTGTGCTGAGAACAACAGAACGGTGTTTCCTACACATACGGACCATATCTAGTCCAATTCTGCTTCTGAAACTACAACAAAGCACTGGTCTTCTAACATCAAATGCTTATCAGTTAAGATGAGAAACGTTGAGCTTCGTGAATGATGTTGTTCATTTTAGCTGAAAAGTGACTTCCCTTACCTGAAACGAAGTCTTGCTTGTAGGAAGACACAGAGCCTGGGATTTAACTCCATTTCTGAAGTGAAACACACAGCAGAGTTCTCATCCATTGATCACACTCTGCTTTAGAGCAAGAAGCACGCTCTTGCTTTCTAGATTCTCTAAGAGAACAGGATACGTGAGTGTGCTGAGAGCAAAAGAACGGTGTTTACTACACATACAGACGATATCTAGTCCAACTCTGCTTCTGAATCTGATACAAAGCACTGGTCCTCTAACATCCAATGCTTGTCAGTTAGGATGAGAAACGTGTGAGCTTCATGAACGATGTAGTTCGTTTGAGCTGAAAAGTGCCTGCCCTTACCTGACATGAAGTCTTGCTTGTAGGAAGACTCAGAGCCTGGGATTTAACTCCATTTCTGAAGTGAAAGACACACCATAGTTCTCATCCATGGATCACATTCTGCTTTAGAGCTATTAGCACGCTCTTGCTTTCTAGAGTCTCTAATACAGCAGGAAACTTGAGTGTGCTCAGAACAAATGAACGGTGTTTCCTACATATACGTACCATATCTAGTCCAACCCTGCTTCTGAAACTGATACAAAGTACTGGTCCTCTAACATCCAATGCTTGTCATTTAAGATGAGAAACGTGTGAGCTTCATAAACGATGTAGTTCGTTTGAGCTGAAAAGTGCCTGCCCTTACCTGAAATGAAGTCTTGCTTGTAGGAAGACACAGAGCCTGTAATTTAACTCTATTTCTGAAGTGAAACACACAGCAGAGTTCTCATCCATTGATCACACTCTGCTTTAGAGCAAGAAGCACACTCTTGCTTTCTAGAGTCTCTAAGACAGCAGGATACATGAGTGTGCTGAGAACAACAGAACGGTGTTTCCTACACATATGGACCATATGTAGTCCAACTCTGCTTCTGAAACTGATACAAAGCACTGGTCTTCTAACATCAAATGCTTGTCAGTTAAGATGAGAAACGTTGAGCTTCGTGAATGATGTAGTTCGTTTTAGCTGAAAAGTGACTTCCCTTACCTGAAACGAAGTCTTGCTTGTAGGAAGACACAGAGCCTGGGATTTAACTCCATTTCTGAAGTGAAACACACAGCAGAGTTCTCATCCATTGATCACACTCTGCTTTAGAGCAAGAAGCACGCTCTTGCTTTCTACAGTCTCTAAGAGAGCAAGATACGTGAGTGTGCTTAGAACAACTGAACGGTGTTTCCTACACATACGGACCATATCTAGACCAACTCTGCTTCTGAAACTGATACAAAGCACTGGTCCTCTAACATCCAATGCTTGTCAGGGAAGATGAGAAACGTTGAGCTTCGTGAATGATGTAGTTCGTTTTAGCTGAAAAGTGACTTCCCTTACCTTAAACGAAGTCTTGCTTGTAGGAAGACACAGAGCCTGGGATTTAACTCCATTTCTGAAGCGAAACACACAGCAGAGTTCTCATCCATTGATCACACTCTGCTTTAGAGCAAGAAGCACGCTCTTGCTTTCTAGAGTCTCTAAGACAGCAGGATACGTGAGTGTGCTGAGAACAACAGAACGGTGTTTCCTACACATACGGACCATATCTAGTCCAAATCTGCTTCTGAAACTACAACAAAGCACAGGTCCTCTAACACCCAACGCATGTCATTTAGGATGAGAAACCTGTGAGCTTCGTGAACGATGTAGTTCGATTGAGCTGTAAAGTAACTGCCCTTTCCTAAAATTAAGTCTTGATTGTATGAAGACTCAGAGCCAGGGATTTAATTCAATTTCTGAAGTGAAACACACAGCAGAGTTGTCATCCATTTATCACATTCTGCTTTAGATAAGAAGCATGCTCTTGCTTTCTAGAGTCTCTAAGGCAAAGGAAACGTGAGTGTGCTGAGGAAAACAGAACGGTGTTTCCTACCCACACGTACCATATCTAGTCCAACCCTGCTTCTGAAACTGATACAAAGTACTGGTCCTCTAACATCCAATGCTTGTCATTTAAGATGAGAAACGTGTGAGCTTCGTGAACGATGTAGTTCGTTTGAGCTGAAAAGTGCCTGACCTTACCTGAAATGAAGTCTTGCTTGTAGGAAAACACAGAGCCTGGGATTTAACTCCATTTCTGAAGGGAAAGAACCAGCATTGTTCTCATCCCTGGATCACATTTTGCTTTAGAGCTATTAGCACGCTCTTGCTTCTAGAGTCTCTAAGACAGCAGGATAGGTGAGTGTGCTGAGAACAACAGAACGGTGTTTCCTACACATACGGACCATATCTAGTCCAACTCTGCTTCTGAAACTACAACAAAGCACTGGTCTTCTAACATCAAATGCTTATCAGTTAAGATGAGAAACGTTGAGCTTCGTGAATGATGTATTTCGTTTTAGCTGAAAAGTGACTTCCCTTACCTGAAACGAAGTCTTGCTTGTAGGAAGACACAGAGCCTGGGATTTAACTCCATTTCTGAAGTGAAACACACAGCAGAGTTCTCATCCATTGATCACACTCTGCTTTAGAGCAAGAAGCACGCTCTTGCTTTCTAGATTCTCTAAGAGAGCAGGATACGTGAGTGTGCTGAGAGCAAAAGAACGGTGTTTACTACACATACAGACGATATCTAGTCCAACTCTGCTTCTGAAACTGATACAAAGCACTGGTCCTCTAACATCCAATGCTTGTCAGTTAGGATGAGAAACGTGTGAGCTTCATGAACGATGTAGTTCGTTTGAGCTGAAAAGTGCCTGCCCTTACCTGACATGAATTCTTGCTTGTAGGAAGACTCAGAGCCTGGGATTTAACTCCATTTCTGAAGGGAAAGACACACCATAGTTCTCATCCATGGATCACATTCTGCTTTAGAGCTATTAGCACGCTCTTGCTTTCTAGAGTCTCTAATACAGCAGGAAACTTGAGTGTGCTCAGAACAAATGAACGGTGTTTCCTACATATACGGACCATATCTAGTTCAACTCTGCTTCTGAAACTGCAACAAACCACAGGTCCTGCAACATCCAATGCTTGTCATTTAAGATAAGAAACGTGTGAGCTTCGTGAATGATGTAGTTCGCTTGAGCTGTAAAGTAACTGCCCTTTCCTGAAATGAAGTCTTGATTGTAGGAAGACTCAGAGAATGGGATTTAACTCCATTTCTGAAGGGAAACACACAGCATAGTTCTCATCCATCGATCACCCTCTGCTTTAGAGCAAGAAGCACACTCTTGCTTTCTTGAGTCTCTAATACATCAGGAAACGTGAGTGTGCTGAGAACAAAAGAACGGTGTTTCCTACACATAGGGGCCATATCTAGTTCCACACTGCTTCTGAAACTGACACAAAACACAGGTTCTGTCACATCCAATGCTTTTTAATTAAGAGCAAGAAACGTGTGAGCTTCGTGTACGTTGTAGTTCTTTTGACCTGTAAAGTAACTGCCCTTACCTTAATCGAAGTCTTACTTGTAGGAAGACTCAGAGCCTGGGATTTAACTCCAATTCTGTAGTGAACAACACAGCAGAGTTCCCACCCAATTATCACACTCTGCTTTAGAGCAAGAAGCACGCTCTTGCTTTCTAGATTCTCTAAGACAGCAGGATAAGTGAGTGTGCTGAGAACAACAGAACGGTGTTTCCTACACATATGGACCATATCTAGTCCAACTCTGCTTCTGAAACTGATACAAAGCACTGGTCCTCTACCATCCAATGCTTGTAAGTTAAGATGAGAAACGTGTGAGCTTCGTGAATTATGTAGTTCGCTTGAGCTGTAAAGTAACTGCCCTTTCCTGAAACGAAGTCTTGATTGTAGGAAGACTCAGAGAATGGGATTTAACTCCATTTCTGAAGTGAAACACACAGCAGAGTTCCCATCCAGGGATCACACTCTGCTTTAGAGCAAGAAGCACACTCTTGCTTTCTAGAGTCTCTAAGACAGCAGGAAACGTGAGTGTGCTGAGAGCAAAAGAACGGTGTTTACTACACATACAGACGATATCTAGTCCAACTCTGCTTCTGAAACTGATACAAAGCACTGGTCCTCTAACATCCAATGCTTGTCAGTTAGGATGAGAAACGTGTGAGCTTCATGAACGATGTAGTTCGTTTGAGCTCAAAAGTGCCTGCCCTTACCTGACATGAAATCTTGCTTGTAGGAAGACTCAAAGCCTGGGATTTAACTCCATTTCTGAAGGGAAAGACACACCATAGTTCTCATCCATGGATCACATTCTGCTTTAGAGCTATTAGCACGCTCTTGCTTTCTAGAGTCTCTAATACAGCAGGAAACTTGAGTGTGCTCAGAACAAATGAACGGTGTTTCCTACATATACGGACCATATCTAGTTCAACTCTGCTTCTGAAACTGCAACAAACCACAGGTCCTCTAACATCCAATGCTTGTCAGTTAAGATAAGAAACCTGTGAGCTTCATGAATGATGTAGTTCGCTTGAGCTGTAAAGTAACTGCCTTTTCCTGAAATGAAGTCTTGCATGTAGGAAGACTCAGAGCCTGGGATTTAACTCCATTTCTGAAGTGAAACACTCAGCAGGGTTCCCATCCATAGATCACACTCTGCTTTAGAGAAAGAAGCACGCACTTGCTTTCTAGAGTCTCTAAGACAGCAGGAAACGTGAGTGTTCTGAGAGCAAAAGAACGGTGTTTCCTACACATACAGACAACATCTAGTCCAACTCTGCTTCTGAAACTACAACAAATCACAGGTCCTCTAACACCCAACGCATGTCATTTAGGATGAGAAACCTGTGAGCTTCGTGAACGATGTAGTTCGATTGAGCTGTAAAGTAACTGCCCTTTCCTGAAACTAAGTCTTGATTGTATGAAGACTCAGAGCCAGGGATTTAATTCCATTTCTGAAATGAAACACACAGCAGAGTTCTCATCCATTTATCACATTTTGCTTTAGATAAGAAGCATGCTCTTGCTTTCTAGAGTCTCTAAGGCAAAGGAAACGTGAGTGTGCTGAGGAAAACAGAACGGTGTTTCCTACCCACACGTACCATATCTAGTCCAACCCTGCTTCTGAAACTGATACAAAGTACTGGTCCTCTAACATCCAATGCTTGTCATTTAAGATGAGAAACGTGTGAGCTTCGTGAACAATGTAGTTCGTTTGAGCTGAAAAGTGCCTGCCCTTACCTGAAATGAAGTCTTTCTTGTAGGAAAACACAGAGCCTGGGATTTAACTCCATTTCTGAAGGGAAAGAACCAGGATTGTTCTCATCCATGGATCACATTCTGCTTTAGAGCTATTAGCACGCTCTTGCTTCTAGAGTCTCTAAGACAGCAGGATACGTGAGTGTGCTGAGAACAACAGAACGGTGTTTCCTACACATACGGACCATATCTAGTCCAACTCTGCTTCTGAAACTACAACAAAGCACTGGTCTTCTAACATCAAATGCTTATCAGTTAAGATGAGAAACGTTGAGCTTCGTGAATGATGTAGTTCGTTTTAGCTGAAAAGTGACTTCCCTTACCTGAAACGAGTCTTGCTTGTAGGAAGACACAGAGCCTGGGATTTAACTCCATTTCTGAAGTGAAACACACAGCAGAGTTCTCATCCATTGATCACACTCTGCTTTAGAGCAAGAAGCACGCTCTTGCTTTCTAGATTCTCTAAGAGAACAGGATACGTGAGTGTGCTGAGAGCAAAAGAACGGTGTTTACTACACATACAGACGATATCTAGTCCAACTCTGCTTCTGAAACTGATACAAAGCACTGGTCCTCTAACATCCAATGCTTGTCAGTTAGGATGAGAAACGTGTGAGCTTCATGAACGATGTAGTTCGTTTGAGCTGAAAAGTGCCTGCCCTTACCTGACATGAAGTCTTGCTTGTAGGAAGACTCAGAGCCTGGGATTTAACTCCATTTCTGAAGGGAAAGACACACCATAGTTCTCATCCATGGATCACATTCTGCTTTAGAGCTATTAGCACGCTTTTGCTTTCTAGAGTCTCTAATACAGCAGGAAACTTGAGTGTGCTCAGAACAAATGAACGGTGTTTCCTACATATACGTACCATATCTAGTCCAACCCTGCTTCTGAAACTGATACAAAGTACTGGTCCTCTAACATCCAATGCTTGTCATTTAAGATGAGAAACGTGTGAGCTTCATAAACGATGTAGTTCGTTTGAGCTGAAAAGTGCCTGCCCTTACCTGAAATGAAGTCTTGCTTGTAGGAAGACACAGAGCCTGTAATTTAACTCTATTTCTGAAGTGAAACGCACAGCAGAGTTCTCATCCATTGATCACACTCTGCTTTAGAGCAAGAAGCACACTCTTGCTTTCTAGAGTCTCTAAGACAGCAGGATACATGAGTGTGCTGAGAACAACAGAACGGTGTTTCCTACACATATGGACCATATGTAGTCCAACTCTGCTTCTGAAACTGATACAAAGCACTGGTCTTCTAACATCAAATGCTTGTCAGTTAAGATGAGAAACGTTGAGCTTCGTGAATGATGTAGTTCGTTTTAGCTGAAAAGTGACTTCCCTTACCTGAAACGAAGTCTTGCTTGTAGGAAGACACAGAGCCTGGGATTTAACTCCATTTCTGAAGTGAAACACACAGCAGAGTTCTCATCCATTGATCACACTCTGCTTTAGAGCAAGAAGCACGCTCTTGCTTTTTAGAGTCTCTAAGAGATCAAGATACGTGAGTGTGCTTAGAACAACTGAACGGTGTTTCCTACACATACGGACCATATCTAGACCAACTCTGCTTCTGAAACTGATACAAAGCACTGGTCCTCTAACATCCAATGCTTGTCAGGGAAGATGAGAAACGTTGAGCTTCGTGAATGATGTAGTTCGTTTTAGCTGAAAAGTTACTTCCCTTACCTTAAACGAAGTCTTGCTTGTAGGAAGACACAGAGCCTGGGATTTAACTCCATTTCTGAAGCGAAACACACAGCAGAGTTCTCATCCATTGATCACACTCTGCTTTAGAGCAAGAAGCACGCTCTTGCTTTCTAGAGTCTCTAAGACAGCAGGATACGTGAGTGTGCTGAGAACAACAGAACGGTGTTTCCTACACATACGGACCATATCTAGTCCAACTCTGCTTCTGAAACTACAACAAAGCACAGGTCCTCTAACACCCAACGCATGTCATTTAGGATGAGAAACCTGTGAGCTTCGTGAACGATGTAGTTCGATTGAGCTGTAAAGTAACTGCCCTTTCCTAAAATTAAGTCTTGATTGTATGAAGACTCAGAGCCAGGGATTTAATTCAATTTCTGAAGTGAAACACACAGCAGAGTTGTCATCCATTTATCACATTCTGCTTTAGATAAGAAGCATGCTCTTGCTTTCTAGAGTCTCTAAGGCAAAGGAAACGTGAGTGTGCTGAGGAAAACAGAACGGTGTTTCCTACCCATACGTACCATATCTAGTCCAAACATGCTTCTGAAACTGAAACAAAGTACTGGTCCTCTAACATCCAATGCTTGTCATTTAAGATGAGAAACATGTGAGCTTCATGAACGATGTAGATCATTTGAGCTGAAATGTGCCTGCCCTTACCTGGAACGAAGTCTTGCTTGTAGGAAGACACAGAGCCTGGGATTTAACTCCATTTCTGAAGGGAAAGACACAGCATAGTTCTCATCCATGGATCATACTCTGCTTCAGAGCTATTAGCATGCTCTTGCTTTCTAGAGTCTCTAATACAGCAGGAAACTTGAGTGTGCTCAGAACAAATGAACGGTTTTTCCTACATATACGGACCATATCTAGTTCAACTCTGCTTCTGAAACTGCAACAAACCACAGGTCCTGTAACATCCAATGCTTGTCATTTAAGATAAGAAACGTGTGAGCTTCGTGAATGATGTAGTTCGCTTGAGCTGTAAAGTAACTGCCCTTTCCTGAAATGAAGTCTTGATTGTAGGAAGACTCAGAGAATGGGATTTAACTCCATTTCTGAAGGGAAACACAACGCATAGTTCTCATCCATCGATCACCCTCTGCTTTAGAGCAAGAAGCACACTCTTGCTTTCTTGAGTCTCTAATACATCAGGAAACGTGAGTGTGCTGAGAACAAAAGAACGGTGTTTCCTACACATAGGGGCCATATCTAGTTCAACACTGCTTCTGAAACTGACACAAAACACACATCCTGTCACATCCAATACTTTTTAATTAAGAGCAAGAAACGGGTGAGCTTTGTGTACGTTGTAGTTCTTTTGACCTGTAAAGTAACTGCCCTTACCTGAAACGAAGTCTTGCTTGTAGGAAGACTCAGAGAATGGGACTTAACTCCATTTCTGAAGTGAAACACACAGCAGAGTTCCCATCCAGGGATCACACTCTGGTTTAGAGCAAGAAGCACACTCTTGCTTTCTAGAGTCTCTAAGACAGCAGGAAACGTGAGTGTGCTGAGAGCAAAAGAACGGTGTTTCCTACACATACAGACGATATCTAGTCCAACTCTGCTTCTGAAACTGATACAAAGCACTGGTCCTCTAACATCCAATGCTTGTCATTTAAGATGAGAAACGTGTGAGCTTCATGAACGATGTAGTTCGTTTGAGCTGAAAAGTGCCTGCCCTTACCTGACATGAAGTCTTGCTTGTAGGAAGACTCAGAGCCTGGGATTTAACTCCATTTCTGAAGGAAAAGACACAGCATAGTTCTCATCCATGGATCACATTCTGCTTTAGAGCTATTCGCACGCTCTTGCTTTCTAGAGTCTCTAATACAGCAGGAAACTTGAGTGTGCTCAGAACAAATGAACGGTGTTTCCTACATATACGGACCATATCTAGTTCAACACTGCTTCTGAAACTGCAACAAACCACAGGTCCTCTAACATCCAATGCTTGTCAGTTAAGATAAGAAACGTGTGAGCTTCGTGAATGATGTAGTTCGCTTGAGCTGTAAAGTAACTGCCCTTTCCTGAAATGAAGTCTTCCTTGTAGAAAGACTCAGAGCCTGGGATTTAACTCCATTTCTGAAGCGGAACACACAGCAGAGTTCTCATCCATTAGTCAAACTCTGCTTTAGAGCAAGAAACACACTCTTGCTTTCTAGAGTCTCTAATACAGCATGAAACGTGAGTGTGCTCAGAACAAAAGAACGGTGTTTCCTACACATATGGAGCATATCTAGTCCAACTCTTCTTCTGAAATTGATAATAAGCACAGGTCCTCTAACATCCAATGCTTGTCAGTTAAGATGAGAAACGTGTGAGCTTCTTGAACGATGTAGTTCGCTTGAGCTGAAAAGTAATTCCCCTTTCCTGAAACGAAGTCTTGCTTGTATGAAGACTCAGAGCCTGGGATTTAACTCCATATCTGAAGTGAAACACACAGCAGAGTTCTCATCCATTGATAACACTCTGGTTTAGAGCAAGAAGCATGCTCTTGCTTTCTAGAGTCTCTAAGACAGCAGGAAATTTGAGTGTGCTGAGAACAACAGAACGGTGTTTCATACACATATGGACCATATCTAGTCCAACTCTGCTTCGGAAACTGATACAAAGCACTGGTCCTCTAAAATCCAATGCTTGTCAGTTAAGATGAGAAATGTGTTGGCTTCGTGAACGATGTAGTTCGTTTGAGCTGAAAAGTGCCTGCCCTTACCTGAAATGAAGTCTTGCTTGTAGGAAAACACAGAGCCTGGGATTTAACTCCATTTCTGAAGGGAAAGAACCAGCATTGTTCTCATCCATGGATCACATTCTGCTTTAGAGCTATTAGCACGCTCTTGCTTCTAGAGTCTCTAACACAGCAGGATACGTGAGTGTGCTGAGAACCACAGAACGGTGTTTCCTACACATACGGACCATATCTAGTCCAACTCTGCTTCTGAAACTACAACAAAGCACTGGTCTTCTAACATCAAATGCTTATCACTTAAGATGAGAAACGTTGAGCTTCGTGAATGATGTAGTTCGTTTTAGCTGAAAAGTGACTTCCCTTACCTGAAACGAAGTCTTGCTTGTAGGAAGACACAGAGCCTGGGATTTAACTCCATTTCTGAAGTGAAACACACAGCAGAGTTCTCATCCATTGATCACACTCTGCTTTAGAGCAAGAAGCACGCTCTTGCTTTCTAGATTCTCTAAGAGAGCAGGATACGTGAGTGTGCTGAGAGCAAAAGAACGGTGTTTACTACACATACAGACGATATCTAGTCCAACTCTGCTTCTGAAACTGATACAAAGCACTGGTCCTCTAACATCCAATGCTTGTCAGTTAGGATGAGAAACGTGTGAGCTTCATGAACGATGTAGTTCGTTTGAGCTGGAAGTGCCTGCCCTTACCTGACATGAAGTCTTGCTTGTAGGAAGACTCAGAGCCTGGGATTTAACTCCATTTCTGAAGGGAAAGACACACCATAGTTCTCATCCATGGATCACATTCTGCTTTAGAGCTATTAGCACGCTCTTGCTTTCTAGAGTCTCTAATACAGCAGGAAACTTGAGTGTGCTCAGAACAAATGAACGGTGTTTCCTACATATACGTACCATATCTAGTCCAACCCTGCTTCTGAAACTGATACAAGTACTGGTCCTCTAACATCCAATGCTTGTCATTTAAGATGAGAAACGTGTGAGCTTCATAAACGATGTAGTTCGTTTGAGCTGAAAAGTGCCTGCCCTTACCTGAAATGAAGTCTTGCTTGTAGGAAGACACAGAGCCTGTAATTTAACTCTATTTCTGAAGTGAAACGCACAGCAGAGTTCTCATCCATTGATCACACTCTGCTTTAGAGCAAGAAGCACGCTCTTGCTTTCTAGAGTCTCTAAGACAGCAGGATACATGAGAGTGCTGAGAACAACAGAACGGTGTTTCCTACACATATGGACCATATGTAGTCCAACTCTGCTTCTGAAACTGATACAAAGCACTGGTCTTCTAACATCAAATGCTTGTCAGTTAAGATGAGAAACGTTGAGCTTCGTGAATGATGTAGTTGGTTTAGCTGAAAAGTGACTTCCCTTACCTGAAACGAAGTCTTGCTTGTAGGAAGACACAGAGCCTGGGATTTAACTCCATTTCTTAAGTGAAACACACAGCAGAGTTCTCATCCATTGATCACACTCTGCTTTAGAGCAAGAAGCACACTCTTGCTTTCTAGAGTCTCTAAGAGAGCAGGAAACGTGAGTGTGCTGAGAGCAAAAGAACGGTGTTTACTACACATACAGACGATATCTAGTCCAACTCTGCTTCTGAAACTGATACAAAGCACTGGTCCTCTAACATCCAATGCTTGTCACTTAAGATGAGAAACGTGTGAGCTTCATGAACGATGTAGTTCGTTTGAGCTGAAAAGTGCCTGCCCTTACCTGACATGAAGTCTTGCTTGTAGGAAGACTCAGAGCCTGGGATTTAACTCCATTTCTGAAGGAAAAGACACAGCATAGTTCTCATCCATGGATCACATTCTGCTTTAGAGCTATTCGCACGCTCTTGCTTTCTAGAGTCTCTAATACAGCAGGAAACTTGAGTGTGCTCAGAACAAATGAACGGTGTTTCCTACATATACGTACCATATCTAGTCCAACCCTGCTTCTGAAACTGATACAAAGTACTGGTCCTCTAACATCCAATGCTTGTCATTTAAGATGAGAAACATGTGAGCTTCATGAACGATGTAGTTCATTTGAGCTGAAAAGTGCCTGCCCTTACCTGGAACGAAGTCTTCCTTGTAGGAAGACACAGAGCCTGGGATTTAACTCCATTTCTGAAGGGAAAGACACAGCATAGTTCTCATCCATGGATCATACTCTGCTTTATAGCTATTAGCATGCTCTTGCTTTCTAGATTCTCTAATACAGCAGGAAACTTGAGTTTGCTCAGAACAAATGAACGGTTTTTCCTACATATATGGACCATATCTAGTTCAACTCTGCTTCTGAAACTGCAACAAACCACAGGTCCTGTAACATCCAATGCTTGTCATTTAAGATAAGAAACGTGTGAGCTTCGTGAATGATGATGTTCACTTGAGCTGTAAAGTAACTGCCCTTTCCTGAAATGAAGTCTTGATTGTAGGAAGACTCAGAGAATGGGATTTAACTCCATTTCTGAAGGGAAACACACAGCATAGTTCTCATCCATCGATCACCCTCTGCTTTAGAGCAAGAAGCACACTCTTGCTTTCTTGAGTCTCTAATACATCAGGAAACGTGAGTGTGCTGAGAACAAAAGAACGGTGTTTCCTACACATAGGGGCCATATCTAGTTCCACACTGCTTCTGAAACTGACACAAAACACAGGTCCTGTCACATCCAATGCTTTTTAATTAAGAGCAAGAAACGGGTGAGCTTTGTGTACGTTGTAGTTCTTTTGACCTGTAAAGTAACTGCCCTTACCTGAAACGAAGTCTTGCTTGTAGGAAGACTCAGAGAATTGGACTTAACTCCATTTCTGAAGTGAAACACACAGCAGAGTTCCCATCCAGGGATCACACTCTGGTTTAGAGCAAGAAGCACACTCTTGCTTTCTAGAGTCTCTAAGACAGCAGGAAACGTGAGTGTGCTGAGAGCAAAAGAACGGTGTTTACTACACATACAGACGATATCTAGTCCAACTCTGCTTCTGAAACTGATACAAAGCACTGGTCCTCTAACATCCAATGCTTGTCATTTAAGATGAGAAACGTGTGAGCTTCATGAACGATGTAGTTCGTTTGAGCTGAAAAGTGCCTGCCCTTACCTGACATGAAGTCTTGCTTGTAGGAAGACTCAGAGCCTGGGATTTAACTCCATTTCTGAAGGAAAAGACACAGCATAGTTCTCATCCATGGATCACATTCTGCTTTAGAGCTATTCGCACGCTCTTGCTTTCTAGAGTCTCTAATACAGCAGGAAACTTGAGTGTGCTCAGAACAAATGAACGGTGTTTCCTACATATACGGACCATATCTAGTTCAACTCTGCTTCTGAAACTGCAACAAACCACAGGTCCTCTAACATCCAATGCTTGTCAGTTAAGATGAGAAACGTGTGAGCTTCTTGAACGATGTAGTTCGCTTGAGCTGAAAAGTAATTCCCCTTTCCTGAAACGAAGTCTTGCTTGTATGAAGACTCAGAGCCTGGGATTTAACTCCATATCTGAAGTGAAACACACAGCAGAGTTCTCATCCATTGATAACACTCTGGTTTAGAGCAAGAAGCATGCTCTTGCTTTCTAGAGTCTCTAAGACAGCAGGAAATTTGAGTGTGCTGAGAACAACAGAACGGTGTTTCATACACATATGGACCATATCTAGTCCAACTCTGCTTCGGAAACTGATACAAAGCACTGGTCCTCTAAAATCCAATGCTTGTCAGTTAAGATGAGAAATGTGTTGGCTTCGTGAAAGTTGTAGTTTGTTTGAGCTGAAAAGTGACTTCCCTTACCTGAAACGACATCTTGCTTGTAGGAAGACACAGAGCCTGGGATATAACTCCATTTCTGAAGTGAAACGCACAGCAGATTTCTCATCAATTGATCATACTCTGCTTTAGAGCAAGAAGCACGCTCTTGCTTTCTAGAGTCTCTAATACAGCATGAAACGTGAGTGTGCTCAGCACAATAGAATGGTGTTTCCTACACATATGGACCATATCTAGTCCAACTCTGCTTCTGAAACTGATACAAAGCACTGGTCCTCTACCATCCAATGCTTGTCAATTAAGATGAGAAATGTGGGGGCTTCGTGAATGTTGTAGTTCGTTTGAGCTGAAAAGTGACTTCCCTTACCTGAAACGAAGTCTGGCTTGTAGGAATACACAGAGACTGGGATTTAACTCTATTTCTGAAGTGAAACACACAGCAGAGTTCTCATCCATTGATCACACTCTTCTTTAGAGCAAGAAGCCCGCTCTTGCTTTCTAGAGTCTCTAAGAGAGCAGGATACGTGAGTGTGCTGAGAACAACAGAACGGTGTTTCCTACACATACAGACCATATCTAGTCAAACTATGCTTCTGAAACTGTTACAAAGCACTGGTCCTCTAACATCCAATGCTTGTCAGGTAAGATGAGAAACGTTGAGCTTCGTGAAAGATGTAGTTCGTTTGAGCTGTAAAGTAACTGACCTTTCCTGAAACCAAGTCTTGCTTGTAGGGAGACTCAGAGCCTGGGATTTAATTACAATTCTGAAGTGAAACACACAGCAGAGTTCCCATCCATTTATCACATTCTGCTTTAGATAAGAAGCATGCTCTTGTTTTCTAGAGTCTCTAAGACAAAGGAAACGTGGCTGTGCTGAGAAAAACAGAATGGTGTTTCCTACACATACGTACCATATCTATTCCAACCCTGCTTCTGAAACTGATACAAAGTACTGGTCCTCTAACATCCAATGCTTGTCACTTACGATGAGAAACATGTGAGCTTCATGAATGATGTAGTTCGTTTGAGCTGAAAAGTGCCTGCCCTTACCTGGAATGAAGTCTTGCTTGTAGGAAGACACAGAGCCTGGGATTTAAGGCTATTTCTGAAGGAAAACACACAGCATAGTTCTCATCCACCGATCACACTATGCTTTAGAGCAAGAAGCACGCTCTTGCTTTCTAGAGTCTCTAAAACTGCAGGAACATGAGTGTGCTGAGAACAAAAGAACGGTGTTTCCTAAACATAGGGGCCATATCTAGTTCTAATCTGCTTCTGAAACTGAAAGAAACCACAGGTCCGCTAATATCCAATGCTTGTCAGGTAAGATGAGAAACGTGTGAGCTTCGTGAGTGATGTAGATCACCTGAGCTCTAAAGTAACTGCCCTTTCTTGAAACGAAGTCTTGCTTGTAGGAAGACTCAGAGCCTGGGATTTAACTCCATTTCTGAAGTGAAACACACAGCAGAGATCTCATACATTGCACACACTCTGCTTTAGAGCAAGAAGCACACTCTTGCTTTCTAGAGTCTCTAAGACAGCAGGATACGTGAGTGTGCTGAGAACAACAGAACGGTGTTTCCTACACATACGGACCATATCTAGTCCAACTCTGCTTCTGAAACTGATACAAAGCACTGGTCTTCTAACATCAAATGCTTGTCAGTTAAGATGAGAAACGTTGAGCTTCGTGAATGATGTAGTTCGTTTTAGCTGAAAAGTGACTTCCCTTACCTGAAACGAAGTCTTGCTTGTAGGAAGACACAGAGACTGGGATTTAACACTATTTCGGAAGTGAAACACACAGCAGAGTTCTCATCCATTGATCACACTCTGCTTTAGAGCAAGAAGCATGCTCTCGCTTTCTAGAGTCTCTAAGAGAGCAGGATACGTGAGTGTGCTGAGAACAAAAGAACGGTGTTTCCTACACATACAGACCATATCTAGTCAAACTATGCTTCTTAAACTGATACAAAGCACTGGTCCTCTAACATCCAATGCTTGTCAGGTAAGATGAGAAACGTTGAGCTTCGTGAATGATGTAGTTCGTTTTAGCTGAAAAGTGACATCCCTTACCTGGAACGAAGTCTTCCTTGTAGAAGACACAGAGCCTGGGATTTAACTCCATTTCTGAAGGGAAAGACAGAGCATAGTTCTCATCCATGGATCACATTCTGCTTTAGAGCTATTAGCACGCTCTTGCTTTCTAGAGTCTCTAATACAGCAGGAAACTTGAGTGTGCTCGGAACAAATGAACGGTGTTTCCTACATATACGGACCATATCTAGTTCAACTCTGCTTCTGAAACTGCAACAAACCACAGGTCCTGTAACATCCAATGCTTGTCAGTTAAGATAAGAAACGTGTGAGCTTCGTGAATGATGTAGTTCGCTTGAGCTGTAAAGTAACTGCCCTTTCCTGAAACGAAGTCTTGATTGTAGGAAGACTCAGAGAATGGGATTTAACTCCATTTCTGAAGTGAAACACACAGCAGAGTTCCCATCCAGGGATCACACTCTGCTTTAGAGCAAGAAGCACGCTCTTGCTTTCTCGAGTCTCTAAGACAACAGGAAACGTGAGTGTGCTGAGAGCAAAAGAACGGTGTTTCCTACACATACAAAAAATATCTAGTCCAACTCTGTCTCGGAAACTGATACAAAGCACTGGTCCTCTAACATCCAATGCTTCTCAGTTAAGATGTGAAATGTGTGAGCTTCATGAATGATGTAGTTCGTTTGAGCTAAAAATTGACTTCTCTTACCTGAAACGAAGTCATGCTTGTAGGAAGACACAGAGCCTGGGATTTAACTATATTTCTAAAGTGAAACACACAGCAGAGTTTTCGTCCATTGATCACACTCTTCTTTAGAGCAAGAAGCACGCTCTTGCTTTCTAGAGTCTCTAATACAGCATGAAACGTGAGTGTGCTCAGAACAAAAGAACGTTGTTTCCTACACATATGGACCATATCTAGTCAAACTCTGCTTCTGAAACTGATACAAAGCACTGGTCCTCTACCACACAATGCTTGTCAGTTAAGATGAGAAATGTGGGGGCTTCATGAATGTTGTAGTTCTTTTGAGCTGTAAAGTGACTTGCCTTACCTGAAACGAAGTCTTGCTTGTAGGAAGACACAGAGACTGGGATTTAACTCTATTTCTGAAGTGAAACACACAGCAGAGTTCTCATCCATCGATCACACTCTGCTTTAGAGCAAGAAGCCCGCTCTTGCTTTCTAGAGTCTCTAAAACTGCAGGAAACGTGAGTGTGCTGAGAACGAAAGAACGGTGTTTTCTAAACATAGGGGCCATATCTAGTTCTAATCTGCTTCTGAAACTGAAACAAACCACAGGTCCTCTAACATCCAATGCTTGTCAGGTAAGATGAGAAACGTGTGAGCTTCGTGAATGATGTAGATCACCTGAGCTGTAAAGTAACTGCCCTTTCTTGAAACGAAGTCTTGCTTGTAGGAAGACTCAGAGCCTGGGATTTAACTCCATTTCTGACGTGAAACACACAGCAGAGATCTCATCCATTGCACACACTCTGCTTTAGAGCAAGAAGCACGCTCTTGCTTTCTAGAGTCTCTAATACAGCAGGAAATTTGAGTGTGCTCAGAACAAAAGAACGGAGTTTCCCACACATACAGACCATATCTAGTCCAACTCTGCTTCTGAAACTGATACAAAGCACTGGTCCTCTAACATCCAATGCTTGTCAGTTAAGATGAGAAATGTGTGGGCTTCGTGAATGTTGTAGATCGTTTAAGCTGAAAAGTGACTTCCCTTACCTGAAACGAAGTCTTGTTTGTAGGAAGACACAGAGCCTGTAATTTAACTCTATTTCTGAAGTGAAACACACAGCAGAGTTCTCATCCATTGATCATACTCTGCATTAGAGCAAGAAGCACGCTCTTGCTTTCTAGAGTCTCTAACAGAGCAGGATACGTGAGTGTGCTGAGAACAACAGAACGGTGTTTCCTACACATACGGACCATATCTAGTCCAACTCTGCTTCTGAAACTGATACAAAGCACTGGTTTTCTAACATCAAATGCTTGTCAGTTAAGATGAGAAACGTTGAGCTTCGTGAATGATGTAGTTCCTTTTAGCTGAAAAGTGACTTCCCTTACCTGAAACGAAGTCTTGCTTGTAGCAAGACACAGAGCCTGGGATTTAACTCCATTTCTGAAGCGAAACATACAGCAGAGTTCTCATCCATTGATCATACTCTGCTTTAGAGCAAGAAGCACACTCTTGCTTTCTAGAGTCTCTAATACAGCATGAAACGTGAGTGTGCTCAGAACAAAAGAACGGTGTTTCCTAAACATATGGACCATATCTAGTCCAACTCTGCTTCTGAAACTGATACAAAGCACTGGTCCTCTACCATCCAATGTTTGTCAGTTAAGATGAGAAATGTGTGGGCGTCGTGAATGTTGTAGTTCGTTTGACCTGAAAAGTGACTTCCCTTACCTGAAACGAAGTCTTGCTTGTAGGAAGACACAGAGACTGGGATTTAACTCTATTTCTGAAGTGAAACACACAGCAGAGTTCTCATCCATTGATCACACTCTGCTTTAGAGCAAGAAGCACACTCTTGCTTTCTAGAGTCTCTAAGAGAGCAGGATACTTGAGTGTGCTGAGAACAACAGAACGGTGTTTCCTACACATACAGACCATATCTAGTCAAACTATGCTTCTGAAACTGATACAAATCACTGGCCCTCTAACATCCAATGCTTGTCAGTTAAGATGAGAAATGTGTGGGCTTCGTGAATGTTGTAGTTTGTTTGAGCTGAAAAGTGACTTCCCTTACCTTAAATGACGTCTTGCTTTTAGGAAGACATAGAGCCTGGGATTTAACTCCATTTCTGAAGCGAAACACACAGCAGAGTTCTCATCCATTGATCATACTCTGCTTTAGAGCAAGAAGCACGCTCTTGCTTTCTAGAGTCTCTAATACAGCATGAAACGTGAGTGTGCTCAGAACAAAAGAATGGTGTTTCCTACACATATGGACCATATATAATCCAACTCTGCTTCTGAAACTGATACAAAGCACTGGTGCTCTACCATCCAATGCTTGTCAGTTAAGATGAGAAATGCGTGAGCTTTGTGAACGATGTAGTTCCTTTGAGCTGTAAAGTAACTGCCCTTTCCTGAAACCAAGTCTTGCTTGTAGGAAGACTCAGAGCCAGGGATTTAATTCCAATTCTGAAATGAAACACACAGCAGAGTTCCCATCCATTTATCACATTCTGCTTTAGATAAGAAGCATGCTCTTGCTTTCTAGAGTCTCTAAGACAGAGGAAACATGACTGTGCTGAGAAAAACAGAACGGTGTTTCCTACACATACGTACCATATCTAGTCCAACCCTGCTTCTGAAACTAATACAAAGTACTGGTCCTCTAGCATCCAATGCTTGTCATTTAAGATGAGAAATGTGTGAGCTTCATGAATGATGTAGTTCGTTTGAGCTGAAAAGTGCCTACCCTTACCTGGAACGAAGTCTTGCTTGTAGGAAGACACAGAGCCTGGGATTTAACTCCATTTCTGAAGGGAAACACACAGCATAGTTCTCATCCATCGATCACACTCTGCTTTAGAGCAAGAAGCATGCTCTTGCTTTCTAGAGTCTCTAAAACTGCAGGAAACGTGAGTGTGCTGAGAACGAAAGAACGGTGTTTCCTAAACATAGGGGCCATATCTAGTTCTAATCTGCTTCTGAAACTGAAACAAACCACAGGTCTTCTAACATCCAATGCTTGTCAGGTAAGATGAGAAATGTGTGAGCTTCGTGAATAATGTAGATCACCTGAGCTGTAATGTAACTGCCCTTTCTTGAAACGAAGTCTTGCTTGTAGGAAGACTCAGAGCCTGGTATTTAACTCCATTTCTGAAGTGAAACACACAGCATAGATCTCATCCATTGCACACACTCTGCTTTAGAGCAAGAAGCACGCTCTTGCTTTCTATAGTCTCTAATACAGCAGGAAATTTGAGTGTGCTCAGAACAAAAGAACGGAGTTTCCCACACATACAGACCATATCTAGTCCAACTCTGCTTCTGAAACTGATACAAAGCACTGGTCCTCTAACATTCAATGCTTGTCAGTTAAGATGAGAAATATGTGGGCTTCGTGAATATTGTAGATCGTTTAAGCTGAAAAGTGACTTCCCTTAGCTGAAACGAAGTCTTGCTTGTAGGAAGACACAGAGACTGGGATTTAACTCTATTTTGGAAGTGAAACACACAGCAGAGTTCTCATCCATTGATCACACTCTGCTTTAGAGCAAGAAGCACGCTCTTGCTTTCTAGAGTCTCTAAGAGAGCAGGATACGTGAGTGTGCTGAGAACAACAGAACGGTGTTTCCTACACATACAGACCATATCTAGTCAAACTATGCTTCTGAAACTGATACAAAGCACTGGTTCTCTAACATCCAATGCTTGTCAGGTAAGATGAGAAACGTTGAGCTTCGTGAATGATGTAGTTCGTTTTAGCTGAAAAGTGACTTCCCTTACCTGGAACGAAGTCTTCCTTGTAGGAAGACACAGAGCCTGGGATTTAACTCCATTTCTGAAGTGAAACACACAGCAGAGTTCTCATCCATTGATCACACTCTGCTTTAGAGCAAGAAGCACGCTCTTGCTTTCTAGAGTCTCTAATACAGCATGAAACGTGAGTGTGCTCAGAACAAAAGAACGTTGTTTCCTACACATATGGACCATATCTAGTCCAACTCTGCTTCTGAAACTGATACAAAGCACTGGTCCTCTACCATCCAATGCTTGTCAGTTAAGATGAGAAATGTGGGGGCTTCGAGAATGTTGTAGTTCGTTTGAGCTGAAAAGTGACTTCCCTTACCTGAAAAGAAGTCTTGCTTGTAGGAAGACACAGAGACTTGGATTTAACTCTATTTCTGAAGAGAAACACACAGCAGAGTTCTCATCCATTGATCATACTCTGCTTTAGAGCAAGAAGCACGCTCTTGCTTTCTAGAGTCTCTAATACAGCATGAAACGTGAGTGTGCTCAGAACAAAGAACGGTGTTTCCTACACATATGGACCATATCTAGTCCAACTCTGCTTCTGAAACTGATACAAAGCACTGGTCCTCTACCATCCAATGCTTGTCAGTTAAGATGAGAAATGTGTTTGCTTCGTGAAAGTTGTAGTTTGTCTGATCTGTAAAGTGACTTCCCTTACCTGAAACGAAGTCTTGCTTGTAGGAAGACACAGAGACTGGGATTTAACTCTATTTCTGAAGTGAAACACACAGCAGAGTTCTCATCCATTGATCACACTCTGCTTTAGAGCAAGAAGCCCGCTCTTGCTTTCTAGAGTCTCTAAAACTACAGGAAACGTGAGTGTGCTGAGAACGAAAGAACGGTGTTTCCTAAACATAGGGGCCATATCTAGTTCTAATCTGCTTCTGAAACTGAAACAAACCACTGGTCCTCTAACATCCAATGCTTGTCAGGTAAGATGAGAAACGTGTGAGCTTCGTGAATGATGTAGATCACCTGAGCTGTAAAGTAACTGCCCTTTCTTGAAACGAAGTCTTGCTTGTAGGAAGACTCAGAGCCTGGGATTTAACTCCCTTTCTGAAGTGAAACACACAGCATAGATCTCATCCATTACACACACTCTACTTTAGAGCAAGAAGCATGCTCTTGCTTTCTAGAGTCTCTAAGACAGCAGGATACGTGAGTGTGCTGAGAACAACAGAACGGTGTTTCCTACACATACGGACCATATCTAGTCCAACTCTGCTTCTGAAACTGATACAAAGCACTGGTCTTCTAACATCAAATGCTTGTCAGGTAAGATGAGAAACGTTGAGCTTCGTGAACGATGTAGTTCGTTTGAGCTGTAAAGTAACCGCCCTTTCCTGAAACCAAGTCTTGCTTGTAGGAAGACTCAGAGCCAGGGATTTAAGTCCAATTCTGAAGTGAAACACACAGCAGGGTTCCCATCCATTTATCACATTCTGCTTTAGAGCAAGAAGCACGCTCTTGCTTTCTAGAGTCTCTAAGAGAGCAGGATACGTGAGTGTGCTGAGAACAACAGAACGGTGTTTCCTACACATACAGACCATATCTAGTCAAACTATGCTTCTGAAACTGATACAAAGCACTGGTCCTCTAACATCCAGTGCTTGTCAGGTAAGATGAGAAACGTTGAGCTTCGTGAATGATGTAGTACGTTTTAGCTGAAAAGTGACTTCCCTTACCTGGAACGAAGTCTTCCTGGTAGGAAGACACAGAGCCTGGGATTTAACTCCATTTCTGAAGGGAAAGACACAGCATAGTTCTCATCCATGGATCACATTCGGCTTTAGAGATATTAGCACGCTCTTGCTTTCTAGAGTCTCTAATACAGCAGGAAACTTGAGTGTGCTCAGAACAAATGAACGGTGTTTCCTACATATACGGACCATATCTAGTTCAACTCTGCTTCTGAAACTGCAACAAACCACAGGTCCTGTAACATCCAATGCTTGTCAGTTAAGATAAGAAACGTGTGAGCGTCGGGAATGATGTAGTTCGCTTGAGCTGTAAAGTAACTGCCCTTTCCTGAAACGAAGTCTTGATTGTAGGAAGACTCAGAGAATGGGATTTAACTCCATTTCTGAAGTGAAACACACAGCAGAGTTCCCATCCAGGGATCACACTCTGCTTTAGAGCAAGAAGCACGCTCTTGCTTTCTTGAGTCTCTAGGACAGCAGGAAACGTGAGTGTGCTGAGAGCAAAAGAACAGTGTTTCCTACACATACAGAAAATATCTAGTCCAACAATGTCTCGGAAACTGATACAAAGCACTGGTCCTCTAACATCCAATGCTTCTCAGTTAAGATGTGAAATGTGTGAGCTTCATGAATGATGTAGTTCTTTTGAGCTAAAAATTGACTTCTCTTACCTGAAACGAAGTCATGCTTGTAGGAAGACACAGAGCCTGGGATTTAACTATATTTCTAAAGTGAAACACACAGCAGAGTTTTCATCCATTGATCACACTCTGCTTTAGAGCAAGAAGCACGCTCTTGCTTTCTAGAGTCTCTAATACAGCATGAAACGTGAGTGTGCTCAGAACAAAAGAACGTTGTTTCCTACACATATGGACCATATCTAGTCCAACTCTGCTTCTGAAACTGATACAAAGCACTGGTCCTCTACCATCCAATGCTTGTCAGTTAAGATGAGAAATGTGGGGGCTTCATGAATGTTGTAGTTCGTTTGAGCTGAAAAGTGACTTCCCTTACCTTAAAAGAAGTCTTGCATGTAGGAAGACACAGAGCCTGGGATTTAACTCCATTTCTGAAGGGAAAGACACAGCATAGTTCTCATCCATGGATCACATTCGGCTTTAGAGATATTAGCACGCTCTTGCTTTCTAGAGTCTCTAATACAGCAGGAAACTTGAGTGTGCTCAGAACAAATGAACAGTGTTTCCTACATATACGTACCATACCTAGTCCAACCCTGCTTCTGAAACTGATACAAAGTACTGGTCCTCTAACATCCAATGCTTGTCATTTAAGATGAGAAATGTGTGAGCTTCATGAATGATGTAGTTCGTTTGAGCTGAAAAGTGCCTATCCTTACCTGGAACGAAGTCTTGCTTGTAGGTAGACACAGAGCCTGGGATTTAACTCCATTTCTGAAGGGAAACACACAGCATAGTTCTCATCCATCAATCACACTCTGCTTTAGAGCAAGAAGCACGCTCTTGCTTTCTAGAGTCTCTAAAACTGCAGGAAACGTGAGTGTGCTGAGAACGAAAGAACGGTGTTTCCTAAACATAGGGGCCATATCTAGTTCTAATCTGCTTCTGAAACTGAAACAAACCACAGGTCCTCTAACATCCAATGCTTGTCAGGTAAAATGAGAAACGTGTGAGCTTCGTGAATGATGTAGATCACCTGAGCTGTAAAGTAACTGCCCTTTCTTGAAACGAAGTCTTGCTTGTAGGAAGACTCAGAGCCTGGGATTTAACTCCATTTCTGAAGTGAAACACACAGCAGAGATCTCCTCCATTGCACACACTCTGCTTTAGAGCAAGAAGCACGCTCTTGCTTTCTAGAGTCTCTAATACAGCAGGAAATTTGAGTGTGCTCAGAACAAAAGAACGGAGTTTCCCACACATACAGACCATATCTAGTCCAACTCTGCTTCTGAAACTGATACAAAGCACTGGTCCTCTAACATCCAATGCTTGTCAGTTAAGATGAGAAATGTGTGGGCTTCGAGAATGTTGTAGTTCGTTTGACCTGAAAAGTGACTTCCCTTACCTGAAACGAAGTCTTGCTTGTAGGAAGACACAGAGACTGGGATTTTACTCTATTTCTGAAGTGAAACACACAGCAGAGTTCTCATCCATTGATCACACTCTGCTTTAGAGCAAGAAGCACACTCTTGCTTTCTAGAGTCTCTAAGAGAGCAGGATACCTGAGTGTGCTGAGAACAACAGAACGGTGTTTCCTACACATACAGACCATATCTAGTCAAACTATGCTACTGAAACTGATACAAATCACTGGTCCTCTAACATCCAATGCTTGTCAGTTAAGATGAGAAATGTGTGGGCTTTGTGAATGTTGTAGTTTGTTTGAGCTGAAAAGTGACTTCCCTTACCTTAAATGACGTCTTGCTTTTAGGAAGACACAGAGCCTGGGATTTAACTCCATTTCTGAAGCGAAACACACAGCAGAGTTCTCATCCATTGATCATACTCTGCTTTAGAGCAAGAAGCACGCTCTTGCTTTCTAGAGTCTCTAATACAGCATGAAATGTGAGTGTGCTCAGAACAAAAGAACGGTGTTTCCTACACATATGGACCATATCTAATCCAACTCTGCTTCTGAAACTGATACAAAGCACTGGTGCTCTACCATCCAATGCTTGTCAGTTAAGATGAGAAATGCGTGGGCTTTGTGAACGATGTAGTTCGTTTGAGCTGTAAAGTAACTGCCCTTTCCTGAAACCAAGTCTTGCTTGTAGGAAGACTCAGAGCCAGGGATTTAATTCCAATTCTGAAATGAAACACACAGCAGAGTTCCCATCCATTTATCACATTCTGCTTTAGATAAGAAGCATGCTCTTGCTTTCTAGAGTCTCTAAGACAGAGGAAACATGACTGTGCTGAGAAAAACAGAACGGTGTTTCCTACACATACGTACCATATCTAGTCCAACCCTGCTTCTGAAACTAATACAAAGTACTGGTCCTCTAGCATCCAATGCTTGTCATTTAAGATGAGAAATGTGTGAGCTTCATGAATGATGTAGTTCGTTTGAGCTGAAAAGTGCCTACCCTTACCTGGAACGAAGTCTTGCTTGTAGGAAGACACAGAGCCTAGGATTTAACTATATTTCTAAAGTGAAACACACAGCAGAGTTTTCATCCATTGATCACACTCTGCTTTAGAGCAAGAAGCACGCTCTTGCTTTCTAGAGTCTCTAATACAGCATGAAACGTGAGTGTGCTCAGAACAAAAGAACGTTGTTTCCTACACATATGGACCATATCTAGTCCAACTCTGCTTCTGAAACTGATACAAAGCACTGGTCCTCTACCATCCAATGCTTGTCAGTTAAGATGAGAAATGTGGGGGCTTCATGAATGTTGTAGTTCGTTTGAGCTGAAAAGTGACTTCCCTTACCTTAAAAGAAGTCTTGCATGTAGGAAGACACAGAGCCTGGGATTTAACTCCATTTCTGAAATGAAAGACACAGCATAGTTCTCATCCATGGATCACATTCGGCTTTAGAGATATTAGCACGCTCTTGCTTTCTAGAGTCTCTAATACAGCAGGAAACTTGAGTGTGCTCAGAACAAATGAACAGTGTTTCCTACATATACGTACCATACCTAGTCCAACCCTGCTTCTGAAACTGATACAAAGTACTGGTCCTCTAACATCCAATGCTTGTCATTTAAGATGAGAAATGTGTGAGCTTCATGAATGATGTAGTTCGTTTGAGCTGAAAAGTGCCTATCCTTACCTGGAACGAAGTCTTGCTTGTAGGAAGACACAGAGCCTGGGATTTAACTCCATTTCTGAAGGGAAACACACAGCATAGTTCTCATCCATCGATCACACTCTGCTTTAGAGCAAGAAGCACGCTCTTGCTTTCTAGAGTCTCTAAAACTGAAGGAAACGTGAGTGTGCTGAGAACGAAAGAACGGTGTTTCCTAAACATAGGGGCCATATCTAGTTCTAATCTGCTTCTGAAACTGAAACAAACCACAGGTCCTCTAACATCCAATGCTTGTCAGGTAAAATGAGAAACGTGTGAGCTTCGTGAATGATGTAGATCACCTGAGTTGTAAAGTAACTGCCCTTTCTTGAAACGAAGTCTTGCTTGTAGGAAGACTCAGAGCCTGGGATTTAACTCCATTTCTGAAGTGAAACACACAGCAGAGATCTCCTCCATTGCACACACTCTGCTTTAGAGCAAGAAGCACGCTCTTGCTTTCTAGAGTCTCTAATACAGCAGGAAATTTGAGTGTGCTCAGAACAAAAGAACGGAGTTTCCCACACATACAGACCATATCTAGTCCAACTCTGCTTCTGAAACTGATACAAAGCACTGGTCCTCTAACATCCAATGCTTGTCAGTTAAGATGAGAAATGTGTGGGCTTCGAGAATGTTGCAGTTCGTTTGACCTGAAAAGTGACTTCCCTTACCTGAAACGAAGTCTTGCTTGTAGGAAGACACAGAGACTGGGATTTTACTCTATTTCTGAAGTGAAACACACAGCAGAGTTCTCATCCATTGATCACACTCTGCTTTAGAGCAAGAAGCACACTCTTGCTTTCTAGAGTCTCTAAGAGAGCAGGATACCTGAGTGTGCTGAGAACAACAGAACGGTGTTTCCTACACATACAGACCATATCTAGTCAAACTATGCTACTGAAACTGATACAAATCACTGGTCCTCTAACATCCAATGCTTGTCAGTTAAGATGAGAAATGTGTGGGCTTTGTGAATGTTGTAGTTTGTTTGAGCTGAAAAGTGACTTCCCTTACCTTAAATGACGTCTTGCTTTTAGGAAGACACAGAGCCTGGGATTTAACTCCATTTCTGAAGCGAAACACACAGCAGAGTTCTCATCCATTGATCATACTCTGCTTTAGAGCAAGAAGCACGCTCTTGCTTTCTAGAGTCTCTAATACAGCATGAAATGTGAGTGTGCTCAGAACAAAAGAACGGTGTTTCCTACACATATGGACCATATCTAATCCAACTCTGCTTCTGAAACTGATACAAAGCACTGGTGCTCTACCATCCAATGCTTGTCAGTTAAGATGAGAAATGCGTGGGCTTTGTGAACGATGTAGTTCGTTTGAGCTGTAAAGTAACTGCCCTTTCCTGAAACCAAGTCTTGCTTGTAGGAAGACTCAGAGCCAGGGATTTAATTCCAATTCTGAAATGAAACACACAGCAGAGTTCCCATCCATTTATCACATTCTGCTTTAGATAAGAAGCATGCTCTTGCTTTCTAGAGTCTCTAAGACAGAGGAAACATGACTGTGCTGAGAAAAACAGAACGGTGTTTCCTACACATACGTACCATATCTAGTCCAACCCTGCTTCTGAAACTAATACAAAGTACTGGTCCTCTAGCATCCAATGCTTGTCATTTAAGATGAGAAATGTGTGAGCTTCATGAATGATGTAGTTCGTTTGAGCTGAAAAGTGCCTACCCTTACCTGGAACGAAGTCTTGCTTGTAGGAAGACACAGAGCCTGGGATTTAACTATATTTCTAAAGTGAAACACACAGCAGAGTTTTCATCCATTGATCACACTCTGCTTTAGAGCAAGAAGCACGCTCTTGCTTTCTAGAGTCTCTAATACAGCATGAAACGTGAGTGTGCTCAGAACAAAAGAACGTTGTTTCCTACACATATGGACCATATCTAGTCCAACTCTGCTTCTGAAACTGATACAAAGCACTGGTCCTCTACCATCCAATGCTTGTCAGTTAAGATGAGAAATGTGGGGGCTTCATGAATGTTGTAGTTCGTTTGAGCTGAAAAGTGACTTCCCTTACCTTAAAAGAAGTCTTGCATGTACGAAGACACAGAGCCTGGGATTTAACTCCATTTCTGAAGGGAAAGACACAGCATAGTTCTCATCCATGGATCACATTCGGCTTTAGAGATATTAGCACGCTCTTGCTTTCTAGAGTCTCTAATACAGCAGGAAACTTGAGTGTGCTCAGAACAAATGAACAGTGTTTCCTACATATACGTACCATACCTAGTCCAACCCTGCTTCTGAAACTGATACAAAGTACTGGTCCTCTAACATCCAATGCTTGTCATTTAAGATGAGAAATGTGTGAGCTTCATGAATGATGTAGTTCGTTTGAGCTGAAAAGTGCCTATCCTTACCTGGAACGAAGTCTTGCTTGTAGGAAGACACAGAGCCTGGGATTTAACTCCATTTCTGAAGGGAAACACACAGCATAGTTCTCATCCATCGATCACACTCTGCTTTAGAGCAAGAAGCACGCTCTTGCTTTCTAGAGTCTCTAAAACTGCAGGAAACATGAGTGTGCTGAGAACGAAAGAACGGTGTTTCCTAAACATAGGGGCCATATCTAGTTCTAATCTGCTTCTGAAACTGAAACAAACCACAGGTCCTCTAACATCCAATGCTTGTCAGGTAAAATGAGAAACGTGTGAGCTTCGTGAATGATGTAGATCACCTGAGCTGTAAAGTAACTGCCCTTTTTTTGAAACGAAGTCTTGCTTGTAGGAAGACTCAGAGCCTGGGATTTAACTCCATTTCTGAAGTGAAACACACAGCAGAGATCTCCTCCATTGCACACACTCTGCTTTAGAGCAAGAAGCACGCTCTTGCTTTCTATAGTCTCTAATACAGCAGGAAATTTGAGTGTGCTCAGAACAAAAGAACCGAGTTTCCCACACATACAGACCATATCTAGTCCAACTCTGCTTCTGAAACTGATACAAAGCACTGGTCCTCTAACATCCAATGCTTGTCAGTTAAGATGAGAAATGTGTGGGCTTCGAGAATGTTGTAGTTCGTTTGACCTGAAAAGTGACTTCCCTTACCTGAAACGAAGTCTTGCTTGTAGGAAGACACAGAGACTGGGATTTTACTCTATTTCTGAAGTGAAACACACAGCAGAGTTCTCATCCATTGATCACACTCTGCTTTAGAGCAAGAAGCACGCTCTTGCTTTCTAGAGTCTCTAAGAGAGCAGGATACCTGAGTGTGCTGAGAACAACAGAACGGTGTTTCCTACACATAAAGACCATATCTAGTCAAACTATGCTACTGAAACTGATACAAATCACTGGTCCTCTAACATCCAATGCTTGTCAGTTAAGATGAGAAATGTGTGGGCTTTGTGAATGTTGTAATTTGTTTGAGCTGAAAAGTGACTTCCCTTACCTTAAATGACGTCTTGCTTTTAGGAAGACACAGAGCCTGGGATTTAACTCCATTTCTGAAGCGAAACACACAGCAGAGTTCTCATCCATTGATCATACTCTGCTTTAGAGCAAGAAGCACGCTCTTGCTTTCTAGAGTCTCTAATACAGCATGAAATGTGAGTGTGCTCAGAACAAAAGAACGGTGTTTCCTACACATATGGACCATATCTAATCCAACTCTGCTTCTGAAACTGATACAAAGCACTGGTGCTCTACCATCCAATGCTTGTCAGTTAAGATGAGAAATGCGTGGGCTTTGTGAACGATGTAGTTCGTTTGAGCTGTAAAGTAACTGCCCTTTCCTGAAACCAAGTCTTGCTTGTAGGAAGACTCAGAGCCAGGGATTTAATTCCAATTCTGAAATGAAACACACAGCAGAGTTCCCATCCATTTATCACATTCTGCTTTAGATAAGAAGCATGCTCTTGCTTTCTAGAGTCTCTAAGACAGAGGAAACATGACTGTGCTGAGAAAAACAGAACGGTGTTTCCTACACATACGTACCATATCTAGTCCAACCCTGCTTCTGAAACTAATACAAAGTACTGGTCCTCTAGCATCCAATGCTTGTCATTTAAGATGAGAAATGTGTGAGCTTCATGAATGATGTAGTTCGTTTGAGCTGAAAAGTGCCTACCCTTACCTGGAACGAAGTCTTGCTTGTAGGAAGACACAGAGCCTGGGATTTAACTATATTTCTAAAGTGAAACACACAGCAGAGTTTTCATCCATTGATCACACTCTGCTTTAGAGCAAGAAGCACGCTCTTGCTTTCTAGAGTCTCTAATACAGCATGAAACGTGAGTGTGCTCAGAACAAAAGAACGTTGTTTCCTACACATATGGACCATATCTAGTCCAACTCTGCTTCTGAAACTGATACAAAGCACTGGTCCTCTACCATCCAATGCTTGTCAGTTAAGATGAGAAATGTGGGGGCTTCATGAATGTTGTAGTTCGTTTGAGCTGAAAAGTGACTTCCCTTACCTTAAAAGAAGTCTTGCATGTAGGAAGACACAGAGCCTGGGATTTAACTCCATTTCTGAAGGGAAAGACACAGCATAGTTCTCATCCATGGATCACATTCGGCTTTAGAGATATTAGCACGCTCTTGCTTTCTAGAGTCTCTAATACAGCAGGAAACTTGAGTGTGCTCAGAACAAATGAACAGTGTTTCCTACATATACGTACCATACCTAGTCCAACCCTGCTTCTGAAACTGATACAAAGTACTGGTCCTCTAACATCCAATGCTTGTCATTTAAGATGAGAAATGTGTGAGCTTCATGAATGATGTAGTTCGTTTGAGCTGAAAAGTGCCTATCCTTACCTGGAACGAAGTCTTGCTTGTAGGAAGACACAGAGCCTGGGATTTAACTCCATTTCTGAAGGGAAACACACAGCATAGTTCTCATCCATCGATCACACTCTGCTTTAGAGCAAGAAGCACGCTCTTGCTTTCTAGAGTCTCTAAAACTGCAGGAAACGTGAGTGTGCTGAGAACGAAAGAACGGTGTTTCCTAAACATAGGGGCCATATCTAGTTCTAATCTGCTTCTGAAACTGAAACAAACCACAGGTCCTCTAACATCCAATGCTTGTCAGGTAAAATGAGAAACGTGTGAGCTTCGTGAATGATGTAGATCACCTGAGCTGTAAAGTAACTGCCCTTTCTTGAAACGAAGTCTTGCTTGTAGGAAGACTCAGAGCCTGGGATTTAACTCCATTTCTGAAGTGAAACACACAGCAGAGATCTCCTCCATTGCACACACTCTGCTTTAGAGCAAGAAGCACGCTCTTGCTTTCTAGAGTCTCTAATACAGCAGGAAATTTGAGTGTGCTCAGAACAAAAGAACGGAGTTTCCCACACATACAGACCATATCTAGTCCAACTCTGCTTCTGAAACTGATACAAAGCACTGGTCCTCTAACATCCAATGCTTGTCAGTTAAGATGAGAAACGTGTGGGCTTCGAGAATGTTGCAGTTCGTTTGACCTGAAAAGTGACTTCCCTTACCTGAAACGAAGTCTTGCTTGTAGGAAGACACAGAGACTGGGATTTTACTCTATTTCTGAAGTGAAACACACAGCAGAGTTCTCATCCATTGATCACACTCTGCTTTAGAGCAAGAAGCACACTCTTGCTTTCTAGAGTCTCTAAGAGAGCAGGATACCTGAGTGTGCTGAGAACAACAGAACGGTGTTTCCTACACATACAGACCATATCTAGTCAAACTATGCTACTGAAACTGATACAAATCACTGGTCCTCTAACATCCAATGCTTGTCAGTTAAGATGAGAAATGTGTGGGCTTTGTGAATGTTGTAGTTTGTTTGAGCTGAAAAGGGACTTCCCTTACCTTAAATGACGTCTTGCTTTTAGGAAGACACAGAGCCTGGGATTTAACTCCATTTCTGAAGCGAAACACACAGCAGAGTTCTCATCCATTGATCATACTCTGCTTTAGAGCAAGAAGCACGCTCTTGCTTTCTAGAGTCTCTAATACAGCATGAAATGTGAGTGTGCTCAGAACAAAAGAACGGTGTTTCCTACACATATGGACCATATCTAATCCAACTCTGCTTCTGAAACTGATACAAAGCACTGGTGCTCTACCATCCAATGCTTGTCAGTTAAGATGAGAAATGCGTGGGCTTTGTGAACGATGTAGTTCGTTTGAGCTGTAAAGTAACTGCCCTTTCCTGAAACCAAGTCTTGCTTGTAGGAAGACTCAGAGCCAGGGATTTAATTCCAATTCTGAAATGAAACACACAGCAGAGTTCCCATCCATTTATCACATTCTGCTTTAGATAAGAAGCATGCTCTTGCTTTCTAGAGTCTCTAAGACAGAGGAAACATGACTGTGCTGAGAAAAACAGAACGGTGTTTCCTACACATACGTACCATATCTAGTCCAACCCTGCTTCTGAAACTAATACAAAGTACTGGTCCTCTAGCATCCAATGCTTGTCATTTAAGATGAGAAATGTGTGAGCTTCATGAATGATGTAGTTCGTTTGAGCTGAAAAGTGCCTACCCTTACCTGGAACGAAGTCTTGCTTGTAGGAAGACACAGAGCCTGGGATTTAACTATATTTCTAAAGTGAAACACACAGCAGAGTTTTCATCCATTGATCACACTCTGCTTTAGAGCAAGAAGCACGCTCTTGCTTTCTAGAGTCTCTAATACAGCATGAAACGTGAGTGTGCTCAGAACAAAAGAACGTTGTTTCCTACACATATGGACCATATCTAGTCCAACTCTGCTTCTGAAACTGATACAAAGCACTGGTCCTCTACCATCCAATGCTTGTCAGTTAAGATGAGAAATGTGGGGGCTTCATGAATGTTGTAGTTCGTTTGAGCTGAAAAGTGACTTCCCTTACCTTAAAAGAAGTCTTGCATGTAGGAAGACACAGAGCCTGGGATTTAACTCCATTTCTGAAGGGAAAGACACAGCATAGTTCTCATCCATGGATCACATTCGGCTTTAGAGATATTAGCACGCTCTTGCTTTCTAGAGTCTCTAATACAGCAGGAAACTTGAGTGTGCTCAGAACAAATGAACAGTGTTTCCTACATATACGTACCATACCTAGTCCAACCCTGCTTCTGAAACTGATACAAAGTACTGGTCCTCTAACATCCAATGCTTGTCATTTAAGATGAGAAATGTGTGAGCTTCATGAATGATGTAGTTCGTTTGAGCTGAAAAGTGCCTATCCTTACCTGGAACGAAGTCTTGCTTGTAGGAAGACACAGAGCCTGGGATTTAACTCTATTTCTGAAGGGAAACACACAGCATAGTTCTCATCCATCGATCACACTGTGCTTTAGAGCAAGAAGCATGCTCTTGCTTTCTAGATTCTCTAAAACTGCAGGAAACGTGAGTGTGCTGAGAACGAAAGAACGGTGTTTCCTAAACATAGGGGCCATATCTAGTTCTAATCTGCTTCTGAAACTGAAACAATCCACAGGTCTTCTAACATCCAATGCTTGTCAGGTAAGATGAGAAACGTGTGAGCTTCGTGAATGATGCAGATCACCTGAGCTGTAAAGTAACTGCCCTTTCTTGAAACGAAGTCTTGCTTGTAGGAAGACTCAGAGCCTGGGATTTAACTCCATTTCTGAAGTGAAACACACAGCAGAGATCTCATCCATTGCACACACTCTGCTTTAGAGCAAGAAGCACGCTCTTGCTTTCTATAGTCTCTAATACAGCAGGAAATGTGAGTGTGCTCAGAACAAAAGAACGGAGTTTCCCACACATACAGACCATATCTAGTCCAACTCTGCTTCTGAAACTGATACAAAGCACTGGTCCTCTAACATTCAATGCTTGTCAGTTAAGATGAGAAATGTGTGGGCTTCGTGAATGTTGTAGACGTTTAAGCTGAAAAGTGACTTCCCTTACCTGAAACGAAGTCTTGTTTGTAGGAAGACACAGAGCCTGTAATTTAACTCTATTTCTGAAGTGAAACACACAGCAGAGTTTTCATCCATTGATCACACTCTGCTTTAGAGCAAGAAGCATGCTCTTGCTTTCTAGAGTCTCTAATACAGCATGAAACGTGAGTGTGCTCAGAACAAAAGAACGGTGTTTCCTAAACATATGGACCATATCTAGTCCAACTCTGCTTCTGAAACTGATACAAAGCACTGGTCCTCTAACATCCAATGCTTGTCAGTTAAGATGAGAAATGTGTGGGCTTCGAGAATGTTGTAGTTCGTTTGACCTGAAAAGTGACTTCCCTTACCTGAAACGAAGTCTTGCTTGTAGGAAGACACAGAGACTTGGATTTAACTCTATTTCTGAAGTGAAACACACAGCAGAGTTCTCATCCATTGATCACACTCTGCTTTAGAGCAAGAAGCACACTCTTGCTTTCTAGAGTCTCTAAGAGAGCAGGATACCTGAGTGTGCTGAGAACAACAGAACGGTGTTTCCTACACATACAGACCATATCTAGTCAAACTATGCTACTGAAACTGATACAAATCACTGGTCCTCTAACATCCAATGCTTGTCAGTTAAGATGAGAAATGTGTGGGCTTTGTGAATGTTGTAGTTTGTTTGAGCTGAAAAGTGACTTCCCTTACCTTAAATGACGTCTTGCTTTTAGGAAGACACAGAGCCTGGGATTTAACTCCATTTCTGAAGGGAAACACACAGCATAGTTCTCATCCATCGATCACACTCTGCTTTAGAGCAAGAAGCACGCTCTTGCTTTCTAGAGTCTCTAAAACTGCAGGAAACATGAGTGTGCTGAGAACGAAAGAACGGTGTTTCCTAAACATAGGGGCCATATCTAGTTCTAATCTGCTTCTGAAACTGAAACAAACCACAGGTCCTCTAACATCCAATGCTTGTCAGGTAAAATGAGAAACGTGTGAGCTTCGTGAATGATGTAGATCACCTGAGCTGTAAAGTAACTGCCCTTTCTTGAAACGAAGTCTTGCTTGTAGGAAGACTCAGAGCCTGGGATTTAACTCCATTTCTGAAGTGAAACACACAGCAGAGATCTCCTCCATTGCACACACTCTGCTTTAGAGCAAGAAGCACGCTCTTGCTTTCTAGAGTCTCTAATACAGCAGGAAATTTGAGTGTGCTCAGAACAAAAGAACGGAGTTTCCCACACATACAGACCATATCTAGTCCAACTCTGCTTCTGAAACTGATACAAAGCACTGGTCCTCTAACATCCAATGCTTGTCAGTTAAGATGAGAAACGTGTGGGCTTCGAGAATGTTGCAGTTCGTTTGACCTGAAAAGTGACTTCCCTTACCTGAAACGAAGTCTTGCTTGTAGGAAGACACAGAGACTGGGATTTTACTCTATTTCTGAAGTGAAACACACAGCAGAGTTCTCATCCATTGATCACACTCTGCTTTAGAGCAAGAAGCACACTCTTGCTTTCTAGAGTCTCTAAGAGAGCAGGATACCTGAGTGTGCTGAGAACAACAGAACGGTGTTTCCTACACATACAGACCATATCTAGTCAAACTATGCTACTGAAACTGATACAAATCACTGGTCCTCTAACATCCAATGCTTGTCAGTTAAGATGAGAAATGTGTGGGCTTTGTGAATGTTGTAGTTTGTTTGAGCTGAAAAGTGACTTCCCTTACCTTAAATGACGTCTTGCTTTTAGGAAGACACAGAGCCTGGGATTTAACTCCATTTCTGAAGCGAAACACACAGCAGAGTTCTCATCCATTGATCATACTCTGCTTTAGAGCAAGAAGCACGCTCTTGCTTTCTAGAGTCTCTAATACAGCATGAAATGTGAGTGTGCTCAGAACAAAAGAACGGTGTTTCCTACACATATGGACCATATCTAATCCAACTCTGCTTCTGAAACTGATACAAAGCACTGGTGCTCTACCATCCAATGCTTGTCAGTTAAGATGAGAAATGCGTGGGCTTTGTGAACGATGTAGTTCGTTTGAGCTGTAAAGTAACTGCCCTTTCCTGAAACCAAGTCTTGCTTGTAGGAAGACTCAGAGCCAGGGATTTAATTCCAATTCTGAAATGAAACACACAGCAGAGTTCCCATCCATTTATCACATTCTGCTTTAGATAAGAAGCATGCTCTTGCTTTCTAGAGTCTCTAAGACAGAGGAAACATGACTGTGCTGAGAAAAACAGAACGGTGTTTCCTACACATACGTACCATATCTAGTCCAACCCTGCTTCTGAAACTAATACAAAGTACTGGTCCTCTAGCATCCAATGCTTGTCATTTAAGATGAGAAATGTGTGAGCTTCATGAATGATGTAGTTCGTTTGAGCTGAAAAGTGCCTACCCTTACCTGGAACGAAGTCTTGCTTGTAGGAAGACACAGAGCCTGGGATTTAACTATATTTCTAAAGTGAAACACACAGCAGAGTTTTCATCCATTGATCACACTCTGCTTTAGAGCAAGAAGCACGCTCTTGCTTTCTAGAGTCTCTAATACAGCATGAAACGTGAGTGTGCTCAGAACAAAAGAACGTTGTTTCCTACACATATGGACCATATCTAGTCCAACTCTGCTTCTGAAACTGATACAAAGCACTGGTCCTCTACCATCCAATGCTTGTCAGTTAAGATGAGAAATGTGGGGGCTTCATGAATGTTGTAGTTCGTTTGAGCTGAAAAGTGACTTCCCTTACCTTAAAAGAAGTCTTGCATGTAGGAAGACACAGAGCCTGGGATTTAACTCCATTTCTGAAGGGAAAGACACAGCATAGTTCTCATCCATGGATCACATTCGGCTTTAGAGATATTAGCACGCTCTTGCTTTCTAGAGTCTCTAATACAGCAGGAAACTTGAGTGTGCTCAGAACAAATGAACAGTGTTTCCTACATATACGTACCATACCTAGTCCAACCCTGCTTCTGAAACTGATACAAAGTACTGGTCCTCTAACATCCAATGCTTGTCATTTAAGATGAGAAATGTGTGAGCTTCATGAATGATGTAGTTCGTTTGAGCTGAAAAGTGCCTATCCTTACCTGGAACGAAGTCTTGCTTGTAGGAAGACACAGAGCCTGGGATTTAACTCCATTTCTGAAGGGAAACACACAGCATAGTTCTCATCCATCGATCACACTCTGCTTTAGAGCAAGAAGCACGCTCTTGCTTTCTAGAGTCTCTAAAACTGCAGGAAACGTGAGTGTGCTGAGAACGAAAGAACGGTGTTTCCTAAACATAGGGGCCATATCTAGTTCTAATCTGCTTCTGAAACTGAAACAAACCACAGGTCCTCTAACATCCAATGCTTGTCAGGTAAAATGAGAAACGTGTGAGCTTCGTGAATGATGTAGATCACCTGAGCTGTAAAGTAACTGCCCTTTCTTGAAACGAAGTCTTGCTTGTAGGAAGACTCAGAGCCTGGGATTTAACTCCATTTCTGAAGTGAAACACACAGCAGAGATCTCCTCCATTGCACACACTCTGCTTTAGAGCAAGAAGCACGCTCTTGCTTTCTAGAGTCTCTAATACAGCAGGAAATTTGAGTGTGCTCAGAACAAAAGAACGGAGTTTCCCACACATACAGACCATATCTAGTCCAACTCTGCTTCTGAAACTGATACAAAGCACTGGTCCTCTAACATCCAATGCTTGTCAGTTAAGATGAGAAATGTGTGGGCTTCGAGAATGTTGCAGTTCGTTTGACCTGAAAAGTGACTTCCCTTACCTGAAACGAAGTCTTGCTTGTAGGAAGACACAGAGACTGGGATTTTACTCTATTTCTGAAGTGAAACACACAGCAGAGTTCTCATCCATTGATCACACTCTGCTTTAGAGCAAGAAGCACACTCTTGCTTTCTAGAGTCTCTAAGAGAGCAGGATACCTGAGTGTGCTGAGAACAACAGAACGGTGTTTCCTACACATAAAGACCATATCTAGTCAAACTATGCTACTGAAACTGATACAAATCACTGGTCCTCTAACATCCAATGCTTGTCAGTTAAGATGAGAAATGTGTGGGCTTTGTGAATGTTGTAGTTTGTTTGAGCTGAAAAGTGACTTCCCTTACCTTAAATGACGTCTTGCTTTTAGGAAGACACAGAGCCTGGGATTTAACTCCATTTCTGAAGCGAAACACACAGCAGAGTTCTCAACCATTGATCATACTCTGCTTTAGAGCAAGAAGCACGCTCTTGCTTTCTAGAGTCTCTAATACAGCATGAAATGTGAGTGTGCTCAGAACAAAAGAACGGTGTTTCCTACACATATGGACCATATCTAATCCAACTCTGCTTCTGAAACTGATACAAAGCACTGGTGCTCTACCATCCAATGCTTGTCAGTTAAGATGAGAAATGCGTGGGCTTTGTGAACGATGTAGTTCGTTTGAGCTGTAAAGTAACTGCCCTTTCCTGAAACCAAGTCTTGCTTGTAGGAAGACTCAGAGCCAGGGATTTAATTCCAATTCTGAAATGAAACACACAGCAGAGTTCCCATCCATTTATCACATTCTGCTTTAGATAAGAAGCATGCTCTTGCTTTCTAGAGTCTCTAAGACAGAGGAAACATGACTGTGCTGAGAAAAACAGAACGGTGTTTCCTACACATACGTACCATATCTAGTCCAACCCTGCTTCTGAAACTAATACAAAGTACTGGTCCTCTAGCATCCAATGCTTGTCATTTAAGCTGAGAAATGTGTGAGCTTCATGAATGATGTAGTTCGTTTGAGCTGAAAAGTGCCTACCCTTACCTGGAACGAAGTCTTGCTTGTAGGAAGACACAGAGCCTGGGATTTAACTATATTTCTAAAGTGAAACACACAGCAGAGTTTTCATCCATTGATCACACTCTGCTTTAGAGCAAGAAGCACGCTCTTGCTTTCTAGAGTCTCTAATACAGCATGAAACGTGAGTGTGCTCAGAACAAAAGAACGTTGTTTCCTACACATATGGACCATATCTAGTCCAACTCTGCTTCTGAAACTGATACAAAGCACTGGTCCTCTACCATCCAATGCTTGTCAGTTAAGATGAGAAATGTGGGGGCTTCATGAATGTTGTAGTTCGTTTGAGCTGAAAAGTGACTTCCCTTACCTTAAAAGAAGTCTTGCATGTAGGAAGACACAGAGCCTGGGATTTAACTCCATTTCTGAAGGGAAAGACACAGCATAGTTCTCATCCATGGATCACATTCGGCTTTAGAGATATTAGCACGCTCTTGCTTTCTAGAGTCTCTAATACAGCAGGAAACTTGAGTGTGCTCAGAACAAATGAACAGTGTTTCCTACAAATACGTACCATACCTAGTCCAACCCTGCTTCTGAAACTGATACAAAGTACTGGTCCTCTAACATCCAATGCTTGTCATTTAAGATGAGAAATGTGTGAGCTTCATGAATGATGTAGTTCGTTTGAGCTGAAAAGTGCCTATCCTTACCTGGAACGAAGTCTTGCTTGTAGGAAGACACAGAGCCTGGGATTTAACTCCATTTCTGAAGGGAAACACACAGCATAGTTCTCATCCATCGATCACACTCTGCTTTAGAGCAAGAAGCACGCTCTTGCTTTCTAGAGTCTCTAAAACTGCAGGAAACGTGAGTGTGCTGAGAACGAAAGAACGGTGTTTCCTAAACATAGGGGCCATAT
Source organism: Onychomys leucogaster (assembly GCA_949786385.1). NCBI lineage: Eukaryota > Metazoa > Chordata > Mammalia > Rodentia > Cricetidae > Onychomys > Onychomys leucogaster. The sequence goes on from CATKUP010000109.1 coordinate 252,715, forward strand.
CTAGTTCTAATCTGCTTCTGAAACTGAAACAAACCACAGGTCCTCTAACATCCAATGCTTGTCAGGTAAAATGAGAAACGTGTGAGCTTCGTGAATGATGTAGATCACCTGAGCTGTAAAGTAACTGCCCTTTCTTGAAACGAAGTCTTGCTTGTAGGAAGACTCAGAGCCTGGGATTTAACTCCATTTCTGAAGTGAAACACACAGCAGAGATCTCCTCCATTGCACACACTCTGCTTTAGAGCAAGAAGCACGCTCTTGCTTTCTAGAGTCTCTAATACAGCAGGAAATTTGAGTGTGCTCAGAACAAAAGAACGGAGTTTCCCACACATACAGACCATATCTAGTCCAACTCTGCTTCTGAAACTGATACAAAGCACTGGTCCTCTAACATCCAATGCTTGTCAGTTAAGATGAGAAACGTGTGGGCTTCGAGAATGTTGCAGTTCGTTTGACCTGAAAAGTGACTTCCCTTACCTGAAACGAAGTCTTGCTTGTAGGAAGACACAGAGACTGGGATTTTACTCTATTTCTGAAGTGAAACACACAGCAGAGTTCTCATCCATTGATCACACTCTGCTTTAGAGCAAGAAGCACACTCTTGCTTTCTAGAGTCTCTAAGAGAGCAGGATACCTGAGTGTGCTGAGAACAACAGAACGGTGTTTCCTACACATACAGACCATATCTAGTCAAACTATGCTACTGAAACTGATACAAATCACTGGTCCTCTAACATCCAATGCTTGTCAGTTAAGATGAGAAATGTGTGGGCTTTGTGAATGTTGTAGTTTGTTTGAGCTGAAAAGTGACTTCCCTTACCTTAAATGACGTCTTGCTTTTAGGAAGACACAGAGCCTGGGATTTAACTCCATTTCTGAAGCGAAACACACAGCAGAGTTCTCATCCATTGATCATACTCTGCTTTAGAGCAAGAAGCACGCTCTTGCTTTCTAGAGTCTCTAATACAGCATGAAATGTGAGTGTGCTCAGAACAAAAGAACGGTGTTTCCTACACATATGGACCATATCTAATCCAACTCTGCTTCTGAAACTGATACAAAGCACTGGTGCTCTACCATCCAATGCTTGTCAGTTAAGATGAGAAATGCGTGGGCTTTGTGAACGATGTAGTTCGTTTGAGCTGTAAAGTAACTGCCCTTTCCTGAAACCAAGTCTTGCTTGTAGGAAGACTCAGAGCCAGGGATTTAATTCCAATTCTGAAATGAAACACACAGCAGAGTTCCCATCCATTTATCACATTCTGCTTTAGATAAGAAGCATGCTCTTGCTTTCTAGAGTCTCTAAGACAGAGGAAACATGACTGTGCTGAGAAAAACAGAACGGTGTTTCCTACACATACGTACCATATCTAGTCCAACCCTGCTTCTGAAACTAATACAAAGTACTGGTCCTCTAGCATCCAATGCTTGTCATTTAAGATGAGAAATGTGTGAGCTTCATGAATGATGTAGTTCGTTTGAGCTGAAAAGTGCCTACCCTTACCTGGAACGAAGTCTTGCTTGTAGGAAGACACAGAGCCTGGGATTTAACTATATTTCTAAAGTGAAACACACAGCAGAGTTTTCATCCATTGATCACACTCTGCTTTAGAGCAAGAAGCACGCTCTTGCTTTCTAGAGTCTCTAATACAGCATGAAACGTGAGTGTGCTCAGAACAAAAGAACGTTGTTTCCTACACATATGGACCATATCTAGTCCAACTCTGCTTCTGAAACTGATACAAAGCACTGGTCCTCTACCATCCAATGCTTGTCAGTTAAGATGAGAAATGTGGGGGCTTCATGAATGTTGTAGTTCGTTTGAGCTGAAAAGTGACTTCCCTTACCTTAAAAGAAGTCTTGCATGTAGGAAGACACAGAGCCTGGGATTTAACTCCATTTCTGAAGGGAAAGACACAGCATAGTTCTCATCCATGGATCACATTCGGCTTTAGAGATATTAGCACGCTCTTGCTTTCTAGAGTCTCTAATACAGCAGGAAACTTGAGTGTGCTCAGAACAAATGAACAGTGTTTCCTACATATACGTACCATACCTAGTCCAACCCTGCTTCTGAAACTGATACAAAGTACTGGTCCTCTAACATCCAATGCTTGTCATTTAAGATGAGAAATGTGTGAGCTTCATGAATGATGTAGTTCGTTTGAGCTGAAAAGTGCCTATCCTTACCTGGAACGAAGTCTTGCTTGTAGGAAGACACAGAGCCTGGGATTTAACTCTATTTCTGAAGGGAAACACACAGCATAGTTCTCATCCATCGATCACACTGTGCTTTAGAGCAAGAAGCATGCTCTTGCTTTCTAGATTCTCTAAAACTGCAGGAAACATGAGTGTGCTGAGAACGAAAGAACGGTGTTTCCTAAACATAGGGGCCATATCTAGTTCTAATCTGCTTCTGAAACTGAAACAATCCACAGGTCTTCTAACATCCAATGCTTGTCAGGTAAGATGAGAAACGTGTGAGCTTCGTGAATGATGCAGATCACCTGAGCTGTAAAGTAACTGCCCTTTCTTGAAACGAAGTCTTGCTTGTAGGAAGACTCAGAGCCTGGGATTTAACTCCATTTCTGAAGTGAAACACACAGCAGAGATCTCATCCATTGCACACACTCTGCTTTAGAGCAAGAAGCACGCTCTTGCTTTCTATAGTCTCTAATACAGCAGGAAATGTGAGTGTGCTCAGAACAAAAGAACGGAGTTTCCCACACATACAGACCATATCTAGTCCAACTCTGCTTCTGAAACTGATACAAAGCACTGGTCCTCTAACATTCAATGCTTGTCAGTTAAGATGAGAAATGTGTGGGCTTCGTGAATGTTGTAGACGTTTATGCTGAAAAGTGACTTCCCTTACCTGAAACGAAGTCTTGTTTGTAGGAAGACACAGAGCCTGTAATTTAACTCTATTTCTGAAGTGAAACACACAGCAGAGTTTTCATCCATTGATCACACTCTGCTTTAGAGCAAGAAGCATGCTCTTGCTTTCTAGAGTCTCTAATACAGCATGAAACGTGAGTGTGCTCAGAACAAAAGAACGGTGTTTCCTAAACATATGGACCATATCTAGTCCAACTCTGCTTCTGAAACTGATACAAAGCACTGGTCCTCTAACATCCAATGCTTGTCAGTTAAGATGAGAAATGTGTGGGCTTCGAGAATGTTGTAGTTCGTTTGACCTGAAAAGTGACTTCCCTTACCTGAAACGAAGTCTTGCTTGTAGGAAGACACAGAGACTTGGATTTAACTCTATTTCTGAAGTGAAACACACAGCAGAGTTCTCATCCATTGATCACACTCTGCTTTAGAGCAAGAAGCACACTCTTGCTTTCTAGAGTCTCTAAGAGAGCAGGATACCTGAGTGTGCTGAGAACAACAGAACGGTGTTTCCTACACATACAGACCATATCTAGTCAAACTATGCTACTGAAACTGATACAAATCACTGGTCCTCTAACATCCAATGCTTGTCAGTTAAGATGAGAAATGTGTGGGCTTTGTGAATGTTGTAGTTTGTTTGAGCTGAAAAGGGACTTCCCTTACCTTAAATGACGTCTTGCTTTTAGGAAGACACAGAGCCTGGGATTTAACTCCATTTCTGAAGCGAAACACACAGCAGAGTTCTCATCCATTGATCATACTCTGCTTTAGAGCAAGAAGCACGCTCTTGCTTTCTAGAGTCTCTAATACAGCATGAAATGTGAGTGTGCTCAGAACAAAAGAACGGTGTTTCCTACACATATGGACCATATCTAATCCAACTCTGCTTCTGAAACTGATACAAAGCACTGGTGCTCTACCATCCAATGCTTGTCAGTTAAGATGAGAAATGCGTGGGCTTTGTGAACGATGTAGTTCGTTTGAGCTGTAAAGTAACTGCCCTTTCCTGAAACCAAGTCTTGCTTGTAGGAAGACTCAGAGCCAGGGATTTAATTCCAATTCTGAAATGAAACACACAGCAGAGTTCCCATCCATTTATCACATTCTGCTTTAGATAAGAAGCATGCTCTTGCTTTCTAGAGTCTCTAAGACAGAGGAAACATGACTGTGCTGAGAAAAACAGAACGGTGTTTCCTACACATACGTACCATATCTAGTCCAACCCTGCTTCTGAAACTAATACAAAGTACTGGTCCTCTAGCATCCAATGCTTGTCATTTAAGATGAGAAATGTGTGAGCTTCATGAATGATGTAGTTCGTTTGAGCTGAAAAGTGCCTACCCTTACCTGGAACGAAGTCTTGCTTGTAGGAAGACACAGAGCCTGGGATTTAACTATATTTCTAAAGTGAAACACACAGCAGAGTTTTCATCCATTGATCACACTCTGCTTTAGAGCAAGAAGCACGCTCTTGCTTTCTAGAGTCTCTAATACAGCATGAAACGTGAGTGTGCTCAGAACAAAAGAACGTTGTTTCCTACACATATGGACCATATCTAGTCCAACTCTGCTTCTGAAACTGATACAAAGCACTGGTCCTCTACCATCCAATGCTTGTCAGTTAAGATGAGAAATGTGGGGGCTTCATGAATGTTGTAGTTCGTTTGAGCTGAAAAGTGACTTCCCTTACATTAAAAGAAGTCTTGCATGTAGGAAGACACAGAGCCTGGGATTTAACTCCATTTCTGAAGGGAAAGACACAGCATAGTTCTCATCCATGGATCACATTCGGCTTTAGAGATATTAGCACGCTCTTGCTTTCTAGAGTCTCTAATACAGCAGGAAACTTGAGTGTGCTCAGAACAAATGAACAGTGTTTCCTACATATACGTACCATACCTAGTCCAACCCTGCTTCTGAAACTGATACAAAGTACTGGTCCTCTAACATCCAATGCTTGTCATTTAAGATGAGAAATGTGTGAGCTTCATGAATGATGTAGTTCGTTTGAGCTGAAAAGTGCCTATCCTTACCTGGAACGAAGTCTTGCTTGTAGGAAGACACAGAGCCTGGGATTTAACTCCATTTCTGAAGGGAAACACACAGCATAGTTCTCATCCATCGATCACACTCTGCTTTAGAGCAAGAAGCACGCTCTTGCTTTCTAGAGTCTCTAAAACTGCAGGAAACGTGAGTGTGCTGAGAACGAAAGAACGGTGTTTCCTAAACATAGGGGCCATATCTAGTTCTAATCTGCTTCTGAAACTGAAACAAACCACAGGTCCTCTAACATCCAATGCTTGTCAGGTAAAATGAGAAACGTGTGAGCTTCGTGAATGATGTAGATCACCTGAGCTGTAAAGTAACTGCCCTTTCTTGAAACGAAGTCTTGCTTGTAGGAAGACTCAGAGCCTGGGATTTAACTCCATTTCTGAAGTGAAACACACAGCAGAGATCTCCTCCATTGCACACACTCTGCTTTAGAGCAAGAAGCACGCTCTTGCTTTCTAGAGTCTCTAATACAGCAGGAAATTTGAGTGTGCTCAGAACAAAAGAACGGAGTTTCCCACACATACAGACCATATCTAGTCCAACTCTGCTTCTGAAACTGATACAAAGCACTGGTCCTCTAACATCCAATGCTTGTCAGTTAAGATGAGAAACGTGTGGGCTTCGAGAATGTTGCAGTTCGTTTGACCTGAAAAGTGACTTCCCTTACCTGAAACGAAGTCTTGCTTGTAGGAAGACACAGAGACTGGGATTTTACTCTATTTCTGAAGTGAAACACACAGCAGAGTTCTCATCCATTGATCACACTCTGCTTTAGAGCAAGAAGCACACTCTTGCTTTCTAGAGTCTCTAAGAGAGCAGGATACCTGAGTGTGCTGAGAACAACAGAACGGTGTTTCCTACACATACAGACCATATCTAGTCAAACTATGCTACTGAAACTGATACAAATCACTGGTCCTCTAACATCCAATGCTTGTCAGTTAAGATGAGAAATGTGTGGGCTTTGTGAATGTTGTAGTTTGTTTGAGCTGAAAAGTGACTTCCCTTACCTTAAATGACGTCTTGCTTTTAGGAAGACACAGAGCCTGGGATTTAACTCCATTTCTGAAGCGAAACACACAGCAGAGTTCTCATCCATTGATCATACTCTGCTTTAGAGCAAGAAGCACGCTCTTGCTTTCTAGAGTCTCTAATACAGCATGAAATGTGAGTGTGCTCAGAACAAAAGAACGGTGTTTCCTACACATATGGACCATATCTAATCCAACTCTGCTTCTGAAACTGATACAAAGCACTGGTGCTCTACCATCCAATGCTTGTCAGTTAAGATGAGAAATGCGTGGGCTTTGTGAACGATGTAGTTCGTTTGAGCTGTAAAGTAACTGCCCTTTCCTGAAACCAAGTCTTGCTTGTAGGAAGACTCAGAGCCAGGGATTTAATTCCAATTCTGAAATGAAACACACAGCAGAGTTCCCATCCATTTATCACATTCTGCTTTAGATAAGAAGCATGCTCTTGCTTTCTAGAGTCTCTAAGACAGAGGAAACATGACTGTGCTGAGAAAAACAGAACGGTGTTTCCTACACATACGTACCATATCTAGTCCAACCCTGCTTCTGAAACTAATACAAAGTACTGGTCCTCTAGCATCCAATGCTTGTCATTTAAGATGAGAAATGTGTGAGCTTCATGAATGATGTAGTTCGTTTGAGCTGAAAAGTGCCTACCCTTACCTGGAACGAAGTCTTGCTTGTAGGAAGACACAGAGCCTGGGATTTAACTATATTTCTAAAGTGAAACACACAGCAGAGTTTTCATCCATTGATCACACTCTGCTTTAGAGCAAGAAGCACGCTCTTGCTTTCTAGAGTCTCTAATACAGCATGAAACGTGAGTGTGCTCAGAACAAAAGAACGTTGTTTCCTACACATATGGACCATATCTAGTCCAACTCTGCTTCTGAAACTGATACAAAGCACTGGTCCTCTACCATCCAATGCTTGTCAGTTAAGATGAGAAATGTGGGGGCTTCATGAATGTTGTAGTTCGTTTGAGCTGAAAAGTGACTTCCCTTACCTTAAAAGAAGTCTTGCATGTAGGAAGACACAGAGCCTGGGATTTAACTCCATTTCTGAAGGGAAAGACACAGCATAGTTCTCATCCATGGATCACATTCGGCTTTAGAGATATTAGCACGCTCTTGCTTTCTAGAGTCTCTAATACAGCAGGAAACTTGAGTGTGCTCAGAACAAATGAACAGTGTTTCCTACATATACGTACCATACCTAGTCCAACCCTGCTTCTGAAACTGATACAAAGTACTGGTCCTCTAACATCCAATGCTTGTCATTTAAGATGAGAAATGTGTGAGCTTCATGAATGATGTAGTTCGTTTGAGCTGAAAAGTGCCTATCCTTACCTGGAACGAAGTCTTGCTTGTAGGAAGACACAGAGCCTGGGATTTAACTCTATTTCTGAAGGGAAACACACAGCATAGTTCTCATCCATCGATCACACTGTGCTTTAGAGCAAGAAGCATGCTCTTGCTTTCTAGATTCTCTAAAACTGCAGGAAACGTGAGTGTGCTGAGAACGAAAGAACGGTGTTTCCTAAACATAGGGGCCATATCTAGTTCTAATCTGCTTCTGAAACTGAAACAATCCACAGGTCTTCTAACATCCAATGCTTGTCAGGTAAGATGAGAAACGTGTGAGCTTCGTGAATGATGCAGATCACCTGAGCTGTAAAGTAACTGCCCTTTCTTGAAACGAAGTCTTGCTTGTAGGAAGACTCAGAGCCTGGGATTTAACTCCATTTCTGAAGTGAAACACACAGCAGAGATCTCATCCATTGCACACACTCTGCTTTAGAGCAAGAAGCACGCTCTTGCTTTCTATAGTCTCTAATACAGCAGGAAATGTGAGTGTGCTCAGAACAAAAGAACGGAGTTTCCCACACATACAGACCATATCTAGTCCAACTCTGATTCTGAAACTGATACAAAGCACTGGTCCTCTAACATTCAATGCTTGTCAGTTAAGATGAGAAATGTGTGGGCTTCGTGAATGTTGTAGACGTTTAAGCTGAAAAGTGACTTCCCTTACCTGAAACGAAGTCTTGTTTGTAGGAAGACACAGAGCCTGTAATTTAACTCTATTTCTGAAGTGAAACACACAGCAGAGTTTTCATCCATTGATCACACTCTGCTTTAGAGCAAGAAGCATGCTCTTGCTTTCTAGAGTCTCTAATACAGCATGAAACGTGAGTGTGCTCAGAACAAAAGAACGGTGTTTCCTAAACATATGGACCATATCTAGTCCAACTCTGCTTCTGAAACTGATACAAAGCACTGGTCCTCTAACATCCAATGCTTGTCAGTTAAGATGAGAAATGTGTGGGCTTCGAGAATGTTGTAGTTCGTTTGACCTGAAAAGTGACTTCCCTTACCTGAAACGAAGTCTTGCTTGTAGGAAGACACAGAGACTTGGATTTAACTCTATTTCTGAAGTGAAACACACAGCAGAGTTCTCATCCATTGATCACACTCTGCTTTAGAGCAAGAAGCACACTCTTGCTTTCTAGAGTCTCTAAGAGAGCAGGATACCTGAGTGTGCTGAGAACAACAGAACGGTGTTTCCTACACATACAGACCATATCTAGTCAAACTATGCTACTGAAACTGATACAAATCACTGGTCCTCTAACATCCAATGCTTGTCAGTTAAGATGAGAAATGTGTGGGCTTTGTGAATGTTGTAGTTTGTTTGAGCTGAAAAGGGACTTCCCTTACCTTAAATGACGTCTTGCTTTTAGGAAGACACAGAGCCTGGGATTTAACTCCATTTCTGAAGCGAAACACACAGCAGAGTTCTCATCCATTGATCATACTCTGCTTTAGAGCAAGAAGCACGCTCTTGCTTTCTAGAGTCTCTAATACAGCATGAAATGTGAGTGTGCTCAGAACAAAAGAACGGTGTTTCCTACACATATGGACCATATCTAATCCAACTCTGCTTCTGAAACTGATACAAAGCACTGGTGCTCTACCATCCAATGCTTGTCAGTTAAGATGAGAAATGCGTGGGCTTTGTGAACGATGTAGTTCGTTTGAGCTGTAAAGTAACTGCCCTTTCCTGAAACCAAGTCTTGCTTGTAGGAAGACTCAGAGCCAGGGATTTAATTCCAATTCTGAAATGAAACACACAGCAGAGTTCCCATCCATTTATCACATTCTGCTTTAGATAAGAAGCATGCTCTTGCTTTCTAGAGTCTCTAAGACAGAGGAAACATGACTGTGCTGAGAAAAACAGAACGGTGTTTCCTACACATACGTACCATATCTAGTCCAACCCTGCTTCTGAAACTAATACAAAGTACTGGTCCTCTAGCATCCAATGCTTGTCATTTAAGATGAGAAATGTGTGAGCTTCATGAATGATGTAGTTCGTTTGAGCTGAAAAGTGCCTACCCTTACCTGGAACGAAGTCTTGCTTGTAGGAAGACACAGAGCCTGGGATTTAACTATATTTCTAAAGTGAAACACACAGCAGAGTTTTCATCCATTGATCACACTCTGCTTTAGAGCAAGAAGCACGCTCTTGCTTTCTAGAGTCTCTAATACAGCATGAAACGTGAGTGTGCTCAGAACAAAAGAACGTTGTTTCCTACACATATGGACCATATCTAGTCCAACTCTGCTTCTGAAACTGATACAAAGCACTGGTCCTCTACCATCCAATGCTTGTCAGTTAAGATGAGAAATGTGGGGGCTTCATGAATGTTGTAGTTCGTTTGAGCTGAAAAGTGACTTCCCTTACATTAAAAGAAGTCTTGCATGTAGGAAGACACAGAGCCTGGGATTTAACTCCATTTCTGAAGGGAAAGACACAGCATAGTTCTCATCCATGGATCACATTCGGCTTTAGAGATATTAGCACGCTCTTGCTTTCTAGAGTCTCTAATACAGCAGGAAACTTGAGTGTGCTCAGAACAAATGAACAGTGTTTCCTACATATACGTACCATACCTAGTCCAACCCTGCTTCTGAAACTGATACAAAGTACTGGTCCTCTAACATCCAATGCTTGTCATTTAAGATGAGAAATGTGTGAGCTTCATGAATGATGTAGTTCGTTTGAGCTGAAAAGTGCCTATCCTTACCTGGAACGAAGTCTTGCTTGTAGGAAGACACAGAGCCTGGGATTTAACTCCATTTCTGAAGGGAAACACACAGCATAGTTCTCATCCATCGATCACACTCTGCTTTAGAGCAAGAAGCACGCTCTTGCTTTCTAGAGTCTCTAAAACTGCAGGAAACGTGAGTGTGCTGAGAACGAAAGAACGGTGTTTCCTAAACATAGGGGCCATATCTAGTTCTAATCTGCTTCTGAAACTGAAACAAACCACAGGTCCTCTAACATCCAATGCTTGTCAGGTAAAATGAGAAACGTGTGAGCTTCGTGAATGATGTAGATCACCTGAGCTGTAAAGTAACTGCCCTTTCTTGAAACGAAGTCTTGCTTGTAGGAAGACTCAGAGCCTGGGATTTAACTCCATTTCTGAAGTGAAACACACAGCAGAGATCTCCTCCATTGCACACACTCTGCTTTAGAGCAAGAAGCACGCTCTTGCTTTCTAGAGTCTCTAATACAGCAGGAAATTTGAGTGTGCTCAGAACAAAAGAACGGAGTTTCCCACACATACAGACCATATCTAGTCCAACTCTGCTTCTGAAACTGATACAAAGCACTGGTCCTCTAACATCCAATGCTTGTCAGTTAAGATGAGAAATGTGTGGGCTTCGAGAATGTTGCAGTTCGTTTGACCTGAAAAGTGACTTCCCTTACCTGAAACGAAGTCTTGCTTGTAGGAAGACACAGAGACTGGGATTTTACTCTATTTCTGAAGTGAAACACACAGCAGAGTTCTCATCCATTGATCACACTCTGCTTTAGAGCAAGAAGCACACTCTTGCTTTCTAGAGTCTCTAAGAGAGCAGGATACCTGAGTGTGCTGAGAACAACAGAACGGTGTTTCCTACACATACAGACCATATCTAGTCAAACTATGCTACTGAAACTGATACAAATCACTGGTCCTCTAACATCCAATGCTTGTCAGTTAAGATGAGAAATGTGTGGGCTTTGTGAATGTTGTAGTTTGTTTGAGCTGAAAAGTGACTTCCCTTACCTTAAATGACGTCTTGCTTTTAGGAAGACACAGAGCCTGGGATTTAACTCCATTTCTGAAGCGAAACACACAGCAGAGTTCTCATCCATTGATCATACTCTGCTTTAGAGCAAGAAGCACGCTCTTGCTTTCTAGAGTCTCTAATACAGCATGAAATGTGAGTGTGCTCAGAACAAAAGAACGGTGTTTCCTACACATATGGACCATATCTAATCCAACTCTGCTTCTGAAACTGATACAAAGCACTGGTGCTCTACCATCCAATGCTTGTCAGTTAAGATGAGAAATGCGTGGGCTTTGTGAACGATGTAGTTCGTTTGAGCTGTAAAGTAACTGCCCTTTCCTGAAACCAAGTCTTGCTTGTAGGAAGACTCAGAGCCAGGGATTTAATTCCAATTCTGAAATGAAACACACAGCAGAGTTCCCATCCATTTATCACATTCTGCTTTAGATAAGAAGCATGCTCTTGCTTTCTAGAGTCTCTAAGACAGAGGAAACATGACTGTGCTGAGAAAAACAGAACGGTGTTTCCTACACATACGTACCATATCTAGTCCAACCCTGCTTCTGAAACTAATACAAAGTACTGGTCCTCTAGCATCCAATGCTTGTCATTTAAGATGAGAAATGTGTGAGCTTCATGAATGATGTAGTTCGTTTGAGCTGAAAAGTGCCTACCCTTACCTGGAACGAAGTCTTGCTTGTAGGAAGACACAGAGCCTGGGATTTAACTATATTTCTAAAGTGAAACACACAGCAGAGTTTTCATCCATTGATCACACTCTGCTTTAGAGCAAGAAGCACGCTCTTGCTTTCTAGAGTCTCTAATACAGCATGAAACGTGAGTGTGCTCAGAACAAAAGAACGTTGTTTCCTACACATATGGACCATATCTAGTCCAACTCTGCTTCTGAAACTGATACAAAGCACTGGTCCTCTACCATCCAATGCTTGTCAGTTAAGATGAGAAATGTGGGGGCTTCATGAATGTTGTAGTTCGTTTGAGCTGAAAAGTGACTTCCCTTACCTTAAAAGAAGTCTTGCATGTAGGAAGACACAGAGCCTGGGATTTAACTCCATTTCTGAAGGGAAAGACACAGCATAGTTCTCATCCATGGATCACATTCGGCTTTAGAGATATTAGCACGCTCTTGCTTTCTAGAGTCTCTAATACAGCAGGAAACTTGAGTGTGCTCAGAACAAATGAACAGTGTTTCCTACATATACGTACCATACCTAGTCCAACCCTGCTTCTGAAACTGATACAAAGTACTGGTCCTCTAACATCCAATGCTTGTCATTTAAGATGAGAAATGTGTGAGCTTCATGAATGATGTAGTTCGTTTGAGCTGAAAAGTGCCTATCCTTACCTGGAACGAAGTCTTGCTTGTAGGAAGACACAGAGCCTGGGATTTAACTCTATTTCTGAAGGGAAACACACAGCATAGTTCTCATCCATCGATCACACTGTGCTTTAGAGCAAGAAGCATGCTCTTGCTTTCTAGAGTCTCTAAAACTGCAGGAAACGTGAGTGTGCTGAGAACGAAAGAACGGTGTTTCCTAAACATAGGGGCCATATCTAGTTCTAATCTGCTTCTGAAACTGAAACAATCCACAGGTCTTCTAACATCCAATGCTTGTCAGGTAAGATGAGAAACGTGTGAGCTTCGTGAATGATGTAGATCACCTGAGCTGTAAAGTAACTGCCCTTTCTTGAAACGAAGTCTTGCTTGTAGGAAGACTCAGAGCCTGGGATTTAACTCCATTTCTGAAGTGAAACACACAGCAGAGATCTCATCCATTGCACACACTCTGCTTTAGAGCAAGAAGCACGCTCTTGCTTTCTATAGTCTCTAATACAGCAGGAAATGTGAGTGTGCTCAGAACAAAAGAACGGAGTTTCCCACACATACAGACCATATCTAGTCCAACTCTGCTTCTGAAACTGATACAAAGCACTGGTCCTCTAACATTCAATGCTTGTCAGTTAAGATGAGAAATGTGTGGGCTTCGTGAATGTTGTAGACGTTTAAGCTGAAAAGTGACTTCCCTTACCTGAAACGAAGTCTTGTTTGTAGGAAGACACAGAGCCTGTAATTTAACTCTATTTCTGAAGTGAAACACACAGCAGAGTTTTCATCCATTGATCACACTCTGCTTTAGAGCAAGAAGCACGCTCTTGCTTTCTAGAGTCTCTAATACAGCATGAAACGTGAGTGTGCTCAGAACAAAAGAACGGTGTTTCCTAAACATATGGACCATATCTAGTCCAACTCTGCTTCTGAAACTGATACAAAGCACTGGTCCTCTAACATCCAATGCTTGTCAGTTAAGATGAGAAATGTGTGGGCTTCGAGAATGTTGTAGTTCGTTTGACCTGAAAAGTGACTTCCCTTACCTGAAACGAAGTCTTGCTTGTAGGAAGACACAGAGACTTGGATTTAACTCTATTTCTGAAGTGAAACACACAGCAGAGTTCTCATCCATTGATCACACTCTGCTTTAGAGCAAGAAGCACACTCTTGCTTTCTAGAGTCTCTAAGAGAGCAGGATACCTGAGTGTGCTGAGAACAACAGAACGGTGTTTCCTACACATACAGACCATATCTAGTCAAACTATGCTACTGAAACTGATACAAATCACTGGTCCTCTAACATCCAATGCTTGTCAGTTAAGATGAGAAATGTGTGGGCTTTGTGAATGTTGTAGTTTGTTTGAGCTGAAAAGTGACTTCCCTTACCTTAAATGACGTCTTGCTTTTAGGAAGATACAGAGCCTGGGATTTAACTCCATTTCTGAAGCGAAACACACAGCAGAGTTCTCATCCATTGATCATACTCTGCTTTAGAGCAAGAAGCACGCTCTTGCTTTCTAGAGTCTCTAATACAGCATGAAATGTGAGTGTGCTCAGAACAAAAGAAAGGTGTTTCCTACACATATGGACCATATCTAATCCAACTCTGCTTCTGAAACTGATACAAAGCACTGGTGCTCTCCCATCCAATGCTTGTCAGTTAAGATGAGAAATGCGTGGGCTTTGTGAACGATGTAGTTCGTTTGAGCTGTAAAGTAACTGCCCTTTCCTGAAACCAAGTCTTGCTTGTAGGAAGACTCAGAGCCAGGGATTTAATTCCAATTCTGAAATGAAACACACAGCAGAGTTCCCATCCATTTATCACATTCTGCTTTAGATAAGAAGCATGCTCTTGCTTTCTAGAGTCTCTAAGACAGAGGAAACATGACTGTGCTGAGAAAAACAGAACGGTGTTTCCTACACATACGTACCATATCTAGTCCAACCCTGCTTCTGAAACTAATACAAAGTACTGGTCCTCTAGCATCCAATGCTTGTCATTTAAGATGAGAAATGTGTGAGCTTCATGAATGATGTAGTTCGTTTGAGCTGAAAAGTGCCTACCCTTACCTGGAACGAAGTCTTGCTTGTAGGAAGACACAGAGCCTGGGATTTAACTCCATTTCTGAAGGGAAACACACAGCATAGTTCTCATCCATCGATCACACTCTGCTTTAGAGCAAGAAGCACGCTCTTGCTTTCTAGAGTCTCTAAAACTGCAGGAAACGTGAGTGTGCTGAGAACAAAAGAACGGTGTTTCCTAAACATAGGGTCCATATCTAGTTCTAATCTGCTTCTGAAACTGAAACAATCCACAGGTCTTCTAACATCCAATGCTTGTCAGGTAAGATGAGAAACGTGTGAGCTTCGTGAATGATGTAGATCACCTGAGCTGTAAAGTAACTGCCCTTTCTTGAAACGAAGTCTTGCTTGTAGGAAGACTCAGAGCCTGGGATTTAACTCCATTTCTGAAGTGAAACACACAGCAGAGATCTCATCCATTGCACACACTCTGCTTTAGAGCAAGAAGCACGCTCTTGCTTTCTATAGTCTCTAATACAGCAGGAAATTTGAGTGTGCTCAGAACAAAAGAACGGAGTTTCCCACACATACAGACCATATCTAGTCCAACTCTGCTTCTGAAACTGATACAAAGCACTGGTCCTCTAACATTCAATGCTTGTCAGTTAAGATGAGAAATGTGTGGGCTTCGTGAATGTTGTAGACGTTTAAGCTGAAAAGTGACTTCCCTTACCTGAAACGAAGTCTTGCTTGTAGGAAGACACAGAGCCTGTAATTTAACTCTATTTCTGAAGTGAAACACCCAGCAGAGTTTTCATCCATTGATCACACTCTGCTTTAGAGCAAGAAGCACGCTCTTGCTTTCTAGAGACTCTAAGAGAGCAGGATACGTGAGTGTGCTGAGAACAACAGAACGGTGTTTCCTACACATACGGACCATATCTAGTCCAACTCTGCTTCTGAAACTGAAACAAACCACAGGTCCTCTAACATGCAATGCTTGTCATGTAAGATGAGAAATGTGTGGGCTTCGTGAATGTTGTAGATCGTTTAAGCTGAAAAGTGACTTCCCTTACCTGAAACGAAGTCTTGTTTGTAGGAAGACACAGAGCCTGTAATTTAACTCTATTTCTGAAGCGAAACACACAGCAGAGTTTTCATCCATTGATCACACTATGCTTTAGAGCAAGAAGCACGCTCTTGCTTTCTAGAGTCTCTAATACAGCATGAAACGTGAGTGTGCTCAGAACAAAAGAACGTTGTTTCCTACACATATGGACCATATCTAGTCCAACTCTGCTTCTGAAACTGATACAAAGCACTGGTCCTCTACCATCCAATGCTTGTCAGTTAAGATGAGAAATGTGGGGGCTTCGTGAATGTTGTAGTTCCTTTGAGCTGAAAAGTGACTTCCCTTAGCTGAAAAGAAGTCTTGCTTGTAGGAAGACACAGAGACTTGGATTTAACTCTATTTCTGAAGTGAAACACACAGCAGAGTTTTCATCCATTGATCACACTCTGCTTTAGAGCAAGAAGCACGCTCTTGCTTTCTAGAGTCTCTAAGAGAGCAGGATACGTGAGTGTGCTGAGAACAACAGAACGGTGTTTCCTACACATACAGACCATATCTAGTCAAACTATGCTTCTGAAACTGATAAAAAGCACTGGTCCTCTAACATCCAATGCTTGTCAGGTAAGATGAGAAACGTTGAGCTTCGTGAATGATGTAGTTCGTTTTAGCTGAAAAGTGACTTCCCTTACCTGGAACGAAGTCTTCCTTGTAGGAAGACACAGAGCCTGGGATTTAACTCCATTTCTGAAGGGAAAGACACAGCATAGTTCTCATCCATGGATCACATTCTGCTTTAGAGCTATTAGCACGCTCTTGCTTTCTAGAGTCTCTAATACAGCAGGAAACTTGAGTGTGCTCAGAACAAATGAACGGTATTTCCTACATATACAGACCATATCTAGTTCAACTCTGCTTCTGAAACTGCAACAAACCACAGGTCCTGTAACATCCAATGCTTGGCAGTTAAGATAAGAAACGTGTGAGCTTCGTGAATGATGTAGTTCGCTTGAGTTGTAAAGTAACTGCACTTTCCTGAAACGAAGTCTTGATTGTAGGAAGACTCAGAGAATGGGATTTAACTCCATTTCTGAAGTGAAACACACAGCAGAGTTCCCATCCTGGGATCACACTCTGCTTTAGAGCAAGAAGCACGCTCTTGCTTTCTCGAGTCTCTAAGACAGCAGGAAACGTGAGTGTGGTGAGAGCAAAAGAACGGTGTTTCTTACACATACAGAAAATATCCAGTCCAACTCTGCTTCGGAAACTGATACAAAGCACTGGTCCTCTACCATCCAATGCTTGTCAGTTAAGATGAGAAATGTGGGGGCTTCGTGAATGTTGTAGTTCGTTTGAGCTGAAAAGTGACTTCCCTTACCTGAAAAGAAGTCTTGCTTGTAGGAAGACACAGAGACTTGGATTTAACTCTATTTCTGAAGTGAAACACACAGCAGAGTTCTCATCCATTGATCATACTCTGCTTTAGAGCAAGAAGCATGCTCTTGCTTTCTAGAGTCTCTAAGAGAGCAGGATACGTGAGTGTGCTGAGAACAACAGAACGGTGTTTCCTACACATACAGACCATATCTAGTCAAACTATGCTTCTGAAACTGATACAAAGCACTGGTCCTCTAACATCCAATGCTTGTCAGGTAAGATGAGAAACGTTGAGCTTCGTGAACGATGTAGTTCGTTTGAGCTGTAAAGTAACTGCCCTTTCCTGAAACCAAGTCTTGCTTGTAGGAAGACTCAGAGCCAGGGATTTAATTCCAAATATGAAGTGAAACACACAGCAGAGTTCCCATCCACTTATCACATTCTGCTTTAGAGCAAGAAGCACGCTCTTGCTTTCTAGAGTCTCTAATACAGCATGAAACGTGAATGTGCTCAGAACAAAAGAACGGTGTTTCCTACACATACGTACCATATCTAGTCCAACCCTGCTTCTGAAACTGATACAAAGTACTGGTCCTCTAACATCCAATGCTTGTCATTTAAGATGAGAAATGTGTGAGCTTCATGAATGATGTAGTTCGTTTGAGCTGAAAAGTGCCTACCCTTACCTGGAACGAAGTCTTGCTTGTAGGAAGACACAGAGCCTGGGATTTAACTCCATTTCTGAAGGGAAACACACAGCATAGTTCTCAACCATCGATCACACTCTGCTTTAGAGCAAGAAGCACGCTCTTGCTTTCTAGAGTCTCTAAAACTGCAGGAAACGTGAGTGTGCTGAGAACGAAAGAACGGTGTTTCCTAAACATAGGGTCCATATCTAGTTCTAATCTGCTTCTGAAACTGAAACAAACCACAGGTCCTCTAACATGCAATGCTTGTCATGTAAGATGAGAAATGTGTGAGCTTCGTGAATGATGTAGATCACCTGAGCTGTGAAGTAACTGCCCTTTCTTGAAACGAAGTCTTGCTTGTAGGAAGACTCAGAGAATGGGATTTAACTCCATTTCTGAAGTGAAACATACAGCAGAGATCTATCCATTCCACACACTCTGCTTTAGAGCAAGAAGCACGCTCTAGCTTTCTATAGTCTCTAATACAGCAGGAAATTTGAGTGTGCTCAGAACAAAAGAACGGAGTTTCCCACACATACACACCATATCTAGTCCAACTCTGCTTCTGAAACTGATACAAAGCACTGGTCGTCTAAGATCCAATGCTTGTCAGTTAAGATGAGAAATGTGTGGGCTTCGTGAATGTTGTAGATCGTTTAAGCTGAAAAGTGACTTCCCTTACCTGAAACGAAGTCTTGTTTGTAGGAAGACACAGAGCCTGTAATTTAACTCTATTTCTGAAGCGAAACACACAGCAGAGTTTTCATCCATTGATCACACTATGCTTTAGAGCAAGAAGCATGCTCTTGCTTTCTAGAGTCTCTAATACAGCATGAAACGTGAGTGTGCTCAGAACAAAAGAACGTTGTTTCCTACACATATGGACCATATCTAGTCCAACTCTGCTTCTGAAACTGATACAAAGCACTGGTCCTCTACCATCCAATGCTTGTCAGTTAAGATGAGAAATGTGGGGGCTTCGTGAATGTTGTAGTTCGTTTGAGCTGAAAAGTGACTTCCCTTAGCTGAAAAGAAGTCTTGCTTGTAGGAAGACACAGAGACTTGGATTTAACTCTATTTCTGAAGTGAAACACACAGCAGAGTTTTCATCCATTGATCACACTCTGCTTTAGAGCAAGAAGCACGCTCTTGCTTTCTAGAGTCTCTAAGAGAGCAGGATACGTGAGTGTGCTGAGAACAACAGAACGGTGTTTCCTACACATACAGACCATATCTAGTCAAACTATGCTTCTGAAACTGATAAAAAGCACTGGTCCTCTAACATCCAATGCTTGTCAGGTATGATGAGAAACGTTGAGCTTCGTGAATGATGTAGTACGTTTTAGCTGAAAAGTGACTTCCCTTACCTGGAACGAAGTCTTCCTTGTAGAAGACACAGAGCCTGGGATTTAACTCCATTTCTGAAGGGAAAGACACAGCATAGTTCTCATCCATGGATCACATTCTGCTTTAGAGCTATTAGCACGCTCTTGCTTTCTAGAGTCTCTAATACAGCAGGAAACTTGAGTGTGCTCAGAACAAATGAACGGTATTTCCTACATATACAGACCATATCTAGTTCAACTCTGCTTCTGAAACTGCAACAAACCACAGGTCCTGTAACATCCAATGCTTGGCAGTTAAGATAAGAAACGTGTGAGCTTCGTGAATGATGTAGTTCGCTTGAGTTGTAAAGTAACTGCACTTTCCTGAAACGAAGTCTTGATTGTAGGAAGACTCAGAGAATGGGATTTAACTCCATTTCTGAAGTGAAACACACAGCAGAGTTCCCATCCTGGGATCACACTCTGCTTTAGAGCAAGAAGCACGCTCTTGCTTTCTCGAGTCTCTAAGACAGCAGGAAACGTGAGTGTGGTGAGAGCAAAAGAACGGTGTTTCTTACACATACAGAAAATATCCAGTCCAACTCTGCTTCGGAAACTGATACAAAGCACTGGTCCTCTACCATCCAATGCTTGTCAGTTAAGATGAGAAATGTGGGGGCTTCGTGAATGTTGTAGTTCGTTTGAGCTGAAAAGTGACTTCCCTTACCTGAAAAGAAGTCTTGCTTGTAGGAAGACACAGAGACTTGGATTTAACTCTATTTCTGAAGTGAAACACACAGCAGAGTTCTCATCCATTGATCATACTCTGCTTTAGAGCAAGAAGCATGCTCTTGCTTTCTAGAGTCTCTAAGAGAGCAGGATACGTGAGTGTGCTGAGAACAACAGAACGGTGTTTCCTACACATACAGACCATATCTAGTCAAACTATGCTTCTGAAACTGATACAAAGCACTGGTCCTCTAACATCCAATGCTTGTCAGGTAAGATGAGAAACGTTGAGCTTCGTGAACGAGGTAGTTCTTTTGAGCTGTAAAGTAACTGCCCTTTCCCGAAACCAAGTCTTGCTTGTAGGAAGACTCAGAGCCTGGGATTTAACTCCATTTCAGAAGGGAAAGACACAGCATAGTTCTCATCCATGGATTACACTCTGCTTTAGAGCTATTAGCACGCTCTTGCTTTCTAGAGTCTCTAATACAGCAGGAAACTTGGGTGTGCTCAGAACAAATGAACGGTGTTTCCTACATATACGGACCATATCTAGTGCAACTCTGCTTCTGAAACTGCAACAAACCACTGGTCCTGTAACATCCAATGCTTGTCATTTAACATAAGAAACGACTTAGCTTCTTGAATGATGTAGTTCGCTTGAGCTGTAAAGTAACTGCCCTTTCCTGAAATGAAGTCTTGATTGTAGGAAGACTCAGAGAATGGGATTTAACTCCATTTCTGAAGGGAACACAGAGCATAGTTCTCATCCATCAATCACACTCTGCTTTAGAGCAAGAAGCATGCTCTTGCTTTCTTGAGTCTCTAATACATCAGGAAAGGTGAGTGTGCTGAGAAAAAAAGAATGGTGTTTCCTACACATAGGGGCCATATCTAGTTCAACACTGCTTCTCAAACTGACAAAAAACACAGGTCCTGTCACATCCAATGCTTTTTAATTAAGAGCAAGAAACATGTGAGCTTCATGTACATTGTAGTTCTTTTGACCTTTAAAGTAACTGCCCTTACCTGAAATGAAGTCTTGTTTGTAGGAAGACACAGAGCCTGGGATTTAACTCCATTTCTGAAGCGAAACACACAGCAGAGTTCTCATACATTGATCATACTCTGCTTTAGAGCAAGAAGCACGCTCTTGCTTTCTAGAGTCTCTAAGACAGCAGGATACATGAGTGTGCTGAGAAAAACAGAACGGTGTTTCCTACACATATGGACCATATCTAGTCTAACTCTGCTTCTGAAACTGATACAAAGCACAGTTCCTCTACCATCCAATGCTTGTCAGTTAAGATGAGAAATGTGTGGGCTTCGTGAATGTTGTAGTTTGTTTGAGCTGAAAAGTGACTTCCCTTACCTGAAATGACGTCTTGCTTGTAGGAAGACACAGAGCCTGGGATTTAACTCCATTTCTGAAGCGAAACACACAGCAGAGTTCTCATCCATGGATCATACTCTGCTTTAGAGCAAGAAGCACCCTCTTGCTTTCTAGAGTCTCTAATACAGCATGAAACGTGAGTGTGCTCAGAACAAAAGAACGGTGTTTCTTACACATATGGACCATATCTAGTCCAACTCTGCTTCTGAAAGTGATACAAAGCACTGGTCCTCTACCATCCAATGCTTGTCAGTTAAGATGAGAAATGTGTGGGCTTCGTGAATGTTGTAGTTTGTTTGAGCTGAAAAGTGACTTCCCTTACTTGAAACGAAGTCTTGCTCGTAGGAAGACACAGAGACTGGGATTTAACTCCATTTCTGAAGGGAAACACACAGCAGAGTTCCCATCGATAGATCACAGTCTGCTTTAGAGCAAGAAGCACGCTCTTGCTTTCTAGAGTCTCTAAGACAGGTGGAAAACTGAGTGTGCTCAGACAAATGAACGGTGTTTCCTACATATACGGACCATATCTAGTTCAACTCTGCTTCTGAAACTGATACAAAGTACTGGTCCTCTAACATCCAATGCTTGTCATTTAAGATGAGAATCATGTGAGCTTCATGAACGATGTATTTCGTTTGAGCTGAATAGGGCCTGCCCTTACCTGGAACGAAGTCTTCCTTGTAGGAAGACACAGAGCCTGGGATTTAACTCCAATTCTGTAGTGTACAACACAGCAGAGTTCCCATCCAATATTCACACTCTGCTTTAGAGCAAGAAGCATGCTCTTGTTTTCTAGAGTCTCTAAGACAGTAGGATACGTGAGTGTGCTGAGAACAACAGAACGGTGTTTCCTACACATATGGACCATATCTAGTCCAACTCTGCTTCTGAAACTGATACAAAGCACTGGTCCTCTACCATCCAATGCTTGTCAGTTAAGATGAGAAATGTGTAGGCTTCGTGTATGTTGTAGTTTGTTTGAGCTGAAAAGTGACTTCCCTTACCTGAAACGAAGTCTTGTTTGTAGGAAGACACAGAGCCTGGGATTTAATTCCATTTCTGAAGTGAAACACACAGCAGAGTTCTCATCCATTTATCACATTCTGCTTTAGATAAGAAGCATGCTCTTGCTTTCTAGAGTCTCTAAGACAAAGGAAACGTGAGTGTGCTGATGAAAACAGAACGGTATTTCCTACCCATACGTACCATATCTAGTCCAACCCTGCATCTGAAACTGATACAAAGTACTGGTCCTCTAACATCCAATGCTTGTCATTTAAGATGAGAAACATGTGAGCTTCATGAACGATGTAGTTCATTTGAGCTGAAAAGGTCCTGCCCTTACCTGTACCGAAGTCTTCCTTGTAGGAAGACACAGAGCCTGGGATTTAACTCCATTTCTGAAGGGAAAGACACAGCATAGTTCTCATCCATGGATCACACTCTGCTTTAGAGGTATTAGCACGCTCTTGCTTTCTAGAGTCTCTTATACAGCAGGAAACTTAAGTGTGCTCAGAACAAATGAACGGTGTTTCCTACATATACGGACCATATCTAGTTCAACTCTGCTTCTGAAACTGCAACAAACCACAGGATCTGTAAGATCCAACGCTTATCAGTTAAGATAAGAAACGTGTGAGATTCGTGAATTATGTAGTTCGCTTGAGCTGTAAAGTAACTGCCCTTTCCTTAAACGAAGTCTTGATTGTAGGAAGACTCAGAGAATGGGATTTAACTCCATTTCGGATGGGAAAGACACAGCATAGTTCTCATCCATGGATCACATTCTGCTTTAGAGCTATTAGCACGCTCTTGCTTTCTAGAGTCTCTAAGACAGCAGGATACGTGAGTGTGCTGAGAGCAAAAGAACGGTGTTTCCTACACATACAGACAATATCTAGTCCAACTCTGCTGCGGAAACTGATACAAAGCACTGGTCCTCTAACATGTAATGCTTGTCAGTTAAGATGAGACATGTGTGAGCTTCATGAATGATGTAGTTCGTTTGAGCTGAAAAGTGACTTCCCTTACATGAAACGAAGTCTTGCTTGTAGGAAGACATAGAGCCTGGGATTTAACTCTATTTCTAAAGTGAAACACACAGCAGAGTTCTCATCCATTGATCACACTCTGCTTTAGAGCAAGAAGCACGCTCTTGCTTTCTAGAGTCTCTAAAACAGCAGGAAACTTGAGTGTGCTGAGAACAACAGAACGGTATTTCCTACACATACGTACCATATCTAGTCCAACTCTGCTTCTGAAACTACAACAAAACACAGGTCCTCTAACACCCAATGCTTGTCAGTTAGGATGAGAAACCTGTGAGCTTCGTGAACGATGTAGTTCGTTTGAGCTGTAAAGTAACTGCCCTTTCCTGAAACCAAGTCTTGCTTGTAGGAAGACTCAGAGCCAGGGATTTAATTCCATTTCTGAAGTGAAACACACAGCAGAGTTCCCATGCATTTATCACATTCTGCTTTAGATAAGAAGCATGCTCTTGCTTTCTAGAGTCTCTAAGACAACTGAAACGTGACTGTGCTGAGAAAAACAGAACGGTGTTTCCTACACATACGTACCATATCTAGTCCAACCCTGCTTCTGAAACTGATACAAAGTACTGGTCCTCTAACATCCAATTCTTGTCATTTAAGAGAATGTGTGGGCTTCGTGAATGTTGTAGTTCGTTTAAGCTGAAAAGTGACTTCCCTTACCTGAAACGAAGCCTTGTTTGTAGGAAGACTCAGAGAATGGGATTTAACTCCATTTCTGAAGTGAAACACACAGCAGAGTTCCCATCCATAGATCACACTCTGCTTTAGAGCAAGAAGCACGCTCTTGCTTTCTAGAGTCTCTAAGACAGCTGGAAAACTGAGTGTGCTCAGAACAAATGAACGGGGTTTCCTACATATACGGACCATATCTAGTTCAACTCTGCTTCTGAAACTGCAACAAACCACAGGTCCTGTAAGATCCAATGCTTATCAGTTAAGATAAGAAACGTGTGAGCATCGTGAATGATGTAGTTCGCTTGAGCTGTGAAGTAACTGCCCTTTCCTGAAACGAAGTCTTGATTGTAGGAAGACTCAGAGAATGGGATTTAACTCCATTTCTGAAGTGAAACACATAGCAGAGTTCCCATCCATAGATCACACTCTGCTTTAGAGCAAGAAGCACACTCTTGCTTTCTAGAGTCTCTAAGACGGCAGGAAACGTGAGTGTGCTGAGAGCAAAAGAACGGTGTTTCCTACACATACAGACGATATCTAGTCCAACTCTGCTTCTGAAACTGATACAAAGCACTGGTCCTCTAACATCCAATGCTTGTCAGTTAAGAGGAGACATGTGTGAGCTTCATGAATGATGTAGTTCTTTTGACCTGTAAAGTAACTGCCCTTACCTGAAACGAAGTCTTGCTTGTAGGAAGACTCAGAGCCTGGGATTTAACTCCAATTCTGTAGTGAACAACACAGCAGAGTTCCCATCCAATGATCACACTCTGCTTTAGAGCAAAAAGCATGCTCTTGTTTTCTAGAGTCTCTAAGACAGTAGGATACGTGAGTGTGCTGAGAACAACAGAACGGTGTTTCCTACACATATGGACCATATCTAGTCCAACTCTGCTTCTGAAACTGATACAAAGCACTGGTCCTCTACCATCCAATGCCTTTCAGTTAAGATGAGAAATGTGTAGGCTTCGTGAATGTTGTAGTGTGTTTGAGCTGAAAAGTGACTTCCCTTACCTGAAACGAAGTCTTGCTTGTAGGAAGACACAGAGCCTGGGATTTAACTCCATTTCTGAAGCGAAACACACAGCAGAGTTCTCTTCCATTGATCATACTCTGCTTTAGAGCAAGAAGCACGCTCTTGCATTCTAGAGTTTCTAATACAGCATGAAATGTGAGTGTGCTCAGAACAAAAGAACGGTGTTTCCTACACATACGGACCATATCTAGTCCAACTATGCTTCTGAAACTACAACAAAGCACAGGTCCTCTAACACCCAATACTTGTCAGTTAGGATGAGAAACCTGTGAGCTTCGTGAACGATGTAGTTCGTTTGAGCTGTAAAGTAACTGCCATTCCTGAAACTAATTCTTGATTGTAGGAAGATTCAGAGCCAGGGATTTAATTCCATTTCTGAAGTGAAACACACAGCAGAGTTCTCATCCATTTATCACATTCTGCTTTAGATAAGAAGCATGCTCTTGCTTTCTAGAGTCTCTAAGACAAAGGAAACGTGAGTGTGCTGAGGAAAACAGAACGGTGTTTCCTACCCATACGTACCATATCTAGTGCAACCCTGCTTCTGAAACTGATACAAAGTACTGGTCCTCTAACATCCAATGCTTGTCATTTAAGATGAGAAATATGTGAGATTCATGAACGATGTAGTTCGTTTGAGCTGAAAAGGTCCTGCCCTTACCTGGACCGAAGTCTTCCTTGTAGGAAGACACAGAGCTTGGGATTTAACTCCATTTCTGAAGGGAAAGACACAGCATAGTTCTCATCCATGGATCACACTCTGCTTTAGAGCTATTAGCACGCTCTTGCTTTCTCGAGTCTCTTATACAGCAGGAAACTTGAGTGTGCTCAGAACAAATGAACGGTGTTTCCTACATATACGGACCATATCTAGTTCAACTCTGCTTCTGAAACTGCAACAAACCACAGGATCTGTAAGATCCTATGCTTATCAGTTAAGATAAGAAATGTGTGAGCTTCGTGAATTATGTAGTTCGCTTGAGCTGTAATGTAACTGCCCTTTCCTTAAACGAAGTCTTGATTGTAGGAAGACTCAGAGAGTGGGATTTAACTCCATTTAGGATGGGAAAGACACAGCATAGTTCTCATCCATGGATCACATTCTGCTTTAGAGCTATTAGCACGCTCTTGCTTTCTAGAGTCTCTAAGACAGCAGGATACGTGAGTGTGCTGAGAGCAAAAGAACGGTGTATCCTACACATACAGACAATATCTAGTCCAACTCTGCTTCGGAAACTGATACAAAGCACTGGTCCTCTAACATCCAATGCTTGTCAGGGAAGATGAGAACCGTTGAGCTTCATGAATGATGTAGTTCGTTTTAGCTGAAAAGTGACTTCCCTTACCTGAAACAAAGTCTTGCTTGTAGGAAGACACAGAGCCTGGGATTTAACTCCATTTCTGAAGCGAAACACACAGCAGAGTTCTCATCCATTGATCACACTCTGCTTTAGAGCAAGAAGCACGCTCTTGCTTTCTAGAGTCTCTAAAACTGCAGGAAACGTGAGTGTGCTGAGAACAACAGAACGGTATTTCCTACACATACGTACCATATCTAGTCCAACTCTGCTTCTGAAACTACAACAATCCACAGGTCCTCTAACACCCAATGCTTGTCAGTTAGGATGAGAAACCTGTGAGCTTCGTGAACGATGTAGTTCGTTTGAGCTGTAAAGTAACTGCCCTTTCCTGAAACCAAGGCTTGCTTGTAGGAAGACTCAGAGAATGGGATTTAACTCCATTTCTGAAGTGAAACACACAGCAGAGTTCCCATCCATAGATCACACTCTGCATTAGAGCAAGAAGCACGCTCTTGCTTTCTAGAGTCTCTAAGACAGCTTGAAAACTGAGTGTGCTCAGAACAAATGAATGGTGTTTCCTACATATACAGACCCTATCTACTTCAACTCTGCTTCTGAAACTGCAACAAACCACAGGTCCTGTAACATCCAATGCTTATCAGTTAAGATAAGAAACGTGTGAGCATCATGAATGATGTAGTTTGCTTGAGCTGTGAAGTAACTGCCCTTTCCTGAAATGAAGTCTTGATTGTAGGAAGACTCAGAGAATGGGATTTAACTCCATTTCTGAAGTGAAACACATAGCAGAGTTCCCATCCATAGATCACACTCTGCTTTAGAGCAAGAAGCACACTCTTGCTTTCTAGAGTCTCTAAGACAGCAGGAAACGTGAGTGTGCTGAGAGCAAAAGAACGGTGTTTCCTACACATACAGACGATATCTAGTCCAACTCTGCTTCTGAAACTGATACAAAGCACTGGTCCTCTAACATCCAATGCTTGTCAGTTAAGAGGAGACATGTGTGAGCTTCATGAATGATGTAGTTCTTTTGACCTGTAAAGTAACTGCCCTTACCTGAAACGAAGTCTTGCTTGTAGGAAGACTCAGAGCCTGGGATTTAACTCCAATTCTGTAGTGAACAACACAGCAGAGTTCCTATCCAATGATCACACTCTGCTTTAGAGCAAGAAGGATGCTCTTGTTTTCTAGAGTCTCTAAGACAGTAGGATACGTGAGTGTGCTGAGAACAACAGAACGGTGTTTCCTACACATATGGACCATATCTAGTCCAACTCTGCTTCTGAAACTGATACAAAGCACTGGTCCTCTACCATCCAATGCTTGTCAGTTAAGATGAGAAATGTGTAGGCTTCGTGAATGTTGTAGTTTGTTTGAGCTGAAAAGTGACTTCCCTTACCTGAAATGAAGTCTTGCTTGTAGGAAGACACAGAGACTGGGATTTAACTCTATTTCTGAAGTGAAACACACAGCAGAGTTCTCATCCATTGATCACACTCTGCTTTTGAGCAAGAAGCACGCTCTTGCTTTCTAGAGTCTCTAAGAGAGCAGGATACGTGAGTGTGCTGAGAACAACAGAACGGTGTTTCCTACACATACGGACCATATCTAGTCAAACTATGCTTCTGAAACTGATACCAAGCACTGGTCCTCTAACATCCAATGCTTGTCAGGGAAGATGAGAAACGTTGAGCTTCGTGAATTATGTAGTTCGTTTTAGCTGAAAAGTGACTTCCCTTACCTGAAACGAAGTCTTGCTTGTAGGAAGACACAGAGCCTGGGATTTAACTCCATTTCTGAAGCGAAACACACAGCAGAATTCTCTTCCATTGATCATACTCTTCTTTAGAGCAAGAAGCACGCTCTTGCATTCTAGAGTTTCTAATACAGCATGAAACGTGAGTGTGCTCAGAACAAAAGAACGGTGTTTCCTACACATACGGACCATATCTAGTCCAACTATGCTTCTGAAACTACAACAAAGCACAGGTCCTCTAACACCCAATACTTGTCAGTTAGGATGAGAAACATGTGAGCTTCGTGAACGATGTAGTTCGTTTGAGCTGTAAAGTAACTGCCATTCCTGAAACTAAGTCTTGATTGTAGGAAGATTCAGAGCCAGGGATTTAATTCCATTTCTGAAGTGAAACACACAGCAGAGTTCTCATCCATTTATCACATTCTGCTTTAGATAAGAAGCATGCTCTTGCTTTCTAGAGTCTCTAAGACAAAGGAAACGTGAGTGTGCTGAGGAAAACAGAACGGTGTTTCCTACCCATACGTACCATATCTAGTCCAACCCTGCTTCTGAAACTGATACAAAGTACTGGTCCTCTAACATACAATGCTTGTCATTTAAGATGAGAAACATGTGAGCTTCATGAACGATGTAGTCCGTTTGAGCTGAAAAGGTCCTGCCCTTACCTGGACCGAAGTCTTCCTTGTAGGAAGACACAGAGCCTGGGATTTAACTCCATTTCTGAAGGGAAAGACACAGCATAGTTCTCATCCATGGATCACACTCTGCTTTAGAGCTATTAGCACGCTTTTGCTTTCTAGAGTCTCTTATACAGCAGGAAACTTGAGTGTGCTCAGAACAAATGAACGGTGTTTCCTACACATACGGACCATATCTAGTCCAACTATGCTTCTGAAACTACAACAAAGCACAGGTCCTCTAACACCCAATACTTGTCAGTTAGGATGAGAAACCTGTGAGCTTCGTGAACGATGTAGTTCGTTTGAGCTGTAAAGTAACTGCCATTCCTGAAACTAATTCTTGATTGTAGGAAGATTCAGAGCCAGGGATTTAATTCCATTTCTGAAGTGAAACACACAGCAGAGTTCTCATCCATTTATCACATTCTGCTTTAGATAAGAAGCATGCTCTTGCTTTCTAGAGTCTCTAAGACAAAGGAAACGTGAGTGTGCTGAGGAAAACAGAACGGTGTTTCCTACCCATACGTACCATATCTAGTGCAACCCTGCTTCTGAAACTGATACAAAGTACTGGTCCTCTAACATCCAATGCTTGTCATTTAAGATGAGAAATATGTGAGCTTCATGAACGATGTAGTTCGAGCTGAAAAGGTCCTGCCCTTACCTGGACCGAAGTCTTCCTTGTAGGAAGATACAGACCCTGGGATTTAACTCCATTTCTGAAGGGAAAGACACAGCATAGTTCTCATCCATGGATCACACTCTGCTTTAGAGCTATTAGCACGCTCTTGCTTTCTCGAGTCTCTTATACAGCAGGAAACTTGAGTGTGCTCAGAACAAATGAACGGTGTTTCCTACATATACGGACCATATCTAGTTCAACTCTGCTTCTGAAACTGCAACAAACCACAGGATCTGTAAGATCCAATGCTTATCAGTTAAGATAAGAAACGTGTGAGCTTCGTGAATTATGTAGTTCGCTTGAGCTGTAATGTAACTGCCCTTTCCTTAAACGAAGTCTTGATTGTAGGAAGACTCAGAGAGTGGGATTTAACTCCATTTCGGATGGGAAAGACACAGCATAGTTCTCATCCATGGATCACATTCTGCTTTAGAGCTATTAGCACGCTCTTGCTTTCTAGATTCTCTAAGACAGCAGGATACGAGAGTGTGCTGAGAGCAAAAGAACGGTGTATCCTACACATACAGACAATATCTAGTCCAACTCTGCTTCGGAAACTGATACAAAGCACTGGTCCTCTAACATCCAATGCTTGTCAGGGAAGATGAGAACCGTTGAGCTTCATGAATGATGTAGTTCGTTTTAGCTGAAAAGTGACTTCCCTTACCTGAAATGAAGTCTTGCTTGTAGGAAGACACAGAGCCTGGGATTTAACTCCATTTCTGAAGCGAAACACACAGCAGAGTTCTCATCCATTGATCACACTCTGCTTTAGAGCAAGAAGCACGCTCTTGCTTTCTAGAGTCTCTAAAACTGCAGGAAACGTGAGTGTGCTGAGAACAACAGAACGGTATTTCCTACACATTCGTACCATATCTAGTCCAACTCTGCTTCTGAAACTACAACAATCCACAGGTCCTCTAACACCCAATGCTTGTCAGTTAGGATGAGAAACCTGTGAGCTTCGTGAACGATGTAGTTCGTTTGAGCTGTAAAGTAACTGCCCTTTCCTGAAACCAAGGCTTGCTTGTAGGAAGACTCAGAGAATGGGATTTAACTCCATTTCTGAAGTGAAACACACAGCAGAGTTCCCATCCATAGATCACACTCTGCTTTAGAGCAAGAAGCACGCTCTTGCTTTCTAGATTCTCTAAGACAGCTTGAAAACTGAGTGTGCTCAGAACAAATGAATGGTGTTTCCTACATATACGGACCATATCTACTTCAACTCTGCTTCTGAAACTGCAACAAA
Source organism: Onychomys leucogaster (assembly GCA_949786385.1). Taxonomy (NCBI): domain Eukaryota; kingdom Metazoa; phylum Chordata; class Mammalia; order Rodentia; family Cricetidae; genus Onychomys; species Onychomys leucogaster. Next base: position 283,228 of record CATKUP010000109.1, read on the forward strand.
CCACAGGTCCTGTAACATCCAATGCTTATCAGTTAAGATAAGAAACGTGTGAGCATCGTGAATGATGTAGTTCGCTTGAGCTGTGAAGTAACTGCCCTTTCCTGAAATGAAGTCTTGATTGTAGGAAGACTCAGAGAATGGGATTTAACTCCATTTCTGAAGTGAAACACATAGCAGAGTTCCCATCCATAGATCACACTCTGCTTTAGAGCAAGAAGCACACTCTTGCTTTCTAGAGTCTCTAAGACAGCAGGAAACGTGAGTGTGCTGAGAGCAAAAGAACGGTGTTTCCTACACATACAGACGATATCTAGTCCAACTCTGCTTCTGAAACTGATACAAAGCACTGGTCCTCTAACATCCAATGCTTGTCAGTTAAGAGGAGACATGTGTGAGCTTCATGAATGATGTAGTTCTTTTGACCTGTAAAGTAACTGCCCTTACCTGAAACGAAGTCTTGCTTGTAGGAAGACTCAGAGCCTGGGATTTAACTCCAATTCTGTAGTGAACAACACAGCAGAGTTCCCATCCAATGATCACACTCTGCTTTAGAGCAAGAAGGATGCTCTTGTTTTCTAGAGTCTCTAAGACAGTAGGATACGTGAGTGTGCTGAGAACAACAGAACGGTGTTTCCTACACATATGGACCATATCTAGTCCAACTCTGCTTCTGAAACTGATACAAAGCACTGGTCCTCTACCATCCAATGCTTGTCAGTTAAGATGAGAAATGTGTAGGCTTCGTGAATGTTGTAGTTTGTTTGAGCTGAAAAGTGACTTCCCTTACCTGAAATGAAGTCTTGCTTGTAGGAAGACACAGAGACTGGGATTTAACTCTATTTCTGAAGTGAAACACACAGCAGAGTTCTCATCCATTGATCACACTCTGCTTTAGAGCAAGAAGCACGCTCTTGCTTTCTAGAGTCTCTAAGAGAGCAGGATACGTGAGTGTGCTGAGAACAACAGAACGGTGTTTCCTACACATACGGACCATATCTAGTCAAATTATGCTTCTGAAACTGATACCAAGCACTGGTCCTCTAACATCCAATGCTTGTCAGGGAAGATGAGAAACGTTGAGCTTCGTGAATTATGTAGTTCGTTTTAGCTGAAAAGTGACTTCCCTTACCTGAAACGAAGTCTTGCTTGTAGGAAGACACAGAGCCTGGGATTTAACTCCATTTCTGAAGCGAAACACACAGCAGAATTCTCTTCCATTGATCATACTCTGCTTTAGAGCAAGAAGCAAACTCTTGCATTCTAGAGTTTCTAATACAGCATGAAACGTGAGTGTGCTCAGAACAAAAGAACGGTGTTTCCTACACATACGGACCATATCTAGTCCAACTATGCTTCTGAAACTACAACAAAGCACAGGTCCTCTAACACCCAATACTTGTCAGTTAGGATGAGAAACCTGTGAGCTTCGTGAACGATGTAGTTCGTTTGAGCTGTAAAGTAACTGCCATTCCTGAAACTAAGTCTTGATTGTAGGAAGATTCAGAGCCAGGGATTTAATTCCATTTCTGAAGTGAAACACACAGCAGAGTTCTCATCCATTTATCACATTCTGCTTTAGATAAGAAGCATGCTCTTGCTTTCTAGAGTCTCTAAGACAAAGGAAACATGAGTGTGCTGAGGAAAACAGAACGGTGTTTCCTACCCATACGTACCATATCTAGTCCAACCCTGCTTCTGAAACTGATACAAAGTACTGGTCCTCTAACATCCAATGCTTGTCATTTAAGATGAGAACCATGTGAGCTTCATGAACGATGTAGTTCGTTTGAGCTGAAAAGGTCCTGCCCTTACCTGGACCGAAGTCTTCCTTGTAGGAAGACACAGAGCCTGGGATTTAACTCCATTTCTGAAGGGAAAGACACAGCATAGTTCTCATCCATGGATCACACTCTGCTTTAGAGCTATTAGCACGCTCTTGCTTTCTAGAGTCTCTTATACAGCAGGAAACTTGAGTGTGCTCAGAACAAATGAACGGTGTTTCCTACACATACGGACCATATCTAGTCCAACTATGCTTCTGAAACTACAACAAAGCACAGGTCCTCTAACACCCAATACTTGTCAGTTAGGATGAGAAACCTGTGAGCTTCGTGAACGATGTAGTTCATTTGAGCTGTAAAGTAACTGCCATTCCTGAAACTAATTCTTGATTGTAGGAATATTCAGAGCCAGGGATTTAATTCCATTTCTGAAGTGAAACACACAGCAGAGTTCTCATCCATTTATCACATTCTGCTTTAGATAAGAAGCATGCTCTTGCTTTCTAGAGTCTCTAAGACAAAGGAAACGTGAGTGTGCTGAGGAAAACAGAACGGTGTTTCCTACCCATACGTACCATATCTAGTGCAACCCTGCTTCTGAAACTGATACAAAGTACTCGTCCTCTAACATCCAATGCTTGTCATTTAAGATGAGAAATATGTGAGCTTCATGAACGATGTAGTTCGTTTGAGCTGAAAAGGTCCTGCCCTTACCTGGACCGAAGTCTTCCTTGTAGGAAGACACAGAGCCTGGGATTTAACTCCATTTCTGAAGGGAAAGACACAGCATAGTTCTCATCCATGGATCACACTCTGCTTTAGAGCTATTAGCACGCTCTTGCTTTCTAGAGTCTCTTATACAGCAGGAAACTTGAGTGTGCTCAGAACAAATGAACGGTGTTTCCTACATATACGGACCATATCTAGTTCAACTCTGCTTCTGAAACTGCAACAAACCACAGGATCTGTAAGATCCAATGCTTATCAGTTAATATGAGAAACGTGTGAGCTTCGTGAATTATGTAGTTCGCTTGAGCTGTAATGTAACTGCCCTTTCCTTAAATGAAGTCTTGATTGTAGGAAGACTCAGAGAGTGGGATTTAACTCCATTTCGGATGGGAAAGACACAGCATAGTTCTCATCCATGGATCACATTCTGCTTTAGAGCTATTAGCACGCTCTTGCTTTCTAGAGTCTCTAAGACAGCAGGATACGTGAGTGTGCTGAGAGCAAAAGAACGGTGTATCCTACACATACAGACAATATCTAGTCCAACTCTGCTTCGGAAACTGATACAAAGCACTGGTACTCTAACATCCAATGCTTGTCAGGGAAGATGAGAACCGTTGAGCTTCATGAATGATGTAGTTCGTTTTAGCTGAAAAGTGACTTCCCTTACCTGAAATGAAGTCTTGCTTGTAGGAAGACACAGAGCCTGGGATTTAACTCTATTTCTAAAGTGAAACACACAGCAGAGTTCCCATCCATAGATCACACTCTGCTTTAGAGCAAGAAGCACGCTCTTGCTTTCTAGAGTCTCTAAGACAGCTTGAAAACTGAGTGTGCTCAGAACAAATGAATGGTGTTTCCTACATATACGGACGATATCTACTTCAACTCTGCTTCTGAAACTGCAACAAACCACAGGTCCTGTAACATCCAATGCTTATCAGTTAAGATAAGAAACGTGTGAGCATCGTGAATGATGTAGTTCGCTTGAGCTGTGAAGTAACTGCCCTTTCCTGAAATGAAGTCTTGATTGTAGGAAGACTCAGAGAATGGGATTTAACTCCATTTCTGAAGTGAAACACATAGCAGAGTTCCCATCCATAGATCACACTCTGCTTTAGAGCAAGAAGCACACTCTTGCTTTCTAGAGTCTCTAAGACAGCAGGAAACGTGAGTGTGCTGAGAGCAAAAGAACGGTGTTTCCTACACATACAGACGATATCTAGTCCAACTCTGCTTCTGAAACTGATACAAAGCACTGGTCCTCTAACATCCAATGCTTGTCAGTTAAGAGGAGACATGTGTGAGCTTCATGAATGATGTAGTTCTTTTGACCTGTAAAGTAACTGCCCTTACCTGAAACGAAGTCTTGCTTGTAGGAAGACTCAGAGCCTGCGATTTAACTCCAATTCTGTAGTGAACAACACAGCAGAGTTCCCATCCAATGATCACACTCTGCTTTAGAGCAAGAAGCATGCTCTTGTTTTCTAGAATCTCTAAGACAGTAGGATACGTGAGTGTGCTGAGAACAACAGAACGGTGTTTCCTACACATATGGACCATATCTAGTCCAACTCTGCTTCTGAAACTGATACAAAGCACTGGTCCTCTACCATCCAATGCTTGTCAGTTAAGATGAGAAATGTGTAGGCTTCGTGAATGTTGTAGTTTGTTTGAGCTGAAAAGTGACTTCCCTTACCTGAAATGAAGTCTTGCTTGTAGGAAGACACAGAGACTGGGATTTAACTCTATTTCTGAAGTGAAACACACAGCAGAGTTCTCATCCATTGATCACACTCTGCTTTAGAGCAAGAAGCACGCTCTTGCTTTCTAGAGTCTCTAAGAGAGCAGGATACGTGAGTGTGCTGAGAACAACAGAACGGTGTTTCCTACACATACGGACCATATCTAGTCAAACTATGCTTCTGAAACTGATACCAAGCACTGGTCCTCTAACATCCAATGCTTGTCAGGGAAGATGAGAAACGTTGAGCTTCGTGAATTATGTAGTTCGTTTTAGCTGAAAAGTGACTTCCCTTACCTGAAACGAAGTCTTGCTTGTAGGAAGACACAGAGCCTGGGATTTAACTCCATTTCTGAAGCGAAACACACAGCAGAATTCTCTTCCATTGATCATACTCTGCTTTAGAGCAAGAAGCACGCTCTTGCATTCTAGAGTTTCTAATACAGCATGAAACGTGAGTGTGCTCAGAACAAAAGAACGGTGTTTCCTACACATACGGACCATATCTAGTCCAACTATGCTTCTGAAACTACAACAAAGCACAGGTCCTCTAACACCCAATACTTGTCAGTTAGGATGAGAAACCTGTGAGCTTCGTGAACGATGTAGTTCGTTTGAGCTGTAAAGTAACTGCCATTCCTGAAACTAAGTCTTGATTGTAGGAAGATTCAGAGCCAGGGATTTAATTCCATTTCTGAAGTGAAACACACAGCAGAGTTCTCATCCATTTATCACACTCTGCTTTAGATAAGAAGCATGCTCTTGCTTTCTAGAGTCTCTAAGACAAAGGAAACGTGAGTGTGCTGAGGAAAACAGAACGGTGTTTCCTACCCATACGTACCATATCTAGTCCAACCCTGCTTCTGAAACTGATACAAAGTACTGGTCCTCTAACATCCAATGCTTGTCATTTAAGATGAGAAACATGTGAGCTTCATGAACGATGTAGTTCGTTTGAGCTGAAAAGGTCCTGCCCTTACCTGGACCGAAGTCTTCCTTGTAGGAAGACACAGAGCCTGGGATTTAACTCCATTTCTGAAGGGAAAGACACAGCATAGTTCTCATCCATGGATCACACTCTGCGTTAGAGCTATTAGCACGCTCTTGCTTTCTAGAGTCTCTTATACAGCAGGAAACTTGAGTGTGCTCAGAACAAATGAACGGTGTTTCCTACACATACGGACCATATCTAGTCCAACTATGCTTCTGAAACTACAACAAAGCACAGGTCCTCTAACACCCAATACTTGTCAATTAGGATGAGAAACCTGTGAGCTTCGTGAACGATGTAGTTCGTTTGAGCTGTAAAGTAACTGCCATTCCTGAAACTAATTCTTGATTGTAGGAATATTCAGAGCCAGGGATTTAATTCCATTTCTGAAGTGAAACACACAGCAGAGTTCTCATCCATTTATCACATTCTGCTTTAGATAAGAAGCATGCTCTTGCTTTCTAGAGTCTCTAAGATAAAGGAAACGTGAGTGTGCTGAGGAAAACAGAACGGTGTTTCCTACCCATACGTACCATATCTAGTCCAACCCTGCTTCTGAAACTGATACAAAGTACTGGTCCTCTAACATCCAATGCTTGTCATTTAAGATGAGAAATATGTGAGCTTCATGAACGATGTAGTTCGTTTGAGCTGAAAAGGTCCTGCACTTACCTGGACCGAAGTCTTCCTTGTAGGAAGACACAGAGCCTGGGATTTAACTCCATTTCTGAAGCGAAACACACAGCAGAGTTCTCATCCATTGATCACACTCTGCTTTAGAGCAAGAAGCACGCTCTTGCTTTCTAGAGTCTCTAAAACTGCAGGAAACGTGAGTGTGCTGAGAACAACAGAACGGTATTTCCTACACATACGTACCATATCTAGTCCAACTCTGCTTCTGAAACTACAACAATCCACAGGTCCTCTCACACCCAATGCTTGTCAGTTAGGATGAGAAACCTGTGAGCTTCGTGAACGATGTAGTTCGTTTGAGCTGTAAAGTAACTGCCCTTTCCTGAAACCAAGGCTTGCTTGTAGGAAGACTCAGAGAATGGGATTTAACTCCATTTCTGAAGTGAAACACACAGCAGAGTTCCCATCCATAGATCACACTCTGCTTTAGAGCAAGAAGCACGCTCTTGCTTTCTAGAGTCTCTAAGACAGCTGGAAAACTGAGTGTGCTCAGAACAAATGAATGGTGTTTCCTACATATTCGGACCATATCTACTTCAACTCTGCTTCTGAAACTGCAACAAACCACAGGTCCTGTAACATCCAATGCTTATCAGTTAAGATAAGAAACGTGTGAGCATCGTGAATGATGTAGTTCGCTTGAGCTGTGAAGTAACTGCCCTTTCCTGAAATGAAGTCTTGATTGTAGGAAGACTCAGAGAATGGGATTTAACTCCATTTCTGAAGTGAAACACATAGCAGAGTTCCCATCCATAGATCACACTCTGCTTTAGAGCAAGAAGCACACTCTTGCTTTCTAGAGTCTCTAAGACAGCAGGAAACGTGAGTGTGCTGAGAGCAAAAGAACGGTGTTTCCTACACATACAGACGATATCTAGTCCAACTCTGCTTCTGAAACTGATACAAAGCACTGGTCCTCTAACATCCAATGCTTGTCAGTTAAGAGGAGACATGTGTGAGCTTCATGAATGATGTAGTTCTTTTGACCTTTAAAGTAACTGCCCTTACCTGAAACGAAGTCTTGCTTGTAGGAAGACTCAGAGCCTGCGATTTAACTCCAATTCTGTATTGAACAACACAGCAGAGTTCCCATCCAATGATCACACTCTGCTTTAGAGCAAGAAGGATGCTCTTGTTTTCTAGGGTCTCTAAGACAGTAGGATACGTGAGTGTGCTGAGAACAACAGAACGGTGTTTCCTACACATATGGACCATATCTAGTCCAACTCTGCTTCTGAAACTGATACAAAGCACTGGTCCTCTACCATCCAATGCTTGTCAGTTAAGATGAGAAATGTGTAGGCTTCGTGAATGTTGTAGTTTGTTTGAGCTGAAAAGTGACTTCCCTTACCTGAAATGAAGTCTTGCTTGTAGGAAGACACAGAGACTGGGATTTAACTCTATTTCTGAAGTGAAACACACAGCAGAGTTCTCATCCATTGATCACACTCTGCTTTAGAGCAAGAAGCACGTACTTGCTTTCTAGAGTCTCTAAGAGAGCAGGATACGTGAGTGTGCTGAGAACAACAGAACGGTGTTTCCTACACATACGGACCATATCTAGTCAAACTATGCTTCTGAAACTGATACCAAGCACTGGTCCTCTAACATCCAATGCTTGTCAGGGAAGATGAGAAACGTTGAGCTTCGTGAATTATGTAGTTCGTTTTAGCTGAAAAGTGACTTCCCTTACCTGAAACGAATTCTTGCTTGTAGGAAGACACAGAGCCTGGGATTTAACTCCATTTCTGAAGCGAAACACACAGCAGAATTCTCTTCCATTGATCATACTCTGCTTTAGAGCAAGAAGCACGCTCTTGCATTCTAGAGTTTCTAATACAGCATGAAACGTGAGTGTGCTCAGAACAAAAGAACGGTGTTTCCTACACATACGGACCATATCTAGTCCAACTATGCTTCTGAAACTACAACAAAGCACAGGTCCTCTAACACCCAATACTTGTCAGTTAGGATGAGAAACATGTGAGCTTCGTGAACAATGTAGTTCGTTTGAGCTGTAAAGTAACTGCCATTCCTGAAACTAAGTCTTGATTGTAGGAAGATTCAGAGCCAGGGATTTAATTCCATTTCTGAAGTGAAACACACAGCAGAGTTCTCATCCATTTATCACATTCTGCTTTAGATAAGAAGCATGCTCTTGCTTTCTAGAGTCTCTAAGACAAAGGAAACGTGAGTGTGCTGAGGAAAACAGAACGGTGTTTCCTACCCATACATACCATATCTAGTCCAACCCTGCTTCTGAAACTGATACAAAGTACTGGTCCTCTAACATCCAATGCTTGTCATTTAAGATGAGAAATATGTGAGCTTCATGAACGATGTAGTTCGTTTGAGCTGAAAAGGTCCTGCCCTTACCTGGACCGAAGTCTTCCTTGTAGGAAGACACAGAGCCTGGGATTTAACTCCATTTCTGAAGGGAAAGACACAGCATAGTTCTCATCCATGGATCACACTCTGCTTTAGAGCTATTAGCACGCTCTTGCTTTCTAGAGTCTCTTATACAGCAGGAAACTTGAGTGTGCTCAGAACAAATGAACGGTGTTTCCTACATATACGGACCATATCTAGTTCAACTCTGCTTCTGAAACTGCAACAAACCACAGGATCTGTAAGATCCAATGCTTATCAGTTAAGATAAGAAACGTGTGAGCTTCGTGAATTATGTAGTGCACTTGAGCTGTAAAGTAACTGCCCTTTCCTTAAACGAAGTCTTGATTGTAGGAAGACTCAGAGAATGGGATTTAACTCCATTTCGGATGGGAAAGACACAGCATAGTTCTCATCCATGGATCACATTCTGCTTTAGAGCTATTAGCACGCTCTTGCTTTCTAGAGTCTCTAAGACAGCAGGATACGTGAGTGTGCTGAGAGCAAAAGAACGGTGTTTCCTACACATACAGACAATATCTAGTCCAACTCTGCTTCGGAAACTGATACAAAGCACTGGTCCTCTAACATGTAATGCTTGTCAGTTAAGATGAGACATGTGTGAGCTTCATGAATGATGTAGTTCGTTTGAGCTGAAAAGTGACATCCCTTACCTGAAACGAAGTCTTGCTTGCAGGAAGACACAGAGCCTGGGATTTAACTCTATTTCTAAAGTGAAACACACAGCAGAGTTCTCATCCATTGATCACACTCTGCTTTAGAGCAAGAAGCATGCTCTTGCTTTCTAGAGTCTCTAAAACAGCAGGAAACGTTAGTGTGCTGAGAACAACAGAACGGTATTTCCTACACATACGTACCATATCTAGTCCAACTCTGCTTCTGAAACTACAACAAAACACATGTCCTCTAACACCCAATGCTTGTCAGTTAGGATGAGAAACCTGTGAGCTTCGTGAACGATGTAGTTCGTTGGAGCTATAAAGTAACTGCCCTTTCCTGAAACCAAGTCTTGCTTGTAGGAAGACTCAGAGCCAGGGATTTAATTCCATTTCTGAAGTGAAACACACAGCAGAGTTCCCATGCATTTATCACATTCTGCTTTAGATAAGAAGCATGCTCTTGCTTTCTAGAGTCTCTAAGACAACTGTAACGTGACTGTGCTGAGAAAAACAGAACGGTGTTTCCTACACATACGTACCATATCTAGTCCAACCCTGCTTCTGAAACTGATACAAAGTACTGGTCCTCTAACATCCAATGCTTGTCATTTAAGATGAGAAACGTGTGAGATCATGAACGATGTAGTTCGTTTGAGCTGAAAAGTGCCTGCCCTTACCTGGAACGAAGTATTGCTTGTAGGAAGACTCAGAGCCTGGGATTTAACTCCATTTCTGAAGGGAAAGAAACAGCATAGTTCTCATCCATGGATCACACTCTGCTTTAGAGCAAGAAGCACGCTCTTGCTTTCTAAAGTCTCTAATACAGCATGAAACTTGAGTGTGCTCAGAACAAAAGAACGGTGTTTCCTACACATATGGACCATATCTAGTCCAACTCTGCTTCTGAAACTGATAGAAAGCACTGGTCCTCTAACATCCAATGCTTGTCAGGGAAGATGAGAACCGTTGAGCTTCGTGAATGATGTAGTTCGTTTTAGCTGAAAAGTGACTTCCCTTACCTGAAACGAAGTCTTGCCTGTAGGAAGACACAGAGCCTGGGATTTAACTCCATTTCTGAAGCTAAACAAACAGCAGAGTTCTCATCCATTGATCACACTCTGCTTTAGAGCAAGAAGCACGCTCTTGCTTTCTAGAGTCTCTAAAACTGCAGGAAACGTGAGTGTGCTGAGAACAACAGAACGGTATTTCCTACACATACGTACCATATCTAGTCCAAATCTGCTTCTGAAACTACAACAATCCACAGGTCCTCTAACACCCAATACTTGTCAGTTAGGATGAGAAACCTGTGAGCTTCATGAACGATGTTGTTCGTTTGAGCTGTAAAGTAACTGCCCTTTCCTGAAACCAAGTCTTGCTTGTAGGAAGACTCAGAGAATGGGATTTAACTCCATTTCTGAAGTGAAACACACAGCAGAGTTCCCATCCATAGATCACACTCTGCTTTAGAGCAAGAAGCACGCTCTTGCTTTCTAGAGTCTCTAAGACAGCTGGAAAACGGAGTGTGCTCAGAACAAATGAACAGTGTTTCCTACATATACAGACCATATCTACTTCAACTCTGCTTCTGAAACTGCAACAAACCACAGGTCCTGTAACATCCAATGCTTATCAGTTAAGATAAGAAACGTGTGAGCATCGTGAATGATGTAGTTCGCTTGAGCTGTGAAGTAACTGCCCTTTCCTGAAACGAAGTCTTGATTGTAGGAAGACTCAGAGAATGGGATTTAACTCCATTTCTGAAGTGAAACACATAGCAGAGTTCCCATCCATAGATCACACTCTGCTTTAGAACAAGAAGCACACTCTTGCTTTCTAGAGTCTCTAAGACAGCAGGAAACGTGAGTGTGCTGAGAGCAAAAGAACGGTGTTTCCTACACATACAGACGATATCTAGTCCAACTCTGCTTCTGAAACTGATACAAAGCACTGGTCTTCTAACATCCAATGCTTGTCAGTTAAGAGGAGACATGTGTGAGCTTCATGAATGATGTAGTTCTTTTGACCTGTAAAGTAACTGCCCTTACCTGAAACGAAGTCTTGCTTGTAGGAAGACTCAGAGCCTGGGATTTAACTCCAATTCTGTAGTGAACAACACAGCAGAGTTCCCATCCGATGATCACACTCTGCTTTAGAGCAAGAAGCATGCTCTTGTTTTCTAGAGTCTCTAAGACAGTAGGATACGTGAGTGTGCTGAGAACAACAGAACGGTGTTTCCTACACATATGGACCATATCTAGTCCAACTCTGCTTCTGAAACTGATACAAAGCACTGGTCCTCTACCATCCAATGCTTGTCAGTTAAGATGAGAAATGTGTAGGCTTCGTGAATGATGTAGTTCGTTTTAGCTGAAAAGTGACTTCCCTTACCTGAAACCAAGTCTTGCTTGTAGGAAGACTCAGAGAATGGGATTTAACTCCATTTCTGAAGTGAAACACACAGCAGAGTTCCCATCAGTAGATCACACTCTGCTTTAGAGCAAGAAGCACGCTCTTGCTTTCTAGAGTCTCTAAGAGAGCAGGATACGTGAGTGTGCTGAGAACAACAGAACGGTGTTTCCTACACATATGGACCATATCTAGTCAAACTATGCTTCTGAAACTGATACCAAGCACTGGTCCTCTAACATCCAATGCTTGTCAGGGAAGATGAGAAACGTTGAGCTTCGTGAATGATATAGTTCGTTTTAGCTGAAAAGTGACTTCCCTTACCTGAAACCAAGTCTTGCTTGTAGGAAGACTCAGAGAATGGGATTTAACTCCATTTCTGAAGTGAAACACACAGCAGAGTTCCCATCCGTAGATCACACTCTGCTTTAGAGCAAGAAGCACGCTCTTGCTTTCTAGAGTCTCTAAAACTGCAGGAAATGTGAGTGTGCTGAGAACAACAGAACGGTATTTCCTACACATACGTACCAATCTAGTCCAACTCTGCTTCTGAAACTACAACAAAACACAGGTCCTCTAACACCCAATGCTTGTCAGTTAGGATGAGAAACCTGTGAGCTTCGTGAACGATGTAGTTCGTTGGAGCTGTAAAGTAACTGTCCTTTCCTGAAACCAAGTCTTGCTTGTAGGAAGACTCAGAGCCAGGGATTTAATTCCATTTCTGAAGTGAAACACACAGCAGAGTTCTCATCCATTTATCACATTCTGCTTTAGATAAGAAGCATGCTCTTGCTTTCTAGAGTCTCTAAGACAAAGGAAACGTGAGTGTGCTGAGGAAAACAGAACGGTGTTTCCTACCCATACGTACCATATCTAGTCCAACCCTTCTTCTGAAACTGATACAAAGTACTGGTCCTCTAACATCCAATGCTTGTCATTTAAGATGAGAAACATGTGACCTTCATGAACGATGTAGTTCGTTTGAGCTGAAAAGGTCCTGCCCTTACCTGGACCGAAGTCTTCCTTGTAGGAAGACACAGAGCCTGGGATTTAACTCCATTTCTGAAGGGAAAGACACAGCATAGTTCTCATCCATGGATCACACTCTGCTTTAGAGCTATTAGCACGCTCTTGCTTTCTAGAGTCTCTTATACAGCAGGAAACTTGAGTGTGCTCAGAACAAATGAACGGTGTTTCCTACATATACGGACCATATCTAGTTCAACTCTGCTTCTGAAACTGCAACAAACCACAGGATCTGGAAGATCCAATGCTTATCAGTTAAGATAAGAAACGTGTGACCTTCGTGAATTATGTAGTTCGCTTCAGCTGTAAAGTAACTGCCCTTTCCTTAAACGAAGTCTTGATTGTAGGAAGACTCAGAGAATGGGATTTAACTCCATTTCGGATGGGAAAGACACAGCATAGTTCTCATCCATGGATCACATTCTGCTTTAGAGCTATTAGCACACTCTTGCTTTCTAGAGTCTCTAAGACAGCAGGATACGTGAGTGTGCTGAGAGCAAAAGAACGGTGTTTCCTACACATACAGACAATATCTAGTCCAACTCTGCTTCGGAACTGATACAAAGCAATGGTCCTCTAACATGTAATGCTTGTCAGTTAAGATGAGACATGTGTGAGCTTCATGAATGATGTAGTTCGTTTGAGCTCAAAAGTGACTTCCCTTACCTGGAACGAAGTATTGCTTGTAGTAAGACTCAGAGCCTGGGATTTAACTCCATTTCTGAAGGGAAACACACAGCAGAGTTCTCATCCATGGATCACACTCTGCTTTAGAGCAAGAAGCACGCTCTTGCATTCTAGAATCTCTAATACAGCATGAAACGTGAGTGTGCTCAGAACAAAAGAACAGTGTTTCCTACACATATGGACCATATCTAGTCCAACTATGCTTCTGAAACTACAACAAAGCACAGGTCCTCTAACACCCAATGCTTGTCAGTTAGGATGAGAAACCTGTGAGCTTCGTGAACGATGTAGTTCGTTTGAGCTGTAAAGTAACTGCCCTTTCCTGAAACCAAGTCTTGCTTGTAGGAAGACTCAGAGCCAGGGATTTAATTCCATTTCTGAAGTGAAACACACAGCAGAGTTCCCATCCATTTATCACATTCTGCTTTAGATAAGAAGCATGCTCTTGCTTTCTAGAGTCTCTAAGACAAAGGAAAAGTGACTGTGCTGAGAAAAACAGAAAGGTGTTTCCTACACATACGTACCATATCTAGTCCAACCCTGCTTCTGAAACTGATACAAAGTACTGGTCCTCTAACATCCAATGCTTGTCATTTAAGATGAGAAACATGTGAGCTTCATGAACGATGTAGTTCATTTGAGCTGAAAAGGTCCTGCCCTTACCTGGACCGAAGTCTTCCTTGTAGGAAGACACAGAGCCTGGGATTTAACTCCATTTCTGAAGGGAAAGACACAGCATAGTTCTCATCCATGGATCACACTCTGCTTTAGAGCTATTAGCACGCTCTTGCTTTCTAGATTCTCTAATACAGCAGGAAACTTGAGTGTGCTCAGAACAAATGAACGGTGTTTCCTACATATACGGACCATATCTAGTTCAACTCTGCTTCTGAAACTGCAACAAACCACAGGATCTGTAACATCCAATGCTTATCAGTTAAGATAAGAAACGTGTGAGCTTCGTGAATGATGTAGTTCGCTTGAGCTGTAAAATAACTGCCCTTTCCTTAAACGAAGTCTTGATTGTAGGAAGACTCAGAGAATGGGATTTAACTCCATTTCGGAAGGGAAAGACACAGCATAGTTCTCATCCATGGATCACATTCTGCTTTAGAGCTATTAGCACGCTCTTGCTTTCTAGAGTCTCTAAGACAGCAGGATACGTGAGTGTGCTGAGAGCACAAGAACGGTGTTTCCTACACATACAGACAATATCTAGTCCAAATCTGCTTCGGAAACTGATACAAAGCACTGGTCCTCTAACATTCAATGCTTGTCAGTTAAGATGAGACATGTGTGAGCTTCATGACCGATGTAGTTCGTTTGAGCTGAAAAGTGCCTGCCCTTACCTGGAACGAAGTATTGCTTGTAGGAAGACACAGAGCCTGGGATTTTTCTCCATTTCTGAAGGGAAAGAACCAGCATAGTTCTCATCCATGGATCACACTCTGCTTTAGAGCAAGAAGCACGCTCTTGCTTTCTAGAGTCTCTAAAACTGCAGGTAACGTGAGTGTGCTGAGAACAACAGAACGGTATTTCCTACACATATGTACCATATCTAGTCCAATTCTGCTTCTGAAACTACAACAATCCACAGGTCCCCTAACACCCAATACTTGTCAGTTAGGATGAGAAACCTGTGAGCTTAATGAACGATGTAGTTCGTTTGAGCTGTAAAGTAACTGCCCTTTCCTGAAACCAAGTCTTGCTTGTAGGAAGACTCAGAGAATGGGATTTAACTCCATTTCTGAAGTGAAACACACAGCAGAGTTCCCATCCATAGATCACACTCTGCTTTAGAGCAAGAAGCACGCTCTTGCTTTCTAGAGTCTCTAAGACAGCTGGAAAACTGAGTGTGCTCAGAACAAATGAACGGTGTTTCCTACATATACGGACCATATCTACTTCAACTCTGCTTCTGAAACTGCAGCAAACCACAGGTCCTGTAACATCCAATTCTTATCAGTTAAGATAAGAAACGTGTGAGCATCGTGAATGATGTAGTTCGCTTGAGCTGTGAAGTAACTGCCCTTTCCTGAAACGAAGTCTTGATTGTAGGAAGACTCAGAGAATGGGATTTAAATCCATTTCTGAAGTGAAACACATAGCCGAGTTCCCATCCATAGATCACACTCTGCTTTAGAGCAAGAAGCACACTCTTGCTTTCTAGAGTCTCTAAGACAGCAGGAAACGTGAGTGTGCTGGGAGCAAAAGAACGGTGTTTCCTACACATACAGACGATATCTAGTCCAACTCTGCTTCTGAAACTGATACAAAGCACTGGTCCTCTAACATCCAATGCTTGTCAGTTAAGAGGAGACATGTGTGAGCTTCATGAATGATGTAGTTCTTTTGACCTGTAAAGTAACTGCCCTTACCTGAAACGAAGTCTTGCTTGTAGGAAGATTCAGAGCCTGCGATTTAACTCCAATTCTGTAGTGAACAACACAGCAGAGTTCCCATCCAATGATCACACTCTGCTTTAGAGCAAGAAGCATGCTCTTGTTTTCTAGAGTCTCTAAGACAGTAGGATACGTGAGTGTGCTGAGAACAACAGAACGGTGTTTCCTACACATATGGACCATATCTAGTCCAACTCTGCTTCTGAAACTGATAAAAAGCACTGGTCCTCTAACATCCCATGCTTGTCAGGGAAGATGAGAAACGTTGAGCTTCGTGAATGATGTAGTTCGTTTTAGCTGAAAAGTGACTTCCCTTACCTGAAACGAAGTCTTGCTTGTAGGGAGACACAGAGCCTGGGATTTAACTCCATTTCTGAAGCGAAACACACAGCAGAGTTCTCTTCCATTGATCATACTCTGCTTTAGAACAAGAAGCACACTCTTGCATTCTAGAATCTCTAATACAGCATGAAACGTGAGTGTGCTCAGAACAAAAGAACAGTGTTTCCTACACATACGGACCATATCTAGTCCAACTATGCTTCTGAAACTACAACAAAGCACAGGTCCTCTAACACCCAATACTTGTCAGTTAGGATGAGAACCCTGTGAGCTTTGTGAACGATGTAGTTCGTTTGTGCTGTAAAGTAACTGCCATTCCTGAAACTAAGTCTTGCTAGTAGGAAGACTCAGAGCCAGGGATTTAATTCCATTTCTGAAGTGAAACACACAGCAGAGTTGTCATCCATTTATCACATTCTGCTTTAGATAAGAAGCATGCTCTTGCTTTCTAGAGTCTCTAAGACAAAGGAAACGTGAGTGTGCTGAGGAAAACAGAACAGTGTTTCCTACCCATACGTACCATATCTAGTCCAACCCTGCTTCTGAAACTGATACAAAGTACTGGTCCTCTAACATCCAATGCTTGTCATTTAAGATGAGAAACATGTGAGCTTCATGAACGATGTAGTTCATTTGACCTGAAAAGGTCCTGCCCTTACCTGGACCGAAGTCTTCCTTGTAGGAAGACACAGAGCCTGGGATGTAACTCCATTTCTGAAGGGAAAGACACAGCATAGTTCTCATCCATGGATCACACTCTGCTTTAGAGCTATTAGCACGCTCTTGCTTTCTAGAGTCTCTTATACAGCAGGAAACTTGAGTGTGCTCAGAACAAATGAACGGTGTTTCCTACATATACGGACCATATCTAGTTCAACTCTGCTTCTGAAACTGCAACAAACCACAGGATCTGTAACATCCAATGCTTATCAGTTAAGATAAGAAACGTGTGAGCTTCGTGAATGATGTAGTTCGCTTGAGCTGTAAAGTAACTGCCCTTTCCTTAAACGAAGTCTTGATTGTAGGAAGACTCAGAGAATGGGATTTAACTCCATTTCGGATGGGAAAGACACAGCATAGTTCTCATCCATGGATCACATTCTGCTTTAGAGCTATTAGCACGCTCTTGCTTTCTAGAGTCTCTAAGACAGCAGGATACGTGAGTGTGCTGAGAGCACAAGAACGGTGTTTCCTACACATACAGACAATATCTAGTCCAAATCTGCTTCGGAAACTGATACAAAGCACTGGTCCTCTAACATTCAATGCTTGTCAGTTAAGATGAGACATGTGTGAGCTTCATGACCGATGTAGTTCGTTTGAGCTGAAAAGTGCCTGCCCTTACCTGACATGAAGTCTTGCTTGTAGGAAGACTCAGAGCCTGGGATTTAACTCCATTTCTGAAGGGAAACACACAGCAGAGTTCTCATCCATGGATCACACTCTGCTTTAGAGCAAGAAGCACGCTCTTGCTTTCTAAAGTCTCTAATACAGCATGAAACGTGAGTGTGCTCAGAACAAAAGAACGGTGTTTCCTACACATATGGACCATATCTAGTCAAACTATGCTTCTGAAACTGATACAAAGCACTGGTCCTCTAACATCCAATGCTTGTCAGGGAAGATGAGAACCGTTGAGCTTCGTGAATGATGTAGTTCGTTTTAGCTGAAAAGTGACTTCCCTTAACTGAAACGAAGTCTTGCTTGTAGGAAGACACAGAGCCTGGGATTTAACTCCATTTCTGAAGCGAAACACACAGCAGAGTTCTCATCTATTGATCACACTCTGCTTTAGAGCAAGAAGCACGCTCTTGCTTTCTAGAGTCTCTAAAACTGCAGGAAACGTGAGTGTGCTGAGAACAACAGAACGGTATTTCCTACACATACGTACCATATCTAGTCCAACTCTGCTTCTGAAACTACAACAATCCACAGGTCCTCTCACACCCAATGCTTGTCAGTTAGGATGAGAAACCTGTGAGCTTCGTGAACGATGTAGTTCGTTTGAGCTGTAAAGTAACTGCCCTTTCCTGAAACCAAGTCTTGCTTGTAGGAAGACTCAGAGCCAGGGATTTAATTCCATTTCTGAAGTGAAACACACAGCAGAGTTCCCATCCATTTATCAAATTCTGCTTTAGATAAGAAGCATGCTCTTGCTTTCTAGAGTCTCTAAGACAACTGAAACGTGACTGTGCTGAGAAAAACAGAACGGTGTTTCCTACACATACATACCATATCTAGTCCAACCCTGTTTCTGAAACTGATACAAAGTACTGGTCCTCTAACATCCAATGCTTGTCATTTAAGATGAGAAACGTGTGAGATCATGAACGATGTAGTTCGTTTGAGCTGAAAAGTGCCTGCCCTTACCTGGAACGAAGTATTGCTTGTAGGAAGACTCAGAGCCTGGGATTTTACTCCATTTCTGAAGGGAAAGAACCAGCATAGTTCTCATCCATGGATCACACTCTGCTTTAGAGCAAGAAGCACGCTCTTGCTTTCTAGAGTCTCTAAAACTGCAGGTAACGTGAGTGTGCTGAGAACAACAGAACGGTATTTCCTACACATACGTACCATATCTAGTCCAACTCTGCTTCTGAAACTACAACAATCCACAGGTCCCCTAACACCCAATACTTGTCAGTTAGGATGAGAAACCTGTGAGCTTCATGTACGATGTAGTTCGTTTGAGCTGTAAAGTAACTGCCCTTTCCTGAAACCAAGTCTTGCTTGTAGGAAGACTCAGAGAATGGGATTTAACTCCATTTCTGAAGTGAAACACACAGCAGAGTTCCCATCCATAGATCACACTCTGCTTTAGAGCAAGAAGCACGCTCTTGCTTTCTAGAGTCTCTAAGACAGCTGGAAAACTGAGTGTGCTCAGAACAAATGAACGGTGTTTCCTACATATACGGACCATATCTACTTCAACTCTGCTTCTGAAACTGCAGCAAACCACAGGTCCTGTAACATCCAATCCTTATCAGTTAAGATAAGAAACGTGTGAGCATCGTGAATGATGTAGTTCGCTTGAGCTGTGAAGTAACTGCCCTTTCCTGAAACGAAGTCTTGATTGTAGGAAGACTCAGAGAATGGGATTTAAATCCATTTCTGAAGTGAAACACATAGCCGAGTTCCCATCCATAGATCACACTCTGCTTTAGAGCAAGAAGCACACTCTTGCTTTCTAGAGTCTCTAAGACAGCAGGAAACGTGAGTGTGCTGGGAGCAAAAGAACGGTGTTTCCTACACATACAGACGATATCTAGTCCAACTCTGCTTCTGAAACTGATACAAAGCACTGGTCCTCTAACATCCAATGCTTGTCAGTTATGAGGAGACATGTGTGAGCTTCATGAATGATGTAGTTCTTTTGACCTGTAAAGTAACTGCCCTTACCTGAAACGAAGTCTTGCTTGTAGGAAGACTCAGAGCCTGCGATTTAACTCCAATTCTGTAGTGAACAACACAGCAGAGTTCCCATCCAATGATCACACTCTGCTTTAGAGCAAGAAGCATGCTCTTGTTTTCTAGAATCTCTAAGACAGTAGGATACGTGAGTGTGCTGAGAACAACAGAACGGTGTTTCCTACACATATGGACCATATCTTGTCCAACTCTGCTTCTGAAACTGATAAAAAGCACTGGTCCTCTAACATCCAATGCTTGTCAGGGAAGATGAGAAACGTTGAGCTTCGTGAATGATGTAGTTCGTTTTAGCTGAAAAGTGACTTCCCTTACCTGAAACGAAGTCTTGCTTGTAGGGAGACACCGAGCCTGGGATTTAACTCCATTTCTGAAGCGAAACACACAGCAGAGTTCTCTTCCATTGATCATACTCTGCTTTAGAGCAAGAAGCACGCTCTTGCATTCTAGAATCTCTAATACAGCATGAAACGTGAGTGTGCTCAGAACAAAAGAACAGTGTTTCCTACACATACGGACCATATCTAGTCCAACTGTGCTTCTGAAACTACAACAAAGCACAGGTCCTCTAACACCCAATACTTGTCAGTTAGGATGAGAACCCTGTGAGCTTTGTGAACGATGTAGTTCGTTTGAGCTGTAAAGTAACTGCCATTCCTGAAACTAAGTCTTGCTTGTAGGAAGACTCAGAGCCAGGGATTTAATTCCATTTCTGAAGTGAAACACACAGCAGAGTTCTCATCCATTTATCACATTCTGCTTTAGATAAGAAGCATGCTCTTGCTTTCTAGAGTCTCAAAGACAAAGGAAACGTGAGTGTGCTGAGGAAAACAGAACGGTGTTTCCTACCCATACGTACCATATCTAGTCCAACCCTGCTTATGAAACTGATACAAAGTACTGGTCCTCTAACATCCAATGCTTGTCATTTAAGATGAGAAACATGTGAGCTTCATGAACGATGTAGTTCGTTTGAGCTGAAAAGGTCCTGCCCTTACCTGGACCGAAGTCTTCCTTGTAGGAAGACACAGAGCCTGGGATGTAACTCCATTTCTGAAGGGAAAGACACAGCATAGTTCTCATCCATGGATCACACTCTGCTTTAGAGCTATTAGCACGCTCTTGCTTTCTAGAGTCTCTTATACAGCAGGAAACTTGAGTGTGCTCAGAACAAATGAACGGTGTTTCCTACATATACGGACCATATCTAGTTCAACTCTGCTTCTGAAACTGCAACAAACCACAGGATCTGTAAGATCCAATGCTTATCAGTTAAGATAAGAAACGTGTGAGCTTCGTGAATGATGTAGTTCGCTTGAGCTGTAAAGTAACTGCCCTTTCCTTAAACGAAGTCTTGATTGTAGGAAGACTCAGAGAATGGGATTTAACTCCATTTCGGATGGGAAAGACACAGCATAGTTCTCATCCATGGATCACATTCTGCTTTAGAGCTATTAGCACGCTCTTGCTTTCTAGAGTCTCTAAGACAGCAGGATACGTGAGTGTGCTGAGAGCAAAAGAACGGTGTTTCCTACACATACAGACAATATCTAGTCCAAATCTGCTTCGGAAACTGATACAAAGCACTGGTCCTCTAACATTCAATGCTTGTCAGTTAAGATGAGACATGTGTGAGCTTCATGACCGATGTAGTTCGTTTGAGCTGAAAAGTGCCTGCCCTTACCTGACATGAAGTCTTGCTTGTAGGAAGACACAGAGCCTGGGATTTAACTCCATTTCTGAAGGGAAACACACAGCAGAGTTCTCATCCATGGATCACACTCTGCTTTAGAGCAAGAAGCACACTCTTGCTTTCTAAAGTCTCTAATACAGCATGAAACGTGAGTGTGCTCAGAACAAAAGAACGGTGTTTCCTACACATATGGACCATATCTAGTCAAACTATGCTTCTGAAACAGATACAAAGCACTGGTCCTCTAACATCCAATGCTTGTCAGGGAAGATGAGAACCGTTGAGCTTCGTGAATGATGTAGTTCGTTTTAGCTGAAAAGTGACTTCCCTTAACTGAAACGAAGTCTTGCTTGTAGGAAGACACAGAGCCTTGGATTTAACTCCATTTCTGAAGCGAAACACACAGCAGAGTTCTCATCCATTGATCACACTCTGCTTTAGAGCAAGAAGCACGCTCTTGCTTTCTAGAGTCTCTAAAACTGCAGGAAACGTGAGTGTGCTGAGAACAACAGAACGGTATTTCCTACACATACGTACCATATCTAGTCCAACTCTGCTTCTGAAACTACAACAATCCACAGGTCCTCTCACACCCAATGCTTGTCAGTTAGGATGAGAAACCTGTGAGCTTCGTGAACGATGTAGTTCGTTTGAGCTGTAAAGTAACTGCCCTTTCCTGAAACCAAGTCTTGCTTGTAGGAAGACTCAGAGCCAGGGATTTAATTCCATTTCTGAAGTGAAACACACAGCAGAGTTCCCATCCATTTATCAAATTCTGCTTTAGATAAGAAGCATGCTCTTGCTTTCTAGAGTCTCTAAGACAACTGAAACGTGACTGTGCTGAGAAAAACAGAACGGTGTTTCCTACACATACGTACCATATCTAGTCCAACCCTGCTTCTGAAACTGATACAAAGTACTGGTCCTCTAACATCCAATGCTTGTCATTTAAGATGAGAAACGTGTGAGATCATGAACGATGTAGTTCTTTTGAGCTGAAAAGTGCCTGCCCTTACCTGGAACGAAGTATTGCTTGTAGGAAGACTCAGAGCCTGGGATTTTACTCCATTTCTGAAGGGAAAGAACCAGCATAGTTCTCATCCATGGATCACACTCTGCTTTAGAGCAAGAAGCACGCTCTTGCTTTCTAGAGTCTCTAAAACTGCAGGTAACGTGAGTGTGCTGAGAACAACAGAACGGTATTTCCTACACATACGTACCATATCTAGTCCAACTCTGCTTCTGAAACTACAACAATCCACAGGTCCCCTAACACCCAATACTTGTCAGTTAGGATGAGAAACCTGTGAGCTTCATGAACGATGTAGTTCGTTTGAGCTGTAAAGTAACTGCCCTTTCCTGAAACCAAGTCTTGCTTGTAGGAAGACTCAGAGAATGGGATTTAACTCCATTTCTGAAGTGAAACACACAGCAGAGTTCCCATCCATAGATCACACTCTGCTTTAGAGCAAGAAGCACGCTCTTGCTTTCTAGAGTCTCTAAGACAGCTGGAAAACTGAGTGTGCTCAGAACAAATGAACGGTGTTTCCTACATATACGGACCATATCTACTTCAACTCTGCTTCTGAAACTGCAGCAAACCACAGGTCCTGTAACATCCAATTCTTATCAGTTAAGATAAGAAACGTGTGAGCATCGTGAATGATGTAGTTCGCTTGAGCTGTGAAGTAACTGCCCTTTCCTGAAACGAAGTCTTGATTGTAGGAAGACTCAGAGCCAGGGATTTAATTCCATTTCTGAAGTGAAACACACAGCAGAGTTCTCATCCATTTATCACATTCTGCTTTAGATAAGAAGCATGCTCTTGCTTTCTAGAGTCTCTAAGACAAAGGAAACGTGAGTGTGCTGAGGAAAACAGAACGGTGTTTCCTACCCATACGTACCATATCTAGTCCAACCCTGCTTATGAAACTGATACAAAGTACTGGTCCTCTAACATCCAATGCTTGTCATTTAAGATGAGAAACATGTGAGCTTCATGAACGATGTAGTTCGTTTGAGCTGAAAAGTGACTTCCCTTACCTGAAACGAAGTCTTGCTTGTAGGAAGACACAGAGCCTGGGATTTAACTCTATTTCTAAAGTGAAACACACAGCAGAGTTCTCATCCATTGATCACACTCTGCTTTAGAGCAAGAAGCACGCTCTTGCTTTCTAGAGTCTCTAAAACAGCAGGAAACGTGAGTGTGCTGAGAACAACAGAACGGTATTTCCTACACATACGTACCATATCTAGTCCATATCTGCTTCTGAAACTACAACAAAACACAGGTCCTCTAACACCCAATGCTTGTCAGTTAGGATGAGAAACCTGTGAGCTTCGTGAATGATGTAGTTCGTTTGAGCTGTAAAGTAACTGCCCTTTCCTGAAACCAAGTCTTGCTTGTAGGAACACTCAGAGCCAGGGATTTAATTCCATTTCTGAAGTGAAACACAGAGCAGAGTTCCCATGCATTTATCACATTCTGCTTTAGATAAGTAGCATGCTCTTGCTTTCTAGAGTCTCTAAGACAACTGAAACGTGACTTTGCTGAGAAAAACAGAATGGTGTTTCCTACCCATACGTACCATATCTAGTCCAACCCTGCTTCTGAAACTGATACAAAGTACTGGTCCTCTAACATCCAATGCTTGTCATTTAAGATGAGAAACATGTGAGCTTCATGAACGATGTAGTTCATTTGAGCTGAAAAGGTCCTGCCCTTACCTGGACCGAAGTCTTCCTTGTAGGAAGACACAGAGCCTGGGATTTAACTCCATTTCTGAAGGGAAAGACACAGCATAGTTCTCATCCATGGATCACACTCTGCTTTAGAGCTATTAGCACGCTCTTGCTTTCTAGAGTCTCTAATACAGCAGGAAACTTGAGTGTGCTCAGAACAAATGAATGGTGTTTCCTACATATACGGACCATATCTAGTTCAACTCTGCTTCTGAAACTGCAACAAACCACAGGATCTGTAACATCCAATGCTTATCAGTTAAGATAACTAACGTGTGAGCTTCGTGAATGATGTAGTTTGCTTGAGCTGTAAAGTAACTGCCCTTTCCTTAAACGAAGTCTTGATTGTAGGAAGACTCAGAGAATGGGATTTAACTCCATTTCGGAAGGGAAAGACACAGCATAGTTCTCATCCATGGATCACATTCTGCTTTAGAGCTATTAGCACGCTCTTGCTTTCTAGAGTCTCTAAGGCAGCAGGATACGTGAGTGTGCTGAGAGCAAAAGAACGGTGTTTCCTACACATACAGACAATATCTAGTCCAAATCTGCTTCGGAAACTGATACAAAGCACTGGTCCTCTAACATTCAATGCTTGTCAGTTAAGATGAGACATGTGTGAGCTTCATGACCGATGTAGTTCGTTTGAGCTGAAAAGTGCCTGCCCTTACCTGACATGAAGTCTTGCTTGTAGAAAGACTCAGAGCCTGGGATTTAACTCCATTTCTGAAGGGAAACACACAGCAGAGTTCTCATCCATGGATCACACTCTGCTTTAGAGCAAGAAGCACGCTCTTGCTTTCTAAAGTCTCTAATACAGCATGAAACGTGAGTGTGCTCAGAACAAAAGAACGGTGTTTCCTACACATATGGACCATATCTAGTCAAACTATGCTTCTGAAACTGATACAAAGCACTGGTCCTCTAACATCCAATGCTTGTCAGGGAAGATGAGAACCGTTGAGCTTCGTGAATGATGTAGTTCGTTTTAGCTGAAAAGTGACTTCCCTTAACTGAAACGAAGTCTTGCTTGTAGGAAGACACAGAGCCTGGGATTTAACTCCATTTCTGAAGCGAAACACACAGCAGAGTTCTCATCCATTGATCACACTCTGCTTTAGAGCAAGAAGCACGCTCTTGCTTTCTAGAGTCTCTAAAACTGCAGGAAACGTGAGTGTGCTGAGAACAACAGAACGGTATTTCCTACACATACGTACCATATCTAGTCCAACTCTGCTTCTGAAACTACAACAATCCACAGGTCCTCTCACACCCAATGCTTGTCAGTTAGGATGAGAAACCTGTGAGCTTCGTGAACGATGTAGTTCGTTTGAGCTGTAAAGTAACTGCCCTTTCCTGAAACCAAGTCTTGCTTGTAGGAAGACTCAGAGCCAGGGATTTAATTCCATTTCTGAAGTGAAACACACAGCAGAGTTCCCATCCATTTATCACATTCTGCTTTAGATAAGAAGCATGCTCTTGCTTTCTAGAGTCTCTAAGACAACTGAAACGTGACTGTGCTGAGAAAAACAGAACGGTGTTTCCTACACATACGTACCATATCTAGTCCAACCCTGCTTCTGAAACTGATACAAAGTACTGGTCCTCTAACATCCAATGCTTGTCATTTAAGATGAGAAACGTGTGAGATCATGAACGATGTAGTTCGTTTGAGCTGAAAAGTGCCTGCCCTTACCTGGAACGAAGTATTGCTTGTAGGAAGACTCAGAGCCTGGGATTTAACTCCATTTCTGAAGGGAAACACACAGCAGAGTTCTCATCCATGGATCACACTCTGCTTTAGAGCAAGAAGCACGCTCTTGCTTTCTAAAGTCTCTAATACAGCATGAAACGTGAGTGTGCTCAGAACAAATGAACGGTGTTCCTACACATATGGACCATATCTAGTCCAACTCTGCTTCTGAAACTGATACAAAGCACTGGTCCTCTAACATGTAATGCTTGTCAGGGAAGATGAGAACCGTTGAGCTTCGTGAATGATGTAGTTCGTTTTAGCTGAAAAGTGACTTCCCTTACCTGAAACGAATTCTTGCTTGTAGGAAGACACAGAACCTGGGATTTAACTCCATTTCTGAAGCGAAACACACAGCAGAGTTCTCAACCATTGATCACACTCTGCTTTAGAGCAAGAAGCACGCTCTTGCTTTCTAGAGTCTCTAAAACTGCAGGAAACGTGAGTGTGCTGAGAACAACAGAACGGTATTTCCTACACATACGTACCATATCTAGTCCAACTCTGCTTCTGAAACTACAACAATCCACAGGTCCTCTAACACCCAATACTTGTCAGTTAGGATGAGAAACCTGTGAGCTTCATGAACGATGTAGTTCGTTTTAGCTGTAAAGTAACTGCCCTTTCCTGAAACCAAGTCTTGCTAGTAGGAAGACTCAGAGAATGGGATTTAACTCCATTTCTGAAGTGAAACACACAGCAGAGTTCCCATCCATAGATCACACTCTGCTTTAGAGCAAGAAGCACGCTCTTGCTTTCTAGAGTCTCTAACACTGCTGGAAAACTGAGTGTGCTCAGAACAAATGAACGGTGTTTCCTACATATACGGACCATATCTAGTTCAACTCTGCTTCTGAAACTGCAACAAACCACAGGTCCTGTAACATCTAATGCTTATCAGTTAAGATAAGAAACGTGTGAGCATCGTGAATGATGTAGTTCGCTTGAGCTGTGAAGTAACTGCCCTTTCCTGAAACGAAGTCTTGATTGTAGCAAGACTCAGAGAATGGGATTTAACTCCATTTCTGTAGTGAAACAAACAGCAGAGTTCCCATCCATAGATCACACTCTGCTTTAGAGCAAGAAGCACACTCTTGCTTTCTAGAGTCTCTAAGAAAGCAGGATACGTGAGTGTGCTGAGAGCAAAAGAACGGTGTTTCCTACACATACAGACGATATCTAGTCCAACTCTGCTTCTGAAACTGATACAAAGCACTGGTCCTCTAACATCCAATGCTTGTCAGTTAAGAGGAGACATGTGTGAGCTTCATGAATGATGTAGTTCTTTTGACCTGTAAAGTAACTGCCCTTACCTGAAACGAAGTCTTGCTTGTAGGAAGACTCAGAGCCTGGGATTTAACTCCAATTATGTAGTGAACAACACAGCAGAGTTCCCATCCAATGATCACACTCTGCATTAGAGCAAGAAGCATGCTCTTGTTTTCTAGAGTCTCTAAGACAGTAGGATACGTGAGTGTGCTGAGAACAACAGAACGGTGTTTCCTACACATATGGACCATATCTAGTCCAACTGTGCTTCTGAAACTGATACAAAGCACTGGTCCTCTACCATCCAATGCTTGTCAGTTAAGATGAGAAATGTGTAGGCTTCGTGAATGTTGTAGATTGTTTGAGCTGAAAAGTGACTTCCCTTACCTGAAACGAAGTCTTGCTTGTAGGAAGACACAGAGGCTGGGATTTAACTCTATTTCTGAAGTGAAACACACAGCAGAGTTCTCATCCATTGATCACACTCTGCTTTAGAGCAAGAAGCACGCTCTTGCTTTCTAGAGTCTCTAAGAGAGCAGGATACGTGAGTGTGCTGAGAACAACAGAACGGTGTTTCCTACACATACGGACCATATCTAGTCAAACTATGCTTCTGAAACTGATACAAAGCACTGGTCCTCTAAGATCCAATGCTTGTCAGGGAAGATGAGAAACGTTGAGCTTCATGAATGATGTAGTTCGTTTTAGCTGAAAAGTGACTTCCCTTACCTGAAATGAAGTCTTGCTTGTAGGAAGACACAGAGCCTGGGATTTAACTCCATTTCTGAAGCGAAACACACAGCAGAGTTCTCTTCCATTGATCATACTCTGCTTTAGAGCAAGAAGCACGCTCTTGCATTCTAGAGTCTCTAATACAGCATGAAACGTGAGTGTGCTCAGAACAAAAGAACGGGGTTTCCTACACATACGGACCATATCTAGTCCAACTGTGCTTCTGAAACTACAACAAAGCACAGGTCCTCTAACACCCAATACTTGTCAGTTAGGATGAGAAACCTGTGAGCTTCGTGAACGATGTAGTTCGTTTGAGCTGTAAAGTAACTGCCATTCCTGAAACTAAGTCTTGATTGTAGGAACACTCAGAGCCAGGGATTTAATTCCATTTCTGAAGTGAAACACACAGCAGAGTTCTCATCCATTTATCACATTCTGCTTTAGATAAGAAGCATGCTCTTGCTTTCTAGAGTCTCTAAGAAAAAGGAAACGTGAGTGTGCTGAGGAAAACAGAACGGTGTTTCCTACCCATACGTACCATATCTAGTCCAACCCTGCTTCTGAAACTGACACAAAGTACTGGTCCTCTAACATCCAATGCTTGTCATTTAAGATGAGAAACATGTGAGCTTCATGAACGATGTAGTTCGTTTGAGCTGAAAAGTGCCTGCCCTTACCTGGAACGAAGTATTGCTTGTAGGAAGACTCAGAGCCTGGGATTTAACTCCATTTCTGAAGGGAAACACACAGCAGAGTTCTCATCCATGGATCACACTCTGCTTTAGAGCAAGAAGCACGCTCTTGCTTTCTAAAGTCTCTAATACAGCATGAAACGTGAGTGTGCTCAGAACAAATGAACGGTGTTCCTACACATATGGACCATATCTAGTCCAACTCTGCTTCTGAAACTGATACAAAGCACTGGTCCTCTAACATGTAATGCTTGTCAGGGAAGATGAGAACCGTTGAGCTTCGTGAATGATGTAGTTCGTTTTAGCTGAAAAGTGACTTCCCTTACCTGAAACGAAGTCTTGCTTGTAGGAAGACACAGAACCTGGGATTTAACTCCATTTCTGAAGCGAAACACACAGCAGAGTTCTCAACCATTGATCACACTCTGCTTTAGAGCAAGAAGCACGCTCTTGCTTTCTAGAGTCTCTAAAACTGCAGGAAACGTGAGTGTGCTGAGAACAACAGAACGGTATTTCCTACACATACGTACCATATCTAGTCCAACTCTGCTTCTGAAACTACAACAATCCACAGGTCCTCTAACACCCAATACTTGTCAGTTAGGATGAGAAACCTGTGAGCTTCATGAACGATGTAGTTCGTTTTAGCTGTAAAGTAACTGCCCTTTCCTGAAACCAAGTCTTGCTAGTAGGAAGACTCAGAGAATGGGATTTAACTCCATTTCTGAAGTGAAACACACAGCAGAGTTCCCATCCATAGATCACACTCTGCTTTAGAGCAAGAAGCACGCTCTTGCTTTCTAGAGTCTCTAACACAGCTGGAAAACTGAGTGTGCTCAGAACAAATGAACGGTGTTTCCTACATATACGGACCATATCTAGTTCAACTCTGCTTCTGAAACTGCAACAAACCACAGGTCCTGTAACATCTAATGCTTATCAGTTAAGATAAGAAACGTGTGAGCATCGTGAATGATGTAGTTCGCTTGAGCTGTGAAGTAACTGCCCTTTCCTGAAACGAAGTCTTGATTGTAGCAAGACTCAGAGAATGGGATTTAACTCCATTTCTGTAGTGAAACAAACAGCAGAGTTCCCATCCATAGATCACACTCTGCTTTAGAGCAAGAAGCACACTCTTGCTTTCTAGAGTCTCTAAGAAAGCAGGATACGTGAGTGTGCTGAGAGCAAAAGAACGGTGTTTCCTACACATACAGACGATATCTAGTCCAACTCTGCTTCTGAAACTGATACAAAGCACTGGTCCTCTAACATCCAATGCTTGTCAGTTAAGAGGAGACATGTGTGAGCTTCATGAATGATGTAGTTCTTTTGACCTGTAAAGTAACTGCCCTTACCTGAAACGAAGTCTTGCTTGTAGGAAGACTCAGAGCCTGGGATTTAACTCCAATTATGTAGTGAACAACACAGCAGAGTTCCCATCCAATGATCACACTCTGCATTAGAGCAAGAAGCATGCTCTTGTTTTCTAGAGTCTCTAAGACAGTAGGATACGTGAGTGTGCTGAGAACAACAGAACGGTGTTTCCTACACATATGGACCATATCTAGTCCAACTGTGCTTCTGAAACTGATACAAAGCACTGGTCCTCTACCATCCAATGCTTGTCAGTTAAGATGAGAAATGTGTAGGCTTCGTGAATGTTGTAGATTGTTTGAGCTGAAAAGTGACTTCCCTTACCTGAAACGAAGTCTTGCTTGTAGGAAGACACAGAGGCTGGGATTTAACTCTATTTCTGAAGTGAAACACACAGCAGAGTTCTCATCCATTGATCACACTCTGCTTTAGAGCAAGAAGCACGCTCTTGCTTTCTAGAGTCTCTAAGAGAGCAGGATACGTGAGTGTGCTGAGAACAACAGAACGGTGTTTCCTACACATACGGACCATATCTAGTCAAACTATGCTTCTGAAACTGATACAAAGCACTGGTCCTCTAAGATCCAATGCTTGTCAGGGAAAATGAGAAACGTTGAGCTTCATGAATGATGTAGTTCGTTTTAGCTGAAAAGTGACTTCCCTTACCTGAAATGAAGTCTTGCTTGTAGGAAGACACAGAGCCTGGGATTTAACTCCATTTCTGAAGCGAAACACACAGCAGAGTTCTCTTCCATTGATCATACTCTGCTTTAGAGCAAGAAGCACGCTCTTGCATTCTAGAGTCTCTAATACAGCATGAAACGTGAGTGTGCTCAGAACAAAAGAACGGGGTTTCCTACACATACGGACCATATCTAGTCCAACTGTGCT
The DNA here is from genome assembly GCA_949786385.1 of Onychomys leucogaster. Classification (NCBI taxonomy): domain Eukaryota; kingdom Metazoa; phylum Chordata; class Mammalia; order Rodentia; family Cricetidae; genus Onychomys; species Onychomys leucogaster. Next base: position 313,675 of record CATKUP010000109.1, read on the forward strand.
TCTGAAACTACAACAAAGCACAGGTCCTCTAACACCCAATACTTGTCAGTTAGGATGAGAAACCTGTGAGCTTCGTGAACGATGTAGTTCGTTTGAGCTGTAAAGTAACTGCCATTCCTGAAACTAAGTCTTGATTGTAGGAACACTCAGAGCCAGGGATTTAATTCCATTTCTGAAGTGAAACACACAGCAGAGTTCTCATCCATTTATCACATTCTGCTTTAGATAAGAAGCATGCTCTTGCTTTCTAGAGTCTCTAAGAAAAAGGAAACGTGAGTGTGCTGAGGAAAACAGAACGGTGTTTCCTACCCATACGTACCATATCTAGTCCAACCCTGCTTCTGAAACTGACACAAAGTACTGGTCCTCTAACATCCAATGCTTGTCATTTAAGATGAGAAACATGTGAGCTTCATGAACGATGTAGTTCGTTTGAGCTGAAAAGTGCCTGCCCTTACCTGGAACGAAGTATTGCTTGTAGGAAGACTCAGAGCCTGGGATTTAACTCCATTTCTGAAGGGAAACACACAGCAGAGTTCTCATCCATGGATCACACTCTGCTTTAGAGCAAGAAGCACGCTCTTGCTTTCTAAAGTCTCTAATACAGCATGAAACGTGAGTGTGCTCAGAACAAAAGAATGGTGTTTCCTACACATATGGACCATATCTAGTCCAACTCTGCTTCTGAAACTGATACAAAGCACTGGTCCTCTAACATGTAATGCTTGTCAGGGAAGATGAGAACCGTTGAGCTTCGTGAATGATGTAGTTCGTTTTAGCTGAAAAGTGACTTCCCTTACCTGAAACGAAGTCTTGCTTGTAGGAAGACACAGAACCTGGGATTTAACTCCATTTCTGAAGCGAAACACACAGCAGAGTTCTCAACCATTGATCACACTCTGCTTTAGAGCAAGAAGCACGCTCTTGCTTTCTAGAGTCTCTAAAACTGCAGGAAACGTGAGTGTGCTGAGAACAACAGAACGGTATTTCCTACACATACGTACCATATCTAGTCCAACTCTGCTTCTGAAACTACAACAATCCACAGGTCCTCTAACACCCAATACTTGTCAGTTAGGATGAGAAACCTGTGAGCTTCATGAACGATGTAGTTCGTTTTAGCTGTAAAGTAACTGCCCTTTCCTGAAACCAAGTCTTGCTAGTAGGAAGACTCAGAGAATGGGATTTAACTCCATTTCTGAAGTGAAACACACAGCAGAGTTCCCATCCATAGATCACACTCTGCTTTAGAGCAAGAAGCACGCTCTTGCTTTCTAGAGTCTCTAACACAGCTGGAAAACTGAGTGTGCTCAGAACAAATGAACGGTGTTTCCTACATATACGGACCATATCTAGTTCAACTCTGCTTCTGAAACTGCAACAAACCACAGGTCCTGTAACATCTAATGCTTATCAGTTAAGATAAGAAACGTGTGAGCATCGTGAATGATGTAGTTCGCTTGAGCTGTGAAGTAACTGCCCTTTCCTGAAACGAAGTCTTGATTGTAGCAAGACTCAGAGAATGGGATTTAACTCCATTTCTGTAGTGAAACAAACAGCAGAGTTCCCATCCATAGATCACACTCTGCTTTAGAGCAAGAAGCACACTCTTGCTTTCTAGAGTCTCTAAGAAAGCAGGATACGTGAGTGTGCTGAGAGCAAAAGAACGGTGTTTCCTACACATACAGACGATATCTAGTCCAACTCTGCTTCTGAAACTGATACAAAGCACTGGTCCTCTAACATCCAATGCTTGTCAGTTAAGAGGAGACATGTGTGAGCTTCATGAATGATGTAGTTCTTTTGACCTGTAAAGTAACTGCCCTTACCTGAAACGAAGTCTTGCTTGTAGGAAGACTCAGAGCCTGGGATTTAACTCCAATTATGTAGTGAACAACACAGCAGAGTTCCCATCCAATGATCACACTCTGCATTAGAGCAAGAAGCATGCTCTTGTTTTCTAGAGTCTCTAAGACAGTAGGATACGTGAGTGTGCTGAGAACAACAGAACGGTGTTTCCTACACATATGGACCATATCTAGTCCAACTGTGCTTCTGAAACTGATACAAAGCACTGGTCCTCTACCATCCAATGCTTGTCAGTTAAGATGAGAAATGTGTAGGCTTCGTGAATGTTGTAGATTGTTTGAGCTGAAAAGTGACTTCCCTTACCTGAAACGAAGTCTTGCTTGTAGGAAGACACAGAGGCTGGGATTTAACTCTATTTCTGAAGTGAAACACACAGCAGAGTTCTCATCCATTGATCACACTCTGCTTTAGAGCAAGAAGCACGCTCTTGCTTTCTAGAGTCTCTAAGAGAGCAGGATACGTGAGTGTGCTGAGAACAACAGAACGGTGTTTCCTACACATACGGACCATATCTAGTCAAACTATGCTTCTGAAACTGATACAAAGCACTGGTCCTCTAAGATCCAATGCTTGTCAGGGAAGATGAGAAACGTTGAGCTTCATGAATGATGTAGTTCGTTTTAGCTGAAAAGTGACTTCCCTTACCTGAAATGAAGTCTTGCTTGTAGGAAGACACAGAGCCTGGGATTTAACTCCATTTCTGAAGCGAAACACACAGCAGAGTTCTCTTCCATTGATCATACTCTGCTTTAGAGCAAGAAGCACGCTCTTGCATTCTAGAGTCTCTAATACAGCATGAAACGTGAGTGTGCTCAGAACAAAAGAACGGGGTTTCCTACACATACGGACCATATCTAGTCCAACTGTGCTTCTGAAACTACAACAAAGCACAGGTCCTCTAACACCCAATACTTGTCAGTTAGGATGAGAAACCTGTGAGCTTCGTGAACGATGTAGTTCGTTTGAGCTGTAAAGTAACTGCCATTCCTGAAACTAAGTCTTGATTGTAGGAACACTCAGAGCCAGGGATTTAATTCCATTTCTGAAGTGAAACACACAGCAGAGTTCTCATCCATTTATCACATTCTGCTTTAGATAAGAAGCATGCTCTTGCTTTCTAGAGTCTCTAAGAAAAAGGAAACGTGAGTGTGCTGAGGAAAACAGAACGGTGTTTCCTACCCATACGTACCATATCTAGTCCAACCCTGCTTCTGAAACTGACACAAAGTACTGGTCCTCTAACATCCAATGCTTGTCATTTAAGATGAGAAACATGTGAGCTTCATGAACGATGTAGTTCGTTTGAGCTGAAAAGTGCCTGCCCTTACCTGGAACGAAGTATTGCTTGTAGGAAGACTCAGAGCCTGGGATTTAACTCCATTTCTGAAGGGAAACACACAGCAGAGTTCTCATCCATGGATCACACTCTGCTTTAGAGCAAGAAGCACGCTCTTGCTTTCTAAAGTCTCTAATACAGCATGAAACGTGAGTGTGCTCAGAACAAATGAACGGTGTTCCTACACATATGGACCATATCTAGTCCAACTCTGCTTCTGAAACTGATACAAAGCACTGGTCCTCTAACATGTAATGCTTGTCAGGGAAGATGAGAACCGTTGAGCTTCGTGAATGATGTAGTTCGTTTTAGCTGAAAAGTGACTTCCCTTACCTGAAACGAAGTCTTGCTTGTAGGAAGACACAGAACCTGGGATTTAACTCCATTTCTGAAGCGAAACACACAGCAGAGTTCTCAACCATTGATCACACTCTGCTTTAGAGCAAGAAGCACGCTCTTGCTTTCTAGAGTCTCTAAAACTGCAGGAAACGTGAGTGTGCTGAGAACAACAGAACGGTATTTCCTACACATACGTACCATATCTAGTCCAACTCTGCTTCTGAAACTACAACAATCCACAGGTCCTCTAACACCCAATACTTGTCAGTTAGGATGAGAAACCTGTGAGCTTCATGAACGATGTAGTTCGTTTTAGCTGTAAAGTAACTGCCCTTTCCTGAAACCAAGTCTTGCTAGTAGGAAGACTCAGAGAATGGGATTTAACTCCATTTCTGAAGTGAAACACACAGCAGAGTTCCCATCCATAGATCACACTCTGCTTTAGAGCAAGAAGCACGCTCTTGCTTTCTAGAGTCTCTAACACAGCTGGAAAACTGAGTGTGCTCAGAACAAATGAACGGTGTTTCCTACATATACGGACCATATCTAGTTCAACTCTGCTTCTGAAACTGCAACAAACCACAGGTCCTGTAACATCTAATGCTTATCAGTTAAGATAAGAAACGTGTGAGCATCGTGAATGATGTAGTTCGCTTGAGCTGTGAAGTAACTGCCCTTTCCTGAAACGAAGTCTTGATTGTAGCAAGACTCAGAGAATGGGATTTAACTCCATTTCTGTAGTGAAACAAACAGCAGAGTTCCCATCCATAGATCACACTCTGCTTTAGAGCAAGAAGCACACTCTTGCTTTCTAGAGTCTCTAAGAAAGCAGGATACGTGAGTGTGCTGAGAGCAAAAGAACGGTGTTTCCTACACATACAGACGATATCTAGTCCAACTCTGCTTCTGAAACTGATACAAAGCACTGGTCCTCTAACATCCAATGCTTGTCAGTTAAGAGGAGACATGTGTGAGCTTCATGAATGATGTAGTTCTTTTGACCTGTAAAGTAACTGCCCTTACCTGAAACGAAGTCTTGCTTGTAGGAAGACTCAGAGCCTGGGATTTAACTCCAATTATGTAGTGAACAACACAGCAGAGTTCCCATCCAATGATCACACTCTGCATTAGAGCAAGAAGCATGCTCTTGTTTTCTAGAGTCTCTAAGACAGTAGGATACGTGAGTGTGCTGAGAACAACAGAACGGTGTTTCCTACACATATGGACCATATCTAGTCCAACTGTGCTTCTGAAACTGATACAAAGCACTGGTCCTCTACCATCCAATGCTTGTCAGTTAAGATGAGAAATGTGTAGGCTTCGTGAATGTTGTAGATTGTTTGAGCTGAAAAGTGACTTCCCTTACCTGAAACGAAGTCTTGCTTGTAGGAAGACACAGAGGCTGGGATTTAACTCTATTTCTGAAGTGAAACACACAGCAGAGTTCTCATCCATTGATCACACTCTGCTTTAGAGCAAGAAGCACGCTCTTGCTTTCTAGAGTCTCTAAGAGAGCAGGATACGTGAGTGTGCTGAGAACAACAGAACGGTGTTTCCTACACATACGGACCATATCTAGTCAAACTATGCTTCTGAAACTGATACAAAGCACTGGTCCTCTAAGATCCAATGCTTGTCAGGGAAGATGAGAAACGTTGAGCTTCATGAATGATGTAGTTCGTTTTAGCTGAAAAGTGACTTCCCTTACCTGAAATGAAGTCTTGCTTGTAGGAAGACACAGAGCCTGGGATTTAACTCCATTTCTGAAGCGAAACACACAGCAGAGTTCTCTTCCATTGATCATACTCTGCTTTAGAGCAAGAAGCACGCTCTTGCATTCTAGAGTCTCTAATACAGCATGAAACGTGAGTGTGCTCAGAACAAAAGAACGGGGTTTCCTACACATACGGACCATATCTAGTCCAACTGTGCTTCTGAAACTACAACAAAGCACAGGTCCTCTAACACCCAATACTTGTCAGTTAGGATGAGAAACCTGTGAGCTTCGTGAACGATGTAGTTCGTTTGAGCTGTAAAGTAACTGCCATTCCTGAAACTAAGTCTTGATTGTAGGAACACTCAGAGCCAGGGATTTAATTCCATTTCTGAAGTGAAACACACAGCAGAGTTCTCATCCATTTATCACATTCTGCTTTAGATAAGAAGCATGCTCTTGCTTTCTAGAGTCTCTAAGAAAAAGGAAACGTGAGTGTGCTGAGGAAAACAGAACGGTGTTTCCTACCCATACGTACCATATCTAGTCCAACCCTGCTTCTGAAACTGACACAAAGTACTGGTCCTCTAACATCCAATGCTTGTCATTTAAGATGAGAAACATGTGAGCTTCATGAACGATGTAGTTCGTTTGAGCTGAAAAGTGCCTGCCCTTACCTGGAACGAAGTATTGCTTGTAGGAAGACTCAGAGCCTGGGATTTAACTCCATTTCTGAAGGGAAACACACAGCAGAGTTCTCATCCATGGATCACACTCTGCTTTAGAGCAAGAAGCACGCTCTTGCTTTCTAAAGTCTCTAATACAGCATGAAACGTGAGTGTGCTCAGAACAAAAGAATGGTGTTTCCTACACATATGGACCATATCTAGTCCAACTCTGCTTCTGAAACTGATACAAAGCACTGGTCCTCTAACATGTAATGCTTGTCAGGGAAGATGAGAACCGTTGAGCTTCGTGAATGATGTAGTTCGTTTTAGCTGAAAAGTGACTTCCCTTACCTGAAACGAAGTCTTGCTTGTAGGAAGACACAGAACCTGGGATTTAACTCCATTTCTGAAGCGAAACACACAGCAGAGTTCTCAACCATTGATCACACTCTGCTTTAGAGCAAGAAGCACGCTCTTGCTTTCTAGAGTCTCTAAAACTGCAGGAAACGTGAGTGTGCTGAGAACAACAGAACGGTATTTCCTACACATACGTACCATATCTAGTCCAACTCTGCTTCTGAAACTACAACAATCCACAGGTGCTCTAACACCCAATACTTGTCAGTTAGGATGAGAAACCTGTGAGCTTCATGAACGATGTAGTTCGTTTTAGCTGTAAAGTAACTGCCCTTTCCTGAAACCAAGTCTTGCTAGTAGGAAGACTCAGAGAATGGGATTTAACTCCATTTCTGAAGTGAAACACACAGCAGAGTTCCCATCCATAGATCACACTCTGCTTTAGAGCAAGAAGCACGCTCTTGCTTTCTAGAGTCTCTAACACAGCTGGAAAACTGAGTGTGCTCAGAACAAATGAACGGTGTTTCCTACATATACGGACCATATCTAGTTCAACTCTGCTTCTGAAACTGCAACAAACCACAGGTCCTGTAACATCTAATGCTTATCAGTTAAGATAAGAAACGTGTGAGCATCGTGAATGATGTAGTTCGCTTGAGCTGTGAAGTAACTGCCCTTTCCTGAAACGAAGTCTTGATTGTAGCAAGACTCAGAGAATGGGATTTAACTCCATTTCTGTAGTGAAACAAACAGCAGAGTTCCCATCCATAGATCACACTCTGCTTTAGAGCAAGAAGCACACTCTTGCTTTCTAGAGTCTCTAAGAAAGCAGGATACGTGAGTGTGCTGAGAGCAAAAGAACGGTGTTTCCTACACATACAGACGATATCTAGTCCAACTCTGCTTCTGAAACTGATACAAAGCACTGGTCCTCTAACATCCAATGCTTGTCAGTTAAGAGGAGACATGTGTGAGCTTCATGAATGATGTAGTTCTTTTGACCTGTAAAGTAACTGCCCTTACCTGAAACGAAGTCTTGCTTGTAGGAAGACTCAGAGCCTGGGATTTAACTCCAATTATGTAGTGAACAACACAGCAGAGTTCCCATCCAATGATCACACTCTGCATTAGAGCAAGAAGCATGCTCTTGTTTTCTAGAGTCTCTAAGACAGTAGGATACGTGAGTGTGCTGAGAACAACAGAACGGTGTTTCCTACACATATGGACCATATCTAGTCCAACTGTGCTTCTGAAACTGATACAAAGCACTGGTCCTCTACCATCCAATGCTTGTCAGTTAAGATGAGAAATGTGTAGGCTTCGTGAATGTTGTAGATTGTTTGAGCTGAAAAGTGACTTCCCTTACCTGAAACGAAGTCTTGCTTGTAGGAAGACACAGAGGCTGGGATTTAACTCTATTTCTGAAGTGAAACACACAGCAGAGTTCTCATCCATTGATCACACTCTGCTTTAGAGCAAGAAGCACGCTCTTGCTTTCTAGAGTCTCTAAGAGAGCAGGATACGTGAGTGTGCTGAGAACAACAGAATGGTGTTTCCTACACATACGGACCATATCTAGTCAAACTATGCTTCTGAAACTGATACAAAGCACTGGTCCTCTAAGATCCAATGCTTGTCAGGGAAGATGAGAAACGTTGAGCTTCATGAATGATGTAGTTCGTTTTAGCTGAAAAGTGACTTCCCTTACCTGAAATGAAGTCTTGCTTGTAGGAAGACACAGAGCCTGGGATTTAACTCCATTTCTGAAGCGAAACACACAGCAGAGTTCTCTTCCATTGATCATACTCTGCTTTAGAGCAAGAAGCACGCTCTTGCATTCTAGAGTCTCTAATACAGCATGAAACGTGAGTGTGCTCAGAACAAAAGAACGGGGTTTCCTACACATACGGACCATATCTAGTCCAACTGTGCTTCTGAAACTACAACAAAGCACAGGTCCTCTAACACCCAATACTTGTCAGTTAGGATGAGAAACCTGTGAGCTTCGTGAACGATGTAGTTCGTTTGAGCTGTAAAGTAACTGCCATTCCTGAAACTAAGTCTTGATTGTAGGAACACTCAGAGCCAGGGATTTAATTCCATTTCTGAAGTGAAACACACAGCAGAGTTCTCATCCATTTATCACATTCTGCTTTAGATAAGAAGCATGCTCTTGCTTTCTAGAGTCTCTAAGAAAAAGGAAACGTGAGTGTGCTGAGGAAAACAGAACGGTGTTTCCTACCCATACGTACCATATCTAGTCCAACCCTGCTTCTGAAACTGACACAAAGTACTGGTCCTCTAACATCCAATGCTTGTCATTTAAGATGAGAAACATGTGAGCTTCATGAACGATGTAGTTCGTTTGAGCTGAAAAGTGCCTGCCCTTACCTGGAACGAAGTATTGCTTGTAGGAAGACTCAGAGCCTGGGATTTAACTCCATTTCTGAAGGGAAACACACAGCAGAGTTCTCATCCATGGATCACACTCTGCTTTAGAGCAAGAAGCACGCTCTTGCTTTCTAAAGTCTCTAATACAGCATGAAACGTGAGTGTGCTCAGAACAAAAGAATGGTGTTTCCTACACATATGGACCATATCTAGTCCAACTCTGCTTCTGAAACTGATACAAAGCACTGGTCCTCTAACATGTAATGCTTGTCAGGGAAGATGAGAACCGTTGAGCTTCGTGAATGATGTAGTTCGTTTTAGCTGAAAAGTGACTTCCCTTACCTGAAACGAAGTCTTGCTTGTAGGAAGACACAGAACCTGGGATTTAACTCCATTTCTGAAGCGAAACACACAGCAGAGTTCTCAACCATTGATCACACTCTGCTTTAGAGCAAGAAGCACGCTCTTGCTTTCTAGAGTCTCTAAAACTGCAGGAAACGTGAGTGTGCTGAGAACAACAGAACGGTATTTCCTACACATACGTACCATATCTAGTCCAACTCTGCTTCTGAAACTACAACAATCCACAGGTGCTCTAACACCCAATACTTGTCAGTTAGGATGAGAAACCTGTGAGCTTCATGAACGATGTAGTTCGTTTTAGCTGTAAAGTAACTGCCCTTTCCTGAAACCAAGTCTTGCTAGTAGGAAGACTCAGAGAATGGGATTTAACTCCATTTCTGAAGTGAAACACACAGCAGAGTTCCCATCCATAGATCACACTCTGCTTTAGAGCAAGAAGCACGCTCTTGCTTTCTAGAGTCTCTAACACAGCTGGAAAACTGAGTGTGCTCAGAACAAATGAACGGTGTTTCCTACATATACGGACCATATCTAGTTCAACTCTGCTTCTGAAACTGCAACAAACCACAGGTCCTGTAACATCTAATGCTTATCAGTTAAGATAAGAAACGTGTGAGCATCGTGAATGATGTAGTTCGCTTGAGCTGTGAAGTAACTGCCCTTTCCTGAAACGAAGTCTTGATTGTAGCAAGACTCAGAGAATGGGATTTAACTCCATTTCTGTAGTGAAACAAACAGCAGAGTTCCCATCCATAGATCACACTCTGCTTTAGAGCAAGAAGCACACTCTTGCTTTCTAGAGTCTCTAAGAAAGCAGGATACGTGAGTGTGCTGAGAGCAAAAGAACGGTGTTTCCTACACATACAGACGATATCTAGTCCAACTCTGCTTCTGAAACTGATACAAAGCACTGGTCCTCTAACATCCAATGCTTGTCAGTTAAGAGGAGACATGTGTGAGCTTCATGAATGATGTAGTTCTTTTGACCTGTAAAGTAACTGCCCTTACCTGAAACGAAGTCTTGCTTGTAGGAAGACTCAGAGCCTGGGATTTAACTCCAATTATGTAGTGAACAACACAGCAGAGTTCCCATCCAATGATCACACTCTGCATTAGAGCAAGAAGCATGCTCTTGTTTTCTAGAGTCTCTAAGACAGTAGGATACGTGAGTGTGCTGAGAACAACAGAACGGTGTTTCCTACACATATGGACCATATCTAGTCCAACTGTGCTTCTGAAACTGATACAAAGCACTGGTCCTCTACCATCCAATGCTTGTCAGTTAAGATGAGAAATGTGTAGGCTTCGTGAATGTTGTAGATTGTTTGAGCTGAAAAGTGACTTCCCTTACCTGAAACGAAGTCTTGCTTGTAGGAAGACACAGAGGCTGGGATTTAACTCTATTTCTGAAGTGAAACACACAGCAGAGTTCTCATCCATTGATCACACTCTGCTTTAGAGCAAGAAGCACGCTCTTGCTTTCTAGAGTCTCTAAGAGAGCAGGATACGTGAGTGTGCTGAGAACAACAGAACGGTGTTTCCTACACATACGGACCATATCTAGTCAAACTATGCTTCTGAAACTGATACAAAGCACTGGTCCTCTAAGATCCAATGCTTGTCAGGGAAGATGAGAAACGTTGAGCTTCATGAATGATGTAGTTCGTTTTAGCTGAAAAGTGACTTCCCTTACCTGAAATGAAGTCTTGCTTGTAGGAAGACACAGAGCCTGGGATTTAACTCCATTTCTGAAGCGAAACACACAGCAGAGTTCTCTTCCATTGATCATACTCTGCTTTAGAGCAAGAAGCACGCTCTTGCATTCTAGAGTCTCTAATACAGCATGAAACGTGAGTGTGCTCAGAACAAAAGAACGGGGTTTCCTACACATACGGACCATATCTAGTCCAACTGTGCTTCTGAAACTACAACAAAGCACAGGTCCTCTAACACCCAATACTTGTCAGTTAGGATGAGAAACCTGTGAGCTTCGTGAACGATGTAGTTCGTTTGAGCTGTAAAGTAACTGCCATTCCTGAAACTAAGTCTTGATTGTAGGAACACTCAGAGCCAGGGATTTAATTCCATTTCTGAAGTGAAACACACAGCAGAGTTCTCATCCATTTATCACATTCTGCTTTAGATAAGAAGCATGCTCTTGCTTTCTAGAGTCTCTAAGAAAAAGGAAACGTGAGTGTGCTGAGGAAAACAGAACGGTGTTTCCTACCCATACGTACCATATCTAGTCCAACCCTGCTTCTGAAACTGACACAAAGTACTGGTCCTCTAACATCCAATGCTTGTCATTTAAGATGAGAAACATGTGAGCTTCATGAACGATGTAGTTCGTTTGAGCTGAAAAGTGCCTGCCCTTACCTGGAACGAAGTATTGCTTGTAGGAAGACTCAGAGCCTGGGATTTAACTCCATTTCTGAAGGGAAACACACAGCAGAGTTCTCATCCATGGATCACACTCTGCTTTAGAGCAAGAAGCACGCTCTTGCTTTCTAAAGTCTCTAATACAGCATGAAACGTGAGTGTGCTCAGAACAAAAGAATGGTGTTTCCTACACATATGGACCATATCTAGTCCAACTCTGCTTCTGAAACTGATACAAAGCACTGGTCCTCTAACATGTAATGCTTGTCAGGGAAGATGAGAACCGTTGAGCTTCGTGAATGATGTAGTTCGTTTTAGCTGAAAAGTGACTTCCCTTACCTGAAACGAAGTCTTGCTTGTAGGAAGACACAGAACCTGGGATTTAACTCCATTTCTGAAGCGAAACACACAGCAGAGTTCTCAACCATTGATCACACTCTGCTTTAGAGCAAGAAGCACGCTCTTGCTTTCTAGAGTCTCTAAAACTGCAGGAAACGTGAGTGTGCTGAGAACAACAGAACGGTATTTCCTACACATACGTACCATATCTAGTCCAACTCTGCTTCTGAAACTACAACAATCCACAGGTCCTCTAACACCCAATACTTGTCAGTTAGGATGAGAAACCTGTGAGCTTCATGAACGATGTAGTTCGTTTTAGCTGTAAAGTAACTGCCCTTTCCTGAAACCAAGTCTTGCTAGTAGGAAGACTCAGAGAATGGGATTTAACTCCATTTCTGAAGTGAAACACACAGCAGAGTTCCCATCCATAGATCACACTCTGCTTTAGAGCAAGAAGCACGCTCTTGCTTTCTAGAGTCTCTAACACAGCTGGAAAACTGAGTGTGCTCAGAACAAATGAACGGTGTTTCCTACATATACGGACCATATCTAGTTCAACTCTGCTTCTGAAACTGCAACAAACCACAGGTCCTGTAACATCTAATGCTTATCAGTTAAGATAAGAAACGTGTGAGCATCGTGAATGATGTAGTTCGCTTGAGCTGTGAAGTAACTGCCCTTTCCTGAAACGAAGTCTTGATTGTAGCAAGACTCAGAGAATGGGATTTAACTCCATTTCTGTAGTGAAACAAACAGCAGAGTTCCCATCCATAGATCACACTCTGCTTTAGAGCAAGAAGCACACTCTTGCTTTCTAGAGTCTCTAAGAAAGCAGGATACGTGAGTGTGCTGAGAGCAAAAGAACGGTGTTTCCTACACATACAGACGATATCTAGTCCAACTCTGCTTCTGAAACTGATACAAAGCACTGGTCCTCTAACATCCAATGCTTGTCAGTTAAGAGGAGACATGTGTGAGCTTCATGAATGATGTAGTTCTTTTGACCTGTAAAGTAACTGCCCTTACCTGAAACGAAGTCTTGCTTGTAGGAAGACTCAGAGCCTGGGATTTAACTCCAATTATGTAGTGAACAACACAGCAGAGTTCCCATCCAATGATCACACTCTGCATTAGAGCAAGAAGCATGCTCTTGTTTTCTAGAGTCTCTAAGACAGTAGGATACGTGAGTGTGCTGAGAACAACAGAACGGTGTTTCCTACACATATGGACCATATCTAGTCCAACTGTGCTTCTGAAACTGATACAAAGCACTGGTCCTCTACCATCCAATGCTTGTCAGTTAAGATGAGAAATGTGTAGGCTTCGTGAATGTTGTAGATTGTTTGAGCTGAAAAGTGACTTCCCTTACCTGAAACGAAGTCTTGCTTGTAGGAAGACACAGAGGCTGGGATTTAACTCTATTTCTGAAGTGAAACACACAGCAGAGTTCTCATCCATTGATCACACTCTGCTTTAGAGCAAGAAGCACGCTCTTGCTTTCTAGAGTCTCTAAGAGAGCAGGATACGTGAGTGTGCTGAGAACAACAGAATGGTGTTTCCTACACATACGGACCATATCTAGTCAAACTATGCTTCTGAAACTGATACAAAGCACTGGTCCTCTAAGATCCAATGCTTGTCAGGGAAGATGAGAAACGTTGAGCTTCATGAATGATGTAGTTCGTTTTAGCTGAAAAGTGACTTCCCTTACCTGAAATGAAGTCTTGCTTGTAGGAAGACACAGAGCCTGGGATTTAACTCCATTTCTGAAGCGAAACACACAGCAGAGTTCTCTTCCATTGATCATACTCTGCTTTAGAGCAAGAAGCACGCTCTTGCATTCTAGAGTCTCTAATACAGCATGAAACGTGAGTGTGCTCAGAACAAAAGAACGGGGTTTCCTACACATACGGACCATATCTAGTCCAACTGTGCTTCTGAAACTACAACAAAGCACAGGTCCTCTAACACCCAATACTTGTCAGTTAGGATGAGAAACCTGTGAGCTTCGTGAACGATGTAGTTCGTTTGAGCTGTAAAGTAACTGCCATTCCTGAAACTAAGTCTTGATTGTAGGAACACTCAGAGCCAGGGATTTAATTCCATTTCTGAAGTGAAACACACAGCAGAGTTCTCATCCATTTATCACATTCTGCTTTAGATAAGAAGCATGCTCTTGCTTTCTAGAGTCTCTAAGAAAAAGGAAACGTGAGTGTGCTGAGGAAAACAGAACGGTGTTTCCTACCCATACGTACCATATCTAGTCCAACCCTGCTTCTGAAACTGACACAAAGTACTGGTCCTCTAACATCCAATGCTTGTCATTTAAGATGAGAAACATGTGAGCTTCATGAACGATGTAGTTCGTTTGAGCTGAAAAGTGCCTGCCCTTACCTGGAACGAAGTATTGCTTGTAGGAAGACTCAGAGCCTGGGATTTAACTCCATTTCTGAAGGGAAACACACAGCAGAGTTCTCATCCATGGATCACACTCTGCTTTAGAGCAAGAAGCACGCTCTTGCTTTCTAAAGTCTCTAATACAGCATGAAACGTGAGTGTGCTCAGAACAAAAGAATGGTGTTTCCTACACATATGGACCATATCTAGTCCAACTCTGCTTCTGAAACTGATACAAAGCACTGGTCCTCTAACATGTAATGCTTGTCAGGGAAGATGAGAACCGTTGAGCTTCGTGAATGATGTAGTTCGTTTTAGCTGAAAAGTGACTTCCCTTACCTGAAACGAAGTCTTGCTTGTAGGAAGACACAGAACCTGGGATTTAACTCCATTTCTGAAGCGAAACACACAGCAGAGTTCTCAACCATTGATCACACTCTGCTTTAGAGCAAGAAGCACGCTCTTGCTTTCTAGAGTCTCTAAAACTGCAGGAAACGTGAGTGTGCTGAGAACAACAGAACGGTATTTCCTACACATACGTACCATATCTAGTCCAACTCTGCTTCTGAAACTACAACAATCCACAGGTGCTCTAACACCCAATACTTGTCAGTTATGATGAGAATCCTGTGAGCTTCATGAACGATGTAGTTCGTTTTAGCTGTAAAGTAACTGCCCTTTCCTGAAATCAAGTCTTGCTAGTAGGAAGACTCAGAGAATGGGATTTAACTCCATTTCTGAAGTGAAACACACAGCAGAGTTCCCATCCATAGATCACACTCTGCTTTAGAGCAAGAAGCACGCTCTTGCTTTCTAGAGTCTCTAACACAGCTGGAAAACTGAGTGTGCTCAGAACAAATGAACGGTGTTTCCTACATATACGGACCATATCTAGTTCAACTCTGCTTCTGAAACTGCAACAAACCACAGGTCCTGTAACATCTAATGCTTATCAGTTAAGATAAGAAACGTGTGAGCATCGTGAATGATGTAGTTCGCTTGAGCTGTGAAGTAACTGCCCTTTCCTGAAACGAAGTCTTGATTGTAGCAAGACTCAGAGAATGGGATTTAACTCCATTTCTGTAGTGAAACAAACAGCAGAGTTCCCATCCATAGATCACACTCTGCTTTAGAGCAAGAAGCACACTCTTGCTTTCTAGAGTCTCTAAGACAGCAGGATACGTGAGTGTGCTGAGAGCAAAAGAACGGTGTTTCCTACACATACAGACGATATATAGTCCAACTCTGCTTCTGAAACTGATACAAAGCACTGGTCCTCTAACATCCAATGCTTGTCAGTTAAGAGGAGACATGTGTGAGCTTCATGAATGATGTAGTTCTTTTGACCTGTAAAGTAACTGCCCTTACCTGAAACGAAGTCTTGCTTGTAGGAAGACTCAGAGCCTGGGATTTAACTCCAATTATGTAGTGAACAACACAGCAGAGTTCCCATCCAATGATCACACTCTGCATTAGAGCAAGAAGCATGCTCTTGTTTTCTAGAGTCTCTAAGACAGTAGGATACGTGAGTGTGCTGAGAACAACAGAACGGTGTTTCCTACACATATGGACCATATCTAGTCCAACTGTGCTTCTGAAACTGATACAAAGCACTGGTCCTCTACCATCCAATGCTTGTCAGTTAAGATGAGAAATGTGTAGGCTTCGTGAATGTTGTAGATTGTTTGAGCTGAAAAGTGACTTCCCTTACCTGAAATGAAGTCTTGCTTGTAGGAAGACACAGAGCCTGGGATTTAACTCCATTTCTGAAGCGAAACACACAGCAGAGTTCTCTTCCATTGATCATACTCTGCTTTAGAGCAAGAAGCACGCTCTTGCATTCTAGAGTCTCTAATACAGCATGAAACGTGAGTGTGCTCAGAACAAAAGAACGGGGTTTCCTACACATACGGACCATATCTAGTCCAACTGTGCTTCTGAAACTACAACAAAGCACAGGTCCTCTAACACCCAATACTTGTCAGTTAGGATGAGAAACCTGTGAGCTTCGTCAACGATGTAGTTCGTTTGAGTTGTAAAGTAACTGCCATTCCTGAAACTAAGTCTTGATTGTAGGAACACTCAGAGCCAGGGATTTAATTCCATTTCTGAAGTGAAACACACAGCAGAGTTCTCATCCATTTATCACATTCTGCTTTAGATAAGAAGCATGCTCTTGCTTTCTAGAGTCTCTAAGAAAAAGGAAACGTGAGTGTGCTGAGGAAAACAGAACAGTGTTTCCTACCCATACGTACCATATCTAGTCCAACCCTGCTTCTGAAACTGACACAAAGTACTGGTCCTCTAACATCCAATGCTTGTCATTTAAGATGAGACATGTGTGAGCTTCATGAACGATGTAGTTCATTTGAGCTGAAAAGGTCCTGCCCTTACCTGGACCGAAGTCTTCCTTGTAGGAAGACACAGAGCCTGGGATTTAACTCCATTTCTGAAGGGAAAGACACAGCATAGTTCTCATCCATGGATCACACTCTGCTTTAGAGCTATTAGCACGCTCTTGCTTTCTAGAGTCTCTTATACAGCAGGAAACTTGAGTGTGCTCAGAACAAATGAACGGTGTTTCCTATATATACGGACCATATCTAGTTCAACTCTGCTTCTGAAACTGCAACAAACCACAGGATCTATAAGATCCAATGCTTATCAGTTAAGATAAGAAACGTTTGAGCTTCGTGAATTATGTAGTTCGCTTGAGCTGTAAAGTAACTGCCCTTTCCTTAAACGAAGCCTTGATTGTAGGAAGACTCAGAGAATGGGATTTAACTCCATTTCGGATGGGAAAGACACAGCATAGTTCTCATCCATGGATCACATTCTGCTTTAGAGCTATTAGCACGCCGTTGCTTTCTAGAGTCTCTAAGACAGCAGGATACGTGAGTGTGCTGAGAGCAAAAGAACGGTGTTTCCTACACATACAGACAATATCTAGTCCAACTCTGCTTCGGAAACTGATACAAAGCACTGGTCCTCTAACATGTAATGCTTGTCAGTTAAGATGAGACATGTGTGAGCTTCATGAATGATGTAGTTCGTTTGAGCTGAAAAGTGACTTCCCTTACCTGAAACGAAGTCTTGCTTGTAGGAAGACACAGAGCCTGGGATTTAACTCTATTTCTAAAGTGAAACACACAGCAGAGTTCTCATCCATTGATCACACTCTGCTTTAGAGCAAGAAGCACGCGCTTGCTTTCTAGAGTCTCTAAAACAGCAGGAAACGTGAGTGTGCTGAGAACAACAGAACGGTATTTCCTACACATACGTACCATATCTAGTCCAACTCTGCTTCTGAAACTACAACAAAACACAGGTCCTCTAACACCCAATGCTTGTCAGTTAGGATGAGAAACCTGTGAGCTTCGTGAATGATGTAGTTCGTTTGAGCTGTAAAGTAACTGCCCTTTCCTGAAACTAAGTCTTGATTGTATGAAGACTCAGAGAGAGGGATTTAAATCCATTTCTGAAGTGAAACACACAGCAGAGTTGTCATCCATTTATCACATTCTGCTTTAGATAAGAAGCATGCTCTTGCTTTCTAGAGTCTCTAAGACAAAGGAAACGTGAGTGTGCTGAGAAAAACAGAACGGTGTTTCCTACCCATACGTACCATATCTAGTCCAACCCTGCTTCTGAAACTGATACAAAGTACTGGTCCTCTAACATCCAATGCTTGTCATTTAAGATGAGAAACATGTGAGCTTCATGAACGATGTAGTTCATTTGAGCTGAAAAGGGCCTGCCCTTACCTGGACCAAAGTCTTCCTTGTAGGAAGACACAGAGCCTGGGATTTAACTCTATTTCTAAAGTGAAACACACAGCAGAGTTCTCATCCATTGATTACACTCTGCTTTAGAGCTATTAGCACGCTCTTGCTTTCTAGAGTCTCTAATACAGCAGGAAACTTGAGTGTGCTCAGAACAAATGAACGGTGTTTTTCTACATATACGGACCATATCTAGTTCAACTCTGCTTCTGAAACTGCAACAAACCACAGGACCTGTAACATACAATGCTTATCAGTTAAGATAAGAAACGTGTGAGCTTCGTGAATGATGTAGTTCGCTTGAGCTGTGAAGTAACTGCCCTTTCCTAAAACGGAGTCTTGATTGTAGGAAGACTCAGAGAATGGGATTTAACTCCATTTCTGAAGTGAAACACACAGCAGAGTTCCCTTCCAAAGATCACACTCTGCTTTAGAGTAAGAAGCACACTCTTGCTATCTAGAGTCTCTAAGAGAGCAGGAAACGTGAGTGTGCTGAGAGCAAAAGAACGGTGTTTCCTACACATACAGACGATATCTAGTCCAAGTCTGCTTCTGAAACTGATACAAAGCACTGTTCCTCTAACATCCAATGCTTGTCATTTAAGATGAGAACCGTGTGAGCTTCATGAACGATGTAGTTCGTTTGAGCTGAAAAGTGCCTGCCCTTACCTGACATGAAGTCTTGCTGGTAGGAAGACTCAGAGAATGGGATTTAACTCCATTTCGGAAGGGAAAGACACAGCATAGTTCTCATCCATGGATCACATTCTGCTTTAGAGCTATTAGCACGCTCTTGCTTTCTAGAGTCTCTAAGACAAAGGAAACGTGAGTGTGCTGAGAAAAACAGAACGGTGTTTCCTACCCATACGTACCATATCTAGTCCAACCCTGCTTCTGAATGTGATACAAAGTACTGGTCCTCTAACATCCAATGCTTGTCATTTAAGAGAATGTGTGGGCTTTGTGAATGTTGTAGTTCGTTTAAGCTGAAAAGTGACTTCCCTTACCTGAAACGAAGTCGTGTTTGTAGGAAGACTCAGAGCCTGGGTTTTAACTCCATTTCTGAAGTGAAACACACAGCAGAGTTCCCATCCATAGATCACACTCTGCTTTAGAGCAAGAAGTACGCTCTTGCTTTCTATAGTCTCTAATACAGCAGGAAATTTGAGTGTGTTCAGAACAAATGAAATGTGTTTCCAACATACACGGACCATATCTAGTTCAACTCTGCTTCTGAAACTGCAACAAACCACAGGTCCTCTAACATCCAATGCTTGTCAGTTAAGATAAGAAACTTGTGAGATTCGTGAATGATGTAGTTCGCTTGAGCTGTAAAGTAACTGCCCTTTCCTGAAGCGAAGTCTTGCTTGTTGGAAGACTCAGAGCCTGGGATTTAACTCTATTTCTAAAGTGAAACACACAGCAGAGTTCTCATCCATTGATCACACTCTGCTTTAGAGCAAGAAGCATGCTCTTGCTTTCTAGAGTCTCTAAAACAGCAGGAAACGTGAGTGTGCTGAGAACAACAGAACGGTATTTCCTACACATACGTACCATATCTAGTCCAACTCTGCTTCTGAAACTACAACAAAACACAGGTCCTCTAACACCCAATGCTTGTCAGTTAGGATGAGAAACCTGTGAGCTTCGTGAACGATGTAGTTCGTTTGAGCTGTAAAGTAACTGCCCTTTCCTGAAACCAAGTCTTGCTTGTAGGAAGACTCAGAGCCAGGGATTTAATTCCATTTCTGAAGTGAAACACATAGCAGAGTTCCCATCCATTCATCACATTCTGCTTTAGATAAGAAGCATGCTCTTGCTTTCTAGAGTCTCTAAGACAAAGGAAATGTGACTGTGCTGAGAAAAACAGAACGGTGTTTCCTACACATACGTACCATATCTAGTCCAACCCTGCTTCTGAATGTGATACAAAGTACTGGTCCTCTAACATCCAATGCTTGTCATTTAAGAGAATGTGTGGGCTTCGTGAATGTTGTAGTTCGTTTAAGCTGAAAAGTGACTTCCCTTACCTGAAACGAAATCGTGTTTGTAGGAAGACTCAGAGCCTGGGTTTTAACTTCATTTCTGAAGTGAAACACACAGCAGAGTTCCCTCACATAGATCACACTCTGCTTTAGAGCAAGAAGCACACTCTTGCTATCTAGAGTCTCTAAGACAGCAGGAAACGTGAGTGTGCTGAGAGCAAAAGAACGGTGTTTCCTACACATACAGACGATATCTAGTCCAAGTCTGCTTTTGAAACTGATACAAAGCACTGTTCCTCTAACATCCAATGCTTGTCATTTAAGATGAGAAACGTGTGAGCTTCATGAACGATGTAGTTCATTTGAGCTGAAAAGTGCCTGCCCTTACCTGACATGAAGTCTTGCTTGTAGGAAGACTCAGAGAATGGGATTTAACTCCATTTCGGAAGGGAAAGACACAGCATAGTTCTCATCCATGGATCACATTCTGCTTTAGAGCTATTAGCACGCTCTTGCTTTCTAGAGTCTCTAAGACAGCAGGATACGTGAGTGTGCTGAGAGCAAAAGAACAGTGTTTCCTACACATACAGACAATATCTAGTCCAAATCTGATTCGGAAACGGATACAAAGCACTGGTCCTCTAACACCCAATGCTTGTCAGTTAGGATGAGAAACCTGTGAGCTTCGTGAATGATGTAGTTCGTTTGAGCTGTAAAGTAACTGCCCTTTCCTGAAACCAAGTCTTTCTTGTAGGAAGACTCAGAGCCATGGATTTAATTCCATTTCTGAAGTGAAACACATAGCAGAGTTCCCATGCATTTGTCACATTCTGCTTTAGATAAGAAGCATGCTCTTGCTTTCTAGAGTCTCTAAGACAAAGGAAATGTGACTGTGCTGAGAAAAACAGAACGGTGTTTCCTACACATACGTACCATATCTAGTCCAACCCTGCTTCTGAATCTGATACAAAGTACTGGCCCTCTAACATCCAATGCTTGTCATTTAAGATAATGTGTGGGCTTCGTGAATGTTGTAGTTCGTTTAAGCTGAAAAGTGACTTCCCTTACCTGAAACGAAGTCTTGCTTGTAGGAAGACACAGAGCCTGGGATTTAACTCTATTTCTGAATTGAAACACACAGCAGAGTTCTCATCCCGTGATCACACTCTGCTTTAGAGCAAGAAGCACGCTCTTGCTTTCTAGAGTCTCTAAGAGAGCAGGATACGTGAGTGTGCTGAGAACAACAGAACGGTGTTTCCTACACATATGGATCATATCTAGTCAAACTATGCTTCTGAAACTGATACAAAGCACTGGTCCTCTAACATCCAATGCTTGTCAGGGAAGATGAGAAACGTTGAGCTTCGGGAATGATGTAGTTCGTTTTAGCTGAAAAGTGACTTCCCTTACCTGAAAAGAAGTCTTGCTTGTAGGAAGACACAGAGCCTGGGATTTAACTCCATTTCTGAAGCGAAACACACAGCATAGTTCTCTTCCATTGATCATACTCTGCTTTAGAGCAAGAAGCACGCTCTTGCTTTCTAGAGTCTCTAATACAGCATGAAACGTGAGTGTGCTCAGAACAAAAGAACGGTGTTTCCTACACATAAGGACCATATCTAGTCCAACTATGCTTCTGAAACTACAACAAAGCACAGGTCCTCTAACACCCAATACTTTTCAGTTAGGATGAGAAACCTGTGAGCTTCGTGAACGATGTAGTTCGTTTGAGCTGTAAAGTAACTGCCCATTCCTGAAACTAAGTCTTGATTGTAGGAAGACTCAGAGCCAGGGATTTAATTCCATTTCTGAAGTGAAACACACAGCAGAGTTCTTATCCATTTATCACATTCTGCTTTAGATAAGAAGCATGCTCTTGCTTTCTAGAGTCTCTAAGACAAAGGAAAAGTGAGTGTGCTGAGGAAAACAGAACGGTGTTTCCTACCCATACGTACCATATCTAGTCCAACCCTGCTTCTGAAACTGATACAAAGTACTGGTCCTCTAACATCCAATGCTTGTCATTTAAGATGACAAACATGTGAGCTTCATGAATGATGTAGTTCGTTTGAGCTGAAAAGGGCCTGCCTGTACCTGGACCGAAGTCTTCCTTGTAGGAAGACACAGAGCCTGGGATTTAACTCCATATCTGAAGGGAAAGACACAGCATAGTTCTCATCCATGGATCACACTCTGCTTTAGAGCTATTAGCACGCTCTTGCTTTCCAGAGTCTCTTATACAGCAGGAAACTTGAGTGTGCTCAGAACAAAAGAACGGTGTTTCCTACATATACGGACCATATCTAGTTCAACTCTGCTTCTGAAACTGCAACAAACCACAGGATCTGTAAGATCCAATGCTTATCAGTTAAGAAAAGAAACGTGTGAGCTTCGTGAATTATGTAGTTCGCTTGAGCTGTAAAGTAACTGCCCTTTCCTTAAACGAAGTCTTGATTGTAGGAAGACTCAGAGAATGGGATTTAACTCCATTTCGGATGGGAAAGACACAGCAGAGTTCCCTCCCATAGATCACACTCTGCTTTAGAGCAAGAAGCACACTCTTGCTTTCTCGAGTCTCTAAGACAGCAGGAAACGTGAGTGGGCTGAGAGCAAAAGAATGGTGTTTCCTACACATTCAGAGGATATCTAGTCCAAGTCTGCTTTTGAATCTGATACAAAGCACTGTTCCTCTAACATCCAATGCTTGTCATTTAAGATGAGAAACGTGTGAGCTTCATGAACGATGTAGTTCGTTTGAGCTGAAAAGTGCCTGCCCTTACCTGACATGAAGTCTTGCTTGTAGGAAGACTCAGAGGATGGGAGTTAACTCCATTTCGGAAGGGAAAGACACAGCATAGTTCTCATCCATGGATCACATTCTGCTTTAGAGCTATTAGCACGCTCTTGCTTTCTAGAGTCTCTAAGACAGCAGGATACGTGAGTGTGCTGAGAGCAAAAGAACAGTGTTTCCTACACATACAGACAATATCTAGTCCAAATCTGATTCGGAAACGGATACAAAGCACTGGTCCTCTAACACCCAATGCTTGTCAGTTAGGATGAGAAACCTGTGAGCTTCGTGAATGATGTAGTTCGTTTGAGGTGTAAAGTAACTGCCCTTTCCTGAAACCAAGTCTTGCTTGTAGGAAGACTCAGAGCCAGGGATTTAATTCGATTTCTGAAGTGAAACACATAGCAGAGTTCCCATCCATTTATCACATTCTGCTTTAGATAAGAAGCATGCTCTTGCTTTCTAGAGTCTCTAAGACAAAGGAAACATGACTGTGCTGAGAAAAACAGAACGGTGTTTCCTACACATACGTACCATATCTAGTCCAACCCTGCTTCTGAATCTGATAAAAAGTACTGGCCCTCTAACATCCAATGCTTGTCATTTAAGATAATGTGTGGGCTTCGTGAATGTTGTAGTTCGTTTAAGCTGAAAAGTGACTTCCCTTACCTGAAACGAAGTCTTGCTTGTAGGAAGACACAGAGCCTGGGATTTAACTCTATTTCTGAAGTGAAACACACAGCAGAGTTCTCATCCAGTGATCACACTCTGCTTTAGAGCAAGAAGCACGCTCTTGCTTTCTAGAGTCTCTAAGAGAGCAGGATACGTGAGTGTGCTGAGAACAACAGAACGGTGTTTCCTACACATATGGATCATATCTAGTCAAACTATGCTTCTGAAACTGATACAAAGCACTGGTCCTCTAACATCCAATGCTTGTCAGGGAAGATGAGAAACGTTGAGCTTCGGGAATGATGTAGTTTGTTTTAGCTGAAAAGTGACTTCCCTTACCTGAAAAGAAGTCTTGCTTGTAGGAAGACACAGAGCCTGGGATTTAACTCCATTTCTGAAGCGAAACACACAGCATAGTTCTCTTCCATTGATCATACTCTGCTTTAGAGCAAGAAGCACGCTCTTGCTTTCTAGAGTCTCTAATACAGCATGAAACGTGAGTGTGCTCAGAACAAAAGAACGGTGTTTCCTACACATACGGACCATATCTAGTCCAACTATGCTTCTGAAACTACAACAAAGCACAGGTACTCTAACACCCAATACTTTTCAGTTAGGATGAGAAACCTGTGAGCTTCGTGAACGATGTAGTTCGTTTGAGCTGTAAAGTAAGTGCCCATTCCTGAAACTAAGTCTTGATTGTAGGAAGACTCAGAGCCAGGGATTTGATTCCATTTCTGAAGTGAAACACACAGCAGAGTTCTCATCCATTTATCACATTCTGCTTTAGATAAGAAGCATGCTCTTGCTTTCTAGAGTCTCCAAGACAAAGGAAACGTGAGTGTGCTGAGGAAAACAGAACGGTGTTTCCTACCCATACGTACCATATCTAGTCCAACCCTGCTTTTGAAACTGATACAAAGTACTGGTCCTCTAACATCGAATGCTTGTCATTTAAGATGAGAAACATGTGAGCTTCATGAAGGATGTAGGTCGTTTGAGCTGAAAAGGGCCTGCCTGTACCTGGAACGAAGTCTTCCTTGGCGGAAGACACAGAGCCTGGGATTTAACTCCATTTCTGAAGGGAAAGACACAGCATAGTTCTCATCCATGGATCACAATCTGCTTTAGAGCTATTAGCACGCTCTTGCTTTCTAGAGTCTCTAATACAGCAGGAAACTTGAGTGTGCTCAGAACAAATGAACGGTGTTTCCTACATACACGGACCATATCTAGTTCAACTCTGCTTCTGAAACTGCAACAAACCACAGGATCTGTAACATCCAATGCTTATCAGTTAAGATAAGAAACGTGTGAGCTTCGTGAATGATGTAGTTCGCTTGAGCTGTAAAGTAACTGCCCTTTCCTGAAACCAAGTCTTGCTTGTAGGAAGACTCAGAGCCAGGGATTTAATTCCATTTCTGAAGTGAAACACACAGCAGAGTTCCCATCCATTTATCACATTCTGCTTTAGATAAGAAGCATGCTCTTGCTTTCTAGAGTCTCTAAGACAACTGAAACGTGACTGTGCTGAGAAAAACAGAACGGTGTTTCCTACACATACGTACCATATCTAGTCCAACCCTGCTTCTGAAACTGATACAAAGTACTGGTCCTCTAACATCCAATGTTTGTCATTTAAGATGAGAAACGTGTGAGATCATGAACGATGTTGTTCGTTTGAGCTGAAAAGTGCCTGCCCTTACCTGGAACGAAGTATTGCTTGTATTAAGACTCAGAGCCTGGGATTTAACTCCATTTCTGAAGGGAAACACACAGCAGAGTTCTCATCCATGGATCACACTCTGCTTTAGAGCAAGAAGCACGCTCTTGCTTTCCAAAATCTCTAATACAGCATGAAACGTGAGTGTGCTCAGAACAAAAGAATGGTGTTTCCTACACATATGGACCATATCTAGTCCAACTCTGCTTCTGAAACTGATACAAAGCACTGGTCCTCTAACATCCAATGCTTGTCAGGGAAGATGAGAACCGTTGAGCTTCGTGAATGATGTAGTTCGTTTTAGCTGAAAAGTGACTTCCCTTACCTGAAACGAAGTCTTGCTTGTAGGAAGACACAGAGCCTGGGATTTAACTCCATTTCTGAAGCGAAACACAGAGCAGAGATCTCATCCATTGATCACACTCTGCTTTAGAGCAAGAAGCACGCTCTTGCTTTCTAGAGTCTCTAAAACTGCAGGTAACGTGAGAGTGCTGAGAACAACAGAACGGTATTTCCTACATATACGTACCATATCTAGTCCAACACTGCTTCTGAAACTACAACAATCCAACAGGTCCTCTAACACCCAATACTTGTCAGTTAGGATGAGAAACCTGTGAGCTTCATGTACGATGTAGTTCGTTTTAGCTGTAAAGAACCTGCCCTTTCCTGAAACCAAGTCTTGCTTGTAGGAAAACTCAGAGAATGGGATTTAACTCCATTTCTGAAGTGAAACACACAGCAGAGTTCCCATCCATAGATCACACTCTGCTTTAGAGCAAGAAGCACGCTCTTGCTTTCTACAGTCTCTAACACAGCTGGAAAACTGAGTGTGCTCAGAACAAATGAACGGTGTTTCCTACATATACGGACCATATCTAGTTCAACTCTGCTTCTGACACTGCAACAAACCACAGGTCCTGTAACATCCAATGCTTATCAGTTAAGATAAGAAACGTGTGAGCATCGTGAATGATGTAGTTCGCTTGAGCTGTGAAGTAACTGCCCTTTCCTGAAACGAAGTCTTGATTGTAGGAAGACTCAGAGAATGGGATTTAACTCCATTTCTGAAGTGAAACACATAGCAGAGTTCCCATCCATAGATCACACTCTGCTTTAGAGCAAGAAGCACACTCTTGCTTTCTAGAGTCTCTAAGACAGCAGGAAACGTGAGTGTGCTGAGAGCAAAAGAACGGTGTTTCCTACACATACAGACGATATCTAGTCCAACTCTGCTTCTGAACCTGATACAAAGCACTGGTCCTCTAACATCCAATGCTTGTCATTTAAGAGGAGACATGTGTGAGCTTCATGAATGATGTAGTTCTTTTGACCTGTAAAGAAACTGCCCTTACCTGAAACGAAGTCTTGCTTGTAGGAAGACTCAGAGCCTGGGATTTAACGCCAATTCTGTAGTGAACAACACAGCAGAGTTCCCATCCAATGATCACACTCTGCTTTAGAGCAAGAAGCATGCTCTTGTTTTCTAGAGTCTCTAGGACAGTAGGATACGTGAGTGTGCTGAGAACAACAGAACGGTGTTTCCTACACATATGGACCATATCTAGTCCAACTCTGCTTCTGAAACTGATACAAAGCACTGGTCCTCTAACATCCAATGCTTGTCAGTTAAGATGAGAAATGTGTAGGCTTCGTGAATGTTGTAGTTTGTTTGAGCTGAAAAGTGACTTTCCTTACCTGAAACGAAGTCTTGCTTGTAGGAAGACACAGAGACTGGGATTTAACTCTAATTCTGAAGTGAAACACACAGCAGAGTTCTCATCCATTGATCACACTCTGCTTTAGAGCAAGAAGCACACTCTTGCTTTCTAGAATCTCTAAGAGAGCAGGATACGTGAGTGTGCTGAGAACAACAGAATGGAGTTTCCTACACATACGGACCATATCTAGTCCAACTATGCTTCTGAAACTACAACAAAGCACAGGTCCTCTAACACCCAATACTTGTCAGTTAGGATGAGAAACCTGTGAGCTTAGTGAACGATGTAGTTCGTTTGAGCTGTAAAGTAACTGCCATTCCTGAAACTAAGTCTTGATTGTAGGAAGACTCAGAGAAAGGGATTTAATTCCATTTCTGAAGTGAAACACACAGCAGAGTTCTCATCCATTTATCACATTCTGCTTTAGATAAGAAGCATGCTCTTGCTTTCTAGAGTCTCTAAGACAAAGGAAACGTGAGTGTTCTGAGGAAAACAGAACGGTGTTTCCTACCCATACGTACCATATCTAGTCCAACCCTGCTTCTGAAACTGATACAAAGTACTGGTCCTCTAACATCCAATGCTTGTCATTTAAGATGAGAAACATGTGAGCTTCATGAACGATGTAGTTCGTTTGAGCTGAAAAGGTCCTGCCCTTACCTGGACCGAAGTCTTCCTTGTAGGAAGACACAGAGCCTGGGATTTAACTCCATTTCTGAAGGGAAAGACACAGCATAGTTCTCATCCATGGATCACACTCTGCTTTTGAGCTATTAGCGCGCTCTTGCTTTCTAGAGTCTCTTATACAGCAGGAAACTTGAGTGTGCTAAGAACAAATGAACGGTGTTTCCTACATATACGGACCATATCTAGTTCACTCTGCTTCTGAAACTGCAACAAACCACAGGATCTGTAAGATCCAATGCTTATCAGTTAAGATAAGAAACGTGTGAGCTTCCTGAATTATGTAGTTCGCTTGAGCTGTAAAGTAACTGCCCTTTCCTTAAACGAAGTCTTGATTGTAGGAAGACTCAGAGAATGGGATTTAACTCCATTTCGGATGGGAAAGACACAGCATAGTTCTCATCCATGGATCACATTCTGCTTTAGAGCTATTAGCACGCTGTTGCTTTCTAGAGTCTCTAAGACAGCAGGATACGTGAGTGTGCTGAGAGCAAAAGAACGGTGTTTCCTACACATACAGACAATATCTAGTCCAACTCTGCTTCGGAAACTGATACAAAGCACTGGTCCTCTAACAAGTAATGCTTGTCAGTTAAGATGAGACATGTGTGAGCTTCATGAATAATGTAGTTCGTTTGAGCTGAAAAGTGATTTCCCTTACATGAAACGAAGTCTTGCTTGTAGGAAGACACAGAGCCTGGGATTTAACTCTATTTCTAAAGTGAAACACACAGCAGAGTTCTCATCCATTGATCACACTCTGCTTTAGAGCAAGAAGCACGCTCTTGCTTTCTAGAGTCTCTAAAACAGCAGGAAACGTGAGTGTGCTGAGAACAACAGAACGGTATTTCCTACACATACGTACCATATCTAGTCCAACTCTGCTTCTGAAACTACAACAAAACACAGGTCCTCTAACACCCAATGCTTGTCAGTTAGGATGAGAAACCTGTGAGCTTCGTGAATGATGTAGTTCGTTTGAGCTGTAAAGTAACTGCCCTTTCCTGAAACCAAGTCTTGCTTGTAGGAAGACTCAGAGCCAGAGATTTAATTCCATTTCTGATGTGAAACACACAGCAGAGTTCCCATGCATTTATCACATTCTGCTTTAGATAAGAAGAATGCTCTTGCTTTCTAGAGTCTCTAAGACAACTGAAACGTGACTGTGCTGAGAAAAACAGAACGGTGTTTCCTACCCATACGTACCATATCTAGTCCAACCCTGCTTCTGAAACTGATACAAAGTACTGGTCCTCTAACATCCAATGCTTGTCATTTAAGATGAGACATGTGTGAGCTTCATGACCGATGCAGTTCATTTGAGCTGAAAAGTGCCTGCCCTTACCTGAAACGAAGTCTTGCTTGTAGGAAGACTCAGAGCCTGGGATTTAACTCCATTTCTGAAGGGAAAGACACAGCATAGTTCTCATCCATGGATCACATTCTGCTTTAGAGCTATTAGCACGCTCTTGCTTTCTAGAGTCTCTAATACAACAGGAAACTTGAGTGTGCTCAGAACAAATGAACGGTGTTTCCTACGTACACGGATCATATCTAGTTCAACTCTGCTTCTGAAACTGCAACAAACCACAGGTCCTCTAATATCCAATGCTTGTCAGTTAAGATAAGAAACTTGTGAGATTCATGAATGATGTAGTTCGCTTGAGCTGTAAAGTAACTGCCCTTTCCTGAAACGAAGTCTTGCTTGTAGGAAGACTCAGAGCCTGGGATTTAACTCTATTTCTAAAGTGAAACACACAGCAGAGTTCTCATCCATTGATCACACTCTGCTTTAGAGCAAGAAGCACGCTCTTGCTTTCTAGAGTCTCTAAAACAGCAGGAAATGTGAGTGTGCTGAGAACAACAGAACGGTATTTCCTACACATACATACCATATCTAGTCCAACTCTGCTTCTGAAACTACAACAAAACACAGGTCCTCTAACACCCAATGCTTGTCAGTTAGGATGAGAAACCTGTGAGCTTCGTGAACGATGTAGTTCGTTTGAGCTGTAAAGTAACTGCCCTTTCCTGAAACCAAGTCTTGCTTGTAGGAAGACTCAGAGCCAGGGATTTAATTCCATTTCTGAAGTGAAACACATAGCAGATTTCCCATCCATTCATCACATTCTGCTTTAGATAAGAAGCATGCTCTTGCTTTCTAGGGTCTCTAAGAGAAAGGAAATGTGACTGTGCTGAGAAAAACAGAACGGTGTTTCCTACACATTCTTACCATATCTAGTCCAACCCTGCTTCTGAATGTGATACAAAGTACTGGTCCTCTAACATCCAATGCTTGTCATTTAAGAGAATGTGTGGGCTTCGTGAATGTTGTAGTTCGTTTAAGCTGAAAAGTGACTTCCCTTACCTGAAATGAAGTCTTGCTTGTAGGAAGACTCAGAGCCTGGGTTTTAACTCCATTTCTGAAGTGAAACACACAGCAGAGTTCCCATCCATAGATCACACTCTGCTTTAGAGCAAGAAGCACGCTCTTGCTTTCTATAGTCTCTAATACAGCAGGAAATTAGAGTGTGTTCAGAACAAATGAACTGTGTTTCCTACACACACGGACCATATCTAGTTCAACTCTGCTTCTGAAACTGCAACAAACCACAGGTCCTCTAACATCCAATGCTTGTCAGGTAAGATAAGAAACTTGTGAGCTTCGTAAATGGTGTAGTTCACTTGAGCTGTAAAGTAACTGCCCTTTCTGAAACGCAGTCTTGATTGTAGGAAGACTCAGAGAATGGGATTTAACTCCATTTCTGAAGTGAAACACACAGCAGAGTTCCCATCCATAGATCACACTCTGCTTTAGAGCAAGAAGCATGCTCTAGCTTTCTAGAATCTCTAAGACAGCAGGAAACGTGAGTGTGCTGAGAGCAAAAGAACGGTGTTTCCTACACATACAGACGATATCTAGTCCAACTCTGCTTCTGAAAGTGATACAAAGCACTGGTCCTCTAACATCCAATGCTTGTCAGTTAAGAGGAGACATGTGTGAGCTTCATGAATGATGTAGTTCTTTTGACCTGTAAAGTAACTGCCCTTACCTGAAACGAAGTCTTGCTTGTAGGAAGACTCAGAGCCTGGGATTTAACTCCAATTCTGTAGTGAACAACACAGCAGAGTTCCCATCCAATGATCACACTCTGCTTTAGAGCAAGAAGCATGCTCTTGTTTTCTAGAGTCTCTAAGACAGCAGGATACGTGAGTGTGCTGAGAACAACAGAACGGTGTTTCCTACACATACGGACCATATCTAGTCCAACTCTGCTTCTGAAACTGATACAAAGCACTGGTCCTCTACCATCCAATGCTTGTCAGTTAAGATGAGAAATGTGTAGGCTTCGTGAATGTTGTAGTTTGTTTGAGCTGAAAAGTGACTTCCCTTACCTGAAACGAAGTCTTGCTTGTAGGAAGACACAGAGACTGGGATTTAACGCTAATTCTGAAGTGAAACACACAGCAGAGTTCTCATCCATTGATCACACTCTGCTTTAGAGCAAGAAGCACGCTCTTGCTTTCTAGAGTCTCTAAGAGAGCAGGATACGTGAGTGTGCTGAGAACAACAGAATGGTGTTTCCTACACATACGGACCATATCTAGTCCAACTATGCTTCTGAAACTACAACAAAGCACACGTCCTCTAACACCCAATACTTGTCAGTTAGGATGAGAAACCTGTGAGCTTCGTGAACGATGTAGTTCGTTTGAGCTGTAAAGTAACTGCCATTCCTGAAAGTAAGTCTTGATTGTAGGAAGACTCAGAGCCAGGGATTTAATTCCATTTCTGAAGTGAAACACACAGCAGAGTTCTCATCCATTTATCACATTCTGCTTTAGATAAGAAGCATGCTCTTGCTTTCTAGAGTCTCTAAGACAAAGTAAACGTGAGTGTGCTGAGGAAAACAGAACGGTGTTTCCTACCCATACGTGCCATATCTAGTCCAACCCTGCTTCTGAAACTGATACAAAGTACTGGTCCTCTAACATCCAATGCTTGTCATTTAAGATGAGAAACATGTGAGCTTCATGAACGATGTAGTTCGTTTGAGCTGAAAAGGTCCTGCCCTTACCCGGACCAAAGTCTTCCTTGTAGGAAGACACAGAGCCTGGGATTTAACTCCATTTCTGAAGGGAAAGACACAGCATAGTTCTCATCCATGGATCACACTCTGCTTTAGATCTATTAGCACGCTCTTGCTTTCTAGAGTCTCTTATACAGCAGGAAACTTGAGTGTGCTCAGAACAAATGAACGGTGTTTCCTACATATACGGACCATATCTAGTTCAACTCTGTTTCTGAAACTGCAACAAACCACAGGATCTGTAAGATCCAATGCTTATCAGTTAAAATAAGAAACGTGTGAGCTTCGTGAATTATGTAGTTCGCTTGAGCTGTAAAGTAACTGCCCTTTCCTTAAACGAAGTCTTGATTGTAGGAAGACTCAGAGCCAGGGATTTAACTCTATTTCTGAAGGGAAAGACACAGCATAGTTCTCATCCATGGATCACATTCTGCTTTAGAGCTATTAGCACGCTCTTGCTTTCTAGAGTCTCTAATACAACAGGAAACTTGAGTGTGCTCAGAA
The DNA here is from genome assembly GCA_949786385.1 of Onychomys leucogaster. Classification (NCBI taxonomy): domain Eukaryota; kingdom Metazoa; phylum Chordata; class Mammalia; order Rodentia; family Cricetidae; genus Onychomys; species Onychomys leucogaster. The sequence goes on from CATKUP010000109.1 coordinate 345,783, forward strand.
CAAATGAACGGTGTTTCCTACGTACACGGATCATATCTAGTTCAACTCTGCTTCAGAAACTGCAACAAACCACAGGTCCTCTAATATCCAATGCTTGTCAGTTAAGATAAGAAACTTGTGAGATTCGTGAATGATGTAGTTCGCTTGAGCTGTAAAGTAACTGCCCTTTCCTGAAACGAAGTCTTGCTTGTAGGAAGACACAGAGCCTGGGATTTAATTCCATTTCTGAAGTGAAACACATAGCAGAGTTCCCATCCATTCATCACATTCTGCTTTAGATAAGAAGCATGCTCTTGCTTTCTAGAGTCTCTAAGACAAAGGAAATGTGACTGTGCTGAGAAAAACAGAACGGTGTTTCCTACACATACGTACCATATCTAGTCCAACCCTGCTTCTGAATGTGATACAAAGTACTGGTCCTCTAACATCCAATGCTTGTCATTTAAGAGAATGTGTGGGCTTCGTGAATGTTGTAGTTCGTTTAAGCTGAAAAGTGACTTCCCTTACCTGAAACGAAGTCGTGTTTGTAGGAAGACTCAGAGCCTGGGTTTTAACTCCATTTCTGAAGTGAAACACACAGCAGAGTTCCCATCCATAGATCACACTCTGCTTTAGAGCAAGAAGTACGCTCTTGCTTTCTATAGTCTCTAATACAGCAGGAAATTTGAGTGTGTTCAGAACAAATGAACTGTGTTTCCTACATACACGAACCATATCTAGTTGAACTCTGCTTCTGAAACTGCAACAAACCACAGGTCCTCTAACATCCAATGCTTGTCAGTTAAGATAAGAAACGTGTGAGCTTCGTGAATGGTGTAGTTCGCTTGAGCTGTAAAGTAACTGCCCTTTCCTGAAACGAAGTCTTGATTGTAGGAAGACTCAGAGAATGGGATTTAACTCCATTTCTGAAGTGAAACACACAGCAGAGTTCCCATACATTGATCACACTCTGCTTTAGACCAAGAAGCACACTCTTGCTTTCTAGAGTCTCTAAGACAGCAGGAAACGTGAGTGTGATGAGAGCAAAAGAACGGTGTTTCCTACACATACAGACGATATCTAGTCCAACTCTGCTTCTGAAACTGATACAAAGCACTGGTCCTCTAACATCCAATGCTTGTCAGTTAAGATGAGACATGTGTGAGCTTCATGAATGATGTAGTTCTTTTGACCTGTAAAGTAACTGCCCTTACCTGAAACGAAGTCTTGCTTGTAGGAAGACTCAGAGCCTGGGATTTAACTCCAATTCTGTAGTGAACAACACAGCAGAGTTCCCATCCAATTATCACACTCTGCTTTAGAGCAAGAAGCATGCTCTTGTTTTCTAGAGTCTCTAAGACAGCAGGATACGTGAGTGTGCTGAGAACAACAGAACGGTGTTTCCTACACATACGGACCATATCTAGTCCAACTCTGCTTCTGAAACTACAACAAAGCATAGGTCCTCTAACACCCAATACTTGTAAGTTAGGATGCGAAACGTGTGAGCTTCGTGAATGGTGTAGTTCGTTTGAGCTGTAAAGTAACTGCCCTTTACTGAAACTAAGTCTTGATTGTAGGAAGACTCAGAGCCAGGGATTTAATTCCATTTCTGAAGTGAAACACACAGCAGAGTTCTCATCCATTTATCACATTCTGCTTTAGATAAGAAGCATGCTCTTGATTTCTAGAGTCTCTAAGACAAAGGAAAAGTGAGTGTGCTTAGGAAAACAGAACAGGGTTTCCTCCCCATACATACCATATCTAGTCCAACCGTGCTTCTGAAACTGATATAAAGTACTGGTCCTCTAACATCCAATGCTTGTCATTTAAGATGAGAAACATGTGAGCTTCATGAATGATGTAGTTCGTTTGAGCTGAAAAGTGCCTGCCCTTACCTGGACCGAAGTCTTCCTTGTAGGAAGACACAGAGCCTGGGATTTAACTCCATTTCTGAAGGGAAAGACACAGCATTGTTCTCATCCATGGATCACACTCTGCTTTAGAGCTATTAGCACGCTCTTGCGTTCTAGATTCTCTAATACAGCAGGAAAATTGAGTGTGCTCAGAACAAATGAACGGTGTTTCCTACATATACGGACCATATCTAGTTCAACTCTGCTTCTGAAACAGCAACAAACCACAGGTCCTGTAACATCCAATGCTTATCAGTTAAGATAAGAAATGTGTGAGCTTCGTGAATGATGTAGTTCGCTTGAGCTGTGAAGTAACTGCCCTTTCCTAAAACGGAGTCTTGATTGAAGGAAGACTCAGAGAATGGGATTTAACTCCATTTCTGAAGTGAAACACACAGCAGAGTTCCCTCCCATAGATCACACTCTGCTTTAGAGCAAGAAGCACACTCTTGCTATCTAGAGTCTCTAAGACAGCAGGAAACGTGAGTGTGCTGAGAGCAAAAGAACGGTGTTTCCTACACATACAGACGATATCTAGTCCAAGTCTGCTTCTGAAACTGATACAAAGCACTGTTCTTCTAACATCCAATGCTTGTCATTTAAGATGAGAAACATGTGAGCTTCATGAACGATGTAGTTCGTTTGAGCTGAAAAGTGCCTGCCCTTACCTGACATGAAGTCTTGCTTGTAGGAAGACTCAGAGAATGGGATTTAACTCCATTTCGGAAGGGAAAGACACAGCATAGTTCTCATCCATGGATCACATTCTGCTTTAGAGCTATTAGCACGCTCTTGCTTTCTAGAGTCTCTAAGACAGCAGGATACGTGAGTGTGCTGAGAGCAAAAGAACAGTGTTTCCTACACATACAGACAATATCTAGTCCAAGTCTGCTTTTGAAACTGATACAAAGCACTGGTCCTCTAACATCCAATGCTTGTCAGGGAAGATGAGAACCGTTGAGCTTCGTGAATGATGTAGTTCGTTTTAGCTGAAAAGTGACTTCCCTTACCTGAAACGAAGTCTTGCTTGTAGGAAGACACAGAGCCTGGGATTTAACTCCATTTCTGAAGCAAAACACACAGCAGAGTTCTCATCCATTGATCACACTCTGCTTTAGAGCAAGAAGCATGCTCTTGCTTTCTAGAGTCTCTAAAACTGCAGGAAACGTGAGTGTGCTGAGAACAACAGAACGGTATTTCCTACACATACGTACCCCATCTAGTCCAACTCTGCTTCTGAAACTACAACAATCCACAGGTCCTCTAACACCCAATGCTTGTAAGTTAGGATGAGAAACCTGTGAGCTTCGTGAACGATGTAGTTCGTTTGAGCTGTAAAGTAACTGCCCTTTCCTGAAACCAGGTCTTGCTTGTAGGAAGACTCAGAGCCAGGGATTTAATTCCATTTCTGAAGTGAAACACATAGCAGAGTTCCCATCCATTCATCACATTCTGCTTTAGATAAGAAGCATGCTCTTGCTTTCTAGAGTCTCTAAGACAAAGGAAATGTGACTGTGCTGAGAAAAACAGAACGGTGTTTCCTACACATACGTACCATATCTAGTCCAACCCTGCTTCTGAATGTGATACAAAGTACTGGTCCTCTAACATCCAATGCTTGTCATTTAAGAGAATGTGTGGGCTTCGTGAATGTTGTAGTTCGTTTAAGCTGAAAAGTGACTTCCCTTACCTGAAACGAAGTCGTGTTTGTAGGAAGACTCAGAGCCTGGGTTTTAACTCCATTTCTGAAGTGAAACACACAGCAGAGTTCCCATCCATAGATCACACTCTGCTTTAGAGCAAGAAGTACGCTCTTGCTTTCTATAGTCTCTAATACAGCAGGAAATTTGAGTGTGTTCAGAACAAATGAACTGTGTTTCCTACATACACGGACCATATCTAGTTCAACTCTGCTTCTGAAACTGCAACAAACCACAGGTCCTCTAACATCCAATGCTTGTCAGTTAAGATAAGAAACGTGTGAGCTTCGTGAATGGTGTAGTTCGCTTGAGCTGTAAAGTAACTGCCCTTTCCTGAAACGAAGTCTTGATTGTAGGAAGACTCAGAGAATGGGATTTAACTCCATTTCTGAAGTGAAACACACAGCAGAGTTCCCATACATTGATCACACTCTGCTTTAGACCAAGAAGCACACTCTTGCTTTCTAGAGTCTCTAAGACAGCAGGAAACGTGAGTGTGATGAGAGCAAAAGAACGGTGTTTCCTACACATACAGACGATATCTAGTCCAACTCTGCTTCTGAAACTGATACAAAGCACTGGTCCTCTAACATCCAATGCTTGTCAGTTAAGATGAGACATGTGTGAGCTTCATGAATGATGTAGTTCTTTTGACCTGTAAAGTAACTGCCCTTACCTGAAACGAAGTCTTGCTTGTAGGAAGACTCAGAGCCTGGGATTTAACTCCAATTCTGTAGTGAACAACACAGCAGAGTTCCCATCCAATTATCACACTCTGCTTTAGAGCAAGAAGCATGCTCTTGTTTTCTAGAGTCTCTAAGACAGCAGGATACGTGAGTGTGCTGAGAACAACAGAACGGTGTTTCCTACACATACGGACCATATCTAGTCCAACTCTGCTTCTGAAACTACAACAAAGCATACGTCCTCTAACACCCAATACTTGTAAGTTAGGATGCGAAACGTGTGAGCTTCGTGAATGGTGTAGTTCGTTTGAGCTGTAAAGTAACTGCCCTTTACTGAAACTAAGTCTTGATTGTAGGAAGACTCAGAGCCAGGGATTTAATTCCATTTCTGAAGTGAAACACACAGCAGAGTTCTCATCCATTTATCACATTCTGCTTTAGATAAGAAGCATGCTCTTGCTTTCTAGAGTCTCTAAGACAAAGGAAAAGTGAGTGTGCTTAGGAAAAGAGAACAGGGTTTCCTCCCCATACATACCATATCTAGTCCAACCCTGCTTCTGAAACTGATATAAAGTACTGGTCCTCTAACATCCAATGCTTGTCATTTAAGATGAGAAACATGTGAGCTTCATGAATGATGTAGTTCGTTTGAGCTGAAAAGTGCCTGCCCTTACCTGGACCGAAGTCTTCCTTGTAGGAAGACACAGAGCCTGGGATTTAACTCCATTTCTGAAGGGAAAGACACAGCATTGTTCTCATCCATGGATCACACTCTGCTTTAGAGCTATTAGCACGCTCTTGCGTTCTAGATTCTCTAATACAGCAGGAAAATTGAGTGTGCTCAGAACAAATGAACGGTGTTTCCTACATATACGGACCATATCTAGTTCAACTCTGCTTCTGAAACAGCAACAAACCACAGGTCCTGTAACATCCAATGCTTATCAGTTAAGATAAGAAATGTGTGAGCTTCGTGAATGATGTAGTTCGCTTGAGCTGTGAAGTAACTGCCCTTTCCTAAAACGGAGTCTTGATTGAAGGAAGACTCAGAGAATGGGATTTAACTCCATTTCTGAAGTGAAACACACAGCAGAGTTCCCTCCCATAGATCACACTCTGCTTTAGAGCAAGAAGCACACTCTTCCTATCTAGAGTCTCTAAGACAGCAGGAAACGTGAGTGTGCTGAGAGCAAAAGAACGGTGTTTCCTACACATACAGACGATATCTAGTCCACGTCTGCTTCTGAAACTGATACAAAGCACTGTTCCTCTAACATCCAATGCTTGTCATTTAAGATGAGAAACGTGTGAGCTTCATGAACGATGTAGTTCGTTTGAGCTGAAAAGTGCCTGCCCTTACCTGACATGAAGTCTTGCTTGTAGGAAGACTCAGAGAATGGGATTTAACTCCATTTTGGAAGGGAAAGACACAGCATAGTTCTCATCCATGGATCACATTCTGCTTTAGAGCTATTAGCACGCTCTTGCTTTCTAGAGTCTCTAAGACAGCAGGATACGTGAGTGTGCTGAGAGCAAAAGAACAGTGTTTCCTACACATACAGACAATATCTAGTCCAAATCTGCTTCGGGAACGGATACAAAGCACTGGTCCTCTAACACCCAATGCTTGTCAGTTAGGATGAGAAACCTGTGAGCTTCGTGAATGATGTAGTTCGTTTGAGCTGTAAAGTAACTGCCCTTTCCTGAAACCAAGTCTTGCTTGTAGGAAGACTCAGAGCCAGGGATTTAATTCCATTTCTGAAGTGAAACACATAGCAGAGTTCCCATGCATTTATCACATTCTGCTTTAGATAAGAAGCATGCTCTTGCTTTCTAGAGTCTCTAAGACAAAGGAAATGTGACTGTGCTGAGAAAAACAGAACGGTGTTTCCTACACATACGTACCATATCTAGTCCAACCCTGCTTCTGAATCTGATACAAAGTACTGGCCCTCTAACATCCAATGCTTGTCATTTAAGATAATGTGTGGGCTTCGTGAATGTTGTAGTTCGTTTAAGCTGAAAAGTGACTTCCCTTACCTGAAACGAAGTCTTGCTTGTAGGAAGACACAGAGCCTGGGATTTAACTCTATTTCTGAAGTGAAACACACAGCAGAGTTCTCATGCAGTGATCACACTCTGCTTTAGAGCAAGAAGCACGCTCTTGCTTTCTAGAGTCTCTAAGAGAGCAGGATACGTGAGTGTGCTGAGAACAACAGAACGGTGTTTCCTACACATATGGATCATATCTAGTCAAACTATGCTTCTGAAACTGATACAAAGCACTGGTCCTCTAACATCCAATGCTTGTCAGGGAAGATGAGAAACGTTGAGCTTCGGGAATGATGTAGTTCGTTTTAGCTGAAAAGTGACTTCCCTTACCTGAAAAGAAGTCTTGCTTGTAGGAAGACACAGAGCCTGGGATTTAACTCCATTTCTGAAGCGAAACACACAGCATAGTTCTCTTCCATTGATCATACTCTGCTTTAGAGCAAGAAGCATGCTCTTGCTTTCTAGAGTCTCTAATACAGCATGAAACGTGAGTGTGCTCAGAACAAATGAACGGAGTTTCCTACACATAAGGACCATATCTAGTCCAACTATGCTTCTGAAACTACAACAAAGCACAGGTCCTCTAACACCCAATGCTTGTCAGTTAGGATGAGAAACCTGTGAGCTTCGTGAACGATGTAGTTCGTTTGTGCTGTAAAGTAACTGCCCATTTCTGAAACTAAGTCTTGATTGTAGGAAGACTCAGAGCCAGGGATTTAATTCCATTTCTGAAGTGAAACACACATCAGAGTTCTCATCCATTTATCACATTCTGCTTTAGATAAGAAGCATGCTCTTGCCTTCTAGAGTCTCTAAGACAAAGGAAAAGTGAGTGTGCTGAGGAAAACAGAACGGTGTTTCCTACACATACGTAACATATCTAGTCCAACCCTGCTTCTGAAACTGATACAAAGTACTGGTCCTCTAACATCCAATGCTTGTCATTTAAGATGAGAAACATGTGAGCTTCATGAATGATGTAGTTCGTTTGAGCTGAAAAGTACCTGCCCTTACCTGGACCGAAGTCTTCCTTGGAGGAAGACACAGAGCCTGGGATTTAACTCCATTTCTGAAGGGAAAGACACAGCAGAGTTCTCATCCATGGATCACACTCTGCTTTAGAGCAAGAAGCATGCTCTTGCTTTCTAAAGTCTCTAATACAGCATGAAACGTGAGTGTGCTCAGAACAAAAGAATGGTGTTTCCTACACATATGGACCATATCTAGTCCAACTCTGCTTCTGAAACTGATACAAAGCACTGGTCCTCTAACATCCAATGCTTGTCAGGGAAGATGAGAACCGTTGAGCTTCGTGAATGATGTAGTTCGTTTTATCTGAAAAGTGACTTCCCTTACCTGAAACGAAGTCTTGCTTGTAGGAAGACACAGAGCCTGGGATTTAACTCCATTTCTGAAGCGAAACACACAGCAGAGATCTCATCCATTGATCACACTCTGTTTTAGAGCAAGAAGCACGCTCTTGCTTTCTAGAGTCTCTAAAACTGCAGGTAACGTGAGTGTGCTGAGAACAACAGAACGGTATTTCCTACACATACGTACCATATCTAGTCCAACTCTGCTTCTGAAACTACAACAATCCACAGGTCCTCTAACACCCAATACTTGTCAGTTAGGATGAGAAACCTGTGAGCTTCATGAACGATGTAGTTCGTTTTAGCTGTAAAGAACCTGCCCTTTCCTGAAACCAAGTCTTGCTTGTAGGAAGACTCAGAGAATGGGATTTAACTCCATTTCTGAAGTGAAACTCACAGCAGAGTTCCCATCCATAGATCACACTCTGCTTTAGAGCAAGAAGCACGCTCTTGCTTTCTAGAGTCTCTAAGACAGCTGGAAAACTGAGTGTGCTCAGAACAAATGAACGGTGTTTCCTACATATACGGACCATATCTAGTTCAACTCTGCTTCTGACACTGCAACAAACCACAGGTCCTGTAACATCCAATGCTTATCAGTTAAGATAAGAAACGTGTGAGCATCGTGAATGATGTAGTTCGCTTGAGCTGTGAAGTAACTGCCCTTTCCTGAAACGAAGTCTTGATTGTAGGAAGACTCAGAGAATGGGATTTAACTCCATTTCTGAAGTGAAACACATAGCAGAGTTCCCATCCATTCATCACATTCTGCTTTAGATAAGAAGCATGCTCTTGCTTTCTAGAGTCTCTAAGAGAAAGGAAATGTGACTGTGCTGAGAAAAACAGAACGGTGTTTCCTACACATTCTTACCATATCTAGTCCAACCCTGCTTCTGAATGTGATACAAAGTACTGGTCCTCTAACATCCAATGCTTGTCATTTAAGAGAATGTGTGGGCTTCGTGAATGTTGTAGTTCGTTTAAGCTGAAAAGTGACTTCCCTTACCTGAAACGAAGTCTTGTTTGTAGGAAGACTCAGAGCCTGGGTTTTAACGCCATTTCTGAAGTGAAACACACAGCAGAGTTCCCATCCATAGATCACACTCTGCTTTAGAGCAAGAAGCACGCTCTTGCTTTCTATAGTCTCTAATACAGCAGGAAATTTGAGTGTGTTCAGAACAAATGAACTGTGTTTCCTACATACACGGACCATATCTAGTTCAACTCTGCTTCTGAAACTGCAACAAACCACAGGTCCTCTAACATCCAATGCTTGTCAGTTAAGATAAGAAACGTGTGAGCTTCGTGAATGGTGTAGTTCGCTTGAGCTGTAAAGTAACTGCCCTTTCCTGAAACGAAGTCTTGATTGTAGGAAGACTCAGAGAATGGGATTTAACTCCATTTCTGAAGTGAAACACACAGCAGAGTTCCCATCCATAGATCACACTCTGCTTTAGAGCGAGAAGCACACTCTTGCTTTTTAGAGTCTCTAAGACAGCAGGAAACGTGAGTGTGCTGAGAGCAAAAGAACGGTGTTTCCTACACATACAGACGATATCTAGTCCAACTCTGCTTCTGAAACTGATACAAAGCACTGGTCCTCTACCATCCAATGCTTGTCAGTTAAGATGAGAAATGTGTAGGCTTCGTGAATGTTGTAGTTTGTTTGAGCTTAAAATTGACTTCCCTTACCTGAAACGAAGTCTTGCTTGTAGGAAGACACAGAGACTGGGATTTAACTCTAATTCTGTAGTGAAACACACAGCAGAGTTCTCATCCATTGATCACACTCTGCTTTAGAGCAAGAAGCACGCTCTTGCTTTCTAGAGTCTCTAAGAGAGCAGGATACGTGAGTGTGCTGAGAACAACAGAATGGTGTTTCCTACACATACGGACCATATCTAGTCCAACTATGCTTCTGAAACTACAACAAAGCACAGGTCCTCTAACACCCAATACTTGTCAGTTAGGATGAGAAACCTGTGAGCTTCGTGAACGATGTAGTTCGTTTGAGCTGTAAAGTAACTGCCATTCCTGAAACTAAGTCTTGATTGTAGGAAGACTCAGAGACAGGGATTTAATTCCATTTCTGAAGTGAAACACACAGCAGAGATCTCATCCATTTATCACATTCTGCTTTAGATAAGAAGCATGCTCTTGCTTTCTAGAGTCTCTAAGACAAAGGAAACGTGAGTGTGCTGAGGAAAACAGAACGGTGTTTCCTACCCATACGTTCCATATCTAGTCCAACCCTGCTTCTGAAACTGATACAAAGTACTGGTCCTCTAACATCCAATGCTTGTCATTTAAGATGAGAAACATGTGAGCTTCATGAACGATGTAGTTCGTTTGAGCTGAAAAGTTCCTGCCCTTACCTGGAACGAAGTCTTCCTTGTAGGAAGACCCAGAGCCTGGGATTTAACTCCATTTATGAAGGGAAAGACACAGCATAGTTCTCATCCATGGATCACACTCTGCTTTAGAGCTATTAGCACGCTCTTGCTTTCTAGAGTCTCTTATACAGCAGGAAACTTGAGTGTGCTCAGAACAAATGACCGGTGTTTCCTACATATACGGACCATATCTAGTTCAACTCTGCTTCTGAAACTGCAACAAACCACAGGATCTGTAAGATCCAATGCTTAACAGTTAAGATAAGAAACGTGTGAGCTTCGTGAATTATGTAGTTCGCTTGAGCTGTAAAGTAACTGCCCTTTCCTTAAACGAAGTCTTGATTGTAGGAAGACTCAGAGAATGGGATTTAACTCCATTTCGGATGGGAAAGACACAGCATAGTTCTCATCCATGGATCACATTCTGCTTTAGAGCTATTAGCACGCTGTTGCTTTCTAGAGTCTCTAAGACAGCAGGATATGTGAGTGTGCTGAGAGCAAAAGAACGGTGTTTCCTACACATACAGACAATATCTAGTCCAACTCTGCTTCGGAAACTGATACAAAGCACTGGTCCTCTAACATGTAATGCTTGTCAGTTAAGATGAGACATGTGTGAGCTTCATGAATGATGTAGTTCGTTTGAGCTGAAAAGTGACTTCCCTTACCTGAAATGAAGTCTTGCTTGTAGGAAGACACAGAGCCTGGGATTTAACTCTATTTCTAAAGTGAAACACACAGCAGAGTTCTCATCCATTGATCACACTCTGCTTTAGAGCAAGAAGCACGCTCTTGCTTTCTAGAGTCTCTAAAACAGCAGGAAACCTGAGTGTGCTGAGAACAACAGAACGGTATTTCCTACACATACGTACCATATCTAGTCCAACTCTGCTTCTGAAACTACAACAAAACACAGGTCCTCTAACACCCAATGCTTGTCAGTTAGGATGAGAAACCTGTGAGCTTCGTGAATGATGTAGTTCGTTTGAGCTGTAAAGTAACTGCCCTTTCCTGAAACCAAGTCTTGCTTGTAGGAAGACTCAGAGCCAGGGATTTAATTCCATTTCTGAAGTGAAACACACAGCAGAGTTCCCATGCATTTATCACATTCTGCTTTAGATAAGAAGCATGCTCTTGCTTTCTAGAGTCTCTAAGACAACTGAAACGTGACTGTGCTGAGAAAAACAGAACGGTGTTTCCTACCCATACGTACCATATCTAGTCCAACCCTGCTTCTGAAACTGATACAAAGTACTGGTCCTCTAACATCCAATGCTTGTCATTTAAGATGAGACATGTGTGAGCTTCATGACCGATGTAGTTCGTTTGAGCTGAAAAGTGCCTGCCCTTACCTGACATGAAGTCTTGCTTGTAGGAAGACTCAGAGCCTGGGATTTAACTCCATTTCTGAAGGGAAAGACACAGCATAGTTCTCATCCATGGATCACATTCTGCTTTAGAGCTATTAGCACGCTCTTGCTTTCTAGAGTCTCTAATACAACAGGAAACTTGAGTGTGCTCAGAACAAATGAACGGTGTTTCCTACGTACACGGACCATATCTAGTTCAACTCTGCTTCTGAAACTGCAACAAACCACAGGTCCTCTAACATCCAATGCTTGTCAGTTAAGATAAGAAACTTGTGAGATTCGTGAATGATGTAGTTCACTTGAGCTGTAATGTAACTGCCCTTTCCTGAAACGAAGTCTTGCTTGTAGGAAGACTCAGAGCCTGGGATTTAACTCTATTTCTAAAGTGAAACACACAGCAGAGTTCTCATCCATTGATCACACTCTGCTTTAGAGCAAGAAGCACGCTCTTGCTTTCTAGAGTCTCTAAAACAGCAGGAAACGTGAGTGTGCTGAGAACAACAGAACGGTATTTCCTACACATACGTACCATATCTAGTCCAACTCTGCTTCTGAAACTACAACAAAACACAGGTCCTCTAACACCCAATGCTTGTCAGTTAGGATGAGAAACCTGTGAGCTTCATGAACGATGTAGTTCGTTTGAGCTGTAAAGTAACTGACCCTCCTGAAACCAAGTCTTGCTTGTAGGAAGACTCAGAGCCAGGGATTTAATTCCATTTCTGAAGTGAAACACACAGCAGAGTTCCCATCCATTTATCACATTCTGCTTTAGATAAGAAGCATGCTCTTGCTTTCTAGAGTCTCTAAGACAACTGAAACGTGACTGTGCTGAGAAAAACAGAACGGTGTTTCCTACACATACGTACCATATCTAGTCCAACCCTGCTTCTGAAACTGATACAAGGTACTGGTCCTCTAACATCCAATGCTTGTCATTTAAGATGAGAAACGTGTGAGATCATGAACAATGTAGTTCGTTTGAGCTGAAAAGTGCCTGCCCTTACCTGGAACGAAGTATTGCTTGTAGTAAGACTCAGAGCCTGGGATTTAACTCCATTTCTGAAGGGAAACACACAGCAGAGTTCTCATCCATGGATCACACTCTGCTTTAGAGCAAGAAGCATGCTCTTGCTTTCTAAAGTCTCTAATACAGCATGAAACGTGAGTGTGCTCAGAACAAAAGAATGGTGTTTCCTACACATATGGACCATATCTAGTCCAATTCTGCTTCTGAAACTGATACAAAGCACTGGTCCTCTAACATCCAATGCTTGTCAGGGAAGATGAGAACCGTTGAGCTTCGTGAATGATGTAGTTCGTTTTATCTGAAAAGTGACTTCCCTTACCTGAAACGAAGTCTTGCTTGTAGGAAGACACAGAGCCTGGGATTTAACTCCATTTCTGAAGCGAAACACACAGCAGAGATCTCATCCATTGATCACACTCTGTTTTAGAGCAAGAAGCACGCTCTTGCTTTCTAGAGTCTCTAAAACTGCAGGTAACGTGAGTGTGCTGAGAACAACAGAACGGTATTTCCTACACATACGTACCATATCTAGTCCAACTCTGCTTCTGAAACTACAACAATCCACAGGTCCTCTAACACCCAATACTTGTCAGTTAGGATGAGAAACCTGTGAGCTTCATGAACGATGTAGTTCGTTTTAGCTGTAAAGAACCTGCCCTTTCCTGAAACCAAGTCTTGCTTGTAGGAAGACTCAGAGAATGGGATTTAACTCCATTTCTGAAGTGAAACTCACAGCAGAGTTCCCATCCATAGATCACACTCTGCTTTAGAGCAAGAAGCACGCTCTTGCTTTCTAGAGTCTCTAAGACAGCTGGAAAACTGAGTGTGCTCAGAACAAATGAACGGTGTTTCCTACATATACGGACCATATCTAGTTCAACTCTGCTTCTGACACTGCAACAAACCACAGGTCCTGTAACATCCAATGCTTGTCAGTTAAGATAAGAAACGTGTGAGCATCGTGAATGATGTAGTTCGCTTGAGCTGTGAAGTAACTGCCCTTTCCTGAAACGAAGTCTTGATTGTAGGAAGACTCAGAGAATGGGATTTAACTCCATTTCTGAAGTGAAACACATAGCAGAGTTCCCATCCATTCATCACATTCTGCTTTAGATAAGAAGCATGCTCTTGCTTTCTAGAGTCTCTAAGAGAAAGGAAATGTGACTGTGCTGAGAAAAACAGAACGGTGTTTCCTACACATTCTTACCATATCTAGTCCAACCCTGCTTCTGAATGTGATACAAAGTACTGGTCCTCTAACATCCAATGCTTGTCATTTAAGAGAATGTGTGGGCTTCGTGAATGTTGTAGTTCGTTTAAGCTGAAAAGTGACTTCCCTTACCTGAAACGAAGTCTTGTTTGTAGGAAGACTCAGAGCCTGGGTTTTAACTCCATTTCTGAAGTGAAACACACAGCAGAGTTCCCATCCATAGATCACACTCTGCTTTAGAGCAAGAAGCACGCTCTTGCTTTCTATAGTCTCTAATACAGCAGGAAATTTGAGTGTGTTCAGAACAAATGAACTGTGTTTCCTACATACACGGACCATATCTAGTTCAACTCTGCTTCTGAAACTGCAACAAACCACAGGTCCTCTAACATCCAATGCTTGTCAGTTAAGATAAGAAACGTGTGAGCTTCGTGAATGGTGTAGTTCGCTTGAGCTGTAAAGTAACTGCCCTTTCCTGAAACGAAGTCTTGATTGTAGGAAGACTCAGAGAATGGGATTTAACTCCATTTCTGAAGTGAAACACACAGCAGAGTTCCCATCCATAGATCACACTCTGCTTTAGAGCGAGAAGCACACTCTTGCTTTTTAGAGTCTCTAAGACAGCAGGAAACGTGAGTGTGCTGGGAGCAAAAGAACGGTGTTTCCTACACATACAGACGATATCTAGTCCAACTCTGCTTCTGAAACTGATACAAAGCACTGGTCCTCTACCATCCAATGCTTGTCAGTTAAGATGAGAAATGTGTAGGCTTCGTGAATGTTGTAGTTTGTTTGAGCTTAAAATTGACTTCCCTTACCTGAAACGAAGTATTGCTTGTAGGAAGACACAGAGACTGGGATTTAACTCTAATTCTGTAGTGAAACACACAGCAGAGTTCTCATCCATTGATCACACTCTGCTTTAGAGCAAGAAGCACGCTCTTGCTTTCTAGAGTCTCTAAGAGAGCAAGATACGTGAGTGTGCTGAGAACAACAGAATGGTGTTTCCTACACATACGGACCATATCTTGTCCAACTATGCTTCTGAAACTACAACAAAGCACAGGTCCTCTAACACCCAATGCTTGTCAGTTAGGATGAGAAACCTGTGAGCATCGTGAACGATGTAGTTCGTTTGAGCTGTAAAGTAACTGCCCTTTCCTGAAACCAAGTCTTGCTTGTAGGAAGACTCAGAGCCAGGGATTTAATTCCATTTCTGAAGTGAAACACACAGCCGAGTTCCCATCCATTTATCACATTCTGCTTTAGATAAGAAGCATGCTCTTGCTTTCTAGAGTCTCTAAGACAACTGAAACGTGACTGTGCTGAGAAAAACAGAACGGTGTTTCCTACACATACGTACCATATCTAGTCCAACCCTGCTTCTGAAACTGATACAAGGTACTGGTCCTCTAACATCCAATGCTTGTCATTTAAGATGAGAAACGTGTGAGATCATGAACAATGTAGTTCGTTTGAGCTGAAAAGTGCCTGCCCTTACCTGGAACGAAGTATTGCTTGTAGTGAGACTCAGAGCCTGGGATTTAACTCCATTTCTGAAGGGAAACACACAGCATAGTTCTCATCCATGGATCACACTCTGCTTTAGAGCTATTAGCACGCTCTTGCTTTCTAGAGTCTCTTATACAGCAGGAAACTTGAGTGTGCTCAGAACAAATGACCGGTGTTTCCTACATATACGGACCATATCTAGTTCAACTCTGCTTCTGAAACTGCAACAAACCACAGGATCTGTAAGATCCAATGCTTAACAGTTAAGATAAGAAACGTGTGAGCTTCGTGAATTATGTAGTTCGCTTGAGCTGTAAAGTAACTGCCCTTTCCTTAAACGAAGTCTTGATTGTAGGAAGACTCAGAGAATGGGATTTAACTCCATTTCGGATGGGAAAGACACAGCATAGTTCTCATCCATGGATCACATTCTGCTTTAGAGCTATTAGCACGCTGTTGCTTTCTAGAGTCTCTAAGACAGCAGGATATGTGAGTGTGCTGAGAGCAAAAGAACGGTGTTTCCTACACATACAGACAATATCTAGTCCAACTCTGCTTCGAAAACTGATACAAAGCACTGGTCCTCTAACATGTAATGCTTGTCAGTTAAGATGAGACATGTGTGAGCTTCATGAATGATGTAGTTCGTTTGAGCTGAAAAGTGACTCCCCTTACCTGAAATGAAGTCTTGCTTGTAGGAAGACACAGAGCCTGGGATTTAACTCTATTTCTAAAGTGAAACACACAGCAGAGTTCTCATCCATTGATCACACTCTGCTTTAGAGCAAGAAGCACGCTCTTGCTTTCTAGAGTCTCTAAAACAGCAGGAAACGTGAGTGTGCTGAGAACAACAGAACGGTATTTCCTACACATACGTACCATATCTAGTCCAACTCTGCTTCTGAAACTACAACAAAACACAGGTCCTCTAACACCCAATGCTTGTCAGTTAGGATGAGAAACCTGTGAGCTTCGTGAATGATGTAGTTCGTTTGAGCTGTAAAGTAACTGCCCTTTCCTGAAACCAAGTCTTGCTTGTAGGAAGACTCAGAGCCAGGGATTTAATTCCATTTCTGAAGTGAAACACACAGCAGAGTTCCCATGCATTTATCACATTCTGCTTTAGATAAGAAGCATGCTCTTGCTATCTAGAGTCTCTAAGACAACTGAAACGTGACTGTGCTGAGAAAAACAGAACGGTGTTTCCTACCCATACGTACCATATCTAGTCCAACCCTGCTTCTGAAACTGATACAAAGTACTGGTCCTCTAACATCCAATGCTTGTCATTTAAGATGAGACATGTGTGAGCTTCATGACCGATGTAGTTCGTTTGAGCTGAAAAGTGCCTGCCCTTACCTGACATGAAGTCTTGCTTGTAGGAAGACTCAGAGCCTGGGATTTAACTCCATTTCTGAAGGGAAAGACACAGCATAGTTCTCATCCATGGATCACATTCTGCTTTAGAGCTATTAGCACGCTCTTGCTTTCTAGAGTCTCTAATACAACAGGAAACTTGAGTGTGCTCAGAACAAATGAACGGTGTTTCCTACGTACACGGACCATATCTAGTTCAACTCTGCTTCTGAAACTGCAACAAACCACAGGTCCTCTAACATCCAATTCTTGTCAGTTAAGATAAGAAACTTGTGAGATTCGTGAATGATGTAGTTCGCTTGAGCTGTAAAGTAACTGCCCTTTCCTGAAACGAAGTCTTGCTTGTAGGAAGACTCAGAGCCTGGGATTTAACTCTATTTCTAAAGTGAAACACACAGCAGAGTTCTCATCCATTGATCACACTCTGCTTTAGAGCAAGAAGCACGCTCTTGCTTTCTAGAGTCTCTAAAACAGCAGGAAACGTGAGTGTGCTGAGAACAACAGAACGGTATTTCCTACACATACGTACCATATCTAGTCCAACTCTGCTTCTGAAACTACAACAAAACACAGGTCCTCTAACACCCAATGCTTGTCAGTTAGGATGAGAAACCTGTGAGCTTCGTGAATGATGTAGTTCGTTTGAGCTGTAAAGTAACTGCCCTTTCCTGAAACCAAGTCTTGCTTGTAGGAAGACTCAGAGCCAGGGATTTAATTCCATTTCTGAAGTGAAACACACAGCAGAGTTCCCATCCATTTATCACATTCTGCTTTAGATAAGAAGCATGCTCTTGCTTTCTAGAGTCTCTAAGACAACTGAAACGTGACTGTGCTGAGAAAAACAGAACGGTGTTTCCTACACATACATACCATATCTAGTCCAACCCTGCTTCTGAAACTGATACAAGGTACTGGTCCTCTAACATCCAATGCTTGTCATTTAAGATGAGAAACGTGTGAGATCATGAACAATGTAGTTCGTTTGAGCTGAAAAGTGCCTGCCCTTACCTGGAACGAAGTATTGCTTGTAGTAAGACTCAGAGCCTGGGATTTAACTCCATTTCTGAAGGGAAACACACAGCAGAGTTCTCATCCATGGATCACACTCTGCTTTAGAGCAAGAAGCATGCTCTTGCTTTCTAAAGTCTCTAATACAGCATGAAACGTGAGTGTGCTCAGAACAAAAGAATGGTGTTTCCTACACATATGGACCATATCTAGTCCAACTCTGCTTCTGAAACTGATACAAAGCACTGGTCCTCTAACATCCAATGCTTGTCAGGGAAGATGAGAACCATTGAGCTTCGTGAATGATGTAGTTCGTTTTATCTGAAAAGTGACTTCCCTTACCTGAAACGAAGTCTTGCTTGTAGGAAGACACAGAGCCTGGGATTTAACTCCATTTCTGAAGCGAAACACACAGCAGAGATCTCATCCATTGATCACACTCTGTTTTAGAGCAAGAAGCACGCTCTTGCTTTCTAGAGTCTCTAAAACTGCAGGTAACGTGAGTGTGCTGAGAACAACAGAACGGTATTTCCTACACATACGTACCATATCTAGTCCAACTCTGCTTCTGAAACTACAACAATCCACAGGTCCTCTAACACCCAATACTTGTCAGTTAGGATGAGAAACCTGTGAGCTTCATGAACGATGTAGTTCGTTTTAGCTGTAAAGAACCTGCCCTTTCCTGAAACCAAGTCTTGCTTGTAGGAAGACTCAGAGAATGGGATTTAACTCCATTTCTGAAGTGAAACTCACAGCAGAGTTCCCATCCATAGATCACACTCTGCTTTAGAGCAAGAAGCACGCTCTTGCTTTCTAGAGTCTCTAAGACAGCTGGAAAACTGAGTGTGCTCAGAACAAATGAACGGTGTTTCCTACATATACGGACCATATCTAGTTCAACTCTGCTTCTGACACTGCAACAAACCACAGGTCCTGTAACATCCAATGCTTGTCAGTTAAGATAAGAAACGTGTGAGCATCGTGAATGATGTAGTTCGCTTGAGCTGTGAAGTAACTGCCCTTTCCTGAAACGAAGTCTTGATTGTAGGAAGACTCAGAGAATGGGATTTAACTCCATTTCTGAAGTGAAACACATAGCAGAGTTCCCATCCATTCATCACATTCTGCTTTAGATAAGAAGCATGCTCTTGCTTTCTAGAGTCTCTAAGAGAAAGGAAATGTGACTGTGCTGAGAAAAACAGAACGGTGTTTCCTACACATTCTTACCATATCTAGTCCAACCCTGCTTCTGAATGTGATACAAAGTACTGGTCCTCTAACATCCAATGCTTGTCATTTAAGAGAATGTGTGGGCTTCGTGAATGTTGTAGTTCGTTTAAGCTGAAAAGTGACTTCCCTTACCTGAAACGAAGTCTTGTTTGTAGGAAGACTCAGAGCCTGGGTTTTAACTCCATTTCTGAAGTGAAACACACAGCAGAGTTCCCATCCATAGATCACACTCTGCTTTAGAGCAAGAAGCACGCTCTTGCTTTCTATAGTCTCTAATACAGCAGGAAATTTGAGTGTGTTCAGAACAAATGAACTGTGTTTCCTACATACACGGACCATATCTAGTTCAACTCTGCTTCTGAAACTGCAACAAACCACAGGTCCTCTAACATCCAATGCTTGTCAGTTAAGATAAGAAACGTGTGAGCTTCGTGAATGGTGTAGTTCGCTTGAGCTGTAAAGTAACTGCCCTTTCCTGAAACGAAGTCTTGATTGTAGGAAGACTCAGAGAATGGGATTTAACTCCATTTCTGAAGTGAAACACACAGCAGAGTTCCCATCCATAGATCACACTCTGCTTTAGAGCGAGAAGCACACTCTTGCTTTTTAGAGTCTCTAAGACAGCAGGAAACGTGAGTGTGCTGGGAGCAAAAGAACGGTGTTTCCTACACATATAGACGATATCTAGTCCAACTCTGCTTCTGAAACTGATACAAAGCACTGGTCCTCTACCATCCAATGCTTGTCAGTTAAGATGAGAAATGTGTAGGCTTCGTGAATGTTGTAGTTTGTTTGAGCTTAAAATTGACTTCCCTTACCTGAAACGAAGTATTGCTTGTAGGAAGACACAGAGACTGGGATTTAACTCTAATTCTGTAGTGAAACACACAGCAGAGTTCTCATCCATTGATCACACTCTGCTTTAGAGCAAGAAGCACGCTCTTGCTTTCTAGAGTCTCTAAGAGAGCAAGATACGTGAGTGTGCTGAGAACAACAGAATGGTGTTTCCTACACATACGGACCATATCTTGTCCAACTATGCTTCTGAAACTACAACAAAGCACAGGTCCTCTAACACCCAATGCTTGTCAGTTAGGATGAGAAACCTGTGAGCATCGTGAACGATGTAGTTCGTTTGAGCTGTAAAGTAACTGCCCTTTCCTGAAACCAAGTCTTGCTTGTAGGAAGACTCAGAGCCAGGGATTTAATTCCATTTCTGAAGTGAAACACACAGCCGAGTTCCCATCCATTTATCACATTCTGCTTTAGATAAGAAGCATGCTCTTGCTTTCTAGAGTCTCTAAGACAACTGAAACGTGACTGTGCTGAGAAAAACAGAACGGTGTTTCCTACACATACGTACCATATCTAGTCCAACCCTGCTTCTGAAACTGATACAAGGTACTGGTCCTCTAACATCCAATGCTTGTCATTTAAGATGAGAAACGTGTGAGATCATGAACAATGTAGTTCGTTTGAGCTGAAAAGTGCCTGCCCTTACCTGGAACGAAGTATTGCTTGTAGTGAGACTCAGAGCCTGGGATTTAACTCCATTTCTGAAGGGAAACACACAGCATAGTTCTCATCCATGGATCACACTCTGCTTTAGAGCTATTAGCACGCTCTTTCTTTCTAGAGTCTCTTATACAGCAGGAAACTTGAGTGTGCTCAGAACAAATGACCGGTGTTTCCTACATATACGGACCATATCTAGTTCAACTCTGCTTCTGAAACTGCAACAAACCACAGGATCTGTAAGATCCAATGCTTAACAGTTAAGATAAGAAACGTGTGAGCTTCGTGAATTATGTAGTTCGCTTGAGCTGTAAAGTAACTGCCCTTTCCTTAAACGAAGTCTTGATTGTAGGAAGACTCAGAGAATGGGATTTAACTCCATTTCGGATGGGAAAGACACAGCATAGTTCTCATCCATGGATCACATTCTGCTTTAGAGCTATTAGCACGCTGTTGCTTTCTAGAGTCTCTAAGACAGCAGGATATGTGAGTGTGCTGAGAGCAAAAGAACGGTGTTTCCTACACATACAGACAATATCTAGTCCAACTCTGCTTCGAAAACTGATACAAAGCACTGGTCCTCTAACATGTAATGCTTGTCAGTTAAGATGAGACATGTGTGAGCTTCATGAATGATGTAGTTCGTTTGAGCTGAAAAGTGACTCCCCTTACCTGAAATGAAGTCTTGCTTGTAGGAAGACACAGAGCCTGGGATTTAACTCTATTTCTAAAGTGAAACACACAGCAGAGTTCTCATCCATTGATCACACTCTGCTTTAGAGCAAGAAGCACGCTCTTGCTTTCTAGAGTCTCTAAAACAGCAGGAAACGTGAGTGTGCTGAGAACAACAGAACGGTATTTCCTACACATACGTACCATATCTAGTCCAACTCTGCTTCTGAAACTACAACAAAACACAGGTCCTCTAACACCCAATGCTTGTCAGTTAGGATGAGAAACCTGTGAGCTTCGTGAATGATGTAGTTCATTTGAGCTGTAAAGTAACTGCCCTTTCCTGAAACCAAGTCTTGCTTGTAGGAAGACTCAGAGCCAGGGATTTAATTCCATTTCTGAAGTGAAACACACAGCAGAGTTCCCATGCATTTATCACATTCTGCTTTAGATAAGAAGCATGCTCTTGCTATCTAGAGTCTCTAAGACAACTGAAACGTGACTGTGCTGAGAAAAACAGAACGGTGTTTCCTACCCATACGTACCATATCTAGTCCAACCCTGCTTCTGAAACTGATACAAAGTACTGGTCCTCTAACATCCAATGCTTGTCATTTAAGATGAGACATGTGTGAGCTTCATGACCGATGTAGTTCGTTTGAGCTGAAAAGTGCCTGCCCTTACCTGACATGAAGTCTTGCTTGTAGGAAGACTCAGAGCCTGGGATTTAACTCCATTTCTGAAGGGAAAGACACAGCATAGTTCTCATCCATGGATCACATTCTGCTTTAGAGCTATTAGCACGCTCTTGCTTTCTAGAGTCTCTAATACAACAGGAAACTTGAGTGTGCTCAGAACAAATGAACGGTGTTTCCTACGTACACGGACCATATCTAGTTCAACTCTGCTTCTGAAACTGCAACAAACCACAGGTCCTCTAACATCCAATGCTTGTCAGTTAAGATAAGAAACTTGTGAGATTCGTGAATGATGTAGTTCGCTTGAGCTGTAAAGTAACTGCCCTTTCCTGAAACGAAGTCTTGCTTGTAGGAAGACTCAGAGCCTGGGATTTAACTCTATTTCTAAAGTGAAACACACAGCAGAGTTCTCATCCATTGATCACACTCTGCTTTAGAGCAAGAAGCACGCTCTTGCTTTCTAGAGTCTCTAAAACAGCAGGAAACGTGAGTGTGCTGAGAACAACAGAACGGTATTTCCTACACATACGTACCATATCTAGTCCAACTCTGCTTCTGAAACTACAACAAAACACAGGTCCTCTAACACCCAATGCTTGTCAGTTAGGATGAGAAACCTGTGAGCTTCGTGAATGATGTAGTTCGTTTGAGCTGTAAAGTAACTGCCCTTTCCTGAAACCAAGTCTTGCTTGTAGGAAGACTCAGAGCCAGGGATTTAATTCCATTTCTGAAGTGAAACACACAGCAGAGTTCCCATCCATTTATCACATTCTGCTTTAGATAAGAAGCATGCTCTTGCTTTCTAGAGTCTCTAAGACAACTGAAACGTGACTGTGCTGAGAAAAACAGAACGGTGTTTCCTACACATACGTACCATATCTAGTCCAACCCTGCTTCTGAAACTGATACAAGGTACTGGTCCTCTAACATCCAATGCTTGTCATTTAAGATGAGAAACGTGTGAGATCATGAACAATGTAGTTCGTTTGAGCTGAAAAGTGCCTGCCCTTACCTGGAACGAAGTATTGCTTGTAGTAAGACTCAGAGCCTGGGATTTAACTCCATTTCTGAAGGGAAACACACAGCAGAGTTCTCATCCATGGATCACACTCTGCTTTAGAGCAAGAAGCATGCTCTTGCTTTCTAAAGTCTCTAATACAGCATGAAACGTGAGTGTGCTCAGAACAAAAGAATGGTGTTTCCTACACATATGGACCATATCTAGTCCAACTCTGCTTCTGAAACTGATACAAAGCACTGGTCCTCTAACATCCAATGCTTGTCAGGGAAGATGAGAACCATTGAGCTTCGTGAATGATGTAGTTCGTTTTATCTGAAAAGTGACTTCCCTTACCTGAAACGAAGTCTTGCTTGTAGGAAGACACAGAGCCTGGGATTTAACTCCATTTCTGAAGCGAAACACACAGCAGAGATCTCATCCATTGATCACACTCTGTTTTAGAGCAAGAAGCACGCTCTTGCTTTCTAGAGTCTCTAAAACTGCAGGTAACGTGAGTGTGCTGAGAACAACAGAACGGTATTTCCTACACATACGTACCATATCTAGTCCAACTCTGCTTCTGAAACTACAACAATCCACAGGTCCTCTAACACCCAATACTTGTCAGTTAGGATGAGAAACCTGTGAGCTTCATGAACGATGTAGTTCGTTTTAGCTGTAAAGAACCTGCCCTTTCCTGAAACCAAGTCTTGCTTGTAGGAAGACTCAGAGAATGGGATTTAACTCCATTTCTGAAGTGAAACTCACAGCAGAGTTCCCATCCATAGATCACACTCTGCTTTAGAGCAAGAAGCACGCTCTTGCTTTCTAGAGTCTCTAAGACAGCTGGAAAACTGAGTGTGCTCAGAACAAATGAACGGTGTTTCCTACATATACGGACCATATCTAGTTCAACTCTGCTTCTGACACTGCAACAAACCACAGGTCCTGTAACATCCAATGCTTATCAGTTAAGATAAGAAACGTGTGAGCATCGTGAATGATGTAGTTCGCTTGAGCTGTGAAGTAACTGCCCTTTCCTGAAACGAAGTCTTGATTGTAGGAAGACTCAGAGAATGGGATTTAACTCCATTTCTGAAGTGAAACACATAGCAGAGTTCCCATCCATTCATCACATTCTGCTTTAGATAAGAAGCATGCTCTTGCTTTCTAGAGTCTCTAAGAGAAAGGAAATGTGACTGTGCTGAGAAAAACAGAACGGTGTTTCCTACACATTCTTACCATATCTAGTCCAACCCTGCTTCTGAATGTGATACAAAGTACTGGTCCTCTAACATCCAATGCTTGTCATTTAAGAGAATGTGTGGGCTTCGTGAATGTTGTAGTTCCTTTAAGCTGAAAAGTGACTTCCCTTACCTGAAACGAAGTCTTGTTTGTAGGAAGACTCAGAGCCTGGGTTTTAACTCCATTTCTGAAGTGAAACACACAGCAGAGTTCCCATCCATAGATTACACTCTGCTTTAGAGCAAGAAGCACGCTCTTGCTTTCTATAGTCTCTAATACAGCAGGAAATTTGAGTGTGTTCAGAACAAATGAACTGTGTTTCCTACATACACGGACCATATCTAGTTCAACTCTGCTTCTGAAACTGCAACAAACCACAGGTCCTCTAACATCCAATGCTTGTCAGTTAAGATAAGAAACGTGTGAGCTTCGTGAATGGTGTAGTTCGCTTGAGCTGTAAAGTAACTGCCATTTCCTGAAACGAAGTCTTGATTGTAGGAAGACTCAGAGAATGGGATTTAACTCCATTTCTGAAGTGAAACACACAGCAGAGTTCCCATCCATAGATCACACTCTGCTTTAGAGCGAGAAGCACACTCTTGCTTTTTAGAGTCTCTAAGACAGCAGGAAACGTGAGTGTGCTGGGAGCAAAAGAACGGTGTTTCCTACACATACAGACGATATCTAGTCCAACTCTGCTTCTGAAACTGATACAAAGCACTGGTCCTCTACCATCCAATGCTTGTCAGTTAAGATGAGAAATGTGTAGGCTTCGTGAATGTTGTAGTTTGTTTGAGCTTAAAATTGACTTCCCTTACCTGAAACGAAGTCTTGCTTGTAGGAAGACACAGAGACTGGGATTTAACTCTAATTCTGTAGTGAAACACACAGCAGAGTTCTCATCCATTGATCACACTCTGCTTTAGAGCAAGAAGCAGGCTCTTGCTTTCTAGAGTCTCTAAGAGAGCAAGATACGTGAGTGTGCTGAGAACAACAGAATGGTGTTTCCTACACATACGGACCATATCTAGTCCAACTATGCTTCTGAAACTACAACAAAGCACAGGTCCTCTAACACCCAATACTTGTCAGTTAGGATGAGAAACCTGTGAGCTTCGTGAACGATGTAGTTCGTTTGAGCTGTAAAGTAACTGCCCTTTCCTGAAACCAAGTCTTGCTTGTAGGAAGACTCAGAGCCAGGGATTTAATTCCATTTCTGAAGTGAAACACACAGCAGAGTTCCCATCCATTTATCACATTCTGCTTTAGATAAGAAGCATGCTCTTGCTTTCTAGAGTCTCTAAGACAACTGAAACGTGACTGTGCTGAGAAAAACAGAACGGTGTTTCCTACACATACGTACCATATCTAGTCCAACCCTGCTTCTGAAACTGATACAAGGTACTGGTCCTCTAACATCCAATGCTTGTCATTTAAGATGAGAAACGTGTGAGATCATGAACAATGTAGTTCGTTTGAGCTGAAAAGTGCCTGCCCTTACCTGGAACGAAGTATTGCTTGTAGTAAGACTCAGAGCCTGGGATTTAACTCCATTTCTGAAGGGAAACACACAGCAGAGTTCTCATCCATGGATCACACTCTGCTTTAGAGCAAGAAGCATGCTCTTGCTTTCTAAAGTCTCTAATACAGCATGAAACGTGAGTGTGCTCAGAACAAAAGAATGGTGTTTCCTACACATATGGACCATATCTAGTCCAACTCTGCTTCTGAAACTGATACAAAGCACTGGTCCTCTAACATCCAATGCTTGTCAGGGAAGATGAGAACCGTTGAGCTTCGTGAATGATGTAGTTCGTTTTATCTGAAAAGTGACTTCCCTTACCTGAAACGAAGTCTTGCTTGTAGGAAGACACAGAGCCTGGGATTTAACTCCATTTCTGAAGCGAAACACACAGCAGAGATCTCATCCATTGATCACACTCTGTTTTAGAGCAAGAAGCACGCTCTTGCTTTCTAGAGTCTCTAAAACTGCAGGTAACGTGAGTGTGCTGAGAACAACAGAACGGTATTTCCTACACATACGTACCATATCTAGTCCAACTCTGCTTCTGAAACTACAACAATCCACAGGTCCTCTAACACCCAATACTTGTCAGTTAGGATGAGAAACCTGTGAGCTTCATGAACGATGTAGTTCGTTTTAGCTGTAAAGAACCTGCCCTTTCCTGAAACCAAGTCTTGCTTGTAGGAAGACTCAGAGAATGGGATTTAACTCCATTTCTGAAGTGAAACTCACAGCAGAGTTCCCATCCATAGATCACACTCTGCTTTAGAGCAAGAAGCACGCTCTTGCTTTCTAGAGTCTCTAAGACAGCTGGAAAACTGAGTGTGCTCAGAACAAATGAACGGTGTTTCCTACATATACGGACCATATCTAGTTCAACTCTGCTTCTGACACTGCAACAAACCACAGGTCCTGTAACATCCAATGCTTATCAGTTAAGATAAGAAACGTGTGAGCATCGTGAATGATGTAGTTCGCTTGAGCTGTGAAGTAACTGCCCTTTCCTGAAACGAAGTCTTGATTGTAGGAAGACTCAGAGAATGGGATTTAACTCCATTTCTGAAGTGAAACACATAGCAGAGTTCCCATCCATTCATCACATTCTGCTTTAGATAAGAAGCATGCTCTTGCTTTCTAGAGTCTCTAAGAGAAAGGAAATGTGACTGTGCTGAGAAAAACAGAACGGTGTTTCCTACACATTCTTACCATATCTAGTCCAACCCTGCTTCTGAATGTGATACAAAGTACTGGTCCTCTAACATCCAATGCTTGTCATTTAAGAGAATGTGTGGGCTTCGTGAATGTTGTAGTTCGTTTAAGCTGAAAAGTGACTTCCCTTACCTGAAACGAAGTCTTGTTTGTAGGAAGACTCAGAGCCTGGGTTTTAACTCCATTTCTGAAGTGAAACACACAGCAGAGTTCCCATCCATAGATCACACTCTGCTTTAGAGCAAGAAGCACGCTCTTGCTTTCTATAGTCTCTAATACAGCAGGAAATTTGAGTGTGTTCAGAACAAATGAACTGTGTTTCCTACATACACGGACCATATCTAGTTCAACTCTGCTTCTGAAACTGCAACAAACCACAGGTCCTCTAACATCCAATGCTTGTCAGTTAAGATAAGAAACGTGTGAGCTTCGTGAATGGTGTAGTTCGCTTGAGCTGTAAAGTAACTGCCCTTTCCTGAAACGAAGTCTTGATTGTAGGAAGACACAGAGACTGGGATTTAACTCTAATTCTGTAGTGAAACACACAGCAGAGTTCTCATCCATTGATCACACTCTGCTTTAGAGCAAGAAGCACGCTCTTGCTTTCTAGAGTCTCTAAGAGAGCAGGATACGTGAGTGTGCTGAGAACAACAGAATGGTGTTTCCTACACATACGGACCATATCTAGTCCAACTATGCTTCTGAAACTACAACAAAGCACAGGTCCTCTAACACCCAATACTTGTCAGTTAGGATGAGAAACCTGTGAGCTTCGTGAACGATGTAGTTCGTTTGAGCTGTAAAGTAACTGCCATTCCTGAAACTAAGTCTTGATTGTAGGAAGACTCAGAGACAGGGATTTAATTCCATTTCTGAAGTGAAACACACAGCAGAGATCTCATCCATTTATCACATTCTGCTTTAGATAAGAAGCATGCTCTTGCTTTCTAGAGTCTCTAAGACAAAGGAAACGTGAGTGTGCTGAGGAAAACAGAACGGTGTTTCCTACCCATACGTTCCATATCTAGTCCAACCCTGCTTCTGAAACTGATACAAAGTACTGGTCCTCTAACATCCAATGCTTGTCATTTAAGATGAGAAACATGTGAGCTTCATGAACGATGTAGTTCGTTTGAGCTGAAAAGTTCCTGCCCTTACCTGGACCGAAGTCTTCCTTGTAGGAAGACACAGAGCCTGGGATTTAACTCCATTTCTGAAGGGAAAGACACAGCATAGTTCTCATCCATGGATCACACTCTGCTTTAGAGCTATTAGCACGCTCTTGCTTTCTAGAGTCTCTTATACAGCAGGAAACTTGAGTGTGCTCAGAACAAATGACCGGTGTTTCCTACATATACGGACCATATCTAGTTCAACTCTGCTTCTGAAACTGCAACAAACCACAGGATCTGTAAGATCCAATGCTTAACAGTTAAGATAAGAAACGTGTGAGCTTCGTGAATTATGTAGTTCGCTTGAGCTGTAAAGTAACTGCCCTTTCCTTAAACGAAGTCTTGATTGTAGGAAGACTCAGAGAATGGGATTTAACTCCATTTCGGATGGGAAAGACACAGCATAGTTCTCATCCATGGATCACATTCTGCTTTAGAGCTATTAGCACGCTGTTGCTTTCTAGAGTCTCTAAGACAGCAGGATATGTGAGTGTGCTGAGAGCAAAAGAACGGTGTTTCCTACACATACAGACAATATCTAGTCCAACTCTGCTTCGGAAACTGATACAAAGCACTGGTCCTCTAACATGTAATGCTTGTCAGTTAAGATGAGACATGTGTGAGCTTCATGAATGATGTAGTTCGTTTGAGCTGAAAAGTGACTTCCCTTACCTGAAATGAAGTCTTGCTTGTAGGAAGACACAGAGCCTGGGATTTAACTCTATTTCTAAAGTGAAACACACAGCAGAGTTCTCATCCATTGATCACACTCTGCTTTAGAGCAAGAAGCACGCTCTTGCTTTCTAGAGTCTCTAAAACAGCAGGAAACGTGAGTGTGCTGAGAACAACAGAACGGTATTTCCTACACATACGTACCATATCTAGTCCAACTCTGCTTCTGAAACTACAACAAAACACAGGTCCTCTAACACCCAATGCTTGTCAGTTAGGATGAGAAACCTGTGAGCTTCGTGAATGATGTAGTTCGTTTGAGCTGTAAAGTAACTGCCCTTTCCTGAAACCAAGTCTTGCTTGTAGGAAGACTCAGAGCCAGGGATTTAATTCCATTTCTGAAGTGAAACACACAGCAGACTTCCCATGCATTTATCACATTCTGCTTTAGATAAGAAGCATGCTCTTGCTTTCTAGAGTCTCTAAGACAACTGAAACGTGACTGTGCTGAGAAAAACAGAACGGTGTTTCCTACCCATACGTACCATATCTAGTCCAACCCTGCTTCTGAAACTGATACAAAGTACTGGTCCTCTAACATCCAATGCTTGTCATTTAAGATGAGACATGTGTGAGCTTCATGACCGATGTAGTTCGTTTGAGCTGAAAAGTGCCTGCCCTTACCTGACATGAAGTCTTGCTTGTAGCAAGACTCAGAGCCTGGGATTTAACTCCATTTCTGAAGGGAAAGACACAGCATAGTTCTCATCCATGGATCACATTCTGCTTTAGAGCTATTAGCACGCTCTTGCTTTCTAGAGTCTCTAATACAACAGGAAACTTGAGTGTGCTCAGAACAAATGAACGGTGTTTCCTACGTACACGGACCATATCTAGTTCAACTCTGCTTCTGAAACTGCAACAAACCACAGGTCCTCTAACATCCAATGCTTGTCAGTTAAGATAAGAAACTTGTGAGATTCGTGAATGATGTTGTTCGCTTGAGCTGTAAAGTAACTGCCCTTTCCTGAAACGAAGTCTTGCTTGTAGGAAGACTCAGAGCCTGGGATTTAACTCTATTTCTAAAGTGAAACACACAGCAGAGTTCTCATCCATTGATCACACTCTGCTTTAGAGCAAGAAGCACGCTCTTGCTTTCTAGAGTCTCTAAAACAGCAGGAAACGTGAGTGTGCTGAGAACAACAGAACGGTATTTCCTACACATACGTACCATATCTAGTCCAACTCTGCTTATGAAACTACAACAAAACACAGGTCCTCTAACACCCAATGCTTGTCAGTTAGGATGAGAAACCTGTGAGCTTCGTGAACGATGTAGTTCGTTTGAGCTGTAAAGTAACTGCCCTTTCCTGAAACCAAGTCTTGCTTGTAGGAAGACTCAGAGCCAGGGATTTAATTCCATTTCTGAAGTGAAACACATAGCAGAGTTCCCATCCATTCATCACATTCTGCTTTAGATAAGAAGCATGCTCTTGCTTTCTAGAGTCTCTAAGGGAAAGGAAATGTGACTGTGCTGAGAAAAACAGAACGGTGTTTCCTACCCATACGTACCATATCTAGTCCAACCCTGCTTCTGAAAGTGATACAAAGTACTAGTCCTCTAACATCCAATGCTTGTCATTTAAGAGAATGTGTGGGCTTCGTGAATGTTGTAGTTCGTTTAAGCTGAAAAGTGACTTCCCTTACCTGAAACAAAGTCTTGTTTGTAGGAAGACTCAGAGCCTGGGTTTTAACTCCATTTCTGAAGTGAAACACACAGCAGAGTTCCCATCCATAGATCACACTCTGCTTTAGAGCAAGAAGCACGCTCTTGCTTTCTATAGTCTCTAATACAGCAGGAAATTTGAGTGTGTTCAGAACAAATGAACTGTGTTTCCTACATACACGGACCATATCTAGTTCAACTCTGCTTCTGAAACTGCAACAAACCACAGGTCCTCTAACATCCAATGCTTGTCAGTTAAGATAAGAAACGTGTGAGCTTCGTGAATGGTGTAGTTCGCTTGAGCTGTAATGTAACTGCCCTTTCCTGAAACGAAGTCTTGATTGTAGGAAGACTCAGAGAATGGGATTTAACTCCATTTCTGAAGTGAAACACACAGCAGAGTTCCCATACATTGATCACACACTGCTTTAGACCAAGAAGTACACTCTTGCTTTCTAGAGTCTCTAAGACAGCAGGAAACGTGAGTGTGATGAGAGCAAAAGAACGGTGTTTCCTACACATACAGACGATATCTAGTCCAACTCTGCTTCTGAAACTACAACAAAGCATAGGTCCTCTAACACCCAATACTTGTAAGTTAGGATGAGAAACGTGTGAGCTTCGTGAATGGTGTAGTTCATTTGAGCTGTAAAGTAACTGCCCTTTACTGAAACTAAGTCTTGATTGTAGGAAGACTCAGAGCCAGGGATTTAATTCCATTTCTGAAGTGAAACACACAGCAGAATTCTCATCCATTTATCACATTCTGCTTTAGATAAGAAGCATGCTCTTGCTTTCTAGAGTCTCTAAGACAAAGGAAAAGTGAGTGTGCTTAGGAAAACAGAACAGGGTTTCCTACCCATACATACCATATCTAGTCCAACCCTGCTTCTGAAACTGATATAAAGTACTGGTCCTCTAACATCCAATGCTTGTATTTAAGATGAGAAACATGTGAGCTTCATGAACGATGTAGTTCGTTTGAGCTGAAAAGTGCCTGCCCTTACCTGGACCGAAGTCTTCCTTGTAGGAAGACACAGAGCCTGGGATTTAACTCCATTTCTGAAGGGAAAGACACAGCATTGTTCTGATCCATGGATCACACTCTGCTTTAGAGCTATTAGCACGCTCTTGCTTTCTAGATTCTCTAATACAGCAGGAAAATTGAGTGTGCTCAGAACAAATGAACGGTGTTTCCTACATATACGGACCATATCTAGTTCAACTCTGCTTCTGAAACTGCAACAAACCACAGGTCCTGTAACATCCAATGCTTATCAGTTAAGATAAGAAAGGTGTGAGCTTCGTGAATGATGTAGTTCGCTTGAGCTGTGAAGTAACTGCCCTTTCCTAAAACGGAGTCTTGATTGTAGGAAGACTCAGAGAATGGGATTTAACTCCATTTCTGAAGTGAAACACACAGCAGAGTTCCCTTCCATAGATCACACTCTGCTTTAGAGCAAGAAGCACACTCTTGCTTTCTAGAGTCTCTAAGACAGCAGGAAACGTGAGTGTGCTGAGAGCAAAAGAACGGTGTTTCCTACACATACAGAAGATATCTAGTCCAAGTCTGCTTCTGAAACTGATACAAAGCACTGTTCCTCTAACATCCAATGCTTGTCATTTAAGATGAGAAACGTGTGAGCTTCATGAACGATGTAGTTCGTTTGAGCTGAAAAGTGCCTGCCCTTACCTGACATGAAGTCTTCATTGTAGGAAGACTCAGAGAATGGGATTTAACTCCATTTCTGAAGGGAAAGACACAGCATAGTTCTCATCCATGGATCACATTCTGCTTTAGAGCTATTAGCACGCTCTTGCTTTCTAGAGTCTCTAAGACAGCAGGATACGTGAGTGTGCTGAGAGCAAAAGAACGGTGTTTCCTACACATACAGACAATATCTAGTCCAAATCTGCTTCGGAAACTGATACAAAGCACTGGTCCTCTAACACCCAATGCTTGTCAGTTAGGATGAGAAACCTGTGAGCTTCGTGAATGATGTAGTTCATTTGAGCTGTAAAGTAACTGCCCTTTCCTGAAACCAAGTCTTGCTTGTAGGAAGACTCAGAGCCAGGGATTTAATTCCATTTCTGAAGTGAAACACATAGCAGAGTTCCCATCCATTTATCACATTCTGCTTTAGATAAGAAGCATGCTCTTGCTTTCTAGAGTCTCTAAGACAAAGGAAACGTGACTGTGCTGAGAAAAACAGAACGGTGTTTCCTACACATATGGACCATATCTAGTCCAACCCTGCTTCTGAATCTGATACAAAGTACTGGTCCTCTAACATCCAATGCTTGTCATTTAAGATAATGTGTGGGCTTCGTGAATGTTGTAGTTCGTTTAAGCTGAAAAGTGACTTCCCTTACCTGAAACGAAGTCTTGCTTGTAGGAAGACACAGAGCCTGGGATTTAACTCTATTTCTGAAGTGAAACACACAGCAGAGTTCTCATCCAGTGATCACACTCTGCTTTAGAGCAAGAAGCACGCTCTTGCTTTCTAGAGTCTCTAAGAGAGCAGGATACGTGAGTGTGCTGAGAACAACAGAACGGTGTTTCCTACACATATGGATCATATCTAGTCAAACTATGCTTCTGAAACTGATACAAAGCACTGGTCCTCTAACATCCAATGCTTGTCAGTTAAGATGAGAAATGTGTGAGCTTCATGAATGATGTAGTTCGTTTGAGCTGAAAAGTGACTTCCCTTACATGAAACTTAATCTTACTTTTAGGAAGACACATAGCCTGGGGTTTAACTCTATTTCTAAAGTGAAACACACAGCAGAGTTCTCATCCATTGATCACACTCTGCTTTAGAGCAAGAAGCACGCTCTTGCTTTCTAGAGTCTCTAAAACAGCAGGAAACGTGAGTGTGCTGAGAACAAAAGAACGGTGTTTCCTAAACATAGGGGTCATATCTAGTTCTAATCTGCTTCTGAAACTGAAACAAACCACAGTTCCTCTAACATCCAATGCTTGTCAGGTAAGATGAGAAACGTGTGAGCTTCGTGAATGATGTAGTTCACTTGAGCTGTAAAGTAACTGCCCTTTCTTGAAACGAAGTCTTGCTTGTAGGAAGACTCAGAGCCTGGGATTTAACTCCATTTCTGAAGTGAAACTCACAGCAGAGTTCTCATCCATTGCACACACTCTGCTTTAGAGCAAGGAGCAGGCTCTTGCTTTCTATAGTCTCTAATACAGCAGGAAATTTGAGAGTGCGCAGAACAAAAGAACGGAGTTTCCTACACATACACACCACATCTAGTCCAACTCTGCTTCTGAAACTGATACAAAGCACTGGTCCTCTATCATCCAATGCTTGTCAGTTAAGATGAGAAACGTGTGAGATTTGAGAACGATGTAGTTCGTTTGAGCTGTAAAGTAACTGCCCTTACCTGACATGAAGTCTTGCTTGTAGGAAGACTCAGATCCTGGGATTTAACTCCATTTCTGAAGGGAAAGACACAGCAGAGTTCTCATTCATGGATCACACTCTGCTTTAGAGCTATTAGCACGCTCTTGCTTTCTAGAGTCTCTAAAACATCAGGAAACGTGAGTGTGCTAAGAACAATAGAACGGTATTTACTACACATACGGACCATATCTAGTCCAACTCTGCTTCTGAAACTACAACAAACCACAGGTCCTCTAACACCCAATGCTTGTCAGTTAGGATGAGAAACCTGTGAGCTTCGTGAACGATGTAGTTCGTTTGAGCTGTAAAGTAACTGCCCTTTCTTGAAACCAAGTCTTGCTTGTAGGAAGACTCAGAGCCAGGGATTGAATTCCATTTCTGAAGTGAAACACACAGCAGAGTTCCCATCCATTTATCACATTCTGCTTTAGATAAGAAGCATGCTCTTGCTTTCTAAAGTCTCTAAGACAAAGGAAACGTGACTGTGCTGAGAAAACAGAATGGTGTTTCCTACACATACGTACCATATCTAGTCCAACCCTGCTTCTGAAACTGATACAAAGTACTGGTCCTCTAACCTCCAATGCTTGTCATTTAAGATGAGGAACGTGTGAGCTTCATGAACGATTTCGGTCGTTTGAGCTGAAAAGTGCCTGCCCTTAAAGGAACGAAGTCATGCTTATAGGAAGACACAAAGCCTGGTATTTAACACCATTTCTGAAGGGAAACACACAGCAGAGTTCTCATCCATTGATCACACTCTGCTTTAGAGCAAAAAGCATGCTCTTGCTAGCAGAGTCTCTTAGAGAGGAGGAAACGTGAGTGTGATGAGAAAAAAAGTACGGTGTTTCCTACACATACGGAGCATATCTAGTCCAACTCTGCTTCTGAAACTGATACAAAGCACTGTTCCTCTAACATCCAATGCTTGTCATTTAAGATGAGAAACATGTGAGCTTCGTGAACGATGTAGGTTGTTTGAGCTGAAAAGTGACTGCCCTAACCTGAAATGATGTCTTCATAGTAGGAAAACACAGAGCCAGGGATTTAACTCCATTACTGAGGTGAAACACACAGCAGAGTTCTCATCCATTGATCACACTCTGCTTTAGAGCAAGAAGCACGCTCTTGTTTTCTAGAGTCTCTAAGACAGCAGGAAACGTGAGTGTGCTCAGAACAAAAGAACGGTGTTTCCTACACATACGGACCATATCTAGTTCATCTCTGCTTCTGAAACTGAAACAAACCAGAGGTCCTCTAACATCCAATGCTTGTCAGTTTAGATGAGAAACGTGTGAGCTTCGTGAACGATGTAGTTCGTTTGAGCTGTATAGAAACTGCCCTTACCTGAAAAGAAATCTTGCATGTATGAAGACTCAGAGCCTGGGATTTAACTCCATTTCTGCAGGGAAACACACAGCAGAGTTCTGCTATATAAATCACACTCTGCTTTAGAACAGGAAGAACGCTCTTGTTTCCTGGAATCTCTAATACAGCAGGAAACTTGAGTGAGCTCATAACATAAGAACGGTGTTTACTACACATACGGACCATATCTAGTTCAACTCTGCTTCTGAAACTGAAAGCAACCACAGGTCCTCTAACATCCAATGCTTGTCAATTTAGACGAGAAACTTGTGTGCTTCGCAAATGATGTAGTTCCTTTGAGCTGTAAAGTAACTGCCCTTACCTGAAAAGAAGTATTGCTTGTAGGAAGACTCAGAGTCTGGGATTTAACTCCATTTCTGAAGTGAAACACACAGCAGAGTTCTCTTCCATTGATCACACTCTGCTTTAGAGCAAGAAGCATGCTCTTGCTTAGCAGAGTCTCTAAGAGAGCAGGAAACATGAGTGTGATGAGAACAAAAGTATGGTGTTTCCTACACATACGGACCATATCTAGTCCAACTCTGCTTCTGAAACTGATACAAAGTACTGGTCCTCTAACATCCAATGCTTGTCATTTAAGGTGAAAAACGTGTGAGCTTCGTGAACGATGTAGGTTGTTTGAGCTGAAAAGTGACTGCCCTAACCTGAAACGATGTCTTCATAGTAGGAAAACACAGAGCCTGGGATTTAACTCCATTTCTGAAGGGAAACACACAGCATAGTTCTCATCCATGGATCACACTTTGCTTTATAGCAAGAAGCACTCTCTTTCTTTCTAGAGTCTCTAATACTGCAGGAAACTTGAGTGTGCTCATAACAAAAGAGCGGTGGTTCCTACAAATATGGACCATGTCTAGTACATCTCTGCTTCTCAACCTGAACAAACCAGAGGTCCTCTAACATCCAATACTTGTCAGTTTAGAGGAGAAACGTGTAAGCTTCGTGAACGATGTAGTTCGTTTGAGCTGTAAAGTAACTGCCCTTACCTGAAAAGAAGTCTTGCTTGTAGGAAGACTCAGAGCCTGGGATTTAACTCCATTTCTGAAGTGAAACACACAGCAGATTTCTCATCCATTGATCACACTCTGCTTTAGAGCAAGAAGCACGCTCTTGTTTTCTAGAGTCTCTAAGACAGCAGGAAACGTGAGTGTGCTGAGAACAAAAGAACGGTGCTTGCTACACATACGTACCATATCTAGTCCAACTCTGCTTCTGAAATTGACAAAAAGCAAAGGTGCTGTAACATCCAATGCTTGTCCTTTAAGATGAGAAACGTGTGAGCTTCGTGAACGATGTAGTTCGTTTGAGCTGAAAAGTGACTGCCATTACCTGAAAAGAAGTCTTGCTTGTAGGAAGACAAAGAGCCTGGGATTTAACTCCATTTCTGAAGGGAAACACACAGCAGAGTTCTCATCCATGGATCACACTTTGCTTTAGAGCAAGAAGCACGGTCTTGCTTTCTAGAGTCTCTAAGACAGCAGGAAACGTGAGTGTGCTCAGAACAAAAGAACGGTGTTTCCTACACATACGGACCATATCTAGTTCATCTCTGCTTCTGAAACTGAAACAAACCAGAGGTCCTCTAACATCCAATGCTTGTCAGTTTAGATGAGAAATGTGTGAGCTTCGTGAACGATGTAGTTCATTTGAGCTGTATAGTAACTGCTCTTACCTGAAAAGAAGTCTTGCTTGTAGGAAGACTCAGAGCCTGGGATTTAACTCCATTTCTGAAGTGAAACACACAGCAGAGTTCTCATCCATTGCTCAAACTCTGCTTTAGAGCAAGAAGCACGCTCTTGCTTTCTAGATTCTGTAAGACAGTAGGTAACGTGAGTGTGCTAAGAACAAAAGAACGGTGTTTCCTACACATACGGACCATATCTAGGCCAACTCTGCTTCTGAACTGATACAAAGCACTGGTCCTCTAACATCCAATGCTTGGAAGTTAAGATGGGAAACTTGTTAGCTTCGTGAACTATGTAGTTCTTTTGAGCTGAACAGTGACTGCCCTTACCTGAAAAGAAATCTTGCATGTAGGAAGACACAGAGCCTGGGATTTAACTCCATTTCTGAAGGGAAACACACAGCAGAGTTCTCATCCATGGATCACACTCTGCTTAGAGCAAGAAGCAGGGTCTTGCTTTCCAGAGTCTCTAAGACAGCAGGAAATGTAAGTTTGCTGAGAAAAAAAGTAAGGTGTTTCCAACACTTACAGACCATATGTACTTCAACTCTGCTTCTGAAACTGAAAGAAACCACAGGTCCTCTAACATCCAATGCTTGTCAATTTAGATGAGAAACGTATGTGCTTCGTGAACGATGTAGTTCGTTTGAGCTGTAAAGTAACTGCCCTTACCTGAAACGAAGTCTTGCTTGTAGGAAGACACAAAGCCTGGGATTTAACTCCATTTCTGAAGGGAAACACACAGCAGAGTTCTCATCCATAAATCACACTGTGCTTTAGAGCAAGAATCACGCTCTTGCTTTCTAGATACTCTAAGACATCAGGAAACGTGAGTGTGCTGATAACAAAAGAATGGTGTTTGCTACACATACGGCCCACATCTAGTCCAACTCTGCTTCTGAAATTGATACAAAGCACAGGTCCTCTAACATCCAATGCTTGTCATTTAAGATGAGAAACGTGTGAGCTTCGTGAACGAAGAAGTTCGTTTGAGCTGTAATGTGACTGCCCTTACCTGAAACAAAGTCTTGCTTGTAGGAAGACACAGAGCCTGGGATTTAACTCCATTGTTGAAGGGAAACACACAGCAGACTTCCCGTCCATGGTTCACACTCTACTTTACAGCAAGAAGCACGCTCTTGCTTTCTAGAGTCTCTAATACAGCAGGAAACATGAGTGTGCTCAGAAGAAAAGAACAGTGTTTCCTATATATACGGACCATATCTAGTTGAACTCTGCTTGAAATTGATACAAAGCAAAGGTCCTCTAACATCAAATGCTTGTCAGTTTAGATGAGAAACGTGTGAGCTTCGTGAACGATGTAGTTCGTTTGAGCTATAAAGTAACTGCCCTTACCTGAAACGAAGTCTTGCTTGTAGGAAGACTCAGAGCCAGGGATTTAACTCCATTTCTGAAGGGAAACACACAGCAGAGTTCGCATCCATTGATCACACTCTGCTTTAGAGCAAGAAGCACGCTCTTGCTTTCTAGAGTCTCTAAGAGAGCAGGAAACGTGAGTGTGCTGAGAACAAAAGAACGGTGTTTCCTACACATACGGACCATATATAGTCCAACTCTGCTTCTGAAACTGATACAAAGCACTGGTCCTCTAACGTTTAAATCTTCTCAGATAAGATGTGAAACGTGAGAGCTTCATGAATGATGTATTTCTTTTGCGCTGAAAAGTGACTGCCCTTCTTGAAACGAAGTCTTGCTTGTAGGAAGACACAGAAGCTGGGATTCAACTCCATTTCTGAAGTGAAACACACAGCAGAGTTCTTATATGTAGATCACACTCTGCTTTAGAGCAAGAAGCACGCTCTTGCTTTCTAGAGTCTCTAATACAGCAGGAAACGTGAGTGTGCTCATAACCAAAGTACGGTGTTTCCAACTCATACAGACCATATCTAGTTCAACTCTGCTTCTGAAACTGAAAGAAACCACAGGTCCTCTAACATCCAATGCTTGTCAATTTAGATGAGAAATGTATGTGCTTCGTGAACGATGTAGTTCGTTTGAGCTGTAAAGTAACTGCCCTTACCTGAAACGAAGTCTTGCTTGTAGGAAGACACACAGCTTGGGATTTAACTTCATTTCTGAAGGGAAACACACAACACAGTTCTCATCCATGCATCACACTCTGCTTTAGAGCAAGAAGCACGCTCTTGCTTTCTAGAGTCTCTAATATAGAAGGAAACTTGAGTGTGCTCAGAACAAAAGAACGGTGTTTCCTACACATACGGCCCATATCTAGTTCAACTCTGCTTCTGAAACTGAAACAAACCAGACGTCCTCTAACATCCAATGCTTGTCAGTTTAGATGAGAAACGTGTGAGCTTCGTGAATGATGTAGTTCGTTTGAGCTGTATAGTAACTGCCCTTACCTGAAAAGAAGTCTTGCTTGTAGGAAGACTCAGAGCCTTGGATTTAACTCCATTTCTGAAGTGAAAAACACAACAGAGTTTTCATCTATTGATCACACTCTGCTTTAGAGCAAGAAGCACGCTGTAGCTTTCCACAGTCTCTAAGACAGCAGGAAACTTGAGTGTGCTGAGAACAAATGAACGGTGTTTCCTACACATACGGACCATATATAGTCCAACTCTGCTTCTGAAACTGATACAAAGCACTGGTTCTCTAACATTCAATGCTTGTCAGTTAAGATGAGAACCATGTGAACTTCCTGAATGATGTAGTTCGTTTGAGCTGAAAAGTGACTGCCCTTACCTGAAACGAAGTCTTGCTTGTAGGAAGACACAGAGCCTGGGATTTAACTCCATTTATGAAGGGAAACACACAACACAGTTCTCATCCATGCATCACACTCTGCTTTAGAGCAAGAAGCAGGCTCTTGCTTTCTAGAGTCTCTAATACACCAGGAAACGTGAATGTGCTCAGAAGAAATGAACGGTGTTTCCTATACATACGGACCATATATAGTTCAACCCTAATTGAAATTGATACAAAGCAAAGGCCCTCTAACATCCAATGCTTCTCAGTTAAGATGAGAAACGTGTGAGCTTCGTGAATGATGTAGTTCGTTTGAGCTGTAAAGAAACTGCCCTTACCTGAAACGAAGTCTTGCTTGTAGGAAGACTCAGAGCCTGGAATTTAACTCCATTTCTGAAGGGAAACACACAGCAGAGTTCTCATCCATGGATCACACTCTGCTTAGAGCAAGAAGCACGCTCTTGCTTTCCAGAGTCTCTAAGACAGCAGGAAATGTAAGTTTGCTGAGAAAAAAAGAACGGTGTTTCCTACACACGGACCATATTAGTCCAACTCTGCTTCTGAAACTGATACAAAGTACTGGCCTTCTAACATTCGATGCTTCTCAGTTAAGATGAGAAACGTGTGAGCTTCGTGAACGATGTAGTTCGTTTGAGCTGTAAAGTAACTGCCCTTACCTGAAACGAAGTCTTGCTTGTAGGAAGACTCATAGCCTGGAATTTAACTCCATTTCTGAATTGAAACACACAGCAGAGTTCTCATCCATTGATCACACTCTGCTTTAGAGCAAGAAGCACACTCTTGCTTAGCAGAGTCTCTAAGAGAGCAGATAACGTGAGTGTGATGAGAACAAAAGAACGGTATTTCCTACACATATGGACCAAATCTAGGCCAAATCTGCTTCTGAAACTGATACAAAGCACTGGTCCTCTAACATCCAAAGCTTGGAGGTTAAGATGGGAAACTTGTTAGCTTCGTGAACGATGTAGTTCGTTTGAGCTGAAAAGTGACTGCCCTTACCAGAAACGAAGTATTGCTTGTAGGAAGACAAAGAGCCTGGGATTTAACTCCATTTCTGAAGGGAAACACACAGCAGAGTTCTCATCCATGGATCACACTCTGCTTAGAACAAGAAGCACGCTCTTGCTTTCCAGAGTCTCTAAGACAGCAGGAAATGTAAGTTTGCTGAGAAAAAAGAACGGAGTTTCCTACACACGGACAGTATCTAGTCCAACTCTGCTTCTGAAACTGATACAGAGCACTGTTCCTCTAACATCCAATGCTTGTCATTTAAGATGAGAAACGTATGAGCTTCGTGAACGATGTAGGTTGTTTGAGCTGAAAAGTGACAGCCCTAACCTGAAACGATGTCTTCATAGTAGGAAAACACAAAGCCTGGGATTTTACT
Organism: Onychomys leucogaster; assembly: GCA_949786385.1. Taxonomy (NCBI): domain Eukaryota; kingdom Metazoa; phylum Chordata; class Mammalia; order Rodentia; family Cricetidae; genus Onychomys; species Onychomys leucogaster. The sequence goes on from CATKUP010000109.1 coordinate 386,689, forward strand.
CCATTTCTGAAGGGAAACACACAGCAGAGTTCTCATCCATTGATCACACTCTGCTTTAAAGCAAGAAGCACGCTCTTGCTTTCTAGAGTCTCTAATACAGCAGGAAACGTGAGTGTGCGCAGAACAAAAGAACGGTGTTTCCTACACATACGGACCATATCTAGTTCATCTCTGCTTCTGAAACTGAAACAAACCAGAGGTCCTCTAACATCCAATGCTTGTCAATTAAGACGAGAAAGGTATGTGCTTCGTGAACGATGTACTTCGTTTGAGCTGAAAAGGGACTGCCCTTACCTGAAAAGAAGTCTTGCTTGTAGGAAGACAAAGAGCCTGGGATTTAACTCCATTTCTGAAGGGAAACACACAGCAGAGTTCTCATCCATGGATCACACTTTGCTTTAGAGCAAGAAGCATGCTCTTGCTTTCTAGAGTCTCTAAGACAGCAGGAAACGTGAGTGTGCTCAGAACAAAAGAACGGTGTTTCCTACACATACGGACCTTATCTAGTTCATCTCTGCTTCTGAAACTGAAACAAACCAGAGGTCCTCTAACATCCAATGCTTGTCAGTTTAGATGAGAAATGTGTGAGCTTCGTGAACGATGTAGTTTGTTTGAGCTGTATAGTAACTGCCCTTACCTGAAAAGAAGTCTTGCTTGTAGGAAGACTCAGAGCCTGGGATTTAACTCCATTTCTGAAGTGAAACACACAGCAGAGTTCTCATCCATTGCTCAAACTCTGCTTTAGAGCAAGAAGCACGATCTTGCTTTCTAGATTCTGTAAGACAGCAGGTAACGTGAGTGTGCTAAGAACAAAAGAACGGTGTTTCCTACACATACGGACCATATCTAGGCCAACTCTGCTTCTGAACTGATACAAAGCACTGGTCCTCTAACATCCAATGCTTGGAAGTTAAGATGCGAAACTTGTTAGCTTCGTGAACTATGTAGTTCTTTTGAGCTGAACAGTGACTGCCCTTACCTGAAAAGAAATCTTGCATGTAGGAAGACACAGAGCCTGGGATTTAACTCCATTTCTGAAGGGAAACACACAGCAGAGTTCTCATCCATGGATCACACTCTGCTTAGAGCAAGAAGCAGGCTCTTGCTTTCCAGAGTCTCTAAGACAGCAGGAAATGTAAGTTTGCTGAGAAAAAAAGTAAGGTGTTTCCAACACTTACAGACCATATGTACTTCAACTCTGCTTCTGAAACTGAAAGAAACCACAGGTCCTCTAACATCCAATGCTTGTCAATTTAGATGAGAAACGTATGTGCTTCGTGAACGATGTAGTTCGTTTGAGCTGTAAAGTAACTGCCCTTACCTGAAACGAAGTCTTGCTTGTAGGAAGACACAAAGCCTGGGATTTAACTCCATTTCTGAAGGGAAACACACAGCAGAGTTCTCATCCATAAATCACACTGTGCTTTAGAGCAAGAATCACGCTCTTGCTTTCTAGATACTCTAAGACATCAGGAAACGTGAGTGTGCTGATAACAAAAGAATGGTGTTTGCTACACATACGGCCCACATCTAGTCCAACTCTGCTTCTGAAATTGATACAAAGCACAGGTCCTCTAACATCCAATGCTTGTCATTTAAGATGAGAAACGTGTGAGCTTCGTGAACGAAGAAGTTCGTTTGAGCTGTAATGTGACTGCCCTTACCTGAAACAAAGTCTTGCTTGTAGGAAGACACAGAGCCTGGGATTTAACTCCATTGTTGAAGGGAAACACACAGCAGACTTCCCGTCCATGGTTCACACTCTACTTTACAGCAAGAAGCACGCTCTTGCTTTCTAGAGTCTCTAATACAGCAGGAAACATGAGTGTGCTCAGAAGAAAAGAACAGTGTTTCCTATATATACGGACCATATCTAGTTGAACTCTGCTTGAAATTGATACAAAGCAAAGGTCCTCTAACATCAAATGCTTGTCAGTTTAGATGAGAAACGTGTGAGCTTCGTGAACGATGTAGTTCGTTTGAGCTATAAAGTAACTGCCCTTACCTGAAACGAAGTCTTGCTTGTAGGAAGACTCAGAGCCAGGGATTTAACTCCATTTCTGAAGGGAAACACACAGCAGAGTTCGCATCCATTGATCACACTCTGCTTTAGAGCAAGAAGCACGCTCTTGCTTTCTAGAGTCTCTAAGAGAGCAGGAAACGTGAGTGTGCTGAGAACAAAAGAACGGTGTTTCCTACACATACGGACCATATATAGTCCAACTCTGCTTCTGAAACTGATACAAAGCACTGGTCCTCTAACGTTTAAATCTTCTCAGATAAGATGTGAAACGTGAGAGCTTCATGAATGATGTATTTCTTTTGCGCTGAAAAGTGACTGCCCTTCTTGAAACGAAGTCTTGCTTGTAGGAAGACACAGAAGCTGGGATTCAACTCCATTTCTGAAGTGAAACACACAGCAGAGTTCTTATATGTAGATCACACTCTGCTTTAGAGCAAGAAGCACGCTCTTGCTTTCTAGAGTCTCTAATACAGCAGGAAACGTGAGTGTGCTCATAACCAAAGTACGGTGTTTCCAACTCATACAGACCATATCTAGTTCAACTCTGCTTCTGAAACTGAAAGAAACCACAGGTCCTCTAACATCCAATGCTTGTCAATTTAGATGAGAAATGTATGTGCTTCGTGAACGATGTAGTTCGTTTGAGCTGTAAAGTAACTGCCCTTACCTGAAACGAAGTCTTGCTTGTAGGAAGACACACAGCTTGGGATTTAACTTCATTTCTGAAGGGAAACACACAACACAGTTCTCATCCATGCATCACACTCTGCTTTAGAGCAAGAAGCACGCTCTTGCTTTCTAGAGTCTCTAATATAGAAGGAAACTTGAGTGTGCTCAGAACAAAAGAACGGTGTTTCCTACACATACGGCCCATATCTAGTTCAACTCTGCTTCTGAAACTGAAACAAACCAGACGTCCTCTAACATCCAATGCTTGTCAGTTTAGATGAGAAACGTGTGAGCTTCGTGAATGATGTAGTTCGTTTGAGCTGTATAGTAACTGCCCTTACCTGAAAAGAAGTCTTGCTTGTAGGAAGACTCAGAGCCTTGGATTTAACTCCATTTCTGAAGTGAAAAACACAACAGAGTTTTCATCTATTGATCACACTCTGCTTTAGAGCAAGAAGCACGCTGTAGCTTTCCACAGTCTCTAAGACAGCAGGAAACTTGAGTGTGCTGAGAACAAATGAACGGTGTTTCCTACACATACGGACCATATATAGTCCAACTCTGCTTCTGAAACTGATACAAAGCACTGGTTCTCTAACATTCAATGCTTGTCAGTTAAGATGAGAACCATGTGAACTTCCTGAATGATGTAGTTCGTTTGAGCTGAAAAGTGACTGCCCTTACCTGAAACGAAGTCTTGCTTGTAGGAAGACACAGAGCCTGGGATTTAACTCCATTTATGAAGGGAAACACACAACACAGTTCTCATCCATGCATCACACTCTGCTTTAGAGCAAGAAGCAGGCTCTTGCTTTCTAGAGTCTCTAATACACCAGGAAACGTGAATGTGCTCAGAAGAAATGAACGGTGTTTCCTATACATACGGACCATATATAGTTCAACCCTAATTGAAATTGATACAAAGCAAAGGCCCTCTAACATCCAATGCTTCTCAGTTAAGATGAGAAACGTGTGAGCTTCGTGAATGATGTAGTTCGTTTGAGCTGTAAAGAAACTGCCCTTACCTGAAACGAAGTCTTGCTTGTAGGAAGACTCAGAGCCTGGAATTTAACTCCATTTCTGAAGGGAAACACACAGCAGAGTTCTCATCCATGGATCACACTCTGCTTAGAGCAAGAAGCACGCTCTTGCTTTCCAGAGTCTCTAAGACAGCAGGAAATGTAAGTTTGCTGAGAAAAAAAGAACGGTGTTTCCTACACACGGACCATATTAGTCCAACTCTGCTTCTGAAACTGATACAAAGTACTGGCCTTCTAACATTCGATGCTTCTCAGTTAAGATGAGAAACGTGTGAGCTTCGTGAACGATGTAGTTCGTTTGAGCTGTAAAGTAACTGCCCTTACCTGAAACGAAGTCTTGCTTGTAGGAAGACTCATAGCCTGGAATTTAACTCCATTTCTGAATTGAAACACACAGCAGAGTTCTCATCCATTGATCACACTCTGCTTTAGAGCAAGAAGCACACTCTTGCTTAGCAGAGTCTCTAAGAGAGCAGATAACGTGAGTGTGATGAGAACAAAAGAACGGTATTTCCTACACATATGGACCAAATCTAGGCCAAATCTGCTTCTGAAACTGATACAAAGCACTGGTCCTCTAACATCCAAAGCTTGGAGGTTAAGATGGGAAACTTGTTAGCTTCGTGAACGATGTAGTTCGTTTGAGCTGAAAAGTGACTGCCCTTACCAGAAACGAAGTATTGCTTGTAGGAAGACAAAGAGCCTGGGATTTAACTCCATTTCTGAAGGGAAACACACAGCAGAGTTCTCATCCATGGATCACACTCTGCTTAGAACAAGAAGCACGCTCTTGCTTTCCAGAGTCTCTAAGACAGCAGGAAATGTAAGTTTGCTGAGAAAAAAGAACGGAGTTTCCTACACACGGACAGTATCTAGTCCAACTCTGCTTCTGAAACTGATACAGAGCACTGTTCCTCTAACATCCAATGCTTGTCATTTAAGATGAGAAACGTATGAGCTTCGTGAACGATGTAGGTTGTTTGAGCTGAAAAGTGACAGCCCTAACCTGAAACGATGTCTTCATAGTAGGAAAACACAAAGCCTGGGATTTTACTCCATTTCTGAAGGGAAACACACAGCAGAGTTCTCATCCATTGATCACACTCTGCTTTAAAGCAAGAAGCACGCTCTTGCTTTCTAGAGTCTCTAATACAGCAGGAAACGTGAGTGTGCGCAGAACAAAAGAACGGTGTTTCCTACACATACGGACCATATCTAGTTCATCTCTGCTTCTGAAACTGAAACAAACCAGAGGTCCTCTAACATCCAATGCTTGTCAATTAAGACGAGAAAGGTATGTGCTTCGTGAACGATGTACTTCGTTTGAGCTGAAAAGGGACTGCCCTTACCTGAAAAGAAGTCTTGCTTGTAGGAAGACAAAGAGCCTGGGATTTAACTCCATTTCTGAAGGGAAACACACAGCAGAGTTCTCATCCATGGATCACACTTTGCTTTAGAGCAAGAAGCATGCTCTTGCTTTCTAGAGTCTCTAAGACAGCAGGAAACGTGAGTGTGCTCAGAACAAAAGAACGGTGTTTCCTACACATACGGACCTTATCTAGTTCATCTCTGCTTCTGAAACTGAAACAAACCAGAGGTCCTCTAACATCCAATGCTTGTCAGTTTAGATGAGAAATGTGTGAGCTTCGTGAACGATGTAGTTTGTTTGAGCTGTATAGTAACTGCCCTTACCTGAAAAGAAGTCTTGCTTGTAGGAAGACTCAGAGCCTGGGATTTAACTCCATTTCTGAAGTGAAACACACAGCAGAGTTCTCATCCATTGCTCAAACTCTGCTTTAGAGCAAGAAGCACGATCTTGCTTTCTAGATTCTGTAAGACAGCAGGTAACGTGAGTGTGCTAAGAACAAAAGAACGGTGTTTCCTACACATACGGACCATATCTAGGCCAACTCTGCTTCTGAACTGATACAAAGCACTGGTCCTCTAACATCCAATGCTTGGAAGTTAAGATGCGAAACTTGTTAGCTTCGTGAACTATGTAGTTCTTTTGAGCTGAACAGTGACTGCCCTTACCTGAAAAGAAATCTTGCATGTAGGAAGACACAGAGCCTGGGATTTAACTCCATTTCTGAAGGGAAACACACAGCAGAGTTCTCATCCATGGATCACACTCTGCTTAGAGCAAGAAGCAGGCTCTTGCTTTCCAGAGTCTCTAAGACAGCAGGAAATGTAAGTTTGCTGAGAAAAAAAGTAAGGTGTTTCTTACACACGGACCATATTAGTCCAACTGTGCTTCTGAAACTGATACAAAGCACTGGCCTTCTAACATTCGATGCTTGTCAGTTAAGATGAGAAACGTGTGAACTTCCTGAACGATGTAGTTCGTTTGAGCTGAAAAGTTACTGCCCTTACCTGAAACGAAGTCTTGCTTGTAGGAAGTCACAGAGCCTGGGATTTAACTCCATTTCTGAAGGGAAACACACAACACGGTTCTCATCCATGCATCACACTCTGCTTTAGAGCAAGAAGCAGGCTCTTGCTTTCTAGAATCCCTAATACAGCAGGAAACGTGAGTGTGCTCAGAAGAAATGAACGGTGTTTCTTATACATGCGGACCATATATAGTTCAACTCTAATTGAAATTGATACAAAGCAAAGGTCCTCTAACATCCGATGCTTCTCAGTTAAGATGAAAAACGTGTGAGCTTCGTGAACGATGTAGTTCATTTGAGCTGAAAAGTGACTGCCCTTACCTGAAATGAAGTCTTGCTTGTAGAAGACTCAGAGCCTGGAATTAACTCCATTTCAGAAGGAAACACACAGCACAGTTTTCTTGCATGAATAACACTCTGCTTTAGAGCAAGAAGCACGCTCTTACTTTCTAGAGTCTCTAATACAGAAGGAAACTTGAGTGTGCTCAGAACAAAAGAACGGTGTTTCCTTCACATACGGCCCATATCTAGTTCCACTCTGCTTCTGAAACTGAAACAAACCAGAGGTCCTCTAACATCCAATGCTTGTCAGTTTAGATGAGAATCGTGTGAGCTTCGTGAACGATGTAGTTCGTTTGAGCTATAAAGTAACTGCCCTTACCTGAAAAGATGCCTTGCTTGTAGGAAGACTCAGAGCCTGGGATTTAACTCCATTTCTGAAGTGAAACACACAGTAGAGTTCTCATCCATTGATCACAATCTGCTATAGAGCAAGAAGCACGCTCTTTCTTTCTAGAGTCTCTAAGACAGCAGGAAACGTGAGTGTGCTCAGAACAAAAGAACGGTGTTTCCTACACATATGGACCATATCAAGTTCATCTCTGCTTCTGAAACTGAAACAAACCAGAGGTCCTCTAACATCCCATGCTTGTCAGTTTAGATGAGAAACGTGTGAGCTTCGTGAACGATGTAGTTCGTTTGAGCTATAAAGTAACTGCCCTTACCTGAAAAGATGCCTTGCTTGTAGGAAGACTCAGAGCCTGGGATTTAACTCCATTTCTGAAGTGAAACACACAGTAGAGTTCTCATCCATTGATCACAATCTGCTATAGAGCAAGAAGCACGCTCTTTCTTTCTAGAGTCTCTAAGACAGCAGGAAACGTGAGTGTGCTCAGAACAAAAGAACGGTGTTTCCTACACATATGGACCATATCAAGTTCATCTCTGCTTCTGAAACTGAAACAAACCAGAGGTCCTCTAACATCCCATGCTTGTCAGTTTAGATGAGAAACGTGTGAGCTTCATGAACGATGTAGTTCGTTTGAGCTGAATAGTAACTGCCCTTACCTGAAAAGAAGTCTTGCTTGTAGGAAGACTCAGAGCTTGGGATTTAACCCCATTTCTGAAGTGAAACACACAGTAGAGTTCTCATCCATGGATCACACTCTTCTTAGAACAAGAAGCACGCTCTGGCTTTCCAGAGTCTCTAAGTCAGCAGGAAATGTAAGTTTGCTGAGAAAAAAAGAACGGTGTTTCCTACACACGGACCATATTAGTCCAACTCTGCTTCTGAAACTGATACAAAGCACTGGCCTTCTAACAATCGATGCTTGTCAGTTAAGATGAGAAACGTGTGAGCTTCGTGAACGATGTAGTTCGTTTGAGCTGAAAAGTGACTGCCCTTACCTGAAACGAAGTCTTGCTTGTAGGAAGACTCAGAGCCTTGGATTTAACTCCATTTCTGAAGTGAAACACACAACAGAGTTTTCATCCATTGATCACACTCTGCTTTAGAGCAAGAAGCACGCTGTAGTTTCCACAGTCTCTAAGACAGCAGGAAATTTGAGTGTACTGAGAAAAAATGAACGGTGTTTCCTACACATACAGACCATATATAGTCCAACTCTGCTTCTGAAACTGATACAAAGCACTGGTTCTCTAACATCCAATGCTTGGAAGTTAAGATGGGAAACTTGTTAGCTTCGTGAATGATGTAGTTCGTTTGAGCTGAAAAGAGACTGCCCTTAACTTAAACGAAGTCTTGCTTGTAGGAAGACACAGAGCCTGGGATTTAACTCCATTTCTGAAGGGAAACACACATCATAGTTCTCATCCATGGATCACACTTTGCTTTTGAGCAAGAAGCACTCTCTTGTTTTCTAGAGTCTCTAATACAGCAGGAAACTTGACTGTGCTCATGACAAATGAACGGTGTTTCCAACATATACGGACCTTACCTAGTACATCTCTGCTTCTTAAACTGAAACAAACCAGAGGTCCTCTAACATCCAATGCTTGTCAGTTTAGATGAGAAACGTGTGAGCTTCGTGCACGATGTAGTTCGTTTGAGCTGTAAAGTAACTGCCCTTACCTGAAAAGATGCCTTGCTTGTAGGAAGACTCAGAGCCTGGGATTTAACTCCATTTCTGAAGGGAAACACACAGCAGAGTTCTCATCCATTGATCACACTCTGCTTTAAAGCAAGAAGCACGCTCTTGCTTTCTAGGGTCTCTAATACAGCAGGAAACGTGAGTGTGCGCAGAACAAAAGAACGGTGTTTCCTACACATACGGACCATATCTAGTTCATCTCTGCTTCTGAAACTGAAACAAACCAGAGGTCCTCTAACATCCAATGCTTGTCAATTTAGACGAGAAAGGTATGTGCTTCGTGAACGATGTACTTCGTTTGAGCTGAAAAGGGACTGCCCTTACCTGAAAAGAAGTCTTGCTTGTAGGAAGACACAGAGCCTGGGATTTAACTCCATTTATGAAGGGAAACACACAACACAGTTCTCATCCATGCATCACACTCTGCTTTAGAGCAAGAAGCAGGCTCTTGCTTTCTAGAGTCTCTAATACACCAGGAAACGTGAATGTGCTCAGAAGAAATGAACGGTGTTTCCTATACATACGGACCATATATAGTTCAACCCTAATTGAAATTGATACAAAGCAAAGGCCCTCTAACATCCAATGCTTCTCAGTTAAGATGAGAAACGTGTGAGCTTCGTGAATGATGTAGTTCGTTTGAGCTGTAAAGAAACTGCCCTTACCTGAAACGAAGTCTTGCTTGTAGGAAGACTCAGAGCCTGGAATTTAACTCCATTTCTGAAGGGAAACACACAGCAGAGTTCTCATCCATGGATCACACTCTGCTTAGAGCAAGAAGCACGCTCTTGCTTTCCAGAGTCTCTAAGACAGCAGGAAATGTAAGTTTGCTGAGAAAAAAAGAACGGTGTTTCCTACACACGGACCATATTAGTCCAACTCTGCTTCTGAAACTGATACAAAGTACTGGCCTTCTAACATTCGATGCTTCTCAGTTAAGATGAGAAACGTGTGAGCTTCGTGAACGATGTAGTTCGTTTGAGCTGTAAAGTAACTGCCCTTACCTGAAACGAAGTCTTGCTTGTAGGAAGACTCATAGCCTGGAATTTAACTCCATTTCTGAATTGAAACACACAGCAGAGTTCTCATCCATTGATCACACTCTGCTTTAGAGCAAGAAGCACACTCTTGCTTAGCAGAGTCTCTAAGAGAGCAGATAACGTGAGTGTGATGAGAACAAAAGAACGGTATTTCCTACACATATGGACCAAATCTAGGCCAAATCTGCTTCTGAAACTGATACAAAGCACTGGTCCTCTAACATCCAAAGCTTGGAGGTTAAGATGGGAAACTTGTTAGCTTCGTGAACGATGTAGTTCGTTTGAGCTGAAAAGTGACTGCCCTTACCAGAAACGAAGTATTGCTTGTAGGAAGACAAAGAGCCTGGGATTTAACTCCATTTCTGAAGGGAAACACACAGCAGAGTTCTCATCCATGGATCACACTCTGCTTAGAACAAGAAGCACGCTCTTGCTTTCCAGAGTCTCTAAGACAGCAGGAAATGTAAGTTTGCTGAGAAAAAAGAACGGAGTTTCCTACACACGGACAGTATCTAGTCCAACTCTGCTTCTGAAACTGATACAGAGCACTGTTCCTCTAACATCCAATGCTTGTCATTTAAGATGAGAAACGTATGAGCTTCGTGAACGATGTAGGTTGTTTGAGCTGAAAAGTGACAGCCCTAACCTGAAACGATGTCTTCATAGTAGGAAAACACAAAGCCTGGGATTTTACTCCATTTCTGAAGGGAAACACACAGCAGAGTTCTCATCCATTGATCACACTCTGCTTTAAAGCAAGAAGCACGCTCTTGCTTTCTAGAGTCTCTAATACAGCAGGAAACGTGAGTGTGCGCAGAACAAAAGAACGGTGTTTCCTACACATACGGACCATATCTAGTTCATCTCTGCTTCTGAAACTGAAACAAACCAGAGGTCCTCTAACATCCAATGCTTGTCAATTAAGACGAGAAAGGTATGTGCTTCGTGAACGATGTACTTCGTTTGAGCTGAAAAGGGACTGCCCTTACCTGAAAAGAAGTCTTGCTTGTAGGAAGACAAAGAGCCTGGGATTTAACTCCATTTCTGAAGGGAAACACACAGCAGAGTTCTCATCCATGGATCACACTTTGCTTTAGAGCAAGAAGCATGCTCTTGCTTTCTAGAGTCTCTAAGACAGCAGGAAACGTGAGTGTGCTCAGAACAAAAGAACGGTGTTTCCTACACATACGGACCTTATCTAGTTCATCTCTGCTTCTGAAACTGAAACAAACCAGAGGTCCTCTAACATCCAATGCTTGTCAGTTTAGATGAGAAATGTGTGAGCTTCGTGAACGATGTAGTTTGTTTGAGCTGTATAGTAACTGCCCTTACCTGAAAAGAAGTCTTGCTTGTAGGAAGACTCAGAGCCTGGGATTTAACTCCATTTCTGAAGTGAAACACACAGCAGAGTTCTCATCCATTGCTCAAACTCTGCTTTAGAGCAAGAAGCACGATCTTGCTTTCTAGATTCTGTAAGACAGCAGGTAACGTGAGTGTGCTAAGAACAAAAGAACGGTGTTTCCTACACATACGGACCATATCTAGGCCAACTCTGCTTCTGAACTGATACAAAGCACTGGTCCTCTAACATCCAATGCTTGGAAGTTAAGATGCGAAACTTGTTAGCTTCGTGAACTATGTAGTTCTTTTGAGCTGAACAGTGACTGCCCTTACCTGAAAAGAAATCTTGCATGTAGGAAGACACAGAGCCTGGGATTTAACTCCATTTCTGAAGGGAAACACACAGCAGAGTTCTCATCCATGGATCACACTCTGCTTAGAGCAAGAAGCAGGCTCTTGCTTTCCAGAGTCTCTAAGACAGCAGGAAATGTAAGTTTGCTGAGAAAAAAAGTAAGGTGTTTCCAACACTTACAGACCATATGTACTTCAACTCTGCTTCTGAAACTGAAAGAAACCACAGGTCCTCTAACATCCAATGCTTGTCAATTTAGATGAGAAACGTATGTGCTTCGTGAACGATGTAGTTCGTTTGAGCTGTAAAGTAACTGCCCTTACCTGAAACGAAGTCTTGCTTGTAGGAAGACACAAAGCCTGGGATTTAACTCCATTTCTGAAGGGAAACACACAGCAGAGTTCTCATCCATAAATCACACTGTGCTTTAGAGCAAGAATCACGCTCTTGCTTTCTAGATACTCTAAGACATCAGGAAACGTGAGTGTGCTGATAACAAAAGAATGGTGTTTGCTACACATACGGCCCACATCTAGTCCAACTCTGCTTCTGAAATTGATACAAAGCACAGGTCCTCTAACATCCAATGCTTGTCATTTAAGATGAGAAACGTGTGAGCTTCGTGAACGAAGAAGTTCGTTTGAGCTGTAATGTGACTGCCCTTACCTGAAACAAAGTCTTGCTTGTAGGAAGACACAGAGCCTGGGATTTAACTCCATTGTTGAAGGGAAACACACAGCAGACTTCCCGTCCATGGTTCACACTCTACTTTACAGCAAGAAGCACGCTCTTGCTTTCTAGAGTCTCTAATACAGCAGGAAACATGAGTGTGCTCAGAAGAAAAGAACAGTGTTTCCTATATATACGGACCATATCTAGTTGAACTCTGCTTGAAATTGATACAAAGCAAAGGTCCTCTAACATCAAATGCTTGTCAGTTTAGATGAGAAACGTGTGAGCTTCGTGAACGATGTAGTTCGTTTGAGCTATAAAGTAACTGCCCTTACCTGAAACGAAGTCTTGCTTGTAGGAAGACTCAGAGCCAGGGATTTAACTCCATTTCTGAAGGGAAACACACAGCAGAGTTCGCATCCATTGATCACACTCTGCTTTAGAGCAAGAAGCACGCTCTTGCTTTCTAGAGTCTCTAAGAGAGCAGGAAACGTGAGTGTGCTGAGAACAAAAGAACGGTGTTTCCTACACATACGGACCATATATAGTCCAACTCTGCTTCTGAAACTGATACAAAGCACTGGTCCTCTAACGTTTAAATCTTCTCAGATAAGATGTGAAACGTGAGAGCTTCATGAATGATGTATTTCTTTTGCGCTGAAAAGTGACTGCCCTTCTTGAAACGAAGTCTTGCTTGTAGGAAGACACAGAAGCTGGGATTCAACTCCATTTCTGAAGTGAAACACACAGCAGAGTTCTTATATGTAGATCACACTCTGCTTTAGAGCAAGAAGCACGCTCTTGCTTTCTAGAGTCTCTAATACAGCAGGAAACGTGAGTGTGCTCATAACCAAAGTACGGTGTTTCCAACTCATACAGACCATATCTAGTTCAACTCTGCTTCTGAAACTGAAAGAAACCACAGGTCCTCTAACATCCAATGCTTGTCAATTTAGATGAGAAATGTATGTGCTTCGTGAACGATGTAGTTCGTTTGAGCTGTAAAGTAACTGCCCTTACCTGAAACGAAGTCTTGCTTGTAGGAAGACACACAGCTTGGGATTTAACTTCATTTCTGAAGGGAAACACACAACACAGTTCTCATCCATGCATCACACTCTGCTTTAGAGCAAGAAGCACGCTCTTGCTTTCTAGAGTCTCTAATATAGAAGGAAACTTGAGTGTGCTCAGAACAAAAGAACGGTGTTTCCTACACATACGGCCCATATCTAGTTCAACTCTGCTTCTGAAACTGAAACAAACCAGACGTCCTCTAACATCCAATGCTTGTCAGTTTAGATGAGAAACGTGTGAGCTTCGTGAATGATGTAGTTCGTTTGAGCTGTATAGTAACTGCCCTTACCTGAAAAGAAGTCTTGCTTGTAGGAAGACTCAGAGCCTTGGATTTAACTCCATTTCTGAAGTGAAAAACACAACAGAGTTTTCATCTATTGATCACACTCTGCTTTAGAGCAAGAAGCACGCTGTAGCTTTCCACAGTCTCTAAGACAGCAGGAAACTTGAGTGTGCTGAGAACAAATGAACGGTGTTTCCTACACATACGGACCATATATAGTCCAACTCTGCTTCTGAAACTGATACAAAGCACTGGTTCTCTAACATTCAATGCTTGTCAGTTAAGATGAGAACCATGTGAACTTCCTGAATGATGTAGTTCGTTTGAGCTGAAAAGTGACTGCCCTTACCTGAAACGAAGTCTTGCTTGTAGGAAGACACAGAGCCTGGGATTTAACTCCATTTATGAAGGGAAACACACAACACAGTTCTCATCCATGCATCACACTCTGCTTTAGAGCAAGAAGCAGGCTCTTGCTTTCTAGAGTCTCTAATACACCAGGAAACGTGAATGTGCTCAGAAGAAATGAACGGTGTTTCCTATACATACGGACCATATATAGTTCAACCCTAATTGAAATTGATACAAAGCAAAGGCCCTCTAACATCCAATGCTTCTCAGTTAAGATGAGAAACGTGTGAGCTTCGTGAATGATGTAGTTCGTTTGAGCTGTAAAGAAACTGCCCTTACCTGAAACGAAGTCTTGCTTGTAGGAAGACTCAGAGCCTGGAATTTAACTCCATTTCTGAAGGGAAACACACAGCAGAGTTCTCATCCATGGATCACACTCTGCTTAGAGCAAGAAGCACGCTCTTGCTTTCCAGAGTCTCTAAGACAGCAGGAAATGTAAGTTTGCTGAGAAAAAAAGAACGGTGTTTCCTACACACGGACCATATTAGTCCAACTCTGCTTCTGAAACTGATACAAAGTACTGGCCTTCTAACATTCGATGCTTCTCAGTTAAGATGAGAAACGTGTGAGCTTCGTGAACGATGTAGTTCGTTTGAGCTGTAAAGTAACTGCCCTTACCTGAAACGAAGTCTTGCTTGTAGGAAGACTCATAGCCTGGAATTTAACTCCATTTCTGAATTGAAACACACAGCAGAGTTCTCATCCATTGATCACACTCTGCTTTAGAGCAAGAAGCACACTCTTGCTTAGCAGAGTCTCTAAGAGAGCAGATAACGTGAGTGTGATGAGAACAAAAGAACGGTATTTCCTACACATATGGACCAAATCTAGGCCAAATCTGCTTCTGAAACTGATACAAAGCACTGGTCCTCTAACATCCAAAGCTTGGAGGTTAAGATGGGAAACTTGTTAGCTTCGTGAACGATGTAGTTCGTTTGAGCTGAAAAGTGACTGCCCTTACCAGAAACGAAGTATTGCTTGTAGGAAGACAAAGAGCCTGGGATTTAACTCCATTTCTGAAGGGAAACACACAGCAGAGTTCTCATCCATGGATCACACTCTGCTTAGAACAAGAAGCACGCTCTTGCTTTCCAGAGTCTCTAAGACAGCAGGAAATGTAAGTTTGCTGAGAAAAAAGAACGGAGTTTCCTACACACGGACAGTATCTAGTCCAACTCTGCTTCTGAAACTGATACAGAGCACTGTTCCTCTAACATCCAATGCTTGTCATTTAAGATGAGAAACGTATGAGCTTCGTGAACGATGTAGGTTGTTTGAGCTGAAAAGTGACAGCCCTAACCTGAAACGATGTCTTCATAGTAGGAAAACACAAAGCCTGGGATTTTACTCCATTTCTGAAGGGAAACACACAGCAGAGTTCTCATCCATTGATCACACTCTGCTTTAAAGCAAGAAGCACGCTCTTGCTTTCTAGAGTCTCTAATACAGCAGGAAACGTGAGTGTGCGCAGAACAAAAGAACGGTGTTTCCTACACATACGGACCATATCTAGTTCATCTCTGCTTCTGAAACTGAAACAAACCAGAGGTCCTCTAACATCCAATGCTTGTCAATTAAGACGAGAAAGGTATGTGCTTCGTGAACGATGTACTTCGTTTGAGCTGAAAAGGGACTGCCCTTACCTGAAAAGAAGTCTTGCTTGTAGGAAGACAAAGAGCCTGGGATTTAACTCCATTTCTGAAGGGAAACACACAGCAGAGTTCTCATCCATGGATCACACTTTGCTTTAGAGCAAGAAGCATGCTCTTGCTTTCTAGAGTCTCTAAGACAGCAGGAAACGTGAGTGTGCTCAGAACAAAAGAACGGTGTTTCCTACACATACGGACCTTATCTAGTTCATCTCTGCTTCTGAAACTGAAACAAACCAGAGGTCCTCTAACATCCAATGCTTGTCAGTTTAGATGAGAAATGTGTGAGCTTCGTGAACGATGTAGTTTGTTTGAGCTGTATAGTAACTGCCCTTACCTGAAAAGAAGTCTTGCTTGTAGGAAGACTCAGAGCCTGGGATTTAACTCCATTTCTGAAGTGAAACACACAGCAGAGTTCTCATCCATTGCTCAAACTCTGCTTTAGAGCAAGAAGCACGATCTTGCTTTCTAGATTCTGTAAGACAGCAGGTAACGTGAGTGTGCTAAGAACAAAAGAACGGTGTTTCCTACACATACGGACCATATCTAGGCCAACTCTGCTTCTGAACTGATACAAAGCACTGGTCCTCTAACATCCAATGCTTGGAAGTTAAGATGCGAAACTTGTTAGCTTCGTGAACTATGTAGTTCTTTTGAGCTGAACAGTGACTGCCCTTACCTGAAAAGAAATCTTGCATGTAGGAAGACACAGAGCCTGGGATTTAACTCCATTTCTGAAGGGAAACACACAGCAGAGTTCTCATCCATGGATCACACTCTGCTTAGAGCAAGAAGCAGGCTCTTGCTTTCCAGAGTCTCTAAGACAGCAGGAAATGTAAGTTTGCTGAGAAAAAAAGAACGGTGTTTCTTACACACGGACCATATTAGTCCAACTGTGCTTCTGAAACTGATACAAAGCACTGGCCTTCTAACATTCGATGCTTGTCAGTTAAGATGAGAAACGTGTGAACTTCCTGAACGATGTAGTTCGTTTGAGCTGAAAAGTTACTGCCCTTACCTGAAACGAAGTCTTGCTTGTAGGAAGTCACAGAGCCTGGGATTTAACTCCATTTCTGAAGGGAAACACACAACACGGTTCTCATCCATGCATCACACTCTGCTTTAGAGCAAGAAGCAGGCTCTTGCTTTCTAGAATCCCTAATACAGCAGGAAACGTGAGTGTGCTCAGAAGAAATGAACGGTGTTTCTTATACATGCGGACCATATATAGTTCAACTCTAATTGAAATTGATACAAAGCAAAGGTCCTCTAACATCCGATGCTTCTCAGTTAAGATGAAAAACGTGTGAGCTTCGTGAACGATGTAGTTCATTTGAGCTGAAAAGTGACTGCCCTTACCTGAAATGAAGTCTTGCTTGTAGAAGACTCAGAGCCTGGAATTAACTCCATTTCAGAAGGAAACACACAGCACAGTTTTCTTGCATGAATAACACTCTGCTTTAGAGCAAGAAGCACGCTCTTACTTTCTAGAGTCTCTAATACAGAAGGAAACTTGAGTGTGCTCAGAACAAAAGAACGGTGTTTCCTTCACATACGGCCCATATCTAGTTCCACTCTGCTTCTGAAACTGAAACAAACCAGAGGTCCTCTAACATCCAATGCTTGTCAGTTTAGATGAGAATCGTGTGAGCTTCGTGAACGATGTAGTTCGTTTGAGCTATAAAGTAACTGCCCTTACCTGAAAAGATGCCTTGCTTGTAGGAAGACTCAGAGCCTGGGATTTAACTCCATTTCTGAAGTGAAACACACAGTAGAGTTCTCATCCATTGATCACAATCTGCTATAGAGCAAGAAGCACGCTCTTTCTTTCTAGAGTCTCTAAGACAGCAGGAAACGTGAGTGTGCTCAGAACAAAAGAACGGTGTTTCCTACACATATGGACCATATCAAGTTCATCTCTGCTTCTGAAACTGAAACAAACCAGAGGTCCTCTAACATCCCATGCTTGTCAGTTTAGATGAGAAACGTGTGAGCTTCGTGAACGATGTAGTTCGTTTGAGCTATAAAGTAACTGCCCTTACCTGAAAAGATGCCTTGCTTGTAGGAAGACTCAGAGCCTGGGATTTAACTCCATTTCTGAAGTGAAACACACAGTAGAGTTCTCATCCATTGATCACAATCTGCTATAGAGCAAGAAGCACGCTCTTTCTTTCTAGAGTCTCTAAGACAGCAGGAAACGTGAGTGTGCTCAGAACAAAAGAACGGTGTTTCCTACACATATGGACCATATCAAGTTCATCTCTGCTTCTGAAACTGAAACAAACCAGAGGTCCTCTAACATCCCATGCTTGTCAGTTTAGATGAGAAACGTGTGAGCTTCATGAACGATGTAGTTCGTTTGAGCTGAATAGTAACTGCCCTTACCTGAAAAGAAGTCTTGCTTGTAGGAAGACTCAGAGCTTGGGATTTAACCCCATTTCTGAAGTGAAACACACAGTAGAGTTCTCATCCATGGATCACACTCTTCTTAGAACAAGAAGCACGCTCTGGCTTTCCAGAGTCTCTAAGTCAGCAGGAAATGTAAGTTTGCTGAGAAAAAAAGAACGGTGTTTCCTACACACGGACCATATTAGTCCAACTCTGCTTCTGAAACTGATACAAAGCACTGGCCTTCTAACAATCGATGCTTGTCAGTTAAGATGAGAAACGTGTGAGCTTCGTGAACGATGTAGTTCGTTTGAGCTGAAAAGTGACTGCCCTTACCTGAAACGAAGTCTTGCTTGTAGGAAGACTCAGAGCCTTGGATTTAACTCCATTTCTGAAGTGAAACACACAACAGAGTTTTCATCCATTGATCACACTCTGCTTTAGAGCAAGAAGCACGCTGTAGTTTCCACAGTCTCTAAGACAGCAGGAAATTTGAGTGTACTGAGAAAAAATGAACGGTGTTTCCTACACATACAGACCATATATAGTCCAACTCTGCTTCTGAAACTGATACAAAGCACTGGTTCTCTAACATCCAATGCTTGGAAGTTAAGATGGGAAACTTGTTAGCTTCGTGAATGATGTAGTTCGTTTGAGCTGAAAAGAGACTGCCCTTAACTTAAACGAAGTCTTGCTTGTAGGAAGACACAGAGCCTGGGATTTAACTCCATTTCTGAAGGGAAACACACATCATAGTTCTCATCCATGGATCACACTTTGCTTTTGAGCAAGAAGCACTCTCTTGTTTTCTAGAGTCTCTAATACAGCAGGAAACTTGACTGTGCTCATGACAAATGAACGGTGTTTCCAACATATACGGACCTTACCTAGTACATCTCTGCTTCTTAAACTGAAACAAACCAGAGGTCCTCTAACATCCAATGCTTGTCAGTTTAGATGAGAAACGTGTGAGCTTCGTGCACGATGTAGTTCGTTTGAGCTGTAAAGTAACTGCCCTTACCTGAAAAGATGCCTTGCTTGTAGGAAGACTCAGAGCCTGGGATTTAACTCCATTTCTGAAGGGAAACACACAGCAGAGTTCTCATCCATTGATCACACTCTGCTTTAAAGCAAGAAGCACGCTCTTGCTTTCTAGGGTCTCTAATACAGCAGGAAACGTGAGTGTGCGCAGAACAAAAGAACGGTGTTTCCTACACATACGGACCATATCTAGTTCATCTCTGCTTCTGAAACTGAAACAAACCAGAGGTCCTCTAACATCCAATGCTTGTCAATTTAGACGAGAAAGGTATGTGCTTCGTGAACGATGTACTTCGTTTGAGCTGAAAAGGGACTGCCCTTACCTGAAAAGAAGTCTTGCTTGTAGGAAGACAAAGAGCCTGGGATTTAACTCCATTTCTGAAGGGAAACACACAGCAGAGTTCTCATCCATGGATCACACTTTGCTTTAGAGCAAGAAGCACGCTCTTGCTTTCTAGAGTCTCTAAGACAGCAGGAAACGTGAGTGTGCTCAGAACAAAAGAACGGTGTTTCCTACACATACGGACCATATCTAGTTCATCTCTGCTTCTGAAACTGAAACAAACCAGAGGTCCTCTAACATCCAATGCTTGTCAGTTTAGATGAGAAATGTGTGAGCTTCGTGAACGATGTAGTTCGTTTGAGCTGTATAGTAACTGCCCTTACCTGAAAAGAAGTCTTGCTTGTAGGAAGACTCAGAGCCTGGGATTTAACTCCATTTCTGAAGTGAAACACACAGCAGAGTTCTCATCCATTGCTCAAACTCTGCTTTAGAGCAAGAAGAACGCTCTTGCTTTCTAGATTCTGTAAGACAGCAGGTAACGTGAGTGTGCTAAGAACAAAAGAACGGTGTTTCCTACACATATGGACCATATCTAGGCCAACTCTGCTTCTGAACTGATTCAAAGCACTGGTCCTCTAACATCCAATGCTTGGAAGTTAAGATGGGAAACTTGTTAGCTTCGTGAACTATGTAGTTCTTTTGAGCTGAACAGTGACTGCCCTTACCTGAAAAGAAATCTTGCATGTAGGAAGACACAGAGCCTGGGATTTAACTCCATTTCTGAAGGGAAACACACAGCAGAGTTCTCATCCATGGATCACACTCTGCTTAGAGCAAGAAGCAGGCTCTTGCCTTCCAGAGTCTCTAAGACAGCAGGAAATGTAAGTTTGCTGAGAAAAAAAGAATGGTGTTTCTTACACACGGACCATATTAGTCCAACTGTGCTTCTGAAACTGATACAAAGCACTGGCCTTCTAACATTCGATGCTTGTCAGTTAAGATGAGAAACGTGTGAGCTTTGTGAACGATGTAGTTCGTTTGAGCTGAAAAGTGACTGCCCTTATCTGAAACGAAGTCTTGCTTGTAGGAAGACTCAGAGCCTTGGATTTAACTCCATTTCTGAAGTGAAACACACAACAGAGTTTTCATCCATTTATCACACTCTGCTTTAGAGCAAGAAGCACGCTGTAGCTTTCCAGAGTCTCTAAGACAGCAGGAAACGTGTGTGGGATGAGAACAAAAGAACGGTGTTTCCTACACATACGGACCATATCTAGTCGAACTCTGTTTCTGAAACTGATACAAAGCACTGGTCCTCTAACATCCAATGCTTGTCATTTAAGATGAGAAACGTGTGAGCTTCGTGAATGATGTAGGTCGTTTGAGCTGAAAAGTGACTGCCCTAACCTGAAATGATGTCTTCCTAGAAGGAAAACACAGAGCCTGGGATTTAACTCCATTTCTGAAGAGAAACACACATCATAGTCCTCATCCATGGACCACACTTTGCTTTAGAGCAAGAAGCACTCTCTTGCTTTCTAGAGTCTCTAATACAGCAGGAAACTTGAGTGTGCTCATAAAAAATGAACGGTGTTTCCTACATATGGGGACCTTACCTAGTACATCTCTGCTTCTGAAACTGATACAAAGCACTGGTTCTCTAACATTCAATGCTTGTCAGTTAAGATGAGAACCGTGTGAACTTCCTGAACGATGTAGTTCGTTTGAGCTGAAAAGTTACTGCCCTTACCTGAAACGAAGTCTTGCTTGTAGGAAGTCACAGAGCCTGGGATTTAACTCCATTTCTGAAGGGAAACACACAACACAGTTCTCATCCATGCATCACACTCTGCTATAGAGCAAGAAGCACGCTCTTTCTTTCTAGAGTCTCTAAGACAGCAGGAAACGTGAGTGTGCTCAGAACAAAAGAACGGTGTTTCCTACACATATGGACCATATCAAGTTCATCTCTGCTTCTGAAACTGAAACAAACCACAGGTCCTCTAACATCCCATGCTTGTCAGTTTAGATGAGAAAAGTGTGAGCTTCATGAACGATGTAGTTCGTTTGAGCTGTATAGTAACTGCCCTTACCTGAAAAGAAGTCTTGCTTGTAGGAAGACTCAGAGCCTGGGATTTAACCCCATTTCTGGAGTGAAACACACAGTAGAGTTCTCATCCATGGATCACACTCTGCTTAGAACAAGAAGCACGCTCTGGCTTTCCAGAGTCTCTAAGTCAGCAGGAAATGTAAGTTTGCTGAGAAAAAAAGAACGGTGTTTCCTACACACGGACCATATTAGTCCAACTCTGCTTCTGAAACTGATACAAAGCACTGGCCTTCTAACAATCGATGCTTTTCAGTTAAGATGTGAAACGTGTGAGCTTCGTGAACGATGTAGTTCGTTTGAGCTGAAAAGTGAATGCCCTTACCTGAAACGAAGTCTTGCTTTTGGAAGACTCAGAGCCTTGGATTTAACTCCATTTCTGAAGTGAAACACACAACAGAGTTTTCATCCATTGATCACACTCTGCTTTAGAGCAAGAAGCACGCTGTAGTTTCCACAGTCTCTAAGACAGCAGGAAATTTGAGTGTACTGAGAAAAAATGAACGGTGTTTCCTACACATACAGACCATATATAGTCCAACTCTGCTTCTGAAACTGATACAAAGCACTGGTTCTCTAACATTCAATGCTTGTCAGTTAAGATGAGAACTGTGTGAACTTCCTGAATGATGTAGTACGTTTGAGCTGAAAAGTAACTGCGCATACCTGAAACGAAGTCTTGCTTGTAGGAAGACACAGAGCCTGGGATTTAACTTCATTTCTGAAGGGAAACACACAACACAGTTCTCATCCATGCATCACACTCTGCTTTAGAGCAAGAAGCACGCTCTTGCTTTCTAAAGTCTCTAATACAGCAGGAAACATGAGTGTGCTCAGAACAAAAGTACGGTGTTTCGTACACATACGGCCCATATATAGTTCCACTCTGCTTCTGAAACTGAAACAAACCATAGGTCCTCTAACATCCAATGCTTGTTAGTTTAGATGAGAAACGTGTGAGCTTCGTGAACGATGTAGTTTATTTGAGCTGTAAAGTAACTGCCCTCACCTGAAACGAAGTATTGCTTGTAGGAAGACTCAGAGTCTGGGATTTAACTCCATTTCTGAAGTGAAACACACAACAGAGTTCTCATCCATTGATCACACTCTGCTTTAGAGCAAGAAGCACGCTCTTGCTTAGCAGAATCTCTAAGAGAGCCGGAAATGTGAGTGTGATGAGAACAAAAGAACGGTGTTTCCTACACATATGGACCGTATCTAGTCCAACTCTGCTTCTGAAACTGATACAAAGCACTGGTCCTCTAACATCCAATGCTTGTCATTTAAGATGAGAAAGGTGTGAGCTTCGTGAACGATGTAGGTCGTTTGAGCTGAAAAGGGACTGCCCTTACCTGAAACGATGTCTTCCTAGAAGGAAGACTCAGAGCCTGAGATTTAACTCCATTTCTAAAGTGAAACACACAGCAGAGTTCTCATCCATTGATCACACTCTGCTTTAGAGCAAGAAGCACGCTCTTGCTTTCTAGATTCTCTAAGACAGCAGGAAACGTGAGTGTGCTAAGAACAAAAGAACGGTGTTTCCTACACATACGGACCATATCTAGGCCAATTCTGCTTCTGAAACTGATACTAAGCACTGGTCCTCTAACATCCAATGCTTGGAAGTTAAGATGGGAAACTTGTTAGCTTCATGAACTATGTAGTTCGTTTGAGCTGAAAAGTGCCTGCCCTTACCTGAGACGATGTCTTGATTGTAGGAAACACAGAGCCTGGGATTTAACTCCATTTCTGAAGGGAAACACACAGCAGAGTTCTCATCCATGGATCACACTTTGCTTTAGAGCAAGAAGCACGCTCTTGCTTTCCAGAGTCTCTAATACAGCAGGAAACTTGAGTGTGATCAGAACAAAAGAACGGTGTTTCCTACACATGGACCATATTAGTCCAACTCTACTTCTGAAACTGATACAAAGCACTGGCCTTCTAACATTCGATGCTTGTCAGTTAAGATGAGAAACGTGTGAGCTTGACCGATGAAATTCGTTTGAGATGAAAAGTGACTGCCCTTACCTGAAACGAAGTCTTGCTTGTATGAAGACTCAGAGCCAAGGTTTTAAATCCATTTCTGAAGTGAAACACAAAACAGAGTTCTCATCCATTGATCACACTCTGCTTTAGAGCAAGAAGCATGCTGTTGCTTTCCAGCGTCTCAAAGACAGCAAGAAACTTGAGTGTGCTGAGAAAAATGAACGGTGTTTCCTACACATACAGACCATATATAGTCCAACTCTGCTTCTGAAACTGATACAAAGCACTGGTACTCTAACATTCAATGCTTGGCAGTTAAGATGAGAAACGTGTGAGCTTCTTGACCAATGTAATTCGTTTGAACAGAAAAGTGACTGCCCTTACTTGAAACGAAGTCTTGCTTGTGGGAAGACACAGAGCCTGGAATTAACTCCATTTCTGAAGGGAAACACACAGCATAGTTTTCATGCATGGATCACCCTCGGCTTTAGAGCAAGAAGGACGCTTTTGCTTTCTAGAGTCTCTAATAGAGAAGGAAACTTGAGTGTGCTCAGAAAAAAAGAACGTTGTTTCCTACACATATGGCCCATAACAGGTTCAAATCTGCTTTTGAAACCGAAACAAACCACAGGTCCTCTAACATTCAATGCTTGTCAGTTAAGATGAGAAACGTATGAGCTTCGTGAACGAAGTAGTTCATTTGAGATGTAAAGTAACTGCCCTTACCTGAAATGATGTCTTGCTTGTAGGAAGACTCAGAGCCTGGGATTTAAATCCATTACTGAAGTGAAACACACAGCAGAGTTCTCATATATAACTCACACTCTGCTTTAGAGCAGAAGCACGCTCTTGTTTCCTGGAATCTCTTATATAGCAGGAAACTTGATTGTGCTCATAACAAAAGAACGGTGTTTGCTACACATACGGACCATATCTAGTCCAACTCTGCTTCGGAAACTGATACAAAGCACTGGTTCTCTAACATCCAATGCTTGTCAATTAAGATGAGAAACGTGTGAGCTTCGTGAACGATGTAGGTCTTTTGAGCTGAAAAGTGACTGCCCTAACCTGAAACGATGTCTTCCTAGTAGGAAGACTCAGAGCCTGTGATTTAACTCCATTTCTGAAGTGAAACACACAGCAGAGTTCTCATCCATTGCTCACACTCTGCTTTAGAGCAAGAAGCACGCTCTTTCCTAGCAGAGTCTCTAAGAGATCAGGAAACGTGAGTGTGATGAGAAGAAAAGAACGGTGTTTCCTACACATACGGACCGTATCTAGTCCAACTCTGCTTCTGAAACTGATACAAAGCACTGGTCCTCTAACATCCAATGCTTGGAAGTTAAGATGGGAAACTTGTTAGCTTCGTGAATGATGTAGTTTGTTTGAGCTGAAAAGTGACTGCCCTTACTGAAACGAAGTCTTGCTTGTAGGAAGACACAGAGCCTGGGATTTAACTCCATTTCTGAAGGGAAACACACAGCAGAGTTCTCATCCATGGATCACACTCTGCTTAGAGCAAGAAGCACGCTCTTGCATTCCAGAGTCTCTAAGAAAGCAGGAAATGTAAGTTTGCTGAGAAAAAAAGAACGGTGTTTCCTACACACGGACCATATTAGTCCCACTCTGCTTCTGAAACTGATACAAAGCACTGGCCTTCTAACATTCGATGCTTGTCTGTTAAGATGAGAAACATGTGAGCTTCTTAACCGATTTAGGTCGTTTGAGCTGAAAAGTGAATGCCCTTACCTGAAACGAAGTCTTGCTTGTAGAAGACTCAGAGCCTGGAATTAACTCCATTTCTGAAGGGAAACACACAGCATAGTTTTCTTGCATGAATAACACTCTGCTTTAGAGCAAGAAGCACGCTCTTGCTTTTTAGAGTCTCTAATACAGAAGGAAACTTGAGTGTGCTCTGAACAAAAGAACGATGTTTCCTACACATACGGCCCATATCTAGTTCCACTCTGCTTCTGAAACTGAAACAAACCACAGGTCCTCTAACATCCAATGCTTGTCAGTTTACATGAGAAACGTGTGAGCTTCGTGAACGATGTAGTTCATTTGAGCTGTAAAGTAACTGCCATTACCTGATACCAAGTCTTGCTTGTAGGAAGACTCAGACCCTGGGGTTTAACTCCATTTCTGAAGTGAAACACACAGCCGAGTTCTCATATATAAATCACACTCTGCTTTGGAGCAAGAAGCACGCTCTTGCTTCCTGGAATATCTAATACACCATGAAACTTGAGTGTGCTCATAACAAAAGAACGGTGTTTCCTACACATATGGATCATATCTAGTTCAACTCTGCTTCTGTAACTGAAAGAATCCACAGGTCCTCTAACATTCAATGATTGTAAATTTAGACGAGAAACGTGTGTGCTTCGTGAACGATGTAGTTCGTTTGAGCTGTAAAGTAACTGCCCTTACCTGAAACGAAGTATTGCTTGTAGGAAGACTCACAGCCTGGGATTTAACTCTATTTCTGAAGTGAAACACACAGCTGAGTTCTCATCCATTGATCACACTCTGCTTTAG
The DNA here is from genome assembly GCA_949786385.1 of Onychomys leucogaster. Lineage (NCBI taxonomy): Eukaryota > Metazoa > Chordata > Mammalia > Rodentia > Cricetidae > Onychomys > Onychomys leucogaster. The sequence continues at coordinate 412,375 of CATKUP010000109.1, forward strand.
AGCAAGAAGCAAGCTCTTGCTTAGCAGAGTCTCTAAGAGAGCAGGAAACGTGAGTGTGATGAGAACAAAAGAACGGTGTTTCCTACACATACGGACCATATCTAGTACAACTCTGCTTCCGAAACTGATACAAAGCACTGGTCCTCTAACATCCAATGCTTGTCATTTAAGATGAGAAACGTGTGAGCTTCGTGAACGATGTAGGTCGTTTGAGCTGAAAAGTGATTGCCCTAAGTTGAAACGATGTCTTCCTAGTAGGAAAACACAGAGCCTGGGATTTAACTCCATTTCTGAAGAGAAACACACATCATAGTTCTCATCCATGGATCACACTTTGCTTTTGAGCAAGAAGCACTCTCTTGTTTTCTAGAGTCTCTAATACAGCAGGAAACTTGACTGTGCTCATAACAAATGAACGGTGTTTCCAACATATACGGACCTTACCTAGTACATCTCTGCTTCTTAAACTGAAACAAACCAGAGGTCCTCTAACATCCAATGCTTGTCAGTTTAGATGAGAAACGTGTGAGCTTCGTGAACGATGTAGTTCGTTTGAGCTGTAAAGTAACTGCCCTTACCTGAAAAGATGCCTTGCTTGTAGGAAGACTCAGAGCCTGGGATTTAACTCCATTTCTGAAGTGAAACACACAACAGAGTTTTCATCCATTGATCACACTCTGCTTTAGAGCAAGAAGCACGCTCTAGTTTCCACAGTCTCTAAGACAGCAGGAAATTTGAGTGTACTGAGAAAAAATGAACGGTGTTTCCTACACATACAGACCATATATAGTCCAACTCTGCTTCTGAAACTGATACAAAGCACTGGTTCTCTAACATTCAATGCTTGTCAGTTAAGATGAGAACTGTGTGAACTTCCTGAATGATGTAGTTCGTTTGAGCTGAAAAGTAACTGCGCATACCTGAAATGAAGTCTTGCTTGTAGGAAGACACAGAGCCTGGGATTTAACTTCATTTCTGAAGGGAAACACACAACACAGTTCTCATCCATGCATCACACTCTGCTTTAGAGCAAGAAGCACGCTCTTGCTTTCTAAAGTCTCTAATACAGCAGGAAACATGAGTGTGCTCAGAACAAAAGTACGGTGTTTCCTACACATACGGCCCATATCTAGTTCCACTCTGCTTCTGAAACTGAAACAAACCATAGGTCCTCTAACATCCAATGCTTGTTAGTTTAGATGAGAAACGTGTGAGCTTCGTGAACGATCTAGTTTATTTGAGCTGTAAAGTACCTGCCCTCACCTGAAACGAAGTATTGCTTGTAGGAAGACTCAGAGTCTGGGATTTAACTCCATTTCTGAAGTGAAACACACAACAGAGTTCTCATCCATTGATCACACTCTGCTTTAGAGCAAGAAGCACGCTCTTGCTTAGCAGAATCTCTAAGAGAGCCGGAAATGTGAGTGTGATGAGAACAAAAGAACGGTGTTTCCTACACATATGGACCGTATCTAGTCCAACTCTGCTTCTGAAACTGATACAAAGCACTGGTCCTCTAACATCCAATGCTTGTCATTTAAGATGAGAAAGGTGTGAGCTTCGTGAACGATGTAGGTCGTTTGAGCTGAAAAGTGACTGCCCTAACCTGTAACGATGTCTTCCTAGTAGGAAGACTCAGAGCCTGTGATTTAACTCCATTTCTGAAGTGAAACACACAGCAGAGTTCTCATCCATTGCTCACACTCTGCTTTAGAGCAAGAAGCACGCTCTTTCCTAGCAGAGTCTCTAAGAGATCAGGAAACGTGAGTGTGATGAGAAGAAAAGAACGGTGTTTCCTACACATACGGACCGTATCTAGTCCAACTCTGCTTCTGAAACTGATACAAAGCACTGGTCCTCTAACATCCAATGCTTGGAAGTTAAGATGGGAAACTTGTTAGCTTCGTGAATGATGTAGTTCGTTTGAGCTGAAAAGTGACTGCCCTTACTGAAACGAAGTCTTGCTTGTAGGAAGACACAGAGCCTGGGATTTAACTCCATTTCTGAAGGGAAACACACAGCAGAGTTCTCATCCATGGATCACACTCTGCTTAGAGCAAGAAGCACGCTCTTGCATTCCAGAGTCTCTAAGAAAGCAGGAAATGTAAGTTTGCTGAGAAAAAAAGAACGGTGTTTCCTACACACGGACCATATTAGTCCCACTCTGCTTCTGAAACTGATACAAAGCACTGGCCTTCTAACATTCGATGCTTGTCTGTTAAGATGAGAAACATGTGAGCTTCTTAACCGATTTAGGTCGTTTGAGCTGAAAAGTGAATGCCCTTACCTGAAACGAAGTCTTGCTTGTAGAAGACTCAGAGCCTGGAATTAACTCCATTTCTGAAGGGAAACACACAGCATAGTTTTCTTGCATGAATAACACTCTGCTTTAGAGCAAGAAGCACGCTCTTGCTTTTTAGAGTCTCTAATACAGAAGGAAACTTGAGTGTGCTCTGAAAAAAAGAACGATGTTTCCTACACATACGGCCCATATCTAGTTCCACTCTGCTTCTGAAACTGAAACAAACCACAGGTCCTCTAACATCCAATGCTTGTCAGTTTACATGAGAAACGTGTGAGCTTCGTGAACGATGTAGTTCATTTGAGCTGTAAAGTAACTGCCATTACCTGATACCAAGTCTTGCTTGTAGGAAGACTCAGACCCTGGGGTTTAACTCCATTTCTGAAGTGAAACACACAGCCGAGTTCTCATATATAAATCACACTCTGCTTTGGAGCAAGAAGCACGCTCTTGCTTCCTGGAATCTCTAATACACCATGAAACTTGAGTGTGCTCATAACAAAAGAACGGTGTTTCCTACACATATGGATCATATCTAGTTCAACTCTGCTTCTGTAACTGAAAGAATCCACAGGTCCTCTAACATTCAATGATTGTAAATTTAGACGAGAAACGTGTGTGCTTCGTGTACGATTTAGTTCGTTTGAGCTGTAAAGTAACTGCCCTTACCTGAAACGAAGTATTGCTTGTAGGAAGACTCACAGCCTGGGATTTAACTCTATTTCTGAAGTGAAACACACAGCTGAGTTCTCATCCATTGATCACACTCTGCTTTAGAGCAAGAAGCAAGCTCTTGCTTAGCAGAGTCTCTAAGAGAGCAGGAAACGTGAGTGTGATGAGAACAAAAGAACGGTGTTTCCTACACATACGGACCATATCTAGTACAACTCTGCTTCCGAAACTGATACAAAGCACTGGTCCTCTAACATCCAATGCTTGTCATTTAAGATGAGAAACGTGTGAGCTTCGTGAACGATGTAGGTCGTTTGAGCTGAAAAGTGATTGCCCTAAGTTGAAACGATGTCTTCCTAGTAGGAAAACACAGAGCCTGGGATTTAACTCCATTTCTGAAGAGAAACACACATCATAGTTCTCATCCATGGATCACACTTTGCTTTTGAGCAAGAAGCACTCTCTTGTTTTCTAGAGTCTCTAATACAGCAGGAAACTTGACTGTGCTCATAACAAATGAACGGTGTTTCCAACATATACGGACCTTACCTAGTACATCTCTGCTTCTTAAACTGAAACAAACCAGAGGTCCTCTAACATCCAATGCTTGTCAGTTTAGATGAGAAACGTGTGAGCTTCGTGAACGATGTAGTTCGTTTGAGCTGTAAAGTAACTGCCCTTACCTGAAAAGATGCCTTGCTTGTAGGAAGACTCAGAGCCTGGGATTTAACTCCATTTCTGAAGTGAAACACACAACAGAGTTTTCATCCATTGATCACACTCTGCTTTAGAGCAAGAAGCACGCTGTAGTTTCCACAGTCTCTAAGACAGCAGGAAATTTGAGTGTACTGAGAAAAAATGAACGGTGTTTCCTACACATACAGACCATATATAGTCCAACTCTGCTTCTGAAACTGATACAAAGCACTGGTTCTCTAACATTCAATGCTTGTCAGTTAAGATGAGAACTGTGTGAACTTCCTGAATGATGTAGTTCGTTTGAGCTGAAAAGTAACTGCGCATACCTGAAATGAAGTCTTGCTTGTAGGAAGACACAGAGCCTGGGATTTAACTCCATTTCTGAAGTGAAACACACAACAGAGTTCTCATCCATTGATCACACTCTGCTTTAGAGCAAGAAGCACGCTCTTGCTTAGCAGAATCTCTAAGAGAGCCGGAAATGTGAGTGTGATGAGAACAAAAGAACGGTGTTTCCTACACATATGGACCGTATCTAGTCCAACTCTGCTTCTGAAACTGATACAAAGCACTGGTCCTCTAACATCCAATGCTTGTCATTTAAGATGAGAAAGGTGTGAGCTTCGTGAACGATGTAGGTCGTTTGAGCTGAAAAGGGACTGCCCTTACCTGAAATGATGTCTTCCTAGTAGGAAGACTCAGAGCCTGAAATTTAACTCCATTTCTAAAGTGAAACACACAGCAGAGTTCTCATCCATTGATCACAATCTGCTTTAAAGCAAGAAGCACCCTCTTGCTTTCTAGATTCTCTAAGACAGCAGGAAACGTGAGTGTGCTAAGAACAAAAGAACGGTGTTTCCTACACATACGGACCATATCTAGGCCAATTCTGCTTCTGAAATTGATACTAAGCACTGGTCCTCTAACATCCAATGCTTGGAAGTTAAGATGGGAAACTTGTTAGCTTCATGAACTATGTAGTTCGTTTGAGCTGAAAAGTGCCTGCCCTTACCTGAGACGATGTCTTGATTGTAGGAAACACAGAGCCTGGGATTTAACTCCATTTCTCAAGGGAAACACACAGCAGAGTTCTCATCCATGGATCACACTCTGCTTTCGAGCAAGAAGCACGCTCTTGCTTTCCAGAGTCTCTAATACAGCAGGAAACTTGAGTGTGATCAGAACAAAAGAACGGTGTTTCCTTCACATGGACCATATTAGTCCAACTCTACTTCTGAAACTGATACAAAGCACTGGCCTTCTAACATTCGATGCTTGTCAGTTAAGATGAGAAACGTGTGAGCTTGACCGATGAAATTCGTTTGAGATGAAAAGTGACTGCCCTTACCTGAAACGAAGTCTTGCTTTTATGAAGACTCAGAGCCAAGGTTTGAAATCCATTTCTGAAGTGAAACACAAAACAGAGTTCTCATCCATTGATCACACTCTGCTTTAGAGCAAGAAGCATGCTGTTGCTTTCCAGCGTCTCAAAGACAGCAAGAAACTTGAGTGTGCTGAGAAAAATGAATGGTGTTTCCTACACATACAGACCATATATAGTCCAACTCTGCTTCTGAAACTGATACAAAGCACTGGTACTCTAACATTCAATGCTTGGCAGTTAAGATGAGAAACGTGTGAGCTTCTTGACCAATGTAATTCGTTTGAGCAGAAAAGTGACTGCCCTTACTTGAAACGAAGTCTTGCTTGTGGGAAGACACAGAGCCTGGAATTAACTCCATTTCTGAAGGGAAACACACAGCATAGTTTTCATGCATGGATCACCCTCGGCTTTAGAGCAAGAAGGACGCTCTTGCTTTCTAGAGTCTCTAATAGAGAAGGAAACTTGAGTGTGCTCAGAAAAAAAGAACGTTGTTTCCTACACATACGGCCCATAACAGGTTCAAATCTGCTTTTGAAACCGAAACAAACCACAGGTCCTCTAACATTCAATGCTTGTCAGTTAAGATGAGAAACGTATGAGCTTCGTGAACGAAGTAGTTCATTTGAGATGTAAAGTAACTGCCCTTACCTGAAATGATGTCTTGCTTGTAAGAAGACTCAGAGCCTGGGATTTAAATCCATTTCTGAAGTGAAACACACAGCAGAGTTCTCATATATAACTCACACTCTGCTTTAGAGCAGAAGCACGCTCTTGTTTCCTGGAATCTCTTATATAGCAGGCAACTTGATTGTGCTCATAACAAAAGAACGGTGTTTGCTACACATACGGACCATATCTAGTCCAACTCTGCTTCGGAAACTGATACAAAGCACTGGTTCTCTAACATCCAATGCTTGTCAATTAAGATGAGAAACGTGTGAGCTTCGTGAACGATGTAGGTCTTTTGAGCTGAAAAGTGACTGCCCTAACCTGAAACGATGTCTTCCTAGTAGGAAGACACAGATCCTGTGATTTAACTCCATTTCTGAAGTGAAACACACAACAGAGTTCTCATCCATTGCTCACACTCTGCTTTAGAGCAAGAATCACGCTCTTGCCTAGCAGAGTCTCTAAGAGATCAGGAAACGTGAGTGTGATGAGAAGAAAAGAACGGTGTTTCCTACACATACGGACCGTATCTAGTCCAACTCTGCTTCTGAAACTGATACAAAGCACTGGTCCTCTAACATCCAATGCTTGGAAGTTAAGATGGGAAAGTTGTTAGCTTCGTGAATGATGTAGTTCGTTTGAGCTAAAAAGTGACTGCCCTTACCTTAAACGAAGTCTTGCTTGTAGGAAGACACAGAGCCTGGGATTTAACTCCATTTCTGAAGGGAAACACACATCATAGTTCTCATCCATGGATCACACTTTGCTTTTGAGCAAGAAGCACTCTCTTGTTTTCTAGAGTCTCTAATACAGCAGGAAACTTGACTGTGCTCATAACAAATGAACGGTGTTTCCAACATATACGGACCTTACCTAGTACATCTCTGCTTCTTAAACTGAAACAAACCAGAGGTCCTCTAACATCCAATGCTTGTCAGTTTAGATGAGAAACGTGTGAGCTTCGTGCAAGATGTAGTTCGTTTGAGCTGTAAAGTAACTGCCCTTACCTGAAAAGATGCCTTGCTTGTAGGAAGACTCAGAGCCTGGGATTTAACTCCATTTCTGAAGGGAAACACACAGCAGAGTTCTCATCCATTGATCACACTCTGCTTTAAAGCAAGAAGCACGCTCTTGCTTTCTAGAGTCTCTAATACAGCAGGAAAAGTGAGTGTGCGCAGAACAAAAGAACGGTGTTTCCTACACATACGGACCATATCTAGTTCAACTCTGCTTCTGAAACTGAAACAAACCAGAGGTCCTCTAACATCCAATGCTTGTCAATTTAGACGAGAAAGGTATGTGCTTCGTGAACGATGTACTTCGTTTGAGCTGAAAAGGGACTGCCCTTACCTGAAAAGAAGTCTTGCTTGTAGGAAGACACAGAGCCTGGGATTTAACTCCATTTCTGAAGGGAAACACACAGCAGAGTTCTCATCCATGGATCACACTCTGCTTAGAGCAAGAAGCACGCTCTTGCATTCCAGAGTCTCTAAGAAAGCAGGAAATGTAAGTTTGCTGAGAAAAAAAGAACGGTGTTTCCTACACACGGACCATATTAGTCCAACTCTGCTTCTGAAACTGATACAAAGCACTGGCCTTCTAACATTCGATGCTTGTCTGTTAAGATGAGAAACATGTGAGCTTCTTAACCGATTTAGGTCGTTTGAGCTGAAAAGTGAATGCCCTTACCTGAAACGAAGTCTTGCTTGTAGAAGACTCAGAGCCTGGAATTAACTCCATTTCTGAAGGGAAACACACAGCATAGTTTTCTTGCATGAATAACACTCTGCTTTAGAGCAAGAAGCACGCTCTTGCTTTTTAGAGTCTCTAATACAGAAGGAAACTTGAGTGTGCTCTGAACAAAAGAACGATGTTTCCTACACATACGGCCCATATCTAGTTCCACTCTGCTTCTGAAACTGAAACAAACCACAGGTCCTCTAACATCCAATGCTTGTCAGTTTACATGAGAAACGTGTGAGCTTCGTGAACGATGTAGTTCATTTGAGCTGTAAAGTAACTGCCATTACCTGATACCAAGTCTTGCTTGTAGGAAGACTCAGACCCTGGGGTTTAACTCCATTTCTGAAGTGAAACACACAGCCGAGTTCTCATATATAAATCACACTCTGCTTTGGAGCAAGAAGCACGCTCTTGCTTCCTGGAATCTCTAATACACCATGAAACTTGAGTGTGCTCATAACAAAAGAACGGTGTTTCCTACACATATGGATCATATCTAGTTCAACTCTGCTTCTGTAACTGAAAGAATCCACAGGTCCTCTAACATTCAATGATTGTAAATTTAGACGAGAAACGTGTGTGCTTCGTGAACGATGTAGTTCGTTTGAGCTGTAAAGTAGCTGCCCTTACCTGAAACGAAGTATTGCTTGTAGAAAGACTCACAGCCTGGGATTTAACTCTATTTCTGAAGTGAAACACACAGCTGAGTTCTCATCCATTGATCACACTCTGCTTTAGAGCAAGAAGCAAGCTCTTGCTTAGCAGAGTCTCTAAGAGAGCAGGAAACGTGAGTGTGATGAGAACAAAAGAACGGTGTTTCCTACACATACGGACCATATCTAGTACAACTCTGCTTCTGAAACTGATACAAAGCACTGGTCCTCTAACATCCAATGCTTGTCATTTAAGATGAGAAACGTGTGAGCTTCGTGAACGATGTAGGTCGTTTGAGCTGAAAAGTGACTGCCCTAACCTGAAACGATGTCTTCCTAGTAGGAAAACACAGAGCCTGGGATTTAACTCCATTTCTGAAGAGAAACACACATCATAGTTCTCATCCATGGATCACACTTTGCTTTTGAGCAAGAAGCACTCTCTTGTTTTCTAGAGTCTCTAATACAGCAGGAAACTTGACTGTGCTCATAACAAATGAACGGTGTTTCCAACATATACGGACATTACCTAGTACATCTCTGCTTCTTAAACTAAAACAAACCAGAGGTCCTCTAACATCCAATGCTTGTCAGTTTAGATGAGAAACGTGTGAGCTTCGTGAACGATGTAGTTCGTTTGAGTTGTAAAGTAACTGCCCTTACCTGAAAAGATGCCTTGCTTGTAGGAAGACTCAGAGCCTGGGATTTAACTCCATTTCTGAAGTGAAACACACAGCAGAGTTCTCATCCATTGATCACAATCTGCTTTAGAGCAAGAAGCACGCTCTTTCTTTCTAGAGTCTCTAAGACAGCAGGAAACGTGAGTGTGCTCAAAACAAAAGAACGGTTTTTTCTACAAACGGACCATATTAGTCCAACTCTGCTTCTGAAACTGATACAAAGCACTGGCCTTCTAACATTCGATGCTTGTCAGTTAAGATGAGAAACGTGTGAGCTTCGTGAACGATGTAGTTCGTTTGAGCTGAAAAGTGACTGCCCTTACCTGAAATGAAGTCTTGCTTGTAGGAAGACTCAGAGCCTTGGATTTAACTCCATTTCTGAAGTGAAACACACAACAGAGTTTTCATCCATTGATCACACTCTGCTTTAGAGCAAGAACCACGCTCTTGCTTTCTAGAGTCTCTAATACAGCAGGAAACATGAGTGTGCTCAGAACAAAAGAACGGTGTTTCCTACACATACGGCTCATATCTAGTTCCACTCTGCTTCTGAAACTGAAACAAACCACAGGTCCTCTAACATCCAATGCTTGTCAGTTTAGATGAGAAACGTGTGAGCTTCGTGAACGATGTAGTTCATTTGAGCTCTAAAGTAACTGCCCTTACCTGAAAGGAAATATTGCTTGTAGGAAGACTCAGAGTCTGGGATTTAACTCCATTTCTGAAGTGAAACACACAGCAGAGTTCTCATCCATTGATCACACTCTGCTTTAGAGAAGAAGCACGCTCTTGCTTAGCAGAATCTCTAAGAGAGCAGGAAATGTGAGTGTGATGAGAACAAAAGAACGGTGTTTCCTACACATTCGGACCGTATCTAGACCAACTCTGCTTCTGAAACTGATACAAAGCACTGGTCCTCTCACATCCAATGCTTGTCATTTAAGATGAGAAATGTTTGAGCTTCGTGAACGATGTAGGTCTTTTGAGCTGAAAAGTGACTGCCCTAACCTGAAACGATGTCTTCCTAGTAGGAAGACTCAGAGCCTGAGATTTAACTCCATTTCTGAAGTGAAACACACAGCAGAGTTCTCATCCATTGATCACACTCTGCTTTAGAGCAAGAAGCACGCTCTTGCTTTCTAGATTCTCTAAGACAGCAGGAATCGTGAGTGTGCTCAGAACAAAAGAACGGTGTTTCCTACACACGGACCATATTAGTCCAACTCTGCTTCTGAAACTGATACAAAGCACTGGCCTTCTAACATTCGATGCTTGTCAGTTAAGATGAGAAACGTGTGAGCTTCATGAACGATGTAGTTCGTTTGAGCTGAAAAGAGACTGCCCTTACCTGAAACGAAGTCTTGCTTGTAGGAAGACTCAGAGCCTTGGATTTAACTCCATTTCTGAAGTGAAACACACAGCAGAGTTTTCATCCATTGATCACACTCTGCTTTAGAGCAAGAAGCACGCTGTAGTTTCCACAGTCTCTAAGACAGCAGGAAACATGAGTGTGCTGAGAACAAATGAACGGTGTTTCCTACACATACAGACCATATATAGTCCAACTCTGCTTCTGAAACTGATACAAAGCACTGGTTCTCTAACATTCAATGCTTGTCAGTTAAGATGAGAACTGTGTGAACATCCTGAATGATGTAGTTCGTTTGAGCTGAAAAGTGACTGCCCTTACCTGAAACGAAGTCTTGCTTGTAGGAAGACACAGAGCCTGGGATTTAACTTCATTTCTGAAGGGAAACACGCAACACAGTTCTCATCCATGCATCACACTCTGCTTTAGAGCAAGAACCACGCTCTTGCTTTCTAGAGTCTCTAATACAGCAGGAAACATGAGTGTGCTCAGAACAAAAGAACAGTGTTTCCTATACATACGGACCATATATAGTTCAACTGTGCTTGAAATTGATACAAAGCAAAGGTCCTCTAACATCCAATGCTTCTCAGTTAAGAAGAGAAACGTGTGAGCTTCGTGAACGATGTAGTTCGTTTGAGCTGTAAAGTAACTGCCCTTACCTGAAACGAAGTCTTGCTTGTAGGAAGACTCAGAGAATGGGATTTAACTCCATTTCTGAAGGGAAACACACAGCAGAGTTCTCATATATAACTCACACTCTGTTTTAGAGCAGAAGCACGCTCTTGTTTCCTGGAATCTCTTATATAGCAGGAAACTTGATTGTGCTCATAACAAAAGAACGGTGTTTCCTACACATACAGACCATATCTAGTCCAACTCTGCTTCGGAAACTGATACAAAGCACTGGTTCTCTAACAGCCTATGCTTGTCAATTAAGATGAGAAACGTGTGAGCTTCGTGAACGATGTAGGTTGTTTGAGCTAAAAGTGACTGCCCTAACCTGAAACGATGTCTTCCTAGTAGGAAGACTCAGAGCCTGAGATTTAACTCCATTTCTGAAGTGAAACACACAGCAGAGTTCTCATCCATTGCTCACACTCTGCTTTAGAGCAAGAAGCACGCTCTTGCTTAGCAGAGTCTCTAGGAGATAAGGAAACTTGAGTGTGATGAGAACAAAACTCGGTGTTTCCTACACATACGGACCATATCTAGGCAAACTCTGCTTCTTAAACTGATACAAAGCACTGGCCCTTAACATCCAATGCTTGGAAGTTAAGATGGGAAACTTGTTAGCTTCTTGAATGATGTAGTTCGTTTGAGCTGAAAAGTGACTGCCCTTACCTGAAATGAAGTCTTGCTTGTAGGAAGACACAGAGCCTGGGATTTAACTCCATTTCTGAAGGGAAACACACAGCAGAGTTCTCATCCATGGATCACACTCTGCTTTGAGCAAGAAGCACGCTCTTGCATTCCAGAGTCTCTAAGAAAGCAGGAAATGTAAGTTTACTGAGAAAAAAAGAACGGTGTTTCCTACACACGGACCATATTAGTCCAACTCTGCTTCTGAAACTGATACAAAGCACTGGCCTTCTAACATTCGATGCTTGTCAGTTAAGATGAGAAACGTGTGAGCTTCTTGACCGATTTAGGTCGTTTAAGCTGAAAAGTGAATGCCCTTACCTGAAATGAAGTCTTGCTTGTAGAAGACTCAGAGCCTGGAATTAACTCCATTTCTGAAGGGAAACAAACAGCATAGTTTTCTTGCATGAATAACACTCTGCTTTAGAGCAAGAAGCACACTCTTGCTTCCTGGAATCTCTAATACACCATGAAACTTGAGTGTGCTCATAACAAAAGAACGGTGTTTCCTACACATATGGACCATATCTAGTTCAACTCTGCTTCTGTAACTGAAAGAATCCACAGGTCCTCTAACATTCAATGATTGTAAATTTAGACGAGAAACGTGTGTGCTTTGTGAACGATGTAGTTCGTTTGAGCTGTAAAGTAACTGCCCTTACCTGAAACGAAGTATTGCTTGTAGGAAGACTCACAGCCTGGGATTTAACTCTATTTCTGAAGTGAAACACACAGCAGAGTTCTCATCCATTGATCACACTCTGCTTTAGAGCAAGAAGCAAGCTCTTGCTTAGCAGAGTCTCTAAGAGAGCAGGAAACGTGAGTGTGATGAGAACAAAAGAACGGTGTTTCCTACACATACGGACCATATCTAGTACAACTCTGCTTCTGAAACTGATACAAAGCACTTGTCCTCTAACATCCAATGCTTGTCATTTAAGATGAGAAACGTGTGAGCTTCGTGAACGATGTAGGTCGTTTGAGCTGAAAAGTGACTGCCCTAACCTGAAACGATGTCTTCCTAGTAGGAAAACACAGAGCCTGGGATTTAACTCCATTTCTGAAGAGAAACACACATCATAGTTCTCATCCATTGATCACACTCTGCTTTAGAGCAAGAAGCACGCTCTTGCTTTCTAGATTCTATAAGACAGCAGGAAACGTGAGTGTCCTAAGAACAAAAGCACGGTGTTTCCTACACATACTGACCATATCTAGGCCAACTCTGCTTCTGAAACTGATACTAAGCACTGGTCCTCTAACATCCAGTGCTTGGAAGTTACGATGGGAAACTTGTTAGCTTCGTGAACGATGTAGTTCGTTTGAGCTGAAAAGTGACTGCCCTTACCTGAAACGAAGTCTTGCTTGTAGGAAGACACAGAGCCTGGGATTTAACTCCATTTCTGAAGGTAAACACACAACACAGTTCTCATCCATGCCTCACACTCTGCTTTAGAGCAAGAAGCACGCTTTTGCTTTCAAGATTCTCTAATACAGCAGGAAACATGAGTGTGCTCAGAAGAAATGAACGGTGTTTCCTATACATACGGACCATATATAGTTCAACTCTGCTTGAAATTGATACAAAGCAAAGGTCCTCTAACATCCAATGCTTCTCAGTTAAGAAGAGAAACGTGTGAGCTTCGTGAACGATGTAGTTCGTTTGACCCGTAAAGTGACTGCCCTTACCTGAAACGAAATCTTGCTTGTAGGAAGACTCAGAGCCTGGAATTTAACTCCATTTCTGAAGGGAAACACACAGCATAGTTTTCTTGCATGAATAACACTCTGCTTTAGAGCAAGAAGCACGCTCTTGCTTTCTAGAGTCTCTAATACAGAAGGAAACTTGAGTGTGCTCAGAACAAAAGAACGGTGTTTCCTACAGATACGGCCCATATCTAGTTCCACTCTGCTTCTGAAACTGAAACAAACCACAGGTCCTCTAACATCCAATGCTTGTCAGTTTAGATGAGAAACGTGTGAGCTTCGTGAACGATGTAGTTCGTTTGAGCTGAAAAGTGACTGCCCTTACCTGAAATGAAGTCTTGCTTGTAGGAAGACTCAGAGCCTTGGATTTAACTCCATTTCTGAAGTGAAACACACAACAGAGTTTTCATCCATTGATCACACTCTGCTTTAGAGCAAGAACCACGCTCTTGCTTTCTAGAGTCTCTAATACAGCAGGAAACATGAGTGTGCTCAGAACAAAAGAACGGTGTTTCCTACACATACGGCTCATATCTAGTTCCACTCTGCTTCTGAAACTGAAACAAACCACAGGTCCTCTAACATCCAATGCTTGTCAGTTTAGATGAGAAACGTGTGAGCTTCGTGAACGATGTAGTTCATTTGAGCTCTAAAGTAACTGCCCTTACCTGAAAGGAAATATTGCTTGTAGGAAGACTCAGAGTCTGGGATTTAACTCCATTTCTGAAGTGAAACACACAGCAGAGTTCTCATCCATTGATCACACTCTGCTTTAGAGAAGAAGCACGCTCTTGCTTAGCAGAATCTCTAAGAGAGCAGGAAATGTGAGTGTGATGAGAACAAAAGAACGGTGTTTCCTACACATTCGGACCGTATCTAGTCCAACTCTGCTTCTGAAACTGATACAAAGCACTGGTCCTCTCACATCCAATGCTTGTCATTTAAGATGAGAAATGTTTGAGCTTCGTGAACGATGTAGGTCTTTTGAGCTGAAAAGTGACTGCCCTAACCTGAAACGATGTCTTCCTAGTAGGAAGACTCAGAGCCTGAGATTTAACTCCATTTCTGAAGTGAAACACACAGCAGAGTTCTCATCCATTGATCACACTCTGCTTTAGAGCAAGAAGCACGCTCTTGCTTTCTAGATTCTCTAAGACAGCAGGAATCGTGAGTGTGCTCAGAACAAAAGAACGGTGTTTCCTACACACGGACCATATTAGTCCAACTCTGCTTCTGAAACTGATACAAAGCACTGGCCTTCTAACATTCGATGCTTGTCAGTTAAGATGAGAAACGTGTGAGCTTCATGAACGATGTAGTTCGTTTGAGCTGAAAAGAGACTGCCCTTACCTGAAACGAAGTCTTGCTTGTAGGAAGACTCAGAGCCTTGGATTTAACTCCATTTCTGAAGTGAAACACACAGCAGAGTTTTCATCCATTGATCACACTCTGCTTTAGAGCAAGAAGCACGCTGTAGTTTCCACAGTCTCTAAGACAGCAGGAAACATGAGTGTGCTGAGAACAAATGAACGGTGTTTCCTACACATACAGACCATATATAGTCCAACTCTGCTTCTGAAACTGATACAAAGCACTGGTTCTCTAACATTCAATGCTTGTCAGTTAAGATGAGAACTGTGTGAACATCCTGAATGATGTAGTTCGTTTGAGCTGAAAAGTGACTGCCCTTACCTGAAACGAAGTCTTGCTTGTAGGAAGACACAGAGCCTGGGATTTAACTTCATTTCTGAAGGGAAACACGCAACACAGTTCTCATCCATGCATCACACTCTGCTTTAGAGCAAGAACCACGCTCTTGCTTTCTAGAGTCTCTAATACAGCAGGAAACATGAGTGTGCTCAGAACAAAAGAACAGTGTTTCCTATACATACGGACCATATATAGTTCAACTGTGCTTGAAATTGATACAAAGCAAAGGTCCTCTAACATCCAATGCTTCTCAGTTAAGAAGAGAAACGTGTGAGCTTCGTGAACGATGTAGTTCGTTTGAGCTGTAAAGTAACTGCCCTTACCTGAAACGAAGTCTTGCTTGTAGGAAGACTCAGAGAATGGGATTTAACTCCATTTCTGAAGGGAAACACACAGCAGAGTTCTCATATATAACTCACACTCTGTTTTAGAGCAGAAGCACGCTCTTGTTTCCTGGAATCTCTTATATAGCAGGAAACTTGATTGTGCTCATAACAAAAGAACGGTGTTTCCTACACATACAGACCATATCTAGTCCAACTCTGCTTCGGAAACTGATACAAAGCACTGGTTCTCTAACAGCCTATGCTTGTCAATTAAGATGAGAAACGTGTGAGCTTCGTGAACGATGTAGGTTGTTTGAGCTAAAAGTGACTGCCCTAACCTGAAACGATGTCTTCCTAGTAGGAAGACTCAGAGCCTGAGATTTAACTCCATTTCTGAAGTGAAACACACAGCAGAGTTCTCATCCATTGCTCACACTCTGCTTTAGAGCAAGAAGCACGCTCTTGCTTAGCAGAGTCTCTAGGAGATAAGGAAACTTGAGTGTGATGAGAACAAAACTCGGTGTTTCCTACACATACGGACCATATCTAGGCAAACTCTGCTTCTTAAACTGATACAAAGCACTGGCCCTTAACATCCAATGCTTGGAAGTTAAGATGGGAAACTTGTTAGCTTCTTGAATGATGTAGTTCGTTTGAGCTGAAAAGTGACTGCCCTTACCTGAAATGAAGTCTTGCTTGTAGGAAGACACAGAGCCTGGGATTTAACTCCATTTCTGAAGGGAAACACACAGCAGAGTTCTCATCCATGGATCACACTCTGCTTTGAGCAAGAAGCACGCTCTTGCATTCCAGAGTCTCTAAGAAAGCAGGAAATGTAAGTTTACTGAGAAAAAAAGAACGGTGTTTCCTACACACGGACCATATTAGTCCAACTCTGCTTCTGAAACTGATACAAAGCACTGGCCTTCTAACATTCGATGCTTGTCAGTTAAGATGAGAAACGTGTGAGCTTCTTGACCGATTTAGGTCGTTTAAGCTGAAAAGTGAATGCCCTTACCTGAAATGAAGTCTTGCTTGTAGAAGACTCAGAGCCTGGAATTAACTCCATTTCTGAAGGGAAACAAACAGCATAGTTTTCTTGCATGAATAACACTCTGCTTTAGAGCAAGAAGCACACTCTTGCTTCCTGGAATCTCTAATACACCATGAAACTTGAGTGTGCTCATAACAAAAGAACGGTGTTTCCTACACATATGGACCATATCTAGTTCAACTCTGCTTCTGTAACTGAAAGAATCCACAGGTCCTCTAACATTCAATGATTGTAAATTTAGACGAGAAACGTGTGTGCTTCGTGAACGATGTAGTTCGTTTGAGCTGTAAAGTAACTGCCCTTACCTGAAACGAAGTATTGCTTGTAGGAAGACTCACAGCCTGGGATTTAACTCTATTTCTGAAGTGAAACACACAGCAGAGTTCTCATCCATTGATCACACTCTGCTTTAGAGCAAGAAGCAAGCTCTTGCTTAGCAGAGTCTCTAAGAGAGCAGGAAACGTGAGTGTGATGAGAACAAAAGAACGGTGTTTCCTACACATACGGACCATATCTAGTACAACTCTGCTTCTGAAACTGATACAAAGCACTTGTCCTCTAACATCCAATGCTTGTCATTTAAGATGAGAAACGTGTGAGCTTCGTGAACGATGTAGGTCGTTTGAGCTGAAAAGTGACTGCCCTAACCTGAAACGATGTCTTCCTAGTAGGAAAACACAGAGCCTGGGATTTAACTCCATTTCTGAAGAGAAACACACATCATAGTTCTCATCCATTGATCACACTCTGCTTTAGAGCAAGAAGCACGCTCTTGCTTTCTAGATTCTATAAGACAGCAGGAAACGTGAGTGTCCTAAGAACAAAAGCACGGTGTTTCCTACACATACTGACCATATCTAGGCCAACTCTGCTTCTGAAACTGATACTAAGCACTGGTCCTCTAACATCCAGTGCTTGGAAGTTACGATGGGAAACTTGTTAGCTTCGTGAACGATGTAGTTCGTTTGAGCTGAAAAGTGACTGCCCTTACCTGAAACGAAGTCTTGCTTGTAGGAAGACACAGAGCCTGGGATTTAACTCCATTTCTGAAGGTAAACACACAACACAGTTCTCATCCATGCCTCACACTCTGCTTTAGAGCAAGAAGCACGCTTTTGCTTTCAAGATTCTCTAATACAGCAGGAAACATGAGTGTGCTCAGAAGAAATGAACGGTGTTTCCTATACATACGGACCATATATAGTTCAACTCTGCTTGAAATTGATACAAAGCAAAGGTCCTCTAACATCCAATGCTTCTCAGTTAAGAAGAGAAACGTGTGAGCTTCGTGAACGATGTAGTTCGTTTGACCCGTAAAGTGACTGCCCTTACCTGAAACGAAATCTTGCTTGTAGGAAGACTCAGAGCCTGGAATTTAACTCCATTTCTGAAGGGAAACACACAGCATAGTTTTCTTGCATGAATAACACTCTGCTTTAGAGCAAGAAGCACGCTCTTGCTTTCTAGAGTCTCTAATACAGAAGGAAACTTGAGTGTGCTCAGAACAAAAGAACGGTGTTTCCTACAGATACGGCCCATATCTAGTTCCACTCTGCTTCTGAAACTGAAACAAACCACAGGTCCTCTAACATCCAATGCTTGTCAGTTTAGATGAGAAACGTGTGAGCTTCGTGAACGATGTAGTTCATTTGAGCTGTAAAGTATCTGCCCTTACCTGAAACGAAGTCTTGCTTGTAGGAAGACTCAGAGCCTTGGATTTTACTCCATTTCTGAAGTGAAACACACAACAGAGTTTTCATCCATTGATCACACTCTGCTTTAGAGCAAGAAGCACGCTCTTGCTTTCTAAATTCTCTAAGACAGCAGGAAACGTGAGTGTGCTCATAACAAAAGAATGGTGTTTCCTACACATACGGACCATATCTACTTCATCTCTGCTTCTGAAACTGAAAAAAACCAGAGGTCCTCTAACATCCAATGCTTGGAAGTTAAGATGGGAAACTTGTTAGCTTCGTGAACGATGTAGTTTGTTTGAGCTGAAAAGTGACTGCCCTTACCTGAAACGAAGTCTTGCTTGTAGGAAGACACTGAGCCTGGGATTTAACTCCATTTCTGAAGGGTAACTCATAGCAGAGTTCTCATCGATGTATCACACTCTGCTTTAGAGCATGATGCACGCTGTAACTTTCCAGAGTCTCTAAGACAGCAGGAAACTTGAGTGTGCTGAGAACAAATGAATGGGTTTCCTACACATACAGACCATATATAGTCCAACTCTGCTTCTGAAACTGAAACAAACCACAGGTCCTCTAACATCCAATGCTTGTCAGTTTAGATGAGAAACGTGTGAGCTTCGTGAACGATGTAGTTCATTTGAGCTGTAAAGTAACTGCCCTTACCTGAAACGAAGTCTTGCTTGTAGGACGACTCAGAGCCTGGAATTTAACTCCATTTCTGAAGGGAAACACACAGCATAGTTTTCTTGCATGAACAACACTCTGCTTTAGAGCAAGAAGCACGCTCTTGCTTTCTAGAGTCTCTAATACAGAAGGAAACTTGAGTGTGCTCAGAACAAAAGAACGGTGTTTCCTACACATACGGGCCATATCTAGTTCCACTCTGCTTCTGAAACTGAAACAAACCACAGGTCCTCTAACATCCAATGCTTGTCAGTTTAGATGAGAAACGTGTGAGCTTCGTGAACGATGTAGTTCATTTGAGCTGTAAAGTATCTGCCCTTACCTGAAACGAAGTATTGCTTGTAGGAAGACTCAGAGCCTGGGATTTAACTCCATTTCTGAAGTGAAACACACAGCAGAGTTCTCATCCATTGATCACACTCTGCTTTAGAGCAAGAAGCATGCTCTTGCTTAGCAGAGTCTCTAAGAGAGCAGGAAACATGAGTGTGATGACACCAAAAGAACTGTGTTTCCTACACATACAGACCATATCTAGTCCAACTCTGCTTCTGAAACTGATACAAAGCACTGGTTCTCTAACATCCAATGCTTGTCATTTAAGATGAGAAACGTGTGAGCTTCGTGAATGATGTAGGTCGTTTGAGCTGAAAAGTGACTGCCCTAACCTGAAACGATGTCTTCCTAGTAGGAAGAATCAGAGCCTGGGATTTAACACCATTTCTGAAGTGAAACACACAGCAGAGTTCTCATTTATTGATGTCACTCTGCTTTAGAGGAAGAAGCACGCTCTTGCTTTCTAAATTCTCTAAGACAGCAGGAAACGTGAGTGTGCTCATAACAAAAGAATGGTGTTTCCTACACATACGGACCATATCTACTTCATCTCTGCTTCTGAAACTGAAAAAAACCAGAGGTCCTCTAACATCCAATGCTTGGAAGTTAAGATGGGAAACTTGTTAGCTTCGTGAACGATGTAGTTTGTTTGAGCTGAAAAGTGACTGCCCTTACCTGAAACGAAGTCTTGCTTGTAGGAAGACACTGAGCCTGGGATTTAACTCCATTTCTGAAGGGTAACTCATAGCAGAGTTCTCATCGATGTATCACACTCTGCTTTAGAGCATGATGCACGCTGTAACTTTCCAGAGTCTCTAAGACAGCAGGAAACTTGAGTGTGCTGAGAACAAATGAATGGGTTTCCTACACATACAGACCATATATAGTCCAACTCTGCTTCTGAAACTGAAACAAACCACAGGTCCTCTAACATCCAATGCTTGTCAGTTTAGATGAGAAACGTGTGAGCTTCGTGAACGATGTAGTTCATTTGAGCTGTAAAGTAACTGCCCTTACCTGAAACGAAGTCTTGCTTGTAGGACGACTCAGAGCCTGGAATTTAACTCCATTTCTGAAGGGAAACACACAGCATAGTTTTCTTGCATGAACAACACTCTGCTTTAGAGCAAGAAGCACGCTCTTGCTTTCTAGAGTCTCTAATACAGAAGGAAACTTGAGTGTGCTCAGAACAAAAGAACGGTGTTTCCTACACATACGGGCCATATCTAGTTCCACTCTGCTTCTGAAACTGAAACAAACCACAGGTCCTCTAACATCCAATGCTTGTCAGTTTAGATGAGAAACGTGTGAGCTTCGTGAACGATGTAGTTCATTTGAGCTGTAAAGTATCTGCCCTTACCTGAAACGAAGTATTGCTTGTAGGAAGACTCAGAGCCTGGGATTTAACTCCATTTCTGAAGTGAAACACACAGCAGAGTTCTCATCCATTGATCACACTCTGCTTTAGAGCAAGAAGCATGCTCTTGCTTAGCAGAGTCTCTAAGAGAGCAGGAAACATGAGTGTGATGACACCAAAAGAACTGTGTTTCCTACACATACAGACCATATCTAGTCCAACTCTGCTTCTGAAACTGATACAAAGCACTGGTTCTCTAACATCCAATGCTTGTCATTTAAGATGAGAAACGTGTGAGCTTCGTGAATGATGTAGGTCGTTTGAGCTGAAAAGTGACTGCCCTAACCTGAAACGATGTCTTCCTAGTAGGAAGAATCAGAGCCTGGGATTTAACACCATTTCTGAAGTGAAACACACAGCAGAGTTCTCATTTATTGATGTCACTCTGCTTTAGAGGAAGAAGCACGCTCTTGCTTTCTAAATTCTCTAAGACAGCAGGAAACGTGAGTGTGCTCAGAACAAAAGAACGGTGTTTCCTACACATACAGACCATATCTAGTTCATCTCTGCTTCTGAAACTGAAGCAAACCAGAGGTCCTCTAACATCCAATGCTTGGAAGTTAAGATGGGAAACTTGTTAGCTTCGTGAACGGTGTAGTTCGTTTGAGCTGAAAATGACTGCCCTTACCTGAAACGAAGTCTTGCTTGTAGGAAGACACAGAGCCTGGTATTTAACTCCATTTCTGAAGGGTAACTCAGAGCAGAGTTCTCATCCATGGATCACACTCTGCTTAGAGCAAGAAGCACGCTCTTGCTGTCCAGAGTCTCTAAGACAGCAGGAAATGTAAGTTTTCTGAGAAAAAAAGAACGTTGTTTCCTACACACAGACCATATTAGTCCAACGCTGCTTCTGAAACTGATACAAAGCACTGGCCTTCTAACATTCGATGCTTGTCAGTTAAGATGAGAAACGTGTGAGCTTTGTGAACGATGTAGTTCGTTTGAGCTGAAAAGTGACTGCCCTTACCTGAAACGAAGTCTTGCTGGTAGGAAGACTCAGAGCCTGGGATTTAACTCCATTTCTGAAGTGAAACACACAACAGAGTTTTCATCCATTGATGACAATCTGCTTTAGAGCAAGAAGCACGCTGTAGCTTTCCAGAGTCTCTAAGACAGCAGGAAACTTGAGTGTGCTGAGAACAAATGAACGGGTTTCCTACACATACAGACCATATATAGTCCAACTCTGCTTCTGAAACTGAAACAAACCACAGGTCCTCTAACATCCAATGCTTGTCAGTTTAGATGAGAAACGTGTGAGCTTCATGAACGATGTAGATTATTTGAGCTGTAAAGTAACAGCCCTTACCTGAAACCAAGTCTTGCTTGTAGGAAGACTCAGAGCCTGGGGTTTAACTCCATTTCTGAAGTGAAACACACAGCCGAGTTCTCATATATAAATCACACTCTGCTTTGGAGCAAGAAGCACTCTCTTGCTTCCTGAAATCTCTAATACAGAAGGAAACTTGAGTGTGCTCATAACAAAAGAACGGTGTTTCCTACACATACGGACCATATCTAGTTCAACTCTGCTTCTGAAACTGAAAGAATCCACAGGTCCTCTAACATCCAATGCTTGTCAATTTAGACGAGAAACGTGTGTGCTTCGTGAACAATGTAGTTCGTTTGAGCTGTAAAGTAACTGCCCTTACCTGAAACGAAGTTTTGCTTGTAGGAAGACTCAGAGCCTGGGATTTAACTCCATTTCTGAAGTGAAACACACAGCAGAGTTCTCATCCATTGATCACACTCTGCTTTAGAGCAAGAAGCACGCTCTTGCTTAGCAGAGTCTCTAAGAGAGCAGGAAACGTGAGTGTGATGAGAGCAAAAGAAAGGTGTTTCCTACACATACGGACAAGATCTAGTCCAACTCTGCTTCTGAAACTGATACAAAGCACTGGTTCTCTAACATAAAATGCTTGTCATTTAAGATGAGAAACGTGTGAGCTTCGTGAACGATGTAGGTCGTTTGAGCTGAAAAGTGACTGCCCTAACCTGAAACGATGTCTTCCTAGTAGGAAAACACGGAGCCTGGATTTAACTCCATTTCTGAAGAGAAACACACATCATAGTTCTCATCCATGGATCACACTTTGCTTTAGAGCAAGAAGCACTCTCTTGCTTTCTAGAGTCTCTAATACAGCAGGAAAATTGAGAGTGCTCATAACAAAAGAACGGTGTTTCCTACATATACGGACCATATCTAGTACATCTCTGCTTCTTAAACTGAAACAAACCAGAGGTCCTCTAACATCCAATGCTTGTCAGTTTAGATGAGAAACGTAGAGCTTTGTGAACGATGTAGTTCGTTTGAGCTGTATAGTAACTGACCTTACCTGCAAAGAAGTCTTGCTTGTAGGAAGACTCAGAGCCTGGGATTTAACTCCATTTCTGAAGTGAAACACACAGCAGAGTTCTCATCCACTGCTCAAACTCTGCTTTAGAGTAAGAAGCACGCTCTTGCTTTCTATATTCTCTAAGACAGCAGGAAACGTGAGTGTGCTAAGAAAAAAGAAAGGTGTTTCCTACACATACGGACCATATCTAGGCCAACTCTGCTTCTGAAAAGGATACAAAGCACTGGTCCTCTAACATCCAATGCTTGGAATTTAAGATGGGAAACTTGTTAGCTTTGTGAACGATGTAGTTCGTTTGAGCTGAAAAGTGACTGCCCTTACCTGAAATGAAGTCTTGCATGTAGGAAGACACAGAGCCTGGGATTTAACTCCATTTCTGAAGTGAAACACACAGCAGAGTTCTCATCCATTGATCACACTCTGCTTTAGAGCAAGAAGCACGCTCTTGCTTAGCAGAGTCTCTAAGAGAGCAGGAAACATGAGTGTGATGAGAACAAAAGAACGGTGTTTCCTACACATACGGACCATATCTAGTCCAACTCTGCTTCTGAAACTGATACAAACCACAGGTCCTCTAACATCCAATGCTTGTCATTTAAGATGAGAAACGTGTGAGCTTCGTGAACGATGTAGGTCTTTTGAGCTGAAAAGTGACTGCCCTAATCTGAAACGATGTCTTCCTAGTAGGAAGACTCAGAGCCTGTGATTTAACTCCATTTCTGAAGTGAAACACACAGCAGAGTTCTCATTTATTGATCACACTCTGCTTTAGAGCAAGAAGCACGCTCTTGCTTTCTAAATTCTCTAAGACAGCAGGAAACGTGAGTGTGCTCATAACAAAAGAATGGTGTTTCCTACACATATGGACCATATCTACTTCATCTCTGCTTCTGAAACTGAAAAAAACCAGAGGTCCTCTAACATCCAATGCTTGGAAGTTAAGATGGGAAACTTGTTAGCTTCGTGAACGATGTAGTTTGTTTGAGCTGAAAAGTGACTGCCCTTACCTGAAACGAAGTCTTGCTTGTAGGAAGACACTGAGCCTGGGATTTAACTCCATTTCTGAAGGGTAACTCATAGCAGAGTTCTCATCGATGTATCACACTCTGCTTTAGAGCATGAAGCACGCTGTAACTTTCCAGAGTCTCTAAGACAGCAGGAAACTTGAGTGTGCTGAGAACAAATGAATGGGTTTCCTACACATACAGACCATATATAGTCCAACTCTGCTTCTGAAACTGAAACAAACCACAGGTCCTCTAACATCCAATGCTTGTCAGTTTAGATGAGAAACGTGTGAGCTTCGTGAACGATGTAGTTCATTTGAGCTGTAAAGTAACTGCCCTTACCTGAAACGAAGTCTTGCTTGTAGGAAGACTCAGAGCCTGGAATTTAACTCCATTTCTGAAGGGAAACACACAGCATAGTTTTCTTGCATGAATAACACTCTGCTTTAGAGCAAGAAGCACGCTCTTGCTTTCTAGAGTCTCTAATACAGAAGGAAACTTGAGTGTGCTCAGAACAAAAGAACGGTGTTTCCTACACATACGGGCCATATCTAGTTCCACTCTGCTTCTGAAACTGAAACAAACCACAGGTCCTCTAACATCCAATGCTTGTCAGTTTAGATGAGAAACGTGTGAGCTTCGTGAACGATGTAGTTCATTTGAGCTGTAAAGTATCTGCCCTTACCTGAAACGAAGTATTGCTTGTAGGAAGACTCAGAGCCTGGGATTTAACTCCATTTCTGAAGTGAAACACACAGCAGAGTTCTCATCCATTGATCACACTCTGCTTTAGAGCAAGAAGCATGCTCTTGCTTAGCAGAGTCTCTAAGAGAGCAGGAAACATGAGTGTGATGACACCAAAAGAACTGTGTTTCCTACACATACAGACCATATCTAGTCCAACTCTGCTTCTGAAACTGATACAAAGCACTGGTTCTCTAACATCCAATGCTTGTCATTTATGATGAGAAACGTGTGAGCTTCGTGAATGATGTAGGTCGTTTGAGCTGAAAAGTGACTGCCCTAACCTGAAACGATGTCTTCCTAGTAGGAAGAATCAGAGCCTGGGATTTAACACCATTTCTGAAGTGAAACACACAGCAGAGTTCTCATTTATTGATGTCACTCTGCTTTAGAGGAAGAAGCACGCTCTTGCTTTCTAAATTCTCTAAGACAGCAGGAAACGTGAGTGTGCTCAGAACAAAAGAACGGTGTTTCCTACACATACAGACCATATCTAGTTCATCTCTGCTTCTGAAACTGAAGCAAACCAGAGGTCCTCTAACATCCAATGCTTGGAAGTTAAGATGGGAAACTTGTTAGCTTCGTGAACGATGTAGTTCGTTTGAGCTGAAAATGACTGCCCTTACCTGAAACGAAGTCTTGCTTGTAGGAAGACACAGAGCCTGGTATTTAACTCCATTTCTGAAGGGTAACTCAGAGCAGAGTTCTCATCCATGGATCACACTCTGCTTAGAGCAAGAAGCACGCTCTTGCTGTCCAGAGTCTCTAAGACAGCAGGAAATGTAAGTTTTCTGAGAAAAAAAGAACGTTGTTTCCTACACACAGACCATATTAGTCCAACGCTGCTTCTGAAACTGATACAAAGCACTGGCCTTCTAACATTCGATGCTTGTCAGTTAAGATGAGAAACGTGTGAGCTTTGTGAACGATGTAGTTCGTTTGAGCTGAAAAGTGACTGCCCTTACCTGAAACGAAGTCTTGCTGGTAGGAAGACTCAGAGCCTGGGATTTAACTCCATTTCTGAAGTGAAACACACAACAGAGTTTTCATCCATTGATGACAATCTGCTTTAGAGCAAGAAGCACGCTGTAGCTTTCCAGAGTCTCTAAGACAGCAGGAAACTTGAGTGTGCTGAGAACAAATGAACGGGTTTCCTACACATACAGACCATATATAGTCCAACTCTGCTTCTGAAACTGAAACAAACCACAGGTCCTCTAACATCCAATGCTTGTCAGTTTAGATGAGAAACGTGTGAGCTTCATGAACGATGTAGTTTATTTGAGCTGTAAAGTAACTGCCCTTACCTGAAACCAAGTCTTGCTTGTAGGAAGACTCAGAGCCTGGGGTTTAACTCCATTTCTGAAGTGAAACACACAGCCGAGTTCTCATATATAAATCACACTCTGCTTTGGAGCAAGAAGCACTCTCTTGCTTCCTGAAATCTCTAATACAGAAGGAAACTTGAGTGTGCTCATAACAAAAGAACGGTGTTTCCTACACATACGGACCATATCTAGTTCAACTCTGCTTCTGAAACTGAAAGAATCCACAGGTCCTCTAACATCCAATGCTTGTCAATTTAGACGAGAAACGTGTGTGCTTCGTGAACAATGTAGTTCGTTTGAGCTGTAAAGTAACTGCCCTTACCTGAAACGAAGTTTTGCTTGTAGGAAGACTCAGAGCCTGGGATTTAACTCCATTTCTGAAGTGAAACACACAGCAGAGTTCTCATCCATTGATCACACTCTGCTTTAGAGCAAGAAGCACGCTCTTGCTTAGCAGAGTCTCTAAGAGAGCAGGAAACGTGAGTGTGATGAGAGCAAAAGAAAGGTGTTTCCTACACATACGGACAAGATCTAGTCCAACTCTGCTTCTGAAACTGATACAAAGCACTGGTTCTCTAACATAAAATTCTTGTCATTTAAGATGAGAAACGTGTGAGCTTCGTGAACGATGTAGGTCGTTTGAGCTGAAAAGTGACTGCCCTAACCTGAAACGATGTCTTCCTAGTAGGAAAACACGGAGCCTGGATTTAACTCCATTTCTGAAGAGAAACACACATCATAGTTCTCATCCATGGATCACACTTTGCTTTAGAGCAAGAAGCACTCTCTTGCTTTCTAGAGTCTCTAATACAGCAGGAAAATTGAGAGTGCTCATAACAAAAGAACGGTGTTTCCTACATATACGGACCATATCTAGTACATCTCTGCTTCTTAAACTGAAACAAACCAGAGGTCCTCTAACATCCAATGCTTGTCAGTTTAGATGAGAAACGTAGAGCTTTGTGAACGATGTAGTTCGTTTGAGCTGTATAGTAACTGACCTTACCTGCAAAGAAGTCTTGCTTGTAGGAAGACTCAGAGCCTGGGATTTAACTCCATTTCTGAAGTGAAACACACAGCAGAGTTCTCATCCACTGCTCAAACTCTGCTTTAGAGTAAGAAGCACGCTCTTGCTTTCTATATTCTCTAAGACAGCAGGAAACGTGAGTGTGCTAAGAAAAAAGAAAGGTGTTTCCTACACATACGGACCATATCTAGGCCAACTCTGCTTCTGAAAAGGATACAAAGCACTGGTCCTCTAACATCCAATGCTTGGAATTTAAGATGGGAAACTTGTTAGCTTTGTGAACGATGTAGTTCGTTTGAGCTGAAAAGTGACTGCCCTTACCTGAAATGAAGTCTTGCATGTAGGAAGACACAGAGCCTGGGATTTAACTCCATTTCTGAAGTGAAACACACAGCAGAGTTCTCATCCATTGATCACACTCTGCTTTAGAGCAAGAAGCACGCTCTTGCTTAGCAGAGTCTCTAAGAGAGCAGGAAACATGAGTGTGATGAGAACAAAAGAACGGTGTTTCCTACACATACGGACCATATCTAGTCCAACTCTGCTTCTGAAACTGATACAAACCACAGGTCCTCTAACATCCAATGCTTGTCATTTAAGATGAGAAACGTGTGAGCTTCGTGAACGATGTAGGTCTTTTGAGCTGAAAAGTGACTGCCCTAATCTGAAACGATGTCTTCCTAGTAGGAAGACTCAGAGCCTGTGATTTAACTCCATTTCTGAAGTGAAACACACAGCAGAGTTCTCATTTATTGATCACACTCTGCTTTAGAGCAAGAAGCACGCTCTTGCTTTCTAAATTCTCTAAGACAGCAGGAAACGTGAGTGTGCTCATAACAAAAGAATGGTGTTTCCTACACATATGGACCATATCTACTTCATCTCTGCTTCTGAAACTGAAAAAAACCAGAGGTCCTCTAACATCCAATGCTTGGAAGTTAAGATGGGAAACTTGTTAGCTTCGTGAACGATGTAGTTTGTTTGAGCTGAAAAGTGACTGCCCTTACCTGAAACGAAGTCTTGCTTGTAGGAAGACACTGAGCCTGGGATTTAACTCCATTTCTGAAGGGTAACTCATAGCAGAGTTCTCATCGATGTATCACACTCTGCTTTAGAGCATGAAGCACGCTGTAACTTTCCAGAGTCTCTAAGACAGCAGGAAACTTGAGTGTGCTGAGAACAAATGAATGGGTTTCCTACACATACAGACCATATATAGTCCAACTCTGCTTCTGAAACTGAAACAAACCACAGGTCCTCTAACATCCAATGCTTGTCAGTTTAGATGAGAAACGTGTGAGCTTCGTGAACGATGTAGTTCATTTGAGCTGTAAAGTAACTGCCCTTACCTGAAACGAAGTCTTGCTTGTAGGAAGACTCAGAGCCTGGAATTTAACTCCATTTCTGAAGGGAAACACACAGCATAGTTTTCTTGCATGAATAACACTCTGCTTTAGAGCAAGAAGCACGCTCTTGCTTTCTAGAGTCTCTAATACAGAAGGAAACTTGAGTGTGCTCAGAACAAAAGAACGGTGTTTCCTACACATACGGGCCATATCTAGTTCCACTCTGCTTCTGAAACTGAAACAAACCACAGGTCCTCTAACATCCAATGCTTGTCAGTTTAGATGAGAAACGTGTGAGCTTCGTGAACGATGTAGTTCATTTGAGCTGTAAAGTATCTGCCCTTACCTGAAACGAAGTATTGCTTGTAGGAAGACTCAGAGCCTGGGATTTAACTCCATTTCTGAAGTGAAACACACAGCAGAGTTCTCATCCATTGATCACACTCTGCTTTAGAGCAAGAAGCATGCTCTTGCTTAGCAGAGTCTCTAAGAGAGCAGGAAACATGAGTGTGATGACACCAAAAGAACTGTGTTTCCTACACATACAGACCATATCTAGTCCAACTCTGCTTCTGAAACTGATACAAAGCACTGGTTCTCTAACATCCAATGCTTGTCATTTATGATGAGAAACGTGTGAGCTTCGTGAATGATGTAGGTCGTTTGAGCTGAAAAGTGACTGCCCTAACCTGAAACGATGTCTTCCTAGTAGGAAGAATCAGAGCCTGGGATTTAACACCATTTCTGAAGTGAAACACACAGCAGAGTTCTCATTTATTGATGTCACTCTGCTTTAGAGGAAGAAGCACGCTCTTGCTTTCTAAATTCTCTAAGACAGCAGGAAACGTGAGTGTGCTCAGAACAAAAGAACGGTGTTTCCTACACATACAGACCATATCTAGTTCATCTCTGCTTCTGAAACTGAAGCAAACCAGAGGTCCTCTAACATCCAATGCTTGGAAGTTAAGATGGGAAACTTGTTAGCTTCGTGAACGATGTAGTTCGTTTGAGCTGAAAATGACTGCCCTTACCTGAAACGAAGTCTTGCTTGTAGGAAGACACAGAGCCTGGTATTTAACTCCATTTCTGAAGGGTAACTCAGAGCAGAGTTCTCATCCATGGATCACACTCTGCTTAGAGCAAGAAGCACGCTCTTGCTGTCCAGAGTCTCTAAGACAGCAGGAAATGTAAGTTTTCTGAGAAAAAAAGAACGTTGTTTCCTACACACAGACCATATTAGTCCAACGCTGCTTCTGAAACTGATACAAAGCACTGGCCTTCTAACATTCGATGCTTGTCAGTTAAGATGAGAAACGTGTGAGCTTTGTGAACGATGTAGTTCGTTTGAGCTGAAAAGTGACTGCCCTTACCTGAAACGAAGTCTTGCTGGTAGGAAGACTCAGAGCCTGGGATTTAACTCCATTTCTGAAGTGAAACACACAACAGAGTTTTCATCCATTGATGACAATCTGCTTTAGAGCAAGAAGCACGCTGTAGCTTTCCAGAGTCTCTAAGACAGCAGGAAACTTGAGTGTGCTGAGAACAAATGAACGGGTTTCCTACACATACAGACCATATATAGTCCAACTCTGCTTCTGAAACTGAAACAAACCACAGGTCCTCTAACATCCAATGCTTGTCAGTTTAGATGAGAAACGTGTGAGCTTCATGAACGATGTAGTTTATTTGAGCTGTAAAGTAACTGCCCTTACCTGAAACCAAGTCTTGCTTGTAGGAAGACTCAGAGCCTGGGGTTTAACTCCATTTCTGAAGTGAAACACACAGCCGAGTTCTCATATATAAATCACACTCTGCTTTGGAGCAAGAAGCACTCTCTTGCTTCCTGAAATCTCTAATACAGAAGGAAACTTGAGTGTGCTCATAACAAAAGAACGGTGTTTCCTACACATACGGACCATATCTAGTTCAACTCTGCTTCTGAAACTGAAAGAATCCACAGGTCCTCTAACATCCAATGCTTGTCAATTTAGACGAGAAACGTGTGTGCTTCGTGAACAATGTAGTTCGTTTGAGCTGTAAAGTAACTGCCCTTACCTGAAACGAAGTTTTGCTTGTAGGAAGACTCAGAGCCTGGGATTTAACTCCATTTCTGAAGTGAAACACACAGCTGAGTTCTCATCCATTGATCACACTCTGCTTTAGAGCAAGAAGCACGCTCTTGCTTAGCAGAGTCTCTAAGAGAGCAGGAAACGTGAGTGTGATGAGAGCAAAAGAAAGGTGTTTCCTACACATACGGACAAGATCTAGTCCAACTCTGCTTCTGAAACTGATACAAAGCACTGGTTCTCTAACATAAAATTCTTGTCATTTAAGATGAGAAACGTGTGAGCTTCGTGAACGATGTAGGTCGTTTGAGCTGAAAAGTGACTGCCCTAACCTGAAACGATGTCTTCCTAGTAGGAAAACACGGAGCCTGGATTTAACTCCATTTCTGAAGAGAAACACACATCATAGTTCTCATCCATGGATCACACTTTGCTTTAGAGCAAGAAGCACTCTCTTGCTTTCTAGAGTCTCTAATACAGCAGGAAAATTGAGAGTGCTCATAACAAAAGAACGGTGTTTCCTACATATACGGACCATATCTAGTACATCTCTGCTTCTTAAACTGAAACAAACCAGAGGTCCTCTAACATCCAATGCTTGTCAGTTTAGATGAGAAACGTAGAGCTTTGTGAACGATGTAGTTCGTTTGAGCTGTATAGTAACTGACCTTACCTGCAAAGAAGTCTTGCTTGTAGGAAGACTCAGAGCCTGGGATTTAACTCCATTTCTGAAGTGAAACACACAGCAGAGTTCTCATCCACTGCTCAAACTCTGCTTTAGAGTAAGAAGCACGCTCTTGCTTTCTATATTCTCTAAGACAGCAGGAAACGTGAGTGTGCTAAGAAAAAAGAAAGGTGTTTCCTACACATACGGACCATATCTAGGCCAACTCTGCTTCTGAAAAGGATACAAAGCACTGGTCCTCTAACATCCAATGCTTGGAATTTAAGATGGGAAACTTGTTAGCTTTGTGAACGATGTAGTTCGTTTGAGCTGAAAAGTGACTGCCCTTACCTGAAATGAAGTCTTGCATGTAGGAAGACACAGAGCCTGGGATTTAACTCCATTTCTGAAGTGAAACACACAGCAGAGTTCTCATCCATTGATCACACTCTGCTTTAGAGCAAGAAGCACGCTCTTGCTTAGCAGAGTCTCTAAGAGAGCAGGAAACATGAGTGTGATGAGAACAAAAGAACGGTGTTTCCTACACATACGGACCATATCTAGTCCAACTCTGCTTCTGAAACTGATACAAACCCCAGGTCCTCTAACATCCAATGCTTGTCATTTAAGATGAGAAACGTGTGAGCTTCGTGAACGATGTAGGTCTTTTGAGCTGAAAAGTGACTGCCCTAATCTGAAACGATGTCTTCCTAGTAGGAAGACTCAGAGCCTGTGATTTAACTCCATTTCTGAAGTGAAACACACAGCAGAGTTCTCATTTATTGATCACACTCTGCTTTAGAGCAAGAAGCACGCTCTTGCTTTCTAAATTCTCTAAGACAGCAGGAAACGTGAGTGTGCTCATAACAAAAGAATGGTGTTTCCTACACATATGGACCATATCTACTTCATCTCTGCTTCTGAAACTGAAAAAAACCAGAGGTCCTCTAACATCCAATGCTTGGAAGTTAAGATGGGAAACTTGTTAGCTTCGTGAACGATGTAGTTTGTTTGAGCTGAAAAGTGACTGCCCTTACCTGAAACGAAGTCTTGCTTGTAGGAAGACACTGAGCCTGGGATTTAACTCCATTTCTGAAGGGTAACTCATAGCAGAGTTCTCATCGATGTATCACACTCTGCTTTAGAGCATGAAGCACGCTGTAACTTTCCATAGTCTCTAAGACAGCAGGAAACTTGAGTGTGCTGAGAACAAATGAATGGGTTTCCTACACATACAGACCATATATAGTCCAACTCTGCTTCTGAAACTGAAACAAACCACAGGTCCTCTAACATCCAATGCTTGTCAGTTTAGATGAGAAACGTGTGAGCTTTGTGAACGATGTAGTTCATTTGAGCTGTAAAGTAACTGCCCTTACCTGAAACGAAGTCTTGCTTGTAGGAAGACTCAGAGCCTGGAATTTAACTCCATTTCTGAAGGGAAACACACAGCATAGTTTTCTTGCATGAATAACACTCTGCTTTAGAGCAAGAAGCACGCTCTTGCTTTCTAGAGTCTCTAATACAGAAGGAAACTTGAGTGTGCTCAGAACAAAAGAACGGTGTTTCCTACACATACGGGCCATATCTAGTTCCACTCTGCTTCTGAAACTGAAACAAACCACAGGTCCTCTAACATCCAATGCTTGTCAGTTTAGATGAGAAACGTGTGAGCTTCGTGAACGATGTAGTTCATTTGAGCTGTAAAGTATCTGCCCTTACCTGAAACGAAGTATTGCTTGTAGGAAGACTCAGAGCCTGGGATTTAACTCCATTTCTGAAGTGAAACACACAGCAGAGTTCTCTTCCATTGATCACACTCTGCTTTAGAGCAAGAAGCATGCTCTTGCTTAGCAGAGTCTCTAAGAGAGCAGGAAACATGAGTGTGATGACACCAAAAGAACTGTGTTTCCTACACATACAGACCATATCTAGTCCAACTCTGCTTCTGAAACTGATACAAAGCACTGGTTCTCTAACATCCAATGCTTGTCATTTAAGATGAGAAACGTGTGAGCTTCGTGAATGATGTAGGTCGTTTGAGCTGAAAAGTGACTGCCCTAACCTGAAACGATGTCTTCCTAGTAGGAAGAATCAGAGCCTGGGATTTAACACCATTTCTGAAGTGAAACACACAGCAGAGTTCTCATTTATTGATGTCACTCTGCTTTAGAGCAAGAAGCACGCTCTTGCTTTCTAAATTCTCTAAGACAGCAGGAAACGTGAGTGTGCTCAGAACAAAAGAACGGTGTTTCCTACACATACAGACCATATCTAGTTCATCTCTGCTTCTGAAACTGAAGCAAACCAGAGGTCCTCTAACATCCAATGCTTGGAAGTTAAGATGGGAAACTTGTTAGCTTCGTGAACGATGTAGTTCGTTTGAGCTGAAAATGACTGCCCTTACCTGAAACGAAGTCTTGCTTGTAGGAAGACACAGAGCCTGGTATTTAACTCCATTTCTGAAGGGTAACTCAGAGCAGAGTTCTCATCCATGGATCACACTCTGCTTAGAGCAAGAAGCACGCTCTTGCTGTCCAGAGTCTCTAAGACAGCAGGAAATGTAAGTTTTCTGAGAAAAAAAGAACGTTGTTTCCTACACACAGACCATATTAGTCCAACGCTGCTTCTGAAACTGATACAAAGCACTGGCCTTCTAACATTCGATGCTTGTCAGTTAAGATGAGAAACGTGTGAGCTTTGTGAACGATGTAGTTCGTTTGAGCTGAAAAGTGACTGCCCTTACCTGAAACGAAGTCTTGCTGGTAGGAAGACTCAGAGCCTGGGATTTAACTCCATTTCTGAAGTGAAACACACAACAGAGTTTTCATCCATTGATGACAATCTGCTTTAGAGCAAGAAGCACGCTGTAGCTTTCCAGAGTCTCTAAGACAGCAGGAAACTTGAGTGTGCTGAGAACAAATGAACGGGTTTCCTACACATACAGACCATATATAGTCCAACTCTGCTTCTGAAACTGAAACAAACCACAGGTCCTCTAACATCCAATGCTTGTCAGTTTAGATGAGAAACGTGTGAGCTTCATGAACGATGTAGTTTATTTGAGCTGTAAAGTAACTGCCCTTACCTGAAACCAAGTCTTGCTTGTAGGAAGACTCAGAGCCTGGGGTTTAACTCCATTTCTGAAGTGAAACACACAGCCGAGTTCTCATATATAAATCACACTCTGCTTTGGAGCAAGAAGCACTCTCTTGCTTCCTGAAATCTCTAATACAGAAGGAAACTTGAGTGTGCTCATAACAAAAGAACGGTGTTTCCTACACATACGGACCATATCTAGTTCAACTCTGCTTCTGAAACTGAAAGAATCCACAGGTCCTCTAACATCCAATGCTTGTCAATTTAGACGAGAAACGTGTGTGCTTCGTGAACAATGTAGTTCGTTTGAGCTGTAAAGTAACTGCCCTTACCTGAAACGAAGTTTTGCTTGTAGGAAGACTCAGAGCCTGGGATTTAACTCCATTTCTGAAGTGAAACACACAGCAGAGTTCTCATCCATTGATCACACTCTGCTTTAGAGCAAGAAGCACGCTCTTGCTTAGCAGAGTCTCTAAGAGAGCAGGAAACGTGAGTGTGATGAGAGCAAAAGAAAGGTGTTTCCTACACATACGGACAAGATCTAGTCCAACTCTGCTTCTGAAACTGATACAAAGCACTGGTTCTCTAACATAAAATGCTTGTCATTTAAGATGAGAAACGTGTGAGCTTCGTGAACGATGTAGGTCGTTTGAGCTGAAAAGTGACTGCCCTAACCTGAAACGATGTCTTCCTAGTAGGAAAACACGGAGCCTGGATTTAACTCCATTTCTGAAGAGAAACACACATCATAGTTCTCATCCATGGATCACACTTTGCTTTAGAGCAAGAAGCACTCTCTTGCTTTCTAGAGTCTCTAATACAGCAGGAAAATTGAGAGTGCTCATAACAAAAGAACGGTGTTTCCTACATATACGGACCATATCTAGTACATCTCTGCTTCTTAAACTGAAACAAACCAGAGGTCCTCTAACATCCAATGCTTGTCAGTTTAGATGAGAAACGTAGAGCTTTGTGAACGATGTAGTTCGTTTGAGCTGTATAGTAACTGACCTTACCTGCAAAGAAGTCTTGCTTGTAGGAAGACTCAGAGCCTGGGATTTAACTCCATTTCTGAAGTGAAACACACAGCAGAGTTCTCATCCACTGCTCAAACTCTGCTTTAGAGTAAGAAGCACGCTCTTGCTTTCTATATTCTCTAAGACAGCAGGAAACGTGAGTGTGCTAAGAAAAAAGAAAGGTGTTTCCTACACATACGGACCATATCTAGGCCAACTCTGCTTCTGAAAAGGATACAAAGCACTGGTCCTCTAACATCCAATGCTTGGAATTTAAGATGGGAAACTTGTTAGCTTTGTGAACGATGTAGTTCGTTTGAGCTGAAAAGTGACTGCCCTTACCTGAAATGAAGTCTTGCATGTAGGAAGACACAGAGCCTGGGATTTAACTCCATTTCTGAAGTGAAACACACAGCAGAGTTCTCATCCATTGATCACACTCTGCTTTAGAGCAAGAAGCACGCTCTTGCTTAGCAGAGTCTCTAAGAGAGCAGGAAACATGAGTGTGATGAGAACAAAAGAACGGTGTTTCCTACACATACGGACCATATCTAGTCCAACTCTGCTTCTGAAACTGATACAAACCACAGGTCCTCTAACATCCAATGCTTGTCATTTAAGATGAGAAACGTGTGAGCTTCGTGAACGATGTAGGTCTTTTGAGCTGAAAAGTGACTGCCCTAACCTGAAACGATGTCTTCCTAGTAGGAAGACTCAGAGCCTGTGATTTAACTCCATTTCTGAAGTGAAACACACAGCAGAGTTCTCATTTATTGATCACACTCTGCTTTAGAGCAAGAAGCACGCTCTTGCTTTCTAAATTCTCTAAGACAGCAGGAAACGTGAGTGTGCTCATAACAAAAGAATGGTGTTTCCTACACATATGGACCATATCTACTTCATCTCTGCTTCTGAAACTGAAAAAAACCAGAGGTCCTCTAACATCCAATGCTTGGAAGTTAAGATGGGAAACTTGTTAGCTTCGTGAACGATGTAGTTTGTTTGAGCTGAAAAGTGACTGCCCTTACCTGAAACGAAGTCTTGCTTGTAGGAAGACACTGAGCCTGGGATTTAACTCCATTTCTGAAGGGTAACTCATAGCAGAGTTCTCATCGATGTATCACACTCTGCTTTAGAGCATGAAGCACGCTGTAACTTTCCATAGTCTCTAAGACAGCAGGAAACTTGAGTGTGCTGAGAACAAATGAATGGGTTTCCTACACATACAGACCATATATAGTCCAACTCTGCTTCTGAAACTGAAACAAACCACAGGTCCTCTAACATCCAATGCTTGTCAGTTTAGATGAGAAACGTGTGAGCTTTGTGAACGATGTAGTTCATTTGAGCTGTAAAGTAACTGCCCTTACCTGAAACGAAGTCTTGCTTGTAGGAAGACTCAGAGCCTGGAATTTAACTCCATTTCTGAAGGGAAACACACAGCATAGTTTTCTTGCATGAATAACACTCTGCTTTAGAGCAAGAAGCACGCTCTTGCTTTCTAGAGTCTCTAATACAGAAGGAAACTTGAGTGTGCTCAGAACAAAAGAACGGTGTTTCCTACACATACAGGCCATATCTAGTTCCACTCTGCTTCTGAAACTGAAACAAACCACAGGTCCTCTAACATCCAATGCTTGTCAGTTTAGATGAGAAACGTGTGAGCTTCGTGAACGATGTAGTTCATTTGAGCTGTAAAGTATCTGCCCTTACCTGAAACGAAGTATTGCTTGTAGGAAGACTCAGAGCCTGGGATTTAACTCCATTTCTGAAGTGAAACACACAGCAGAGTTCTCTTCCATTGATCACACTCTGCTTTAGAGCAAGAAGCATGCTCTTACTTAGCAGAGTCTCTAAGAGAGCAGGAAACATGAGTGTGATGACACCAAAAGAACTGTGTTTCCTACACATACAGACCATATCTAGTCCAACTCTGCTTCTGAAACTGATACAAAGCACTGGTTCTCTAACATCCAATGCTTGTCATTTAAGATGAGAAACGTGTGAGCTTCGTGAATGATGTAGGTCGTTTGAGCTGAAAAGTGACTGCCCTAACCTGAAACGATGTCTTCCTAGTAGGAAGAATCAGAGCCTGGGATTTAACACCATTTCTGAAGTGAAACACACAGCAGAGTTCTCATTTATTGATGTCACTCTGCTTTAGAGCAAGAAGCACGCTCTTGCTTTCTAAATTCTCTAAGACAGCAGGAAACGTGAGTGTGCTCAGAACAAAAGAACGGTGTTTCCTACACA
Organism: Onychomys leucogaster; assembly: GCA_949786385.1. NCBI lineage: Eukaryota > Metazoa > Chordata > Mammalia > Rodentia > Cricetidae > Onychomys > Onychomys leucogaster. The sequence continues at coordinate 449,743 of CATKUP010000109.1, forward strand.
TACAGACCATATCTAGTTCATCTCTGCTTCTGAAACTGAAGCAAACCAGAGGTCCTCTAACATCCAATGCTTGGAAGTTAAGATGGGAAACTTGTTAGCTTCGTGAACGGTGTAGTTCGTTTGAGCTGAAAATGACTGCCCTTACCTGAAACGAAGTCTTGCTTGTAGGAAGACACAGAGCCTGGTATTTAACTCCATTTCTGAAGGGTAACTCAGAGCAGAGTTCTCATCCATGGATCACACTCTGCTTAGAGCAAGAAGCACGCTCTTGCTGTCCAGAGTCTCCAAGACAGCAGGAAATGTAGGTTTTCTGAGAAAAAAAGAACGTTGTATCCTACACACAGACCATATTAGTCCAATGCTGCTTCTGAAACTGATACAAAGCACTGGCCTTCTAACATTCGATGCTTGTCAGTTAAGATGAGAAACGTGTGAGCTTTGTGAACGATGTAGTTCGTTTGAGCTGAAAAGTGACTGCCCTTACCTGAAACGAAGTCTTGCTGGTAGGAAGACTCAGAGCCTGGGATTTAACTCCATTTCTGAAGTGAAACACACAACAGAGTTTTCATCCATTGATGACAATCTGCTTTAGAGCAAGAAGCACGCTGTAGCTTTCCAGAGTCTCTAAGACAGCAGGAAACTTGAGTGTGCTGAGAACAAATGAACGGGTTTCCTACACATACAGACCATATATAGTCCAACTCTGCTTCTGAAACTGAAACAAACCACAGGTCCTCTAACATCCAATGCTTGTCAGTTTAGATGAGAAACGTGTGAGCTTCATGAAAGATGTAGTTTATTTGAGCTGTAAAGTAACTGCCCTTACCTGAAACCAAGTCTTGCTTGTAGGAAGACTCAGAGCCTGTGATTTAACTCCATTTCTGAAGTGAAACACACAGCCGAGTTCTCATATATAAATCACACTCTGCTTTGGAGCAAGAAGCACTCTCTTGCTTCCTGAAATCTCTAATACAGAAGGAAACTTGAGTGTGCTCATAACAAAAGAACGGTGTTTCCTACACATACGGACCATATCTAGTTCAACTCTGCTTCTGAAACTGAAAGAATCCACAGGTCCTCTAACATCCAATGCTTGTCAATTTAGACGAGAAACGTGTGTGCTTCGTGAACAATGTAGTTCGTTTGAGCTGTGAAGTAACTGCCCTTACCTGAAACGAAGTTTTGCTTGTAGGAAGACTCAGAGCCTGGGATTTAACTCCATTTCTGAAGTGAAACACACAGCAGAGTTCTCATCCATTGATCACACTCTGCTTTAGAGCAAGAAGCACGCTCTTGCTTAGCAGAGTCTCTAAGAGAGCAGGAAACGTGAGTGTGATGAGAGCAAAAGAACGGTGTTTCTTACACATACAGACAAGATCTAGTCCAACTCTGCTTCTGAAACTGATACAAAGCACTGGTTCTCTAACATAAAATGCTTGTCATTTAAGATGAGAAACGTGTGAGCTTCGTGAACGATGTAGGTCGTTTGAGCTGAAAAGTGACTGCCCTAACCTGAAACGATGTCTTCCTAGTAGGAAAACACGGAGCCTGGATTTAACTCCATTTCTGAAGAGAAACACACATCATAGTTCTCATCCATGTATCACACTTTGCTTTAGAGCAAGAAGCACTCTCTTGCTTTCTAGAGTCTCTAATACAGCAGGAAAATTGAGTGTGCTCATAACAAAAGAACGGTGTTTCCTACATATACGGACCATATCTAGTACATCTCTGCTTCTTAAACTGAAACAAACCAGAGGTCCTCTAACATCCAATGCTTGTCAGTTTAGATGAGAAACGTAGAGCTTTGTGAACGATGTAGTTCGTTTGAGCTGTATAGTAACTGACCTTACCTGCAAAGAAGTCTTGCTTGTAGGAAGACTCAGAGTCTGGGATTTAACTCCATTTCTGAAGTGAAACACACAGCAGAGTTCTCATCCACTGCTCAAACTCTGCTTTAGGGTAAGAAGCACGCTCTTGCTTTCTATATTCTCTAAGACAGCAGGAAACGTGAGTGTGCTAAGAAAAAAGAAAGGTGTTTCCTACACATACGGACCATATCTAGGCCAACTCTGCTTCTGAAAAGGATACAAAGCACTGGTCCTCTAACATCCAATGCTTGGAATTTAAGATGGGAAACTTGTTAGCTTTGTGAACGATGTAGTTCGTTTGAGCTGAAAAGTGACTGCCCTTACCTGAAATGAAGTCTTGCATGTAGGAAGACACAGAGCCTGGGATTTAACTCCATTTCTGAAGTGAAACACACAGCAGAGTTCTCATCCATTGATCACACTCTGCTTTAGAGCAAGAAGCACGCTCTTGCTTAGCAGAGTCTCTAAGAGAGCAGGAAACATGAGTGTGATGAGAACAAAAGAGCGGTGTTTCCTACACATACGGACCATATCTAGTCCAACTCTGCTTCTGAAACTGATACAAACCACAGGTCCTCTAACATCCAATGCTTGTCATTTAAGATGAGAAACGTGTGAGCTTCGTGAACGATGTAGGTCTTTTGAGCTGAAAAGTGACTGCCCTAACCTGAAACGATGTCTTCCTAGTAGGAAGACTCAGAGCCTGTGATTTAACTCCATTTCTGAAGTGAAACACACAGCAGAGTTCTCATTTATTGATCACAATCTGCTTTAGAGTAAGAAGCACGCTCTTGCTTTCTAAATTCTCTAAGTCAGAAGGAAACGTGAGTGTGCTCATAACAAAAGAACGGTGTTTCCTACACATACGGACCATATCTAGTTCATCTCTGCTTCTGAAACTGAAACAAACCAGAGGTCCTCTAACATCCAATGCTTGGAAGTTAAGATGGGAAACTTGTTAGCTTCGTGAACGATGTAGTTCTTTTGAGCTGAAAAGTGACTGCCCTTACCTGAAATGAAGTCTTGCTTGTAGGAAGACACAGAGCCTGGGATTTAACTCCATTTCTGAAGGGAAACACACAACACAGTTCTCATCCATGCATCACACTCTGCTTTAGACCAAGAAGCACGCACTTGCTTTCCAGAGTCTCTAAGAGAGCAGGAAATGTAAGTTTGCTGAGAAAAAAAGAACGGTGTTACCTACACATGGACCATATTAATCCAACGCTGCTTCTGAACCTGATACAAAGCACTGGCCTTCTAACATTTGATGCTTGTCAGTTAAGATGAGAAATGTGTGAGCTTCGTGAACGATGTAGTTCGTTTGAGCTGAAAAGTGACTGCCCTTACCTGAAACGAAGTCTTGCTTGTAGGAAGACACAGAGCCTGGGATTTAACTCCATTTCTGAAGGGATACACACAGCAGAGTTCTCATCCATTGATCACACTCTGCTTTAGAGCAAGAAGCACGCTCTTGCTTAACAGAGTCTCTAAGAGAGCAGGAAACGTGAGTGTGATGAGAGCAAAAGAACGGTGTTTCCTACACATACGGACCATATCTAGTCCAACTTTTCTTCTGAAACTGATACAAAGCACTGGTTTTCTAACATCCAATGCTTGTCATTTAAGATGAGAAACGTGTGAGCTTCGTGAATGATGTAGTTCGTTTGAACTGAAAAGTGACTGCCCTTACCTGAAACGAAGTCTTGCTTGTAGGAAGACACAGAGCCTGGGATTTAACTCCATTTCTGAAGTGGAACACACAGCAGAGTTCTCATCCATTGATCACACTCTGCTTTAGAGCAAGAAGCACGCTCTTGCTTAGCAGAGTCTCTAAGAGAGCAGGAAACATGAGTGTGATGAGAACAAAAGAACGGTGTTTCCTACACATACAGACCATATCTAGTCCAACTCTGCTTCTGAAACTGATACAAACCACAGGTCCTCTAACATCCAATGCTTGTCAGTTTAGATGAGAAACGTGTGAGCTTCGTGAACGATGTAGTTCATTTGAGCTGTAAAGTATCTGCCCTTACATGAAACGAAGTATTGCTTGTAGGAAGACTCAGAGCCTGGGATTTAACTCCATTTCTGAAGTGAAACACACAACAGAGATGTCATCCATTGATCACACTCTGATTTAGAGCAAGAAGCACGCTCTTGCTCTCTAAATTCTCTAAGACAGAAGAAAACGTGAGTGTGCTCAGAACAAAAGAACGGTGTTTCCTACACATACGGACCATATCTAGTTCATCTCTGCTTCTGAAACTGAAACAAACCAGAGGTCCTCTAACATCCAATGCTTGGAAATTAAGATGGGAAACTTGTTAGCTTCGTGAACGATGTAGTTCGTTTGAGCTGAAAAGGGACTGCCCTTACCTGAAACGAAGTCTTGCTTGTAGGAAGACACAGAGCCTGGGATTTAACTCCATTTCTGAAGGGAAACACACAGCAGAGTTCTCATCCATGGATCACACTCTGCTTAGAGCAAGAAGCACGCTCTTGCTTAGCAGAGTCTCTAAGAGAGCAGGAAACATGAGTGTGATGAGAACAAAAGAACGGTGTTTCCTACACACAGACCATATCTAGTCCAACGCTGCTTCTGAAACTGATACAAAGCACTGGCCTTCTAACATTCGATGCTTGTCAGTTAAGATGAGAAATGTGTGAGCTTTGTGAACGATGTAGTTCGTTTGAGATGAATAGTGACTGCCCTTACCTGAAACGAAGTCTTGCTTGTAGGAAGACTCAGAGCCTTGGATTTAACTCCATTTCTGAAGTGAAAAACACAGCAGAGTTTTCATCCATTGATCACACTCTGCTTTAGAGCAAGAAGCACGCTGTAGCTTTCCAGAGTCTCTAAGACAGCAGGAAACTTGAGTGTGCTGAGAACAAATGAACGGTGTTTCCTACACATACAGACCATATATAGTCCAACTCTGCTTCTGAAACTGATACAAAGCACTGGTTCTCTAACATTCAATGCTTGTCAGTTAAGATGAGAACCGTGTGAACTTCCTGAATTATGTAGTTCATTTGAGCTGAAAATTGACTGCCCTTACCTGAAACGAAGTCTTGCCTTTAGGAAGACACAGAGCCTGGGATTTAACTCCATTTCTGAAGGGAAACACACAACACAGTTCTCATCCATGCATCACACTCTCCTTTAGAGCAAGTAGCACGCTCTTGCTTTCTAGAATCTCTAATACAGCAGGAAACATGAGTGTGCTCAGAAGAAATGAACGGTGTTTCCTATACATACGGACCATATATAGTTCAACTCTGCTTGAAATTGATACAAAGCAAAGGTCCTCTAACATCCAATGCTTCTCAGTTAAGAAGAGAAACGTGTGAGCTTCGTGAACAATGTAGTTCGTTTGAGCTGTAAAGTAACTGCCCTTACCTGAAACGAAGTCTTGCTTGTAGGAAGACTCAGAGCCTGGAATTTAACTCCATTTCTGAAGGGAAACACACAGCATAGTTTTCTTGCATGAATAACACTCTGCTTTAGAGCAAGAAGCACGCTCTTGCTTTCTAGAGTCTCTAATACAGAAGGAAAATTGAGTGTGCTCAGAACAAAAGAACGGTGTTTCCTACACATACGGCCAATATCTAGTTCCACTCTGCTTCTGAAACTGAAACAAACCACAGTTCTTCTAACATCCAATGCTTGTCAGTTTAGATAGAAACGTGTGAGCTTTGTGAACGATGTAGTTCATTTGAGCTGTAAAGTATCTGCCCTTACCTGAAACGAAGTCTTGCTTGTAGGAAGACTCAGAGCCTTGGATTTAACTCCATTTCTGATGTGAAACACACAACAGAGTTTTCATCCATTGATCACACTCTGCTTTAAAGCAAGAAGCACGCTGTAGCTTTCCAGAGTCTCTAAGACAGCAGGAAACTTGAGTGAGCTGAGAACAAATGAACGGTGTTTCCTACACATACAGACCATATATAGTCCAACTCTGCTTTTGAAATTGATACAAAGCACTGGTTCTCTAACATTCAATGCTTGTCAGTTAAGATGAGAACCGTGTGAACTTCCTGAACGATGTAGTTTGTTTGAGCTGAAAAGTGACTGCCCTTACCTGAAACGAAGTCTTGCTTTTAGGAAGACACAGAGCCTGGGATTTACATCCATGTCTGAAGGGAAACACACAACACAGTTCTCATCCATGATCACACTCTGCTTTAGAGCAAGAAGCACGCTCTTGCTTTCAATAGTCTCTAAGACAGCAGGAAATGTGAGTTTGCTGAGAAAAAAAGAACGGTGTTTCCTACACACGGACCATATTAGTCCAACTCTGCTTCTGAAACTGATACAAAGCACTGGCCTTCTAACATTCGATGCTTGTCAGTTAAGATGAGAAACGTGTGAGCTTTGTGAACGATGTAGTCCGTTTGAGCAGAAAAGTGACTGCCCTTACCTGAAACGAAGTCTTGCTTGTAGGAAGACTCAGAGCCTTGGATTTAACTCCATTTCTGAAGTGAAACACACAACAGAGTTTTCATCCATTGATCACACTCTGCTTTAGAGCAAGAAGCACGCTCTTGCTTTCTAAATTCTCTAAGACAGCAGGAAACGTGAGTGTGCTCATAACAAAAGAACGATGTTTCCTACACATACGAACCATATCTAGTTCATCTCTGCTTCGGAAACTGAAAAAAACCAGAGGTCCTCTAACATCCAATGCTTGGAAGTTAAGATGGGAAACTTGTTAGCTTCGTGAACGATGTAGTTTGTTTGAGCTGAAAAGTGACTGCCCTTACCTGAAACGAAGTCTTGCTTGTAGGAAGACACTGAGCCTGGGATTTAACTCCATTTCTGAAGGGTAACTCACAGCAGAGTTCTCATCAATGGATCACACTCTGCTTTAGAGCATGAAGCACGCTGTAACTTTCCAGAGTCTCTAAGACAGCAGGAAACTTGAGTGTGCTGAGAACAAATGAACGGGTTTCCTACACATACAGACCATATATAGTCCAACTCTGCTTCTGAAACTGAAACAAACCACAGGTCCTCTAACATCCAATGCTTGTCAGTTTAGATGAGAAACGTGTGAGCTTCGTGAACGATGTAGTTCATTTGAGCTGTAAAGTAACTGCCCTTACCTGAAAGGAAGTCTTGCTTGTAGGAAGACTCAGAGCCTGGAATTTAACTCCATTTCTGAAGGGAAACACACAGCATAGTTTTCTTGCATGAATAACACTCTGCTTTAGAGCAAGAAGCACGCTCTTGCTTTCTAGAGTCTCTAATACAGAAGGAAACTTGAGTGTGCTCAGAACAAAAGAACGGTGTTTCCTACACATACGGGCCATATCTAGTTCCACTCTGCTTCTGAAACTGAAACAAACCACAGGTCCTCTAACATCCAATGCTTGTCAGTTTAGATGAGAAACGTGTGAGCTTCGTGAACGATGTAGTTCATTTGAGCTGTAAAGTATCTTCCCTTACCTGAAACGAAGTCTTGCTTGTAGGAAGACTCAGAGCCTTGGATTTAACTCCATTTCTGATGTGAAACACACAACAGAGTTCTCATCCATTGATCACACTCTGCTTTAGAGCAAGAAACACGCTCTTGCTTAGCAGAGTCTCTAAGAGAGCAGGAAACATGAGTGTGATGAGAACAAAAGAACGGTGTTTCCTACACATACGGTCCATATCTAGTCCAACTCTGCTTTTGAAACTGATACAAACCACAGGTCCTCTAACATCCAATGCTTGTCATTTAAGATGAGAAACGTGTGAGCTTCGTGAACGATGTAGGTTGTTTGAGCTGAAAAGTGACTGCCCTAACCTGAAACTATGTCTTCCTAGTAGGAAGACTCAGAGCCTGTGATTTAACTCGATTTCTGAAGTGAAACACACAGCAGAGTTCTCATTTATTGATCACACTCTGCTTTAGAGCAAGAAGCACGCTATTGCTTTCTAGAGTCTCTAAGACAGCAGGAAACGTGAGTGTGCTCAGAACAAAAGAACGGTGTTTCCTACACATATGGACCATATCTAGTTCATCTCTGCTTCTGAAACTGAAACAAACCAGTGGTCCTCTAACATCCAATGCTTTGAAGTTAAGATGGGAAACTTGTTAGCTTCGTGAACGATGTAGTTCGTTTGAGCTGAAAAGTGACTGCCCTTACCTGAAACGAAGTCTTTCTTGTAGGAAGACACAGAGCCTGGGATTTAACTCCATTTCTGAAGGGATACACACAGCAGAGTTCTCATCCATTGATCACACTCTGCTTTAGAGCAAGAAGCACGCTCTTGCTTAACAGAGTCTCTAAGAGAGCAGGAAACGTGAGTGTGATGAGAGCAAAAGAACGGTGTTTCCTACACATACGGACCATATCTAGTCCAACTTTTCTTCTGAAACTGATACAAAGCACTGGTTTTCTACCATTCAATGCTTGTCATTTAAGATGAGAAACGTGTGAGCTTCGTGAATGATGTAGTTCGTTTGAACTCAAAAGTGACTGCCCTTACCTGAAACGAAGTCTTGCTTGTAGGAAGACACAGAGCCTGGGATTTAACTCCATTTCTGAAGTGGAACACACAGCAGAGTTCTCATCCATTGATCACACTCTGCTTTAGAGCAAGAAGCACGCTCTTGCTTAGCAGAGTCTCTAAGAGAGCAGGAAACATGAGTGTGATGAGAACAAAAGAACGGTGTTTCCTACACATACGGACCATATCTAGTCCAACTCTGCTTCTGAAACTGATACAAACCACAGGTCCTCTAACATCCAATGCTTGTCAGTTTAGATGAGAAACGTGTGAGCTTCGTGAACGATGTAGTTCATTTGAGCTGTAAAGTATCTGCCCTTACATGAAACGAAGTATTGCTTGTAGGAAGACTCAGAGCCTGGGATTTAACTCCATTTCTGAAGTGAAACACACAACAGAGTTGTCATCCATTGATCACACTCTGATTTAGAGCAAGAAGCACGCTCTTGCTCTCTAAATTCTCTAAGACAGAAGGAAACGTGAGTGTGCTCAGAACAAAAGAACGGTGTTTCCTACACATACGGACCATATCTAGTTCATCTCTGCTTCTGAAACTGAAACAAACCAGAGGTCCTCTAACATCCAATGCTTGGAAATTAAGATGGGAAACTTGTTAGCTTCGTGAACGATGTAGTTCGTTTGAGCTGAAAAGGGACTGCCCTTACCTGAAACGAAGTCTTGCTTGTAGGAAGACACAGAGCCTGGGATTTAACTCCATTTCTGAAGGGAAACACACAGCAGAGTTCTCATCCATGCATCACACTCTGCTTAGAGCAAGAAGCACGCTCTTGCTTTCCAGAGTCTCTAAGTGAGCAGGAAATGTAAGTTTGCTGAGAAAAAAAGAACAGTGTTTCCTATACACAGACCATATTAGTCCAACGCTGCTTCTGAAACTGATACAAAGCACTGGCCTTCTAACATTCGATGCTTGTCAGTTAAGATGAGAAACGTGTGAGCTTTGTGAACGATGTAGTTCGTTTGAGATGAATAGTGACTGCCCTTACCTGAAACGAAGTCTTGCTTGTAGGAAGACTCAGAGCCTTGGATTTGACTCCATTTCTGAAGTGAAAAACACAGCAGAGTTTTCATCCATTGATCACACTCTGCTTTAGAGCAAGAAGCACGCTGTAGCTTTCCAGAGTCTCTAAGACAGCAGGAAACTTGAGTGTGCTGAGAACAAATGAACGGTGTTTCCTACACATACAGACCATATATAGTCCAACTCTGCTTCTGAAACTGATACAAAGCACTGGTTCTCTAACATTCAATGCTTGTCAGTTAAGATGAGAACCGTGTGAACTTCCTGAATTATGTAGTTCATTTGAGCTGAAAATTGACTGCCCTTACCTGAAACGAAGTCTTGCCTTTAGGAAGACACAGAGCCTGGGATTTAACTCCATTTCTGAAGGGAAACACACAACACAGTTCTCATCCATGCATCACACTCTCCTTTAGAGCAAGTAGCACGCTCTTGCTTTCTAGAATCTCTAATACAGCAGGAAACATGAGTGTGCTCAGAAGAAATGAACGGTGTTTCCTATACATACGGACCATATATAGTTCAACTCTGCTTGAAATTGATACAAAGCAAAGGTCCTCTAACATCCAATGCTTCTCAGTTAAGAAGAGAAACGTGTGAGCTTCGTGAACAATGTAGTTCGTTTGAGCTGTAAAGTAACTGCCCTTACCTGAAACGAAGTCTTGCTTGTAGGAAGACTCAGAGCCTGGAATTTAACTCCATTTCTGAAGGGAAACACACAGCATAGTTTTCTTGCATGAATAACACTCTGCTTTAGAGCAAGAAGCACGCTCTTGCTTTCTAGAGTCTCTAATACAGAAGGAAAATTGAGTGTGCTCAGAACAAAAGAACGGTGTTTCCTACACATACGGCCAATATCTAGTTCCACTCTGCTTCTGAAACTGAAACAAACCACAGTTCTTCTAACATCCAATGCTTGTCAGTTTAGATAGAAACGTGTGAGCTTCGTGAACGATGTAGTTCATTTGAGCTGTAAAGTATCTGCCCTTACCTGAAACGAAGTCTTGCTTGTAGGAAGACTCAGAGCCTTGGATTTAACTCCATTTCTGATGTGAAACACACAACAGAGTTTTCATCCATTGATCACACTCTGCTTTAAAGCAAGAAGCACGCTGTAGCTTTCCAGAGTCTCTAAGACAGCAGGAAACTTGAGTGAGCTGAGAACAAATGAACGGTGTTTCCTACACATACAGACCATATATAGTCCAACTCTGCTTTTGAAATTGATACAAAGCACTGGTTCTCTAACATTCAATGCTTGTCAGTTAAGATGAGAACCTTGTGAACTTCCTGAACGATGTAGTTTGTTTGAGCTGAAAAGTGACTGCCCTTACCTGAAACGAAGTCTTGCTTTTAGGAAGACACAGAGCCTGGGATTTACATCCATGTCTGAAGGGAAACACACAACACAGTTCTCATCCATGATCACACTCTGCTTTAGAGCAAGAAGCACGCTCTTGCTTTCAATAGTCTCTAAGACAGCAGGAAATGTGAGTTTGCTGAGAAAAAAAGAACGGTGTTTCCTACACACGGACCATATTAGTCCAACTCTGCTTCTGAAACTGATACAAAGCACTGGCCTTCTAACATTCGATGCTTGTCAGTTAAGATGAGAAACGTGTGAGCTTTGTGAACGATGTAGTCCGTTTGAGCAGAAAAGTGACTGCCCTTACCTGAAACGAAGTCTTGCTTGTAGGAAGACTCAGAGCCTTGGATTTAACTCCATTTCTGAAGTGAAACACACAACAGAGTTTTCATCCATTGATCACACTCTGCTTTAGAGCAAGAAGCACGCTCTTGCTTTCTAAATTCTCTAAGACAGCAGGAAACGTGAGTGTGCTCATAAAAAAAGAACGGTGTTTCCTACACATACGAACCATATCTAGTTCATCTCTGCTTCGGAAACTGAAAAAAACCAGAGGTCCTCTAACATCCAATGCTTGGAAGTTAAGATGGGAAACTTGTTAGCTTCGTGAACGATGTAGTTTGTTTGAGCTGAAAAGTGACTGCCCTTACCTGAAACGAAGTCTTGCTTGTAGGAAGACACTGAGCCTGGGATTTAACTCCATTTCTGAAGGGTAACTCACAGCAGAGTTCTCATCCATGGATCACACTCTGCTTTAGAGCATGAAGCACGCTGTAACTTTCCAGAGTCTCTAAGACAGCAGGAAACTTGAGTGTGCTGAGAACAAATGAACGGGTTTCCTACACATACAGACCATATATAGTCCAACTCTGCTTCTGAAACTGAAACAAACCACAGGTCCTCTAACATCCAATGCTTGTCAGTTTAGATGAGAAACGTGTGAGCTTCGTGAACGATGTAGTTCATTTGAGCTGTAAAGTAACTGCCCTTACCTGAAAGGAAGTCTTACTTGTAGGAAGACTCAGAGCCTGGAATTTAACTCCATTTCTGAAGGGAAACACACAGCATAGTTTTCTTGCATGAATAACACTCTGCTTTAGAGCAAGAAGCACGCTCTTGCTTTCTAGAGTCTCTAATACAGAAGGAAACTTGAGTGTGCTCAGAACAAAAGAACGGTGTTTCCTACACATACGGGCCATATCTAGTTCCACTCTGCTTCTGAAACTGAAACAAACCACAGGTCCTCTAACATCCAATGCTTGTCAGTTTAGATGAGAAACGTGTGAGCTTCGTGAACGATGTAGTTCATTTGAGCTGTAAAGTATCTGCCCTTACCTGAAACGAAGTCTTGCTTGTAGGAAGACTCAGAGCCTTGGATTTAACTCCATTTCTGATGTGAAACACACAACAGAGTTCTCATCCATTGATCACACTCTGCTTTAGAGCAAGAAGCACGCTCTTGCTTAGCAGAGTCTCTAAGAGAGCAGGAAATATGAGTGTGATGAGAACAAAAGAACGGTGTTTCCTACACATACGGTCCATATCTAGTCCAACTCTGCTTTTGAAACTGATACAAACCACAGGTCCTCTAACATCCAATGCTTGTCATTTAAGATGAGAAACGTGTGAGCTTCGTGAACGATGTAGGTTGTTTGAGCTGAAAAGTGACTGCCCTAACCTGAAACTATGTCTTCCTAGTAGGAAGACTCAGAGCCTGTGATTTAACTCGATTTCTGAAGTGAAACACACAGCAGAGTTCTCATTTATTGATCACACTCTGCTTTAGAGCAAGAAGCACGCTATTGCTTTCTAGAGTCTCTAAGACAGCAGGAAACGTGAGTGTGCTCAGAACAAAAGAACGGTGTTTCCTACACATATGGACCATATCTAGTTCATCTCTGCTTCTGAAACTGAAACAAACCAGTGGTCCTCTAACATCCAATGCTTTGAAGTTAAGATGGGAAACTTGTTAGCTTCGTGAACGATGTAGTTCGTTTGAGCTGAAAAGTGACTGCCCTTACCAGAAACGAAGTCTTTCTTGTAGGAAGACACAGAGCCTGGGATTTAACTCCATTTCTGAAGGCAAACACACAGCAGAGATCTCATCCATGGATCACACTCTGCTTAGAGCAAGAAGCACGCTCTTTCTTTCCAGAGTGTCTAAGACAGCAGGAAATGTAAGTTTTCTGAGAAAAAAAGAATGGTGTTTGCTAGACACGGACCATATTAGTCCAACGCTGCTTCTGAAACTGATACAAAGCACTGGCCTTCTAACATTCGATGCTTGTCAGTTAAGATGAGAAACATGTGAGATTTGTGAACGATGTAGTTCGTTTGAGCTGAAAAGTGACTGCCCTTAACTGAAATGAAGTCTTGCTTGTAGGAAGACTCAGAGCCTTGGATTTAACTCCATTTCTGAAGTGAAACACACAACAGAGTTTTCATCCATTGATCACACTCTGCTTTAGAGCAAGAAGCACGCTGTAGATTTCCACAGTCTCTAAGACAGCAGGAAACATGAGTGTGCTCAGAAGAAATGAACGGTGTTTCCTATACATACGGACCATATATAGTTCAACTCTGCTTGAAATTGATACAAAGCAAAGGTCCTCTAACATCCAATGCTTCTCAGTTAAGAAGAGAATCGTGTGATCTTCGTGAACAATGTAGTTCGTTTGAGCTCTAAAGTAACTGCCTTTACCTGAAACGAAGTCTTGCATGTAGGAAGACTCAGAGCCTGGAATTTAACTCCATTTCTGAAGGGAAACACACAGCATAGTTTTCTTGCATGAATAACACTCTGCTTTAGAGCAAGAAGCACGCTCTTGCTTTCTAGAGTCTCTAATACAGAAGGAAACTTGAGTGTGCTCAGAACAAAAGAACGGTGTTTCCTACACATATGGCCCATATCTAGTTCCACTCTGCTTCTGAAACTGAAACAAACCACAGGTCCTCTAACATCCAATGCTTGTCAGTTTAGATGAGAAACGTGTGAGCTTCGTGAACGATGTAGTTCATTTGAGCTGTAAAGTATCTGCCCTTACCTGAAACGAAGTCTTGCTTGTAGGAAGACTCACAGCTTGGGATTTAACTCCATTTCTGAAGTGAAACACACAGCAGAGTTCTCATCCATTGATCACACTCTGCTTTAGAGCAAGAAGCATGCTCTTGCTTAGCAGATCTCTAAGAGAGCAGGAAACATGAGTGTGATGAGACCAAAAGAACGGTGTTTCCTACACATACGGACCATATCTAGTCCAACTCTGCTTCTGAAACTGATACAAAGCACTGGTTCTCTAACATCCAATGCTTGTCATTTAAGATGAGAAACGTGTGAGCTTCGTGAATGATGTAGGTCGTTTGAGCTGAAAAGTGACTGCCCTAACCTGAAACGATGTCTTCCTACTAGGAAGACTCAGAGCCTGGGATTTAACACCATTTCTGAAGTGAAACACACAGCAGAGTTCTCATTTATTGATCTCACTCTGCTTTAGAGCAAGAAGCACGCTCTTGCTTTCTAAATTCTCTAAAACAGCAGGAAACGTGAGTGTGCTCATAACAAAAGAACGGTGTTTCCTACACATACGGACCATATCTAGTTCATCTCTGCTTCTGAAACTGAAACAAACCAGTGGTCCTCTAACATCCAATGCTTGGAAGTTAAGATGGGAAACTTGTTAGCTTCGTGAACGATGTAGTTCGTTTGAGCTGAAAAGTGACTGCCCTTACCTGAAACGAAGTCTTGCTTGTAGGAAGACACAGAGCCTGGTATTTAACTCCATCTCTGAAGGGTAACTCACAGCAGAGTTCTCATCCATGGATCACACTCTGCTTAGAGCAAGAAGCACGCTCTTGCTTTCCAGAGTCTCTAAGACAGCAGGAAATGTAAGTTTTCTGAGAAAAAAAGAACGGTGTTTGCTACACACGGACCATATTAGTCCAACGCTGCTTCTGAAACTGATACAAAGCACTGGCCTTCTAACATTCGATGCTTGGCAGTTAAGATGAGAAACGTGTGAGCTTTGTGAACGATGTAGTTCGTTTGAGCTGAAAAGTTACTGCCCTTACCTGAAACGAAGTCTTGCTGGTAGGAAGACTCAGAGCCTGGGATTTAACTCCATTTCTGAAGTGAAACACACAGCAGAGTTCTCATCCATTGATCACACTCTGCTTTAGAGCAAGAAGCACGGTCTTGCTTAGCAGAGTCTCTAAGAGAGCAGGAAACTTGAGTGTGATGAGAACAAAAGAACGGTGTTTCCTACACATACGGACCATATCTAGTCCAACTCTGCTTCGGAAACTGATAGAAACCACACGTCCTCTAACATCCAATGCTTGTCAGTTTAGATGAGAAACGTGTGAGCTTCGTGAACGATGTAGTTCATTTGAGCTGTAAAGTAACTGCCCTTACCTGAAACCAAGTCTTGCTTGTAGGAAGACTCAGAGCCTGGGGTTTAACTCCATTTCTGAAGTGAAACACACAGCCGAGTTCTCATATATAAATCACACTCTGCTTTGGAGCAAGAAGCACGCTCTTGCTTCCTGGAATCTCTAATACAGCAGGAAACTTGAGTGTGCTCAGAAGAAATGAACGGTGTTTCCTATACATACGGACCATATATAGTTCAACTCTGCTTGAAATTGATACAAAGCAAAGGTCCTCTAACATCAATGCTTCTCAGTTAAGAAGAGAAACTTGTGAGCTTCGTGCACAATGTAGTTCGTTTGAGCTGTAAAGTAACTGCCCTTACCTGAAACTAAGTCTTGCTTGTAGGAAGACTCAGAGCCTGGAAATTAACTCCATTTCTGAAGGGAAACACACAGCATAGTTTTCTTGCATGACTAACACTCTGCTTTAGAGCAAGAAGCACGCCCTTGCTTTCTAGAGTCTCTAATACAGAAGGAAACTTGAGTGTGCTCAGAACAAAAGAACGGTGTTTCCTACACATACGGCCCATATCTAGTTCCACTCTGCTTCTGAAACTGAAACAAACCACAGGTCCTCTAACATCCAATGCTTGGAAGTTAAGATGGGAAACTTGTTAGTTTCGTGAACGATGTAGTTCGTTTGAGCTGAAAAGTGACTGCCCTTACCTGAAATGAAGTCTTGCTTGTAGGAAGACACAGAGCCTGGGATTTAACTCCATTTCTGAAGGGTAACTCACAGCAGAGTTCTCATCCATGGATCACACTCTGCTTAGAGCAAGAAGCACGCTCTTTCTTTCCAGAGTCTCTAAGACAGCAGGAAATGTAAGTTTTCTGAGAAAAAATGAACGGTGTTTGTTACACACGGACCATATTAGTCCAACGCTGCTTCTGAAACTGATACAAAGCACTGGACTTCTAACATTCAATGCTTGTCAGTTAAGATGAGAAACGTGTGAGCTTTGTGAACGATGTAGTTCGTTTGAGCTGAAAAGTGACTGCCCTTACCTGAAATGAAGTCTTGCTGGTAGGAAGACTCAGAGACTGGGATTTAAGTACATTTCTGAAGTGAAACACACAACAGAGTTTTCATCCATTGATGACACTCTGCTTTAGAGCAAGAAGCACGCTGTAGCTTTCCAGAGTCTCTAAGACAGCAGGAAACTTGAGTGTGCTGAGAACAAATGAACGGGTTTCCTACACATACAGACCATATATAGTCCAACTCTGCTTCTGAAACTGTAACAAACCACAGGTCCTCTAACATCCAATGCTTGTCAGTTTAGATGAGAAACGTGTGATCTTCGTGAACGATGTAGTTCATTTGAGCTGTAAAGTAACTGCCCTTACCTGAAACCAAGTCTTGCTTGTAGGAAGACTCAGAGCCTAGGGTTTAACTCCATTTCTGAAGTGAAACACACAGCTGAGTTCTCATATATAAATCACACTCTGCTTTGGAGCAAGAAGCACGCTCTTGCTTCCTGGAATCTCTAATACAGCAGGAAACTTGAGTGTGCTCATAACAAAAGAACGGTGTTTCCTACACATACGGACCATATCTAGTTCAACTCTGCTTCTGAAACTGAAAGAATCCACTGGTCCTCTAACTTCCAATGCTTGTCAATTTAGACGAGAAACGTGTGTGCTTCGTCAACAATGTTGTTCGCTTGACCTGTAAAGTAACTGCCCTTACCTGAAACGAAGTTTTGCTTGTAGGAAGACTCAGAGCATGGGATTTAACTCCATTTCTGAAGTGAAACACACAGCAGAGTTCTCATCCATTGATCACACTCTGCTTTAGAGCAAGAAGCACGCTCTTGCTTAGCAGAGTCTCTAAGAGAGCAGGAAATGTGATTGTGATGAGAGCAAAAGAACAGTGTTTCCTACACATACGGACAATATCTAGTCCAACTCTGCTTCTGAAACTGATACAAAGCACTGGTTCTCTAACATCCAATGCTTGTCATTTAAGATGAGAAACGTGTGAGCTTCGTGAACGATGTAGTTCATTTGAGCTGAAAAGTGACTGCCCTTACCTGAAACGAAGTCTTGCTTGTAGGAAGACATAGAGCCTGGGATTTAACTCCATTTCTGAAGTGAAACACACAGCAGAGTTCTCATCCATTGATCACACTCTGCTTTAGAGCAAGAAGCACGCTCTTGCTTTCTAAATTCTCTAAGACAGCAGGAAACGTGAGTGTGCTCATAACAAAAGAACGGTGTTTCCTACACCTACGGAGCATATCTAGTTCATCACTGCTTCTGAAACTGAAACAAACCAGAGGTCCTCTAACATCCAATGCTTGGAAGTTAAGATGGGAAACTTGTTAGCTTCGTGAACGATGTAGTTCGTTTGAGCTGAAAAGTGACTGCCCTTACCTGAAACGAAGTCTTGCTTGTAGGAAGACACAGAGCCTGGGATTTAACTCCATTTCTGAAGGGAAACACACAACACAGTTCTCATCCATGCATCACACTCTGCTTTAGAGCAAGAAGCACGCTCTTGCTTTCCAGAGTCTCTAAGAGAGCAGGAAATGTAAGTTTGCTGAGAAAAAAAGAACGGTGTTTCCTACACACGGACCATATTAGTCCAACGCTGCTTCTAAAACTGATACAAAGCACCTGCCTTCTAACATTCGATGCTTGTCAGTTAAGATGAGAAACGTGTGAGCTTTGTGAACGATGTACTTCGTTTGAGCTGAAAAGTGACTGCCCTTACCTGAAATGAAGTCTTGCTGGTAGGAAGACTCAGAGCCTGGGATTTAACTACATTTCTGAAGTGAAACACACAACAGAGTTTTCATCCATTGATGACACTCTGCTTTAGAGCAAGAAGCACGCTGTAGCTTTCCAGAGTCTCTAAGAGAGCAGGAAACATGAGTGTGATGAGAACAAAAGAACGGTGTTTCCTACACTTACGGACCATATCTAGTCCAACTCTGCTTCGGAAACTGATAGAAACCACAGGTCCTCTAACATCCAATGCTTGTCATTTAAGATGAGAAACGTGTGAGCTTTGTGAACGATGTAGTTCGTTTGAGCTGAAAAGTGACTGCCCTTACCTGAAACGAAGTCTTGCTGGTAGGAAGACTCAGAGCCTGGGATTTAACTACATTTCTGAAGTGAAACACACAACAGAGTTTTCATCCATTGGTGACACTCTGCTTTAGAGCAAGAAGCACGCTGTAGCTTTACAGAGTCTCTAAGTGAGCAGGAAACTTGAGTGTGCTGAGAACAAATGAACGGGTTTCCTACACATACAGACCATATATAGTCCAACTATGCTTCTGAAACTGAAACAAACCACAGGTCCTCTAACATCCAATGCTTGTCAGTTTAGATGAGAAACGTGTGAGCTTCGTGAACGATGTAGTTCATTTGAGCTGTAAAGTAACTGCCCTTACCTGAAACCAAGTCTTGCTTGTAGGAAGACTCAGAGCCTGGGGTTTAACTCTATTTCTGAAGTGAAACACACAGCCGAGTTCTCATATATAAATCACACTCTGCTTTGGAGCAAGAAGCACGCTCTTGCTTCCTGGAATCTCTAATACAGCAGGAAACTTGAGTGTGCTCATAACAAAAGAACGGTGTTTCCTACACATACGGACCATATCTAGTTCAACTCTGCTTCTGAAACTGAAAGAATCCACTGGTCCTCTAACATCCAATGCTTGGCAATTTAGACGAGAAACGTGTGTGCTTCGTGAACGATGTAGTTCGTTTGAGCTGTAAAGTAACTGCCCTTACCTGAAACGAAGTTTTGCTTGTAGGAAGACTCAGAATCTGGGATTTAACTCCATTTGTGAAGTGAAACACACAGCAGAGTTCTCATCCATTGATCACACTCTGCTTTAGAGCAAGAAGCACGCTCTTGCTTAGCAGAGTCTCTAAGAGAGCAGGAAACGTGAGTGTGATGAGAGCAAAGGAACGGTGTTTCCTACACATACGGACCATATCTAGTCCAACTCTGCTTCTGAAACTGATACAAAGCACTGGTCCTCTAACATCCAATGCTTGTCATTTAAGATGAGAAACGTGTGAGCTTCGTGAATGATGTAGGTCGTTTGAGCTGAAGAGTGACTGCCCTAACCTGAAACGATGTCTTCCTAGTAGGAAAACACGGAGCCTGGGATTTAACTCCATTTCTGAAGAGAAACACACATCATAGTTCTCATTCATGGATCACACTTTGCTTTAGAGCAAGAAGCACTCTCTTGCTTTCTAGAGTCTCTAATACAGCAGGAAACGTGAGTGTGCTCATAACAAAAGAACGGTGTTTCCTACATATACGGACCATGTCTAGTACATCTCTGCTTCTTAAACTGAAACAAACCAGAGGTCCTCTAACATCCAACGCTTGTCAGTTTAGATGAGAAACGTGTGAGCTTCGTGAACGATGTAGTTCGTTTGAGCTGAAAAGTGACTGCCCTTACCTGAAACGAAGTCTTGCTTGTTAGGAAGACACAGAGCCTGGGATTTAACTCCATTTCTGAAGGGAAACACACAACACAGTTCTCATCCATGCATCACACTCTGCTTTAGAGCAAGAAGCACGCTCTTGCTTTCTAGAGTCTCTAATACAGCAGGAAACATGAGTGTGCTCAGAAGAAATGAACGGTGTTTCCTATACATACGGACCATATATAGTTCAACTCTGCTTGAAATTGATACAAAGCAAAGGTCCTCTAACATCCAATGCTTCTCAGTTAAGAAGAGAAACGTGTGAGCTTCGTGAACAATGTAGTTCGTTTGAGCTGTAAAGTAACTGCCCTTACCTGAAACGAAGTCTTGCTTGTAGGAAGACTCAGAGCCTGGAATTTAACTCCATTTCTGAAGGCAAACACACAGCATAGTTTTCTTGCATGAATAACACTCTGCTTTAGAGCAAGAAGCACGCTCTTGCTTTCTAGAGTCTCTAATACAGAAGGAAACATGAGTGTGCTCAGAACAAAAGAACGGTGTTTCCTACACATACGGCCCATATCTAGTTCCACTCTGCTTCTGAAACTGAAACAAACCACAGGTCCTCTAACATCCAATGCTTGTCAGTTTAGATGAGAAACGTGTGAGCTTCGTGAACGATGTAGTTCATTTGAGCTGTAAAGTATCTGCCCTTACCTGAAACGAAGTATTGCTTGTAGGAAGACTCAGAACTTGGGATTTAACTCCATTTCTGAAGGGTAACTCACAGCAGAGTTCTCATCCATTGATCACACTCTGCTTTAGAGCAAGAAGCATGCTCTTGCTTAGCAGAGTCTCTAAGAGAGCAGGAAACGTGAGTGTGATGAGAGCAAAGGAACGGTGTTTCCTACACATACGGACCATATCTAGTCCAACTCTGCTTCTGAAACTGATACAAAGCACTGGTCCTCTAACATCCAATGCTTGTCATTTAAGATGAGAAACGTGTGAGCTTCGTGAATGATGTAGGTCGTTTGAGCTGAAAAGTGACTGCCCTAAGCTGAAACGATGTCTTCCTAGTAGGATAACACGGAGCCTGGGATTTAACTCCATTTCTGAAGAGAAACACACATCATAGTTCTCATCCATGGATCACACTTTGCTTTAGAGCAAGAAGCACTCTCTTGCTTTCTAGAGTCTCTAATACAGCAGGAAACTTGAGTGTGCTCATAACAAAAGAACGGTGTTTCCTACACATACGGACCATATCTAGTTCAACTCTGCTTCTGAAACTGAAAGAATCCACAGGTCCTCTAACATCCAATGCTTGGCAATTTAGACGAGAAACGTGTGTGCTTCGTGAACGATGTAGTTCGTTTGAGCTGTAAAGTGACTGCCCTTACTGAAACGAAGTTTTGCTTGTAGGAAGACTCAGAGTCTGGGATTTAACTCCATTTGTGAAGTGAAACACACAGCAGAGTTCTCATCCATTGATCACACTCTGCTTTAGAGCAAGAAGCACGCTCTTGCTTTCTAGAGTCTCTAATACAGCAGGAAACATGACTGTGCTCAGAAGAAATGAACGGTGTTTCCTATACATACGGACCATATATAGTTCAACTCTGCTTGAAATTGATACAAAGCAAAGGTCCTCTAACATCAATGCTTCTCAGTTAAGAAGAGAAACGTGTGAGCTTCGTGCACAATGTAGTTCGTTTGAGCTGTAAGTAACTGCCCTTACCTGAAACGAAGTCTTGCTTGTAGGAAGACTCAGAGCCTGGAATTTAACTCCATTTCTGAAGGGAAACACACAGCATAGTTTTCTTGCATGAATAACACTCTGCTTTAGAGCAAGAAGCACGCCCTTGCTTTCTAGAGTCTCTAATACAGAAGGAAACTTGAGTGTGCTCAGAACAAAAGAACGGTGTTTCCTACACATACGGCCCATATCTAGTTCCACTCTGCTTCTGAAAATGAAACAAACCACAGGTCCTCTAACATCCAATGCTTGGAATTTAAGATGGGAAACTTGTTAGTTTCGTGAACGATGTAGTTCGTTTGAGCTGAAAAGTGACTGCCCTTACCTGAAACGAAGTCTTGCTTGTAGGAAGACACAGAGCCTGGGATTTAACTCCATTTCTGAAGGGTAACTCACAGCAGAGTTCTCATCCATGGATCACACTCTGCTTAGAGCAAGAAGCACGCTCTTTCTTTCCAGAGTCTCTAAGACAGCAGGAAATGTAAGTTTTCTGAGAAAAAATGAACGGTGTTTGCTACACACGGACCATATTAGTCCAACGCTGCTTCTGAAACTGATGCAAAGCACTGGCCTTCTAACATTCGATGCTTGTCAGTTAAGATGAGAAACGTGTGAGCTTTGTGAACGATGTAGTTCGTTTGAGCTGAAAAGTGACTGCCCTTACCTGAAATGAAGTCTTGCTGGTAGGAAGACTCAGAGACTGGGATTTAAGTACATTTCTGAAGTGAAACACACAACAGAGTTTTCATCCATTGATGACACTCTGCTTTAGAGCAAGAAGCACGCTGTAGCTTTCCAGAGTCTCTAAGACAGCAGGAAACATGAGTGTGCTGAGAACAAATGAACGGGTTTCCTACACATACAGACCATATATAGTCCAACTCTGCTTCTGAAACTGAAACAAACCACAGGTCCTCTAACATCCAATGCTTGTCAGTTTAGATGAGAAACGTGTGATCTTCGTGAACGATGTAGTTCATTTGAGCTGTAAAGTAACTGCCCTTACCTGACACCAAGTCTTGCTTGTAGGAAGACTCAGAGCCTAGGGTTTAACTCCATTTCTGAAGTGAAACACACAGCCGAGTTCTCATATATAAATCACACTCTGCTTTGGAGCAAGAAGCACGCTCTTGCTTCCTGGAATCTCTAATACAGCAGGAAACTTGAGTGTGCTTATAAGAAAAGAACGGTGTTTCCTACACATACGGACCATATCTAGTTCAACTCTGCTTCTGAAACTGAGAGAATCCACTGGTCCTCTAACATCCAATGCTTGTCAATTTAGATGAGAAACGTGTGTGCTTCGTCAACGATGTTGTTCGCTTGAGCTGTAAAGTAACTGCCCTTACCAGAAACGAAGTTTTGCTTGTAGGAAGACTCAGAGCATGGGATTTAACTCCATTTCTGAAGTGAAACACACAGCAGAGTTCTCATCCATTGATCACACTCTGCTTTAGAGCAAGAAGCACGCTCTTGCTTAGCAGAGTCTCTAAGAGAGCAGGAAATGTGAGTGTGATGAGAGCAAAAGAACAGTGTTTCCTACACATACAGACAATATCTAGTCCAACTCTGCTTCTGAAACTGATACAAAGCACTGGTTCTCTAACATCCAATGCTTGTCATTTAAGATGAGAAACGTGTGAGCTTCGTGAACGATGTAGTTCACTTGAGCTGAAAAGTGACTGCCCTTACCTGAAACGAAGTCTTGCTTGTAGGAAGACATAGAGCCTGGGATTTAACTCCATTTCTGAAGTGAAACACACAGCAGAGTTCTCATCCATTGATCACACTCTGCTTTAGAGCAAGAAGCACGCTCTTGCTTAGCAGAGTCTCTAAGAGAGCAGGAAACATGAGTGTGATGAGAGCAAAAGAACGGTGTTTCCTACACATACGGACCATATCTAGTCCAACTCTGCTTCGGAAACTGATACAAACCACAGGTCCTCTAACATCCAATGCTTGTCATTTAAGATGAGAAACGTGTGAGCTTCATGAACGATGTAGGTCGTTTGAGCTGAAAAGTGACTGCCCTAACCTGAAACGATGTCTTCCTAGTAGGAAGACTCAGAGCCTTTGATTTATCTCCATTTCTGAAGTGAAACACACAGCAGAGTTCTCATTTATTGATCACACTCTGCTTTAGAGCAAGAAGCACGCTCTTGCTTTCTAAATTCTCTAAGACAGAAGGAAACGTGAGTGTGCTCAGAACAAAAGAACGGTGTTTCCTACACATACGGACCATATCTAGTTCATCTCTGCTTCTGAAACTGAAACAAACCAGAGGTCCTCTAACATCCAATGCTTGGAAGTTAAGATGGGAAACTTGTTAGCTTCGTGAACGATGTAGTTCGTTTGAGCTGAAAAGTGACTGCCCTTACCTGAAACGAAGTCTTGCTTGTAGGAAGACACAGAGACTGGGATTTAACTCCATTTCTGAAGGGAAACACACAACACAGTTCTCATCCATGCATCACACTCTGCTTTAGAGCAGGAAGCACGCTCTTGCTTTCCAGAGTCTCTAAGAGAGCAGGAAATGTAAGTTTGCTGAGAAAAAAAGAACGGTGTTTCCTACACACGGACCATATTAGTCCAACGCTGCTTCTAAAACTGATACAAAGCACCTGCCTTCTAACATTCGATGCTTGTCAGTTAAGATGAGAAACGTGTGAGCTTTGTGAACGATGTACTTCGTTTGAGCTGAAAAGTGACTGCCCTTACCTGAAATGAAGTCTTGCTGGTAGGAAGACTCAGAACCTGGGATTTAACTACATTTCTGAAGTGAAACACACAACAGTTTTCATCCATTGATGACACTCTGCTTTAGAGCAAGAAGCACGCTGTAGATTTCCAGAGTCTCTAAGAGAGCAGGAAACATGAGTGTGATGAGAACAAAAGAACGGTGTTTCCTACACTTACGGACCATATCTAGTCCAACTCTGCTTCGGAAACTGATAGAAACCACAGGTCCTCTAACATCCAATGCTTGTCATTTAAGATGAGAAACGTGTGAGCTTTGTGAACGATGTAGTTCGTTTGAGCTGAAAAGTGACTGCCCTTACCTGAAACGAAGTCTTGCTGGTAGGAAGACTCAGAGCCTGGGATTTAACTACATTTCTGAAGTGAAACACACAACAGAGTTTTCATCCATTGGTGACACTCTGCTTTAGAGCAAGAAGCACGCTGTAGCTTTACAGAGTCTCTAAGTGAGCAGGAAACTTGAGTGTGCTGAGAACAAATGAACGGGTTTCCTACACATACAGACCATATATAGTCCAACTATGCTTCTGAAACTGAAACAAACCACAGGTCCTCTAACATCCAATGCTTGTCAGTTTAGATGAGAAACGTGTGAGCTTCGTGAACGATGTAGTTCATTTGAGCTGTAAAGTAACTGCCCTTACCTGAAACCAAGTCTTGCTTGTAGGAAGACTCAGAGCCTGGGGTTTAACTCCATTTCTGAAGTGAAACACACAGCCGAGTTCTCATATATAAATCACACTCTGCTTTGGAGCAAGAAGCACGCTCTTGCTTCCTGGAATCTCTAATACAGCAGGAAACTTGAGTGTGCTCATAACAAAAGAACGGTGTTTCCTACACATACGGACCATATCTAGTTCAACTCTGCTTCTGAAACTGAAAGAATCCACAGGTCCTCTAACATCCAATGCTTGGCAATTTAGACGAGAAACGTGTGTGCTTCGTGAACGATGTAGTTCGTTTGAGCTGTAAAGTAACTGCCCTTACCTGAAACGAAGTTTTGCTTGTAGGAAGACTCAGAGTCTGGGATTTAACTCCATTTGTGAAGTGAAACACACAGCAGAGTTCTCATCCATTGATCACACTCTGCTTTAGAGCAAGAAGCACGCTCTTGCTTAGCAGAGTCTCTAATACAGCAGGAAACATGAGTGTGCTCAGAAGAAATGAACGGTGTTTCCTATACATACGGACCATATATAGTTCAACTCTGCTTGAAATTGATACAAAGCAAAGGTCCTCTAACATCCAATGCTTCTCAGTTAAGAAGAGAAACGTGTGAGCTTCGTGAACAATGTAGTTCGTTTGAGCTGTAAAGTAACTGCCCTTACCTGAAACGAAGTCTTGCTTGTAGGAAGACTCAGAGCCTGGAATTTAACTCCATTTCTGAAGGCAAACACACAGCATAGTTTTCTTGCATGAATAACACTCTGCTTTAGAGCAAGAAGCACGCTCTTGCTTTCTAGAGTCTCTAATACAGAAGGAAACATGAGTGTGCTCAGAACAAAAGAACGGTGTTTCCTACACATACGGCCCATATCTAGTTCCACTCTGCTTCTGAAACTGAAACAAACCACAGGTCCTCTAACATCCAATGCTTGTCAGTTTAGATGAGAAACGTGTGAGCTTCGTGAACGATGTAGTTCGTTTGAGCTTAAAAGTGACTGCCCTTACCTGAAACGAAGTCTTGCTTGTAGGAAGACACAGAGCCTGGGATTTAACACCATTTCTGAAGTGAAACACACAGCAGAGTTCTCATTTATTGATCTCACTCTGCTTTAGAGCAAGAAGCATGCTCTTGCTTTCTAAATTCTAGAAGACATCAGGAAACGTGAGTGTGCTCATAACAAAAGAACGGTGTTTCCTACACATACGGACCATGTCTAGTTCATCTCTGCTTCTGAAACTGAAACAAACCAGAGGTCCTCTAACATCCAATGCTTGGAAGTTAAGATGGGAAACTTGTTAGCTTCGTGAACGATATAGTTCGTTTGAGCTGAAAAGTGACTGCCCTTACCTAAAACGAAGTCTTGCTTGTAGGAAGACACAGAGCCTGGGATTTAACTCCATTTCTGAAGGGTAACTCACAGCAGAGTTCTCATCCATTGATCACACTCTGCTTTAGAGCAAGAAGCATGCTCTTGCTTAGAAGAGTCTCTAAGAGAGCAGGAAACGTGAGTGTGATGAGAGCAAAGGAACGGTGTTTCCTACACATACGGACCATATCTAGTCCAACTCTGCTTCTGAAACTGATACAAAGCACTGGTCCTCTAACATCCAATGCTTGTCATTTAAGATGAGAAACGTGTGAGCTTCGTGAATGATGTAGGTCGTTTGAGCTGAAAAGTGACTGCCCTAACCTGAAACGATGTCTTCCTAGTAGGAAAACACGGAGCCTGGGATTTAACTCCATTTCTGAAGAGAAACACACATCATAGTTCTCATCCATGGATCACACTTTGCTTTAGAGCAAGAAGCACTCTCTTGCTTTCTAGAGTCTCTAATACAGCAGGAAAATTGAGTGTGCTCATAACAAAAGAACGGTGTTTCCTACATATACGGACCATATCTAGTACATCTCTGCTTCTTAAACTGAAACAAACCAGAGGTCCTCTAACATCCAACGCTTGTCAGTTTACATGAGAAACGTGTGAGCTTCGTGAACGATGTAGTTCGTTTGAGCTGAAAAGTGACTGCCCTTACCTGAAACGAAGTCTTGCTTGTAGGAAGACACAGAGCCTGGGATTTAACTCCATTTCTGAAGGGAAACACACAACACAGTTCTCATCCATGCATCACACTCTGCTTTAGAGCAAGAAGCACGCTCTTGCTTTCTAGAGTCTCTAATACAGCAGGAAACATGAGTGTGCTCAGATGAAATGAACTCTGTTTCCTATACATACGGACCATATATAGTTCAACTCTGCTTGAAATTGATACAAAGCAAAGGTCCTCTAACATCCAATGCTTCTCAGTTAAGAAGAGAAACGTGTGAGCTTCGTGAACAATGTAGTTCGTTTGAGCTGTAAAGTAACTGCCCTTACCTGAAACGAAGTCTTGCTTGTAGGAAGACTCAGAGCCTGGAATTTAACTCCATTTCTGAAGGGAAACACACAGCATAGTTTTCTTGCATGAATAACACTCTGCCTTAGAGCAAGAAGCACGCTCTTGCTTTCTAGAGTCTCTAATACAGAAGGAAACTTGAGTGTGCTCAGAACAAAAGAACGGTGTTTCCTACACATACGGCCCATATCTAGTTCCACTCTGCTTCTGAAACTGAAACAAACCACAGGTCCTCGAACATCCAATGCTTGGAAGTTAAGATGGGAAACTTGTTAGTTTCATGAACGATGTAGTTCCTTTGAGCTGAAAAGTGACTGCCCTTACCTGAAACGAAGTCTTGCTTGTAGGAAGACACAGAGCCTGGGATTTAACTCCATTTCTGAAGGGTAACTCACAGCAGAGTTCTCATCCATGGATCACACTCTGCTTAGAGCAAGAAGCATGCTCTTTCTTTCCAGAGTCTCTAAGACAGCAGGAAATGTAAGTTTTCTGAGAAAAACTGAACGGTGTTTGCTGCACACGGACCATATTAGTCCAACGCTGCTTCTGAAACTGATACAAAGCACTGGCCTTCTAACATTCGATGCTTGTCAGTTAAGATGAGAAACGTGTGAGCTTTGTGAACGATGTAGTTCGTTTGAGCTGAAAAGTTACTGCCCTTACCTGAAACGAAGTCTTGCTGGTAGGAAGACTCAGAGCCTGGGATTTAACTCGATTTCTGAAGTGAAACACACAGCAGAGTTCTCATCCATTGCTCAAACTCTGCTTTAGAGCAAGAAGCACGCTCTTGCTTTCTATATTCTCTAAGACAGCAGGAAACGTGAGTGTGCTAAGAACAAAAGAAAGGTGTTTCCTACACATACGGACCATATCTAGGCCAACTCTGCTTCTGAAAGTGATACAAAGCACTGGTCCTCTAACATCCAATGCTTGGAATTTAAGATGGGAAACTTGTTAGCTTCGTGAACGATGTAGTTCGTTTGAGCTGAAAAGTGACTGCCCTTACCTGAAACGAAGTCTTGCATGTAGGAAGACACACAGCCTGGGATTTAACTCCATTTCTGAAGTGAAGCACACAGCAGAGTTCTCATTTATTGATCACACTCTGCTTTAGAGCAAGAAGCACGCTCTTGCTTTCTAAATTCTCTAAGACAGAAGAAAACGTGAGTGTGCTCAGAACAATAGAACCGTGTTTCCTACACATACGGACCATATCTAGTTCATCTCTGCTTCTGAAACTGAAACAAACCAGAGGTCCTCTAACATCCAATGCTTGGAAGTTAAGATGGGAAACTTGTTAGCTTTGTGAACAATGTAGTTCGTTTGAGCTGAAAAGTGACTGCCCTTACCTGAAACGAAGTCTTGCTTGTAGGAAGACACAGAGCCTGGGATTTAACTCCATTTCTGAAGAGAAACACACAACACAGTTCTCAGCCATGCATCACACTCTGCTTTAGAGCAAGAAGCACGCTCTTGCTTTCCAGAGTCTCTAAAGAGCAGGAAATATAAGTTTGCTGAGAAAAAAAGAACGGTGTTTCCTACACACGGACCATATTAGTCCAACGCTGCTTCTGAAACTGATACAAAGCACTCCCTTCTAATATTCGATGCTTGTCAGTTAAGATGAGAAACGTGTGAGCTTTGTGAACGATGTAGTTCGTTTGAGATGAAAAGTGACTGCCCTTACCTGAAACGAAGTCTTGCTTGTAGGAAGACTCAGAGAATGGGATTTAACTCCATTTCTGAAGTGAAACACACAACAGAGTTTTCATCCATTGATCACACTCTGCTTTAGAGCAAGAAGCACGCTGTAGCTTTCCAGAGTCTCTAAGACAGCAGGAAACTTGAGTGTGCTGAGAACAAATGAACGGTGTTTCCTACACATACAGACCATATATAGTCCAACTCTGCTTCTGAAACTGATACAAAGCACTGGTTCTCTAACATTCAATGCTTGTCAGTTAAGATGAGAACCGTGTGAACTTCCTGAACGATGTAGTTCGTTTGAGCTGAAAAGTGACTGCCCTTACCTGAAACGAAGTCTTGCTTTTAGGAAGACACAGATCCTGGGATTTAACTCCATTTCTGAAGGGAAACACACAACACAGTTCTCATCCATGCATCACACTCTGCTTTAGAGCAAGAAGCACGCTCTTGCTTTCTAGATTCTCTAATACAGCAGGAAACTTGAGTGTGCTCAGAAGAAATGAACGGTGTTTCCTATACATACGGACCATATATAGTTCAACTCTGCTTGAAATTGATACAAAGCAAAGGTCCTCTAACATCCAATGCTTCTCAGTTAAGAAGAGAAACGTGTGAGCTTTGTGAACGATGTAGTTCGTTTGAGCTGTAAAGTAACTGCCCTTACCTGGAACGAAGTCTTGCTTGTAGGAAGACTCAGAGCCTGGAATTTAACTCCATTTCTGAAGGGAAACACACAGCATAGTTTTCTTGCATGAATAACACTCTGCTTTAGAGCAAGAAGCACGCTCTTGCTTTCTAGAGTCTCTAATACAGAAGGAAACTTGAGTGTGCTCAGAACAAAAGAACGGTGTTTCCTACACATACGGCCCATATCTAGTTCCACTCTGCATCTGAAACTGAAACAAACCACAGGTCCTCTAACATCCAATGCTTGTCAGTTTAGATGAGAAACGTGTGAGCTTCGTGAACGATGTAGTTCGTTTGAGCTTAAAAGTGACTGCCCTTACCTGAAACGAAGTCTTGCTTGTAGGAAGACACAGAGCCTGGGATTTAACTCCATTTCTGAAGGGAAACACACAGCAGAGTTCTCATCCATGGATCACACTCTGCTTAGAGCAAGAAGCACGCTCTTGCTTTCCAGAGTCTCTAAGAGAGCAGGAAATGTAAGTTTGCTGAGAAAAAAAGAACAGTGTTTCCTACACACGGACCATATTAGTCCAACGCTGCTTCTGAAACTGATACAAAGCACTGGCCTTCTAACATTCGATGCTTGTCAGTTAAGATGAGAAACTTGTGAGCTTTGTGAACGATGTAGTTCGTTTGAGATGAAAAGTGACTGCCCTTACCTGAAACGAAGTCTTGCTTGTAGGAAGACACAGAGCCTGGGATTTAACTCCATTTCTGAAGTGAAACACACAGCAGAGTTCTCATCCATTGATCACACTCTGCTTTAGAGCAAGAAGCACGCTCTTGCTTAGCAGAGTCTCTAAGAGAGCAGGAAATGTGAGTGTGATGAGAGCAAAAGAACGGTGGTACCTACACATACGGACAATATCTAGTCCAACTCTGCTTCTGAAACTGATACAAAGCACTTGTTCTCTAACATCCAATGCTTGTCATTTAAGATGAGAAACGTGTGAGCTTCGTGAACGATGTAGTTCATTTGAGCTGAAAATTGACTGCCCTTATCTGAAACGAAGTCTTGCTTGTAGGAAGACATAGAGCCTGGGATTTATCTCCATTTCTGAAGTGAAACACACAGTAGAGTTCTCATCCATTGATCACACTCTGCTTTAGAGCAAGAAGCACGCTCTTGCTTAGCAGAGTCTCTAAGAGAGCAGGAAACATGAGTGTGATGAGAGCAAAAGAACGGTGTTTCCTACAAATACGGACCATATCTAGTCCAACTCTGCTTCGGAAACTGATACAAACCACAGGTCCTCTAACATCCAATGCTTGTCATTTAAGATGAGAAACGTGTGAGCTTCATGAACGATGTAGGTCGTTTGAGCTGAAAAGTGACTGCCCTAACCTGAAACGATGTCTTCCTAGTAGGAAGACTCAGAGCCATTGATTTAACTCCATTTCTGAAGTGAAACACACAGCAGAGTTCTCATTTATTGATCACACTCTGCTTTAGAGCAAGAAGCACGCTCTTGCTTTCTAAATTCTCTAAGACAGAAGGAAACGTGAGTGTGCTCAGAACAAAAGAACGGTGTTTCCTACACATACGGACCATATCTAGTTCATCTCTGCTTCTGAAACTGAAACAAACCAGAGGTCCTCTAACATCCAATGCTTGGAAGTTAAGATGGGAAACTTGTTAGCTTCGTGAACGATGTAGTTCGTTTGAGCTTAAAAGTGACTGCCCTTACCTGAAACGAAGTCTTGCTTGTAGGAAGACACAGAGCCTGGGATTTAACTCCATTTCTGAAGGGAAACACACAGCAGAGTTCTCATCCATGGATCACACTCTGCTTAGAGCAAGAAGCACGCTCTTGCTTTCCAGAGTCTCTAAGAGAGCAGGAAATGTAAGTTTGCTGAGAAAAAAAGAACAGTGTTTCCTACACACGGACCATATTAGTCCAACGCTGCTTCTGAAACTGATACAAAGCACTGGCCTTCTAACATCCAATGCTTGTCATTTAAGATGAGAAACGTGTGAGCTTCGTGAACGGTGTAGTTCATTTGAGCTGAAAAGTGACTGCCCTTACCTGAAACGAAGTCTTGCTTGTAGGAAGACATAGAGCCTGGGATTTATCTCCATTTCTGAAGTGAAACACACAGCAGAGTTCTCATCCATTGCTCAAACATTGCTTTAGAGCAAGAAGCACGCTGTAGCTTTCCAGAGTCTCTAAGAGAGCAGGAAACTTGAGTGTGCTGAGAACAAATGAACAGGTATCCTACACATACAGACCATATATAGTCCAACTCTGCTTCTGAAACTGAAACAAACCACAGGTCCTCTAACATCCATTGCTTGTCAGTTTAGATGAGAAACGTGTGAGCATCGTGAACGATGTAGTTCATTTGAGCTGTAAAGTAACTGCCCTTACCTGAAACCAAGTCTTGCTTGTAGGAAGACTCAGAGCCTGGGGTTTAACTCCATTTCTGAAGTGAAACACACAGCCGAGTTCTCATATATAAATCACACTCTGCTTTGGAGCAAGTAGCACACTCTTGCTTCCTGGAATCTCTAATACAGCAGGAAAATTGAGTGTGCTCATAACAAAAGAACTGTGTTTCCTACACATACCGACCATATCTAGTTCAACTCTGCTTATGAAACTGAAAGAATCCACAGGTCCTCTAACATCCAATGCTTGGCAATTTAGACGAGAAACGTGTGTGCTTCGTGAACGATGTAGTTCGTTTGAGCTGTAAAGTAACTGCCCTTACCTGAAACGAAGTTTTGCTTGTAGGAAGACTCAGAGTCTGGGATTTAACTCCATTTGTGAAGTGAAACACACAGCAGAGTTCTCATCCATTGATCACACTCTGCTTTAGAGCAAGAAGAACGCTCTTGCTTAGCAGAGTCTCTAAGTGAGCAGTAAACGTGAGTGTGATGAGAGCAAAGGAATGGTGTTTCCTACACATACGGACCATATCTAGTCCCACTCTGCTTCTGAAACTGATACAAAGCACTGGTCCTCTAACATCCAATGCTTGTCATTTAAGATGAGAAACGTGTGAGCTTCGTGAATGATGTAGGTCGTTTGAGCTGAAAAGTGACTGCCCTAACCTGAAACGATGTCTTCCTAGTAGGAAAACACGGAGCCTGGGATTTAACTCCATTTCTGAAGAGAAACACACATCATAGTTCTCATCCATGGATCACACTTTGCTTTAGAGCAAGAAGCACTCTCTTGCTTTCTAGAGTCTCTAATACAGCAGGAAAATTGAGTGTGCTCATAACAAAAGAACGGTGTTTCCTACATATACGGACCATATCTAGTACATCTCTGCTTCTTAAACTGAAACAAACCAGAGGTCCTCTAACATCCAACGCTTGTCAGTTTAGATGAGAAACGTGTGAGCTTCGTGAACGATGTAGTTCGTTTGAGCTGAAAAGTGACTGCCCTTACCTGAAACGAAGTCTTGCTTGTAGGAAGACACAGAGCCTGGGATTTAACTCCATTTCTGAAGGGAAACACACAACACAGTTCTCATCCATGCATCACACTCTGCTTTAGAGCAAGAAGCACGCTCTTGCTTTCTAGAGTCTCTAATACAGCAGGAAACATGAGTGTGCTCAGATGAAATGAACTCTGTTTCCTATACATACGGACCATATATAGTTCAACTCTGCTTGAAATTGATACAAAGCAAAGGTCCTCTAACATCCAATGCTTCTCAGTTAAGAAGAGAAACGTGTGAGCTTCGTGAACAATGTAGTTCGTTTGAGCTGTAAAGTAACTGCCCTTACCTGAAACGAAGTCTTGCTTTTTGGAAGACTCAGAGCCTGGAATTTAACTCCATTTCTGAAGGGAAACACACAGCATAGTTTTCTTGCATGAATAACACTCTGCCTTAGAGCAAGAAGCACGCTCTTGCTTTCTAGAGTCTCTAATACAGAAGGAAACTTGAGTGTGCTCAGAACAAAAGAACGGTGTTTCCTACACATACGGCCCATATCTAGTTCCACTCTGCTTCTGAAACTGAAACAAACCACAGGTCCTCGAACATCCAATGCTTGGAAGTTAAGATGGGAAACTTGTTAGTTTCATGAACGATGTAGTTCCTTTGAGCTGAAAAGTGACTGCCCTTACCTGAAACGAAGTCTTGCTTGTAGGAAGACACAGAGCCTGGGATTTAACTCCATTTCTGAAGGGTAACTCACAGCAGAGTTCTCATCCATGGATCACACTCTGCTTAGAGCAAGAAGCATGCTCTTTCTTTCCAGAGTCTCTAAGACAGCAGGAAATGTAAGTTTTCTGAGAAAAACTGAACGGTGTTTGCTGCACACGGACCATATTAGTCCAACGCTGCTTCTGAAACTGATACAAAGCACTGGCCTTCTAACATTCGATGCTTGTCAGTTAAGATGAGAAACGTGTGAGCTTTGTGAACGATGTAGTTCGTTTGAGCTGAAAAGTTACTGCCCTTACCTGAAACGAAGTCTTGCTGGTAGGAAGACTCAGAGCCTGGGATTTATCTCCATTTCTGAAGTGAAACACACAGCAGAGTTCTCATCCATTGCTCAAACTCTGCTTTAGAGCAAGAAGCACGCTCTTGCTTTCTATATTCTCTAAGACAGCAGGAAACGTGAGTGTGCTAAGAACAAAAGAAAGGTGTTTCCTACACATACGGACCATATCTAGGCCAACTCTGCTTCTGAAAGTGATACAAAGCACTGGTCCTCTAACATCCAATGCTTGGAATTTAAGATGGGAAACTTGTTAGCTTCGTGAACGATGTAGTTCGTTTGAGCTGAAAAGTGACTGCCCTTACCTGAAACGAAGTCTTGCATGTTGGAAGACACAGAGCCTGGGATTTAACTCCATTTCTGAAGTGAAGCACACAGCAGAGTTCTCATTTATTGATCACACTCTGCTTTAGAGCAAGAAGCACGCTCTTGCTTTCTAAATTCTCTAAGACAGAAGAAAACGTGAGTGTGCTCAGAACAATAGAACGGTGTTTCCTACACATACGGACCATATCTAGTTCATCTCTGCTTCTGAAACTGAAACAAACCAGAGGTCCTCTAACATCCAATGCTTGGAAGTTAAGATGGGAAACTTGTTAGCTTTGTGAACAATGTAGTTCGTTTGAGCTGAAAAGTGACTGCCCTTACCTGAAACGAAGTCTTGCTTGTAGGAAGACACAGAGCCTGGGATTTAACTCCATTTCTGAAGAGAAACACACAACACAGTTCTCAGCCATGCATCACACTCTGCTTTAGAGCAAGAAGCACGCTCTTGCTTTCCAGAGTCTCTAAAGAGCAGGAAATATAAGTTTGCTGAGAAAAAAAGAACGGTGTTTCCTACACACGGACCATATTAGTCCAACGCTGCTTCTGAAACTGATACAAAGCACTCCCTTCTAATATTCGATGCTTGTCAGTTAAGATGAGAAACGTGTGAGCTTTGTGAACGATGTAGTTCGTTTGAGATGAAAAGTGACTGCCCTTACCTGAAACGAAGTCTTGCTTGTAGGAAGACTCAGAGAATGGGATTTAACTCCATTTCTGAAGTGAAACACACAACAGAGTTTTCATCCATTGATCACACTCTGCTTTAGAGCAAGAAGCACGCTGTAGCTTTCCAGAGTCTCTAAGACAGCAGGAAACTTGAGTGTTCTGAGAACAAATGAACGGTGTTTCCTACACATACAGACCATATATAGACCAACTCTGCTTCTGAAACTGATACAAAGCACTGGTTCTCTAACATTCAATGCTTGTCAGTTAAGATGAGAACCGTGTGAACTTCCTGAACGATGTAGTTCGTTTGAGCTGAAAAGTGACTGCCCTTACCTGAAACGAAGTCTTGCTTTTAGGAAGACACAGATCCTGGGATTTAACTCCATTTCTGAAAGGAAACACACAACACAGTTCTCATCCATGCAACACACTCTGCTTTAGAGCAAGAAGCACGCTCTTGCTTTCCAGATTCTCTAATACAGCAGGAAACTTGAGTGTGCTCAGAAGAAATGAACGGTGTTTCCTATACATACGGACCATATATAGTTCAACTCTGCTTGAAAATGATACAAAGCAAAGGTCCTCTAACATCCAATGCTTCTCAGTTAAGAAGAGAAACGTGTGAGCTTTGTGAACGATGTAGTTCGTTTGAGCTGTAAAGTAACTGCCCTTACCTGGAACGAAGTCTTGCTTGTAGGAAGACTCAGAGCCTGGAATTTAACTCCATTTCTGAAGGGAAACACACAGCATAGTTTTCTTGCATGAATAACACTCTGCTTTAGAGCAAGAAGCACGCTCTTGCTTTCTAGAGTCTCTAATACAGAAGGAAACTTGAGTGTGCTCAGAACAAAAGAACGGTGTTTCCTACACATACGGCCCATATCTAGTTCCACTCTGCATCTGAAACTGAAACAAACCACAGGTCCTCTAACATCCAATGCTTGTCAGTTTAGATGAGAAACGTGTGAGCTTCGTGAACGATGTAGTTCGTTTGAGCTTAAAAGTGACTGCCCTTACCTGAAACGAAGTCTTGCTTGTAGGAAGACACAGAGCCTGGGATTTAACTCCATTTCTGAAGGGAAACACACAGCAGAGTTCTCATCCATGGATCACACTCTGCTTAGAGCAAGAAGCACGCTCTTGCTTTCCAGAGTCTCTAAGAGAGCAGGAAATGTAAGTTTGCTGAGAAAAAAAGAACAGTGTTTCCTACACACGGACCATATTAGTCCAACGCTGCTTCTGAAACTGATACAAAGCACTGGCCTTCTAACATTCGATGCTTGTCAGTTAAGATGAGAAACTTGTGAGCTTTGTGAACGATGTAGTTCGTTTGAGATGAAAAGTGACTGCCCTTACTTGAAACGAATTCTTGCTTGTAGGAAGACACAGAGCCTGGGATTTAACTCCATTTCTGAAGTGAAACACACAGCAGAGTTCTCATCCATTGATCACACTCTGCTTTAGAGCAAGAAGCACGCTCTTGCTTAGCAGAGTCTCTAAGAGAGCAGGAAATGTGAGTGTGATGAGAGCAAAAGAACGGTGGTACCTACACATACGGACAATATCTAGTCCAACTCTGCTTCTGAAACTGATACAAAGCACTTGTTCTCTAACATCCAATGCTTGTCATTTAAGATGAGAAACGTGTGAGCTTCGTGAACGATGTAGTTCATTTGAGCTGAAAATTGACTGCCCTTATCTGAAACGAAGTCTTGCTTGTAGGAAGACATAGAGCCTGGGATTTATCTCCATTTCTGAAGTGAAACACACAGTAGAGTTCTCATCCATTGATCACACTCTGCTTTAGAGCAAGAAGCACGCTCTTGCTTAGCAGAGTCTCTAAGAGAGCAGGAAACATGAGTGTGATGAGAGCAAAAGAACGGTGTTTCCTACAAATACGGACCATATCTAGTCCAACTCTGCTTCGGAAACTGATACAAACCACAGGTCCTCTAACATACAATGCTTGTCATTTAAGATGAGAAACGTGTGAGCTTCATGAAC
This sequence comes from Onychomys leucogaster, assembly GCA_949786385.1. Lineage (NCBI taxonomy): Eukaryota > Metazoa > Chordata > Mammalia > Rodentia > Cricetidae > Onychomys > Onychomys leucogaster. Next base: position 486,779 of record CATKUP010000109.1, read on the forward strand.
GATGTAGGTCGTTTGAGCTGAAAAGTGACTGCCCTAACCTGAAACGATGTCTTCCTAGTAGGAAGACTCAGAGCCATTGATTTAACTCCATTTCTGAAGTGAAACACACAGCAGAGTTCTCATTTATTGATCACACTCTGCTTTAGAGCAAGAAGCACGCTCTTGCTTTCTAAATTCTCTAAGACAGAAGGAAACGTGAGTGTGCTCAGAACAAAAGAACGGTGTTTCCTACACATACGGACCATATCTAGTTCATCTCTGCTTCTGAAACTGAAACAAACCAGAGGTCCTCTAACATCCAATGCTTGGAAGTTAAGATGGGAAACTTGTTAGCTTCGTGAACGATGTAGTTCGTTTGAGCTTAAAAGTGACTGCCCTTACCTGAAACGAAGTCTTGCTTGTAGGAAGACACAGAGCCTGGGATTTAACTCCATTTCTGAAGGGAAACACACAGCAGAGTTCTCATCCATGGATCACACTCTGCTTAGAGCAAGAAGCACGCTCTTGCTTTCCAGAGTCTCTAAGAGAGCAGGAAATGTAAGTTTGCTGAGAAAAAAAGAACAGTGTTTCCTACACACGGACCATATTAGTCCAACGCTGCTTCTGAAACTGATACAAAGCACTGGCCTTCTAACATCCAATGCTTGTCATTTAAGATGAGAAACGTGTGAGCTTCGTGAACGATGTAGTTCATTTGAGCTGAAAAGTGACTGCCCTTACCTGAAACGAAGTCTTGCTTGTAGGAAGACATAGAGCCTGGGATTTAACTCCATTTCTGAAGTGAAACACACAGCAGAGTTCTCATCCATTGCTCAAACATTGCTTTAGAGAAAGAAGCACGCTGTAGCTTTCCAGAGTCTCTAAGAGAGCAGGAAACTTGAGTGTGCTGAGAACAAATGAACAGGTATCCTACACATACAGACCATATATAGTCCAACTCTGCTTCTGAAACTGAAACAAACCACAGGTCCTCTAACATCCATTGCTTGTCAGTTTAGATGAGAAACGTGTGAGCATCGTGAACGATGTAGTTCATTTGAGCTGTAAAGTAACTGCCCTTACCTGAAACCAAGTCTTGCTTGTAGGAAGACTCAGAGCCTGGGGTTTAACTCCATTTCTGAAGTGAAACACACAGCCGAGTTCTCATATATAAATCACACTCTGCTTTGGAGCAAGAAGCACGCTCTTGCTTCCTGGAATCTCTAATACAGCAGGAAAATTGAGTGTGCTCATAACAAAAGAACTGTGTTTCCTACACATACCGACCATATCTAGTTCAACTCTGCTTATGAAACTGAAAGAATCCACAGGTCCTCTAACATCCAATGCTTGGCAATTTAGACGAGAAACGTGTGTGATTCGTGAACGATGTAGTTCGTTTGAACTGTAAAGTAACTGCCCTTACCTGAAACGAAGTTTTCCTTGTAGGAAGACTCAGAGCCTGGGATTTAACTCCATTTCTGAAGTGAAACACACAGCAGAGTTCTCATCCATTGATCACACTCTGCTTTAGAGCAAGAAGCACGCTCTTGCTTAGCAGAGTCTCTAAGAGAGCAGGAAACGTGAGTGTGATGAGAGCAAAAGAACGGTGTTTCCTACACATACGGACCATATCTAGTCCAACTCTGCTTCTGAAACTGATACAAAGCACTGGTCCTCTAACATCCAATGCTTGTCATTTAAGATGAGAAACGTGTGAGCTTCGTGAATGATGTAGGTCGTTTGAGCTGAAAAGTGACTGCCCTAACCTGAAACGATGTCTTCCTAGTAGGAAAACACGGAGCCTGGGATTTAACTCCATTTCTGAAGAGAAACACACATCATAGTTCTCATCCATGGATCACACTTTGCTTTAGAGCAAGAAGCACTCTCTTGCTTTCTAGAGTCTCTAATACAGCAGGAAAATTGAGTGTGCTCATAACAAAAGAACGGTGTTTCCTACATATACGGACCATATCTAGTACATCTCTGCTTCTTAAACTGAAACAAACCAGAGGTCCTCTAACATCCAACGCTTGTCAGTTTAGATGAGAAACGTGTGAGCTTCGTGAACGATGTAGTTCGTTTGAGCTGAAAAGTGACTGCCCTTACATGAAAAGAAGTCTTGCTTTTAGGAAGACACAGATCCTGGGATTTAACTCCATTTCTGAAGGGAAACACACAACACAGTTCTCATCCATGCATCACACTCTGCTTTAGAGCAAGAAGCACGCTCTTGCTTTCTAGAGTCTCTAATACAGCAGGAAACATGAGTGTGCTCAGAAGAAATGAACGGTGTTTCCTATACATACGGACCATATCTAGTTCATCTCTGCTTCTGAAACTGAAACAAACCAGAGGTCCTCTAACATCCAATGCTTGGAAGTTAAGATGGGAAACTTGTTAGCTTCGTGAACGATGTAGTTCGTTTGAGCTGAAAAGTGACTGCCCTTACCTGAAACGAAGTCTTGCTTGTAGGAAGACACAGAGCCTGGGATTTAACTCCATTTCTGAAGGGAAACACACAACACAGTTCTCATCCATGCATCACACTCTGCTTTAGAGCAAGAAGCACGCTCTTGCTTTCTAGAGTCTCTAATACAGCAGGAAACATGAGTGTGCTCAGAAGAAATGAACGGTGTTTCCTATACATACGGACCATATCTAGTTCATCTCTGCTTCTGAAACTGAAACAAACCAGAGGTCCTCTAACATCCAATGCTTGGAAGTTAAGATGGGAAACTTGTTAGCTTCGTGAACGATGTAGTTCGTTTGAGCTGAAAAGTGACTGCCCTTACCTGAAACGAAGTCTTGCTTGTAGGAAGACACAGAGCCTGGGATTTAACTCCATTTCTGAAGGGAAACACACAACACAGTTCTTATCCATGCATCACACTCTGCTTTAGAGCAAGAAGCACGCTCTTGCTTTCCAGAGTCTCTAAGAGAGCAGGAAATGTAAGTTTGCTGAGAAAAAAAGAACGGTGTTTCCTACACACGGACCATATTAGTCCAAAGCTGCTTCTAAAACTGATACAAAGCACCTGACTTCTAACATTCGATTCTTGTCAGTTAAGATGAGAAACGTGTGAGCTTTGTGAATGATGTAGTTCCTTTGAGCTGAAAAGTGACTGCCCTTACCTGAAATGAAGTCTTGCTAGTAGGAAGACTCAGAGCCTGGGATTTAACTACATTTCTGAAGTGAAACACACAACAGAGTTTTCATCCATTGGTGACACTCTGCTTTAGAGCAAGAAGCACGCTTTAGCTTTACAGAGTCTCTAAGTGAGCAGGAAACTTGAGTGTGCTGAGAACAAATGAACGGGTTTCCTACACATACAGACCATATATAGTCCAACTATGCTTCTGAAACTGAAACAAACCACAGGTCCTCTAACATCCAATGCTTGTCAGTTTAGATGAGAAACGTGTGAGCTTCGTGAACGATGTAGTTCATTTGAGCTGTAAAGTAACTGCCCTTACCTGAAACCAAGTCTTGCTTGTAGGAAGACTCAGAGCCTGGGGTTTAACTCCATTTCTGAAGTGAAACACACAGCCGAGTTCTCATATATAAATCACACTCTGCTTTGGAGCAAGAAGCACGCTCTTGCTTCCTGGAATCTCTAATAAAGCAGGAAACTTGAGTGTGCTCATAACAAAAGAACGGTGTTTCCTACACATACGGACCATATCTAGTTCAACTCTGCTTCTGAAACTGAAAGAATCCACAGGTCCTCTAACATCCAATGCTTGGCAATTTAGACGAGAAACGTGTGTGCTTCGTGAACGATGTAGTTCGTTTGAGCTGTAAAGTAACTGCCCTTACCTGAAACGAAGTTTTGCTTGTAGGAAGACTCAGAGTCTGGGATTTAACTCCATTTGTGAAGTGAAACACACAGCAGAGTTCTCATCCATTGATCACACTCTGCTTTAGAGCAAGAAGAACGCTTTTGCTTAGCAGAGTCTCTAAGAGAGCAGTAAACGTGAGTGTGATGAGAGCAAAGGAATGGTGTTTCCTACACATACGGACCATATCTAGTCCCACTCTGCTTCTGAAACTGATACAAAGCACTGGTCCTCTAACATCCAATGCTTGTCATTTAAGATGAGAAACGTGTGAGCTTCGTGAATGATGTAGGTCGTTTGAGCTGAAAAGTGACTGCCCTAACCTGAAACGATGTCTTCCTAGTAGGAAAACACGGAGCCTGGGATTTAACTCCATTTCTGAAGAGAAACACACATCATAGTTCTCATCCATGGATCACACTTTGCTTTAGAGCAAGAAGCACTCTCTTGCTTTCTAGAGTCACTAATACAGCAGGAAAATTGAGTGTGCTCATAACAAAAGAACGGTGTTTCCTACATATACGGACCATATCTAGTACATCTCTGCTTCTTAAACTGAAACAAACCAGAGGTCCTCTAACATCCAACGCTTGTCAGTTTAGATGAGAAACGTGTGAGCTTCGTGAACGATGTAGTTCGTTTGAGCTGAAAAGTGACTGCCCTTACCTGAAACGAAGTCTTGCTTGTAGGAAGACACAGAGCCTGGGATTTAACTCCATTTCTGAAGGGAAACACACAACACAGTTCTCATCCATGCATCACACTCTGCTTTAGAGCAAGAAGCACGCTCTTGCTTTCTAGAGTCTCTAATACAGCAGGAAACATGAGTGTGCTCAGATGAAATGAACCCTGTTTCCTATACATACGGACCATATATAGTTCAACTCTGCTTGAAATTGATACAAAGCAAAGGTCCTCTAACATCCAATGCTTCTCAGTTAAGAAGAGAAACGTGTGAGCTTCGTGAACAATGTAGTTCGTTTGAGCTGTAAAGTAACTGCCCTTACCTGAAACGAAGTCTTGCTTGTAGGAAGACTCAGAGCCTGGAATTTAACTCCATTTCTGAAGGGAAACACACAGCATAGTTTTCTTGCATGAATAACACTCTGCCTTAGAGCAAGAAGCACGCTCTTGCTTTCTAGAGTCTCTGATACAGAAGGAAACTTGAGTGTGCTCAGAACAAAAGAACGGTGTTTCCTACACATACGGCCCATATCTAGTTCCACTCTGCTTCTGAAACTGAAACAAACCACAGGTCCTCGAACATCCAATGCTTGGAAGTTAAGATGGGAAACTTGTTAGTTTCATGAACGATGTAGTTCGTTTGAGCTGAAAAGTGACTGCCCTTACCTGAAACGAAGTCTTGCTTGTAGGAAGACACAGAGCCTGGGATTTAACTCCATTTCTGAAGGGTAACTCACAGCAGAGTTCTCATCCATGGATCACACTCTGCTTAGAGCAAGAAGCATGCTCTTTCTTTCCAGAGTCTCTAAGACAGCAGGAAATGTAAGTTTTCTGAGAAAAACTGAACGGTGTTTGCTGCACACGGACCATATTAGTCCAACGCTGCTTCTGAAACTGATAGAAAGCACTGGCCTTCTAACATTCGATGCTTGTCAGTTAAGATGAGAAACGTGTGAGCTTTGTGAACGATGTAGTTCGTTTGAGCTGAAAAGTTACTGCCCTTACCTGAAACGAAGTCTTGCTGGTAGGAAGACTCAGAGCCTGGGATTTAACTCCATTTCTGAAGTGAAACACACAGCAGAGTTCTCATCCATTGCTCAAACTCTGCTTTAGAGCAAGAAGCACGCTCTTGCTTTCTATATTCTCTAAGACAGCAGGAAACGTGAGTGTGCTAAGAACAAAAGAAAGGTGTTTCCTACACATACGGACCATATCTAGGCCAACTCTGCTTCTGAAAGTGATACAAAGCACTGGTCCTCTAACATCCAATGCTTGGAATTTAAGATGGGAAACTTGTTAGCTTCGTGAACGATGTAGTTCGTTTGAGCTGAAAAGTGACTGCCCTTACCTGAAACGAAGTCTTGCATGTAGGAAGACACAGAGCCTGGGATTTAACTCCATTTCTGAAGTGAAGCACACAGCAGAGTTCTCATTTATTGATCACACTCTGCTTTAGAGCAAGAAGCAGGCTCTTGCTTTCTAAATTCTCTAAGACAGAAGAAAACTTGAGTGTGCTCAGAACAATAGAACGGTGTTTCCTACACATACGGACCATATCTAGTTCATCTCTGCTTCTGAAACTGAAACAAACCAGAGGTCCTCTAACATCCAATGCTTGGAAGTTAAGATGGGAAACTTGTTAGCTTTGTGAACGATGTAGTTCGTTTGAGCTGAAAAGTGACTGCCCTTACCGGAAACGAAGTCTTGCTTGTAGGAAGACACAGAGCCTGGGATTTAACTCCATTTCTGAAGAGAAACACACAACACAGTTCTCAGCCATGCATCACACACTGCTTTAGAGCAAGAAGCACGCTCTTGCTTTCCAGAGTCTCTAAAGAGCAGGAAATATAAGTTTGCTGAGAAAAAAAGAACGGTGTTTCCTACACACGGACCATATTAGTCCAACGCTGCTTCTGAAACTGATACAAAGCACTCCCTTCTAATATTCGATGCTTGTCAGTTAAGATGAGAAACGTGTGAGCTTTGTGAACGATGTAGTTCGTTTGAGATGAAAAGTGACTGCCCTTACCTGAAACGAAGTCTTGCTTGTAGGAAGACTCAGAGAATGGGATTTAACTCCATTTCTGAAGTGAAGCACACAGCAGAGTTCTCATTTATTGATCACACTCTGCTTTAGAGCAAGAAGCACGCTCTTGCTTTCTAAATTCTCTAAGACAGAAGAAAACGTGAGTGTGCTCAGAACAATAGAACGGTGTTTCCTACACACGGACCATATTAGTCCAACGCTGCTTCTGAAACTGATACAAAGCACTCCCTTCTAATATTCGATGCTTGTCAGTTAAGATGAGAAACGTGTGAGCTTTGTGAACGATGTAGTTCGTTTGAGATGAAAAGTGACTGCCCTTACCTGAAATGAAGTCTTGCTTGTAGGAAGACTCAGAGAATGGGATTTAACTCCATTTCTGAAGTGAAACACACAACAGAGTTTTCATCCATTGATCACACTCTGCTTTAGAGCAAGAAGCACGCTGTAGCTTTCCAGAGTCTCTAAGACAGCAGGAAACTTGAGTGTGCTGAGAACAAATGAACGGTGTTTCCTACACATACAGACCATATATAGTCCAACTCTGCTTCTGAAACTGATACAAAGCACTGGTTCTCTAACATTCAATGCTTGTCAGTTAAGATGAGAACCGTGTGAACTTCCTGAACGATGTAGTTCGTTTGAGCTGAAAAGTGACTGCCCTTACCTGAAACGAAGTCTTGCTTTTAGGAAGACACAGATCCTGGGATTTAACTCCATTTCTGAAGGGAAACACACAACACAGTTCTCATCCATGCATCACACTCTGCTTTAGAGCAAGAAGCACGCTCTTGCTTTCTAGAGTCTCTAATACAGAAGGAAACTTGAGTGTGCTCAGAACAAAAGAACGGTGTTTCCTACACATACGGCCCATATCTAGTTCCACTCTGCATCTGAAACTGAAACAAACCACAGGTCCTCTAAAATCCAATGCTTGGAAGTTAAGATGGGAAACTTGTTAGCTTCGTGAACGATGTAGTTCGTTTGAGCTTAAAAGTGACTGCCCTTACCTGAAACGAAGTCTTGCTTGTAGGAAGACACAGAGCCTGGGATTTAACTCCATTTCTGAAGGGAAACACACAGCAGAGTTCTCATCCATGGATCACACTCTGCTTAGAGCAAGAAGCACGCTCTTGCTTTCCAGAGTCTCTAAGAGAGCAGGAAATGTAAGTTTGCTGAGAAAAAAAGAACAGTGTTTCCTACACACGGACCATATTAGTCCAACGCTGCTTCTGAAACTGATACAAAGCACTGGCCTTCTAACATCCAATGCTTGTCATTTAAGATGAGAAACGTGTGAGCTTCGTGAACGATGTAGTTCATTTGAGCTGAAAAGTGACTGCCCTTACCGGAAACGAAGTCTTGCTTGTAGGAAGACATAGAGCCTGGGATTTATCTCCATTTCTGAAGTGAAACACACAGCAGAGTTCTCATCCATTGCTCAAACATTGCTTTAGAGCAAGAAGCACGCTGTAGACTTCCAGAGTCTCTAAGAGAGCAGGAAACTTGAGTGTGCTGAGAACAAATGAACAGGTATCCTACACATACAGACCATATATAGTCCAACTCTGCTTCTGAAACTGAAACAAACCACAGGTCCTCTAACATCCATTGCTTGTCAGTTTAGATGAGAAACGTGTGAGCATCGTGAACGATGTAGTTCATTTGAGCTGTAAAGTAACTGCCCTTACCTGAAACCAAGTCTTGCTTGTAGGAAGACTCAGAGCCTGGGGTTTAACTCCATTTCTGAAGTGAAACACACAGCCGAGTTCTCATATATAAATCACACTCTGCTTTGGAGCAAGTAGCACGCTCTTGCTTCCTGGAATCTCTAATACAGCAGGAAAATTGAGTGTGCTCATAACAAAAGAACGGTGTTTCCTACACATACCGACCATATCTAGTTCAACTCTGCTTATGAAACTGAAAGAATCCACAGGTCCTCTAACATCCAATGCTTGGCAATTTAGACGAGAAACGTGTGTGATTCGTGAACGATGTAGTTCGTTTGAACTGTAAAGTAACTGCCCTTACCTGAAACGAAGTTTTGCTTGTAGGAAGACTCAGAGCCTGGGATTTAACTCCATTTCTGAAGTGAAACACACAGCAGAGTTCTCATCCATTGATCACACTCTGCTTTAGAGCAAGAAGCACGCTCTTGCTTAGCAGAGTCTCTAAGAGAGCAGGAAACGTGAGTGTGATGAGAGCAAAAGAACGGTGTTTCCTACACATACGGACCATATCTAGTCCAACTCTGCTTCTGAAACTGATACAAAGCACTGGTCCTCTAACATCCAATGCTTGTCATTTAAGATGAGAAACGTGTGAGCTTCGTGAATGATGTAGGTCGTTTGAGCTGAAAAGTGACTGCCCTAACCTGAAACGATGTCTTCCTAGTAGGAAAACACGGAGCCTGGGATTTAACTCCATTTCTGAAGAGAAACACACATCATAGTTCTCATCCATGGATCACACTTTGCTTTAGAGCAAGAAGCACTCTCTTGCTTTCTAGAGTCTCTAATACAGCAGGAAAATTGAGTGTGCTCATAACAAAAGAACGGTGTTTCCTACATATACGGACCATATCTAGTACATCTCTGCTTCTTAAACTGAAACAAACCAGAGGTCCTCTAACATCCAACGCTTGTCAGTTTAGATGAGAAACGTGTGAGCTTCGTGAACGATGTAGTTCGTTTGAGCTGAAAAGTGACTGCCCTTACCTGAAACGAAGTCTTGCTTGTAGGAAGACACAGAGCCTGGGATTTAACTCCATTTCTGAAGGGAAACACACAACACAGTTCTTATCCATGCATCACACTCTGCTTTAGAGCAAGAAGCACGCTCTTGCTTTCCAGAGTACCTAAGAGAGCAGGAAATGTAAGTTTGCTGAGAAAAAAAGAACGGTGTTTCCTACACACGGACCATATTAGTCCAACGCTGCTTCTAAAACTGATACAAAGCACCTGACTTCTAACATTCGATGCTTGTCAGTTAAGATGAGAAACGTGTGAGCTTTGTGAATGATGTAGTTCCTTTGAGCTGAAAAGTGACTGCCCTTACCTGAAATGAAGTCTTGCTAGTAGGAAGACTCAGAGCCTGGGATTTAACTACATTTCTGAAGTGAAACACACAACAGAGATTTCATCCACTGATGACACTCTGCTTTAGAGCAAGAAGCACGCTGTAGCTTTCCAGAGTCTCTAAGAGAGCAGGAAACTTGAGTGTGCTGAGAACAAATGAACAGGTATCCTACACATACAGACCATATATAGTCCAACTCTGCTTCTGAAACTGAAACAAACCACAGGTCCTCTAACATCCAACGCTTGTCAGTTTAGATGAGAAACGTGTGAGCTTCGTGAACGATGTAGTTCGTTTGAGCTGTATAGTAACTGCCCTTACCTGCAAAGAAGTCTTGCTTGTAGGAAGACTCAGGGCCTGGGATTTAACTCGATTTCTGAAGTGAAACACACAGCAGAGTTCTCATCCATTGCTCAAACTCTGCTTTAGAGCAAGAAGCACGCTCTTGCTTTCTATATTCTCTAAGACAGCAGGAAACGTGAGTGTGCTAAGAACAAAAGAAAGGTGTTTCCTACACATACGGACCATATCTAGGCCAACTCTGCTTCTGAAAGTGATACAAAGCACTGGTCCTCTAACATCCAATGCTTGGAATTTAAGATGGGAAACTTGTTAGCTTCGTGAACGATGTAGTTCGTTTGAGCTGAAAAGTGACTGCCCTTACCTGAAACGATGTCTTGCATGTAGGAAGACACAGAGCCTGGGATTTAACTCCATTTCTGAAGTGAAGCACACAGCAGAGTTCTCATTTATTGATCACACTCTGCTTTAGAGCAAGAAGCACGCTCTTGCTTTCTAAATTCTCTAAGACAGAAGAAAACGTGAGTATGCTCAGAACAATAGAACGGTGTTTCCTACACATACGGACCATATCTAGTTCATCTCTGCTTCTGAAACTGAAACAAACCAGAGGTCCTCTAACATCCAATGCTTGGAAGTTAAGATGGGAAACTTGTTAGCTTTGTGAACGATGTAGTTCGTTTGAGCTGAAAAGTGACTGCCCTTACCTGAAACGAAGTCTTGCTTGTAGGAAGACACAGAGCCTGGGATTTAACTCCATTTCTGAAGAGAAACACACAACAAAGTTCTCAGCCATGCATCACACTCTGCTTTAGAGCAAGAAGCACGCTCTTGCTTTCCAGAGTCTCTAAAGAGCAGGAAATGTAAGTTTGCTGAGAAAAAAAGAACGGTGTTTCCTACACACGGACCATATTAGTCCAACGCTGCTTCTGAAACTGATACAAAGCACTCCCTTCTAATATTCGATGCTTGTCAGTTAAGATGAGAAACGTGTGAGCTTTGTGAACGATGTAGTTCGTTTGAGATGAAAAGTGACTGCCCTTACCTGAAACGAAGTCTTGCTTGTAGGAAGACTCAGAGAATGGGATTTAACTCCATTTCTGAAGTGAAACACACAACAGAGTTTTCATCCATTGATCACACTCTGCTTTAGAGCAAGAAGCACGCTGTTGCTTTCCAGAGTCTCTAAGACAGCAGGAAACTTGAGTGTGCTGAGAACAAATGAACGGTGTTTCCTACACATACAGACCATATATAGTCCAACTCTGCTTCTGAAACTGATACAAAGCACTGGTTCTCTAACATTCAATGCTTGTCAGTTAAGATGAGAACCGTGTGAACTTCCTGAACGATGTAGTTCGTTTGAGCTGAAAAGTGACTGCCCTTACCTGAAACGAAGTCTTGTTTTAGGAAGACACAGATCCTGGGATTTAACTCCATTTCTGAAGGGAAACACACAACACAGTTCTCATCCATGCATCACACTCTGCTTTCGAGCAAGAAGCACGCTCTTGCTTTCTAGAGTCTCTAATACAGAAGGAAACTTGAGTGTGCTCAGAACAAAAGAACGGTGTTTCCTACACATACGGCCCATATCTAGTTCCACTCTGCTTCTGAAACTGAAACAAACCACAGGTCCTCTAACATTCAATGCTTGTCAGTTTAGAGGAGAAACGTGTGAGCTTCGTGAACGATGTTGTTCATTTGAGCTGTAAAGTATCTGCCCTTACCTGAAACGAAGTATTGCTTGTAGGAAGACTCAGAGCCTGGGATTTAACTCCATTTCTGAAGTGAAACACACAAAAGAGTTCTCATCCATTGATCACACTCTGCTTTAGAGCAAGAAGCACGCTCTTGCTTTCTAAATTCTCTAAGACAGAAGGAAACGTGAGTGTGCTCAGAACAAAAGAACGGTGTTTCCTACACATACGGACCATATCTAGTTCATCTCTGCTTCTGAAACTGAAACAAACCAGAGGTCCTCTAACATCCAATGCTTGGAAGTTAAGATGGGAAACTTGTTAGCTTCGTGAACGATGTAGTTCGTTTGAGCTTAAAAGTGACTGCCCTTACCTGAAACGAAGTCTTGCTTGTAGGAAGACACAGAGCCTGGGATTTAACTCCATTTCTGAAGGGAAACACACAGCAGAGTTCTCATCCATGGATCACACTCTGCTTAGAGCAAGAAGCACGCTCTTGCTTTCCAGAGTCTCTAAGAGAGCAGGAAATGTAAGTTTGCTGAGAAAAAAAGAACAGTGTTTCCTACACACGGACCATATTAGTCCAACGCTGCTTCTGAAACTGATACAAAGCACTGGCCTTCTAACATCCAATGCTTGTCATTTAAGATGAGAAACGTGTGAGCTTCGTGAACGATGTAGTTCATTTGAGCTGAAAAGTGACTGCCCTTACCTGAAACGAAGTCTTGCTTGTAGGAAGACATAGAGCCTGGGATTTATCTCCATTTCTGAAGTGAAACACACAGCAGAGTTCTCATCCATTGCTCAAACACTGCTTTAGAGCAAGAAGCACGCTGTAGCTTTCCAGAGTCTCTAAGAGAGCAGGAAACTTGAGTGTGCTGAGAACAAATGAACAGGTATCCTACACATACAGACCATATATAGTCCAACTCTGCTTCTGAAACTGAAACAAACCACAGGTCCTCTAACATCCATTGCTTGTCAGTTTAGATGAGAAACGTGTGAGCATCGTGAACGATGTAGTTCATTTGAGCTGTAAAGTAACTGCCCTTACCTGAAACCAAGTCTTGCTTGTAGGAAGACTCAGAGCCTGGGGTTTAACTCCATTTCTGAAGTGAAACACACAGCCGAGTTCTCATATATAAATCACACTCTGCTTTGGAGCAAGTAGCACGCTCTTGCTTCCTGGAATCTCTAATACAGCAGGAAAATTGAGTGTGCTCATAACAAAAGAACGGTGTTTCCTACACATACCGACCATATCTAGTTCAACTCTGCTTATGAAACTGAAAGAATCCACAGGTCCTCTAACATCCAATGCTTGGCAATTTAGACGAGAAACGTGTGTGATTCGTGAACGATGTAGTTCGTTTGAACTGTAAAGTAACTGCCCTTACCTGAAACGAAGTTTTGCTTGTAGGAAGACTCAGAGCCTGGGATTTAACTCCATTTCTGAAGTGAAACACACAGCAGAGTTCTCATCCATTGATCACACTCTGCTTTAGAGCAAGAAGCACGCTCTTGCTTAGCAGAGTCTCTAAGAGAGCAGGAAACGTGAGTGTGATGAGAGCAAAAGAACGGTGTTTCCTACACATACGGACCATATCTAGTCCAACTCTGCTTCTGAAACTGATACAAAGCACTGGTCCTCTAACATCCAATGCTTGTCATTTAAGATGAGAATCGTGTGAGCTTCGTGAATGATGTAGGTCGTTTGAGCTGAAAAGTGACTGCCCTAACCTGAAACGATGTCTTCCTAGTAGGAAAACACGGAGCCTGGGATTTAACTCCATTTCTGAAGAGAAACACACATCATAGTTCTCATCCATGGATCACACTTTGCTTTAGAGCAAGAAGCACTCTCTTGCTTTCTAGAGTCTCTAATACAGCAGGAAAATTGAGTGTGCTCATAACAAAAGAACGGTGTTTCCTACATATACGGACCATATCTAGTACATCTCTGCTTCTTAAACTGAAACAAACCAGAGGTCCTCTAACATCCAACGCTTGTCAGTTTAGATGAGAAACGTGTGAGCTTCGTGAACGATGTAGTTCGTTTGAGCTGTATAGTAACTGCCCTTACCTGCAAAGAAGTCTTGCTTGTAGGAAGACTCAGGGCCTGGGATTTAACTCGATTTCTGAAGTGAAACACACAGCAGAGTTCTCATCCATTGCTCAAACTCTGCTTTAGAGCAAGAAGCACGCTCTTGCTTTCTAAATTCTCTAAGACAGAAGGAAACGTGAGTGTGCTCAGAACAAAAGAACGGTGTTTCCTACACATACGGACCATATCTAGTTCATCTCTGCTTCTGAAACTGAAACAAACCAGAGGTCCTCTAACATCCAATGCTTGGAAGTTAAGATGGGAAACTTGTTAGCTTCGTGAACGATGTAGTTCGTTTGAGCTTAAAAGTGACTGCCCTTACCTGAAACGAAGTCTTGCTTGTAGGAAGACACAGAGCCTGGGATTTAACTCCATTTCTGAAGGGAAACACACAGCAGAGTTCTCATCCATGGATCACACTCTGCTTAGAGCAAGAAGCACGCTCTTGCTTTCCAGAGTCTCTAAGAGAGCAGGAAATGTAAGTTTGCTGAGAAAAAAAGAACAGTGTTTCCTACACACGGACCATATTAGTCCAACGCTGCTTCTGAAACTGATACAAAGCACTGGCCTTCTAACATCCAATGCTTGTCAGTTAAGATGAGAAACGTGTGAGCTTCGTGAACGATGTAGTTCATTTGAGCTGAAAAGTGACTGCCCTTACCTGAAACGAAGTCTTGCTTGTAGGAAGACATAGAGCCTGGGATTTATCTCCATTTCTGAAGTGAAACACACAGCAGAGTTCTCATCCATTGCTCAAACACTGCTTTAGAGCAAGAAGCACGCTGTAGCTTTCCAGAGTCTCTAAGAGAGCAGGAAACTTGAGTGTGCTGAGAACAAATGAACAGGTATCCTACACATACAGACCATATATAGTCCAACTCTGCTTCTGAAACTGAAACAAACCACAGGTCCTCTAACATCCATTGCTTGTCAGTTTAGATGAGAAACGTGTGAGCATCGTGAACGATGTAGTTCATTTGAGCTGTAAAGTAACTGCCCTTACCTGAAACCAAGTCTTGCTTGTAGGAAGACTCAGAGCCTGGGGTTTAACTCCATTTCTGAAGTGAAACACACAGCCGAGTTCTCATATATAAATCACACTCTGCTTTGGAGCAAGTAGCACGCTCTTGCTTCCTGGAATCTCTAATACAGCAGGAAAATTGAGTGTGCTCATAACAAAAGAACGGTGTTTCCTACACATACCGACCATATCTAGTTCAACTCTGCTTATGAAACTGAAAGAATCCACAGGTCCTCTAACATCCAATGCTTGGCAATTTAGACGAGAAACGTGTGTGATTCGTGAACGATGTAGTTCGTTTGAACTGTAAAGTAACTGCCCTTACCTGAAACGAAGTTTTGCTTGTAGGAAGACTCAGAGCCTGGGATTTAACTCCATTTCTGAAGTGAAACACACAGCAGAGTTCTCATCCATTGATCACACTCTGCTTTAGAGCAAGAAGCACGCTCTTGCTTAGCAGAGTCTCTAAGAGAGCAGGGAACGTGAGTGTGATGAGAGCAAAAGAACGGTGTTTCCTACACATACGGACCATATCTAGTCCAACTCTGCTTCTGAAACTGATACAAAGCACTGGTCCTCTAACATCCAATGCTTGTCATTTAAGATGAGAAACGTGTGAGCTTCGTGAATGATGTAGGTCGTTTGAGCTGAAAAGTGACTGCCCTAACCTGAAACGATGTCTTCCTAGTAGGAAAACACGGAGCCTGGGATTTAACTCCATTTCTGAAGAGAAACACACATCATAGTTCTCATCCATGGATCACACTTTGCTTTAGAGCAAGAAGCACTCTCTTGCTTTCTAGAGTCTCTAATACAGCAGGAAAATTGAGTGTGCTCATAACAAAAGAACGGTGTTTCCTACATATACGGACCATATCTAGTACATCTCTGCTTCTTAAACTGAAACAAACCAGAGGTCCTCTAACATCCAACGCTTGTCAGTTTAGATGAGAAACGTGTGAGCTTCGTGAACGATGTAGTTCGTTTGAGCTGTATAGTAACTGCCCTTACCTGCAAAGAAGTCTTGCTTGTAGGAAGACTCAGGGCCTGGGATTTAACTCGATTTCTGAAGTGAAACACACAGCAGAGTTCTCATCCATTGCTCAAACTCTGCTTTAGAGCAAGAAGCACGCTCTTGCTTTCTAAATTCTCTAAGACAGAAGGAAACGTGAGTGTGCTCAGAACAAAAGAACGGTGTTTCCTACACATACGGACCATATCTAGTTCATCTCTGCTTCTGAAACTGAAACAAACCAGAGGTCCTCTAACATCCAATGCTTGGAAGTTAAGATGGGAAACTTGTTAGCTTCGTGAACGATGTAGTTCGTTTGAGCTTAAAAGTGACTGCCCTTACCCGAAACGAAGTCTTGCTTGTAGGAAGACACAGAGCCTGGGATTTAACTCCATTTCTGAAGGGAAACACACAGCAGAGTTCTCATCCATGGATCACACTCTGCTTAGAGCAAGAAGCACGCTCTTGCTTTCCAGAGTCTCTAAGAGAGCAGGAAATGTAAGTTTGCTGAGAAAAAAAGAACAGTGTTTCCTACACACGGACCATATTAGTCCAACGCTGCTTCTGAAACTGATACAAAGCACTGGCCTTCTAACATCCAATGCTTGTCATTTAAGATGAGAAACGTGTGAGCTTCGTGAACGATGTAGTTCATTTGAGCTGAAAAGTGACTGCCCTTACCTGAAACGAAGTCTTGCTTGTAGGAAGACATAGAGCCTGGGATTTATCTCCATTTCTGAAGTGAAACACACAGCAGAGTTCTCATCCATTGCTCAAACATTGCTTTAGAGCAAGAAGCACGCTGTAGCCTTCCAGAGTCTCTAAGAGAGCAGGAAACTTGAGTGTGCTGAGAACAAATGAACAGGTATCCTACACATACAGACCATATATAGTCCAACTCTGCTTCTGAAACTGAAACAAACCACAGGTCCTCTAACATCCATTGCTTGTCAGTTTAGATGAGAAACGTGTGAGCATCGTGAACGATGTAGTTCATTTGAGCTGTAAAGTAACTGCCCTTACCTGAAACCAAGTCTTGCTTGTAGGAAGACTCAGAGCCTGGGGTTTAACTCCATTTCTGAAGTGAAACACACAGCCGAGTTCTCATATATAAATCACACTCTGCTTTGGAGCAAGTAGCACGCTCTTGCTTCCTGGAATCTCTAATACAGCAGGAAAATTGAGTGTGCTCATAACAAAAGAACGGTGTTTCCTACACATACCGACCATATCTAGTTCAACTCTGCTTATGAAACTGAAAGAATCCACAGGTCCTCTAACATCCAATGCTTGGCAATTTAGACGAGAAACGTGTGTGATTCGTGAACGATGTAGTTCGTTTGAACTGTAAAGTAACTGCCCTTACCTGAAACGAAGTTTTGCTTGTAGGAAGACTCAGAGCCTGGGATTTAACTCCATTTCTGAAGTGAAACACACAGCAGAGTTCTCATCCATTGATCACACTCTGCTTTAGAGCAAGAAGCACGCTCTTGCTTAGCAGAGTCTCTAAGAGAGCAGGAAACGTGAGTGTGATGAGAGCAAAGGAATGGTGTTTCCTACACATACGGACCATATCTAGTCCCACTCTGCTTCTGAAACTGATACAAAGCACTGGTCCTCTAACATCCAATGCTTGTCATTTAAGATGAGAAACGTGTGAGCTTCGTGAATGATGTAGGTCGTTTGAGCTGAAAAGTGACTGCCCTAACCTGAAACGATGTCTTCCTAGTAGGAAAACACGGAGCCTGGGATTTAACTCCATTTCTGAAGAGAAACACACATCATAGTTCTCATCCATGGATCACACTTTGCTTTAGAGCAAGAAGCACTCTCTTGCTTTCTAGAGTCTCTAATACAGCAGGAAAATTGAGTGTGCTCATAACAAAAGAACGGTGTTTCCTACATATACGGACCATATCTAGTACATCTCTGCTTCTTAAACTGAAACAAACCAGAGGTCCTCTAACATCCAACGCTTGTCAGTTTAGATGAGAAACGTGTGAGCTTCGTGAACGATGTAGTTCGTTTGAGCTGAAAAGTGACTGCCCTTACCTGAAACGAAGTCTTGCTTTTAGGAAGACACAGAGCCTGGGATTTAACTCCATTTCTGAAGGGAAACACACAACACAGTTCTCATCCATTCATCACACTCTGCTTTAGAGCAAGAAGCACGCTCTTGCTTAGCAGAGTCTCTAAGAGAGCAGGAAACGTGAGTGTGATGAGAGCAAAAGAACGGTGTTTCCTACACATACGGACCATATCTAGTCCAACTCTGCTTCTGAAACTGATACAAAGCACTGGTCCTCTAACATCCAATGCTTGTCATTTAAGATGAGAAACGTGTGAGCTTCGTGAATGATGTAGGTCGTTTGAGCTGAAAAGTGACTGCCCTAACCTGAAACGATGTCTTCCTAGTAGGAAAACACGGAGCCTGGGATTTAACTCCATTTCTGAAGAGAAACACACATCATAGTTCTCATCCATGGATCACACTTTGCTTTAGAGCAAGAAGCACTCTCTTGCTTTCTAGAGTCTCTAATACAGCAGGAAAATTGAGTGTGCTCATAACAAAAGAACGGTGTTTCCTACCTATACGGACCATATCTAGTACATCTCTGCTTCTTAAACTGAAACAAACCAGAGGTCCTCTAACATCCAACGCTTGTCAGTTTAGATGAGAAACGTGTGAGCTTCGTGAACGATGTAGTTCGTTTGAGCTGAAAAGTGACTGCCCTTACCTGAAACGAAGTCTTGCTTGTAGGAAGACACAGAGCCTGGGATTTAACTCCATTTCTGAAGGGAAACACACAACACAGTTCTTATCCATGCATCACACTCTGCTTTAGAGCAAGAAGCACGCTCTTGCTTTCCAGAGTACCTAAGAGAGCAGGAAATGTAAGTTTGCTGAGAAAAAAAGAACGGTGTTTCCTACACACGGACCATATTAGTCCAACGCTGCTTCTAAAACTGATACAAAGCACCTGACTTCTAACATTCGATGCTTGTCAGTTAAGATGAGAAACGTGTGAGCTTT
Organism: Onychomys leucogaster; assembly: GCA_949786385.1. Taxonomy (NCBI): domain Eukaryota; kingdom Metazoa; phylum Chordata; class Mammalia; order Rodentia; family Cricetidae; genus Onychomys; species Onychomys leucogaster. The sequence goes on from CATKUP010000109.1 coordinate 505,581, forward strand.
GTGAATGATGTAGTTCCTTTGAGCTGAAAAGTGACTGCCCTTACCTTAAATGAAGTCTTGCTAGTAGGAAGACTCAGAGCCTGGGATTTAACTACATTTCTGAAGTGAAACACACAACAGAGTTTTCATCCACTGATGACACTCTGCTTTAGAGCAAGAAGCACGCTGTAGCTTTCCAGAGTCTCTAAGAGAGCAGGAAACTTGAGTGTGCTGAGAACAAATGAACAGGTATCCTACACATACAGACCATATATAGTCCAACTCTGCTTCTGAAACTGAAACAAACCACAGGTCCTCTAACATCCAACGCTTGTCAGTTTAGATGAGAAACGTGTGAGCTTCGTGAACGATGTAGTTCGTTTGAGCTGTATAGTAACTGCCCTTACCTGCAAAGAAGTCTTGCTTGTAGGAAGACTCAGGGCCTGGGATTTAACTCGATTTCTGAAGTGAAACACACAGCAGAGTTCTCATCCATTGCTCAAACTCTGCTTTAGAGCAAGAAGCACGCTCTTGCTTTCTATATTCTCTAAGACAGCAGGAAACGTGAGTGTGCTAAGAACAAAAGAAAGGTGTTTCCTACACATACGGACCATATCTAGGCCAACTCTGCTTCTGAAAGTGATACAAAGCACTGGTCCTCTAACATCCAATGCTTGGAATTTAAGATGGGAAACTTGTTAGCTTCGTGAACGATGTAGTTCGTTTGAGCTGAAAAGTGACTGCCCTTACCTGAAACGAAGTCTTGCATGTAGGAAGACACAGAGCCTGGGATTTAACTCCATTTCTGAAGTGAAGCACACAGCAGAGTTCTCATTTATTGATCACACTCTGCTTTAGAGCAAGAAGCACGCTCTTGCTTTCTAAATTCTCTAAGACAGAAGAAAACGTGAGTATGCTCAGAACAATAGAACGGTGTTTCCTACACATACGGACCATATCTAGTTCATCTCTGCTTCTGAAACTGAAACAAACCAGAGGTCCTCTAACATCCAATGCTTGGAAGTTAAGATGGGAAACTTGTTAGCTTTGTGAACGATGTAGTTCGTTTGAGCTGAAAAGTGACTGCCCTTACCTGAAACGAAGTCTTGCTTGTAGGAAGACACAGAGCCTGGGATTTAACTCCATTTCTGAAGAGAAACACACAACAAAGTTCTCAGCCATGCATCACACTCTGCTTTAGAGCAAGAAGCACGCTCTTGCTTTCCAGAGTCTCTAAAGAGCAGGAAATGTAAGTTTGCTGAGAAAAAAAGAACGGTGTTTCCTACACACGGACCATATTAGTCCAACGCTGCTTCTGAAACTGATACAAAGCACTCCCTTCTAATATTCGATGCTTGTCAGTTAAGATGAGAAACGTGTGAGCTTTGTGAACGATGTAGTTCGTTTGAGATGAAAAGTGACTGCCCTTACCTGAAACGAAGTCTTGCTTGTAGGAAGACTCAGAGAATGGGATTTAACTCCATTTCTGAAGTGAAACACACAACAGAGTTTTCATCCATTGATCACACTCTGCTTTAGAGCAAGAAGCACGCTGTTGCTTTCCAGAGTCTCTAAGACAGCAGGAAACTTGAGTGTGCTGAGAACAAATGAACGGTGTTTCCTACACATACAGACCATATATAGTCCAACTCTGCTTCTGAAACTGATACAAAGCACTGGTTCTCTAACATTCAATGCTTGTCAGTTAAGATGAGAACCGTGTGAACTTCCTGAACGATGTAGTTCGTTTGAGCTGAAAAGTGACTGCCCTTACCTGAAACGAAGTCTTGCTTTTAGGAAGACACAGATCCTGGGATTTAACTCCATTTCTGAAGGGAAACACACAACACAGTTCTCATCCATGCATCACACTCTGCTTTAGAGCAAGAAGCACGCTCTTGCTTTCTAGAGTCTCTAATACAGCAGGAAACTTGAGTGTGCTCAGAAGAAATGAACGGTGTTTCCTATACATACGGACCATATATAGTTCAACTCTGCTTGAAATTGATACAAAGCAAAGGTCCTCTAACATCCAATGCTTCTCAGTTAAGAAGAGAAACGTGTGAGCTTTGTGAACGATGTAGTTCGTTTGAGCTGTAAAGTAACTGCCCTTACCTGGAACGAAGTCTTGCTTGTCGGAAGACTCAGAGCCTGGAATTTAACTCCATTTCAGAAGGGAAACACACAGCATAGTTTTCTTGCATGAATAACACTCTGCTTTAGAGCAAGAAGCACGCTCTTGCTTTCTAGAGTCTCTAATACAGAAGGAAACTTGAGTGTGCTCAGAACAAAAGAACGGTGTTTCCTACACATACGGCCCATATCTAGTTCCACTCTGCTTCTGAAACTGAAACAAACCACAGGTCCTCTAACATCCAATGCTTGTCAGTTTAGATGAGAAACGTGTGAGCTTCCTGAACGATGTTGTTCATTTGAGCTGTAAAGTATCTGCCCTTACCTGAAACGAAGTATTGCTTGTAGGAAGACTCAGAGCCTGGGATTTAACTCCATTTCTGAAGTGAAACACACAAAAGAGTTCTCATCCATTGATCACACTCTGCTTTAGAGCAAGAAGCACGCTCTTGCTTTCTAAATTCTCTAAGACAGAAGGAAACGTGAGTGTGCTCAGAACAAAAGAACGGTGTTTCCTACACATACGGACCATATCTAGTTCATCTCTGCTTCTGAAACTGAAACAAACCAGAGGTCCTCTAACATCCAATGCTTGGAAGTTAAGATGGGAAACTTGTTAGCTTCGTGAACGATGTAGTTCGTTTGAGCTTAAAAGTGACTGCCCTTACCTGAAACGAAGTCTTGCTTGTAGGAAGACACAGAGCCTGGGATTTAACTCCATTTCTGAAGGGAAACACACAGCAGAGTTCTCATCCATGGATCACACTCTGCTTAGAGCAAGAAGCACGCTCTTGCTTTCCAGAGTCTCTAAGAGAGCAGGAAATGTAAGTTTGCTGAGAAAAAAAGAACAGTGTTTCCTACACACGGACCATATTAGTCCAACGCTGCTTCTGAAACTGATACAAAGCACTGGCCTTCTAACATCCAATGCTTGTCAGTTAAGATGAGAAACGTGTGAGCTTCGTGAACGATGTAGTTCATTTGAGCTGAAAAGTGACTGCCCTTACCTGAAACGAAGTCTTGCTTGTAGGAAGACATAGAGCCTGGGATTTATCTCCATTTCTGAAGTGAAACACACAGCAGAGTTCTCATCCATTGCTCAAACACTGCTTTAGAGCAAGAAGCACGCTGTAGCTTTCCAGAGTCTCTAAGAGAGCAGGAAACTTGAGTGTGCTGAGAACAAATGAACAGGTATCCTACACATACAGACCATATATAGTCCAACTCTGCTTCTGAAACTGAAACAAACCACAGGTCCTCTAACATCCATTGCTTGTCAGTTTAGATGAGAAACGTGTGAGCATCGTGAACGATGTAGTTCATTTGAGCTGTAAAGTAACTGCCCTTACCTGAAACCAAGTCTTGCCTGTAGGAAGACTCAGAGCCTGGGGTTTAACTCCATTTCTGAAGTGAAACACACAGCCGAGTTCTCATATATAAATCACACTCTGCTTTGGAGCAAGTAGCACGCTCTTGCTTCCTGGAATCTCTAATACAGCAGGAAAATTGAGTGTGCTCATAACAAAAGAACGGTGTTTCCTACACATACCGACCATATCTAGTTCAACTCTGCTTATGAAACTGAAAGAATCCACAGGTCCTCTAACATCCAATGCTTGGCAATTTAGACGAGAAACGTGTGTGATTCGTGAACGATGTAGTTCGTTTGAACTGTAAAGTAACTGCCCATACCTGAAACGAAGTTTGGCTTGTAGGAAGACTCAGAGCCTGGGATTTAACTCCATTTCTGAAGTGAAACACACAGCAGAGTTCTCATCCATTGATCACACTCTGCTTTAGAGCAAGAAGCAAGCTCTTGCTTAGCAGAGTCTCTAAGAGAGCAGGAAACGTGAGTGTGATGAGAGCAAAAGAACGGTGTTTCCTACACATACGGACCATATCTAGTCCAACTCTGCTTCTGAAACTGATACAAAGCACTGGTCCTCTAACATCCAATGCTTGTCATTTAAGATGAGAAACGTGTGAGCTTCGTGAATGATGTAGGTCGTTTGAGCTGAAAAGTGACTGCCCTAACCTGAAACGATGTCTTCCTAGTAGGAAAACACGGAGCCTGGGATTTAACTCCATTTCTGAAGAGAAACACACATCATAGTTCTCATCCATGGATCACACTTTGCTTTAGAGCAAGAAGCACTCTCTTGCTTTCTAGAGTCTCTAATACAGCAGGAAAATTGAGTGTGCTCATAACAAAAGAACGGTGTTTCCTACATATACGGACCATATCTAGTACATCTCTGCTTCTTAAACTGAAACAAACCAGAGGTCCTCTAACATCCAACGCTTGTCAGTTTAGATGAGAAACGTGTGAGCTTCGTGAACGATGTAGTTCGTTTGAGCTGTATAGTAACTGCCCTTACCTGCAAAGAAGTCTTGCTTGTAGGAAGACTCAGGGCCTGGGATTTAACTCGATTTCTGAAGTGAAACACACAGCAGAGTTCTCATCCATTGCTCAAACTCTGCTTTAGAGCAAGAAGCACGCTCTTGCTTTCTAAATTCTCTAAGACAGAAGGAAACGTGAGTGTGCTCAGAACAAAAGAACGGTGTTTCCTACACATACGGACCATATCTAGTTCATCTCTGCTTCTGAAACTGAAACAAACCAGAGGTCCTCTAACATCCAATGCTTGGAAGTTAAGATGGGAAACTTGTTAGCTTCGTGAACGATGTAGTTCGTTTGAGCTTAAAAGTGACTGCCCTTACCTGAAACGAAGTCTTGCTTGTAGGAAGACACAGAGCCTGGGATTTAACTCCATTTCTGAAGGGAAACACACAGCAGAGTTCTCATCCATGGATCACACTCTGCTTAGAGCAAGAAGCACGCTCTTGCTTTCCAGAGTCTCTAAGAGAGCAGGAAATGTAAGTTTGCTGAGAAAAAAAGAACAGTGTTTCCTACACACGGACCATATTAGTCCAACGCTGCTTCTGAAACTGATACAAAGCACTGGCCTTCTAACATCCAATGCTTGTCAGTTAAGATGAGAAACGTGTGAGCTTCGTGAACGATGTAGTTCATTTGAGCTGAAAAGTGACTGCCCTTACCTGAAACGAAGTCTTGCTTGTAGGAAGACATAGAGCCTGGGATTTATCTCCATTTCTGAAGTGAAACACACAGCAGAGTTCTCATCCATTGCTCAAACACTGCTTTAGAGCAAGAAGCACGCTGTAGCTTTCCAGAGTCTCTAAGAGAGCAGGAAACTTGAGTGTGCTGAGAACAAATGAACAGGTATCCTACACATACAGACCATATATAGTCCAACTCTGCTTCTGAAACTGAAACAAACCACAGGTCCTCTAACATCCATTGCTTGTCAGTTTAGATGAGAAACGTGTGAGCATCGTGAACGATGTAGTTCATTTGAGCTGTAAAGTAACTGCCCTTACCTGAAACCAAGTCTTGCCTGTAGGAAGACTCAGAGCCTGGGGTTTAACTCCATTTCTGAAGTGAAACACACAGCCGAGTTCTCATATATAAATCACACTCTGCTTTGGAGCAAGTAGCACGCTCTTGCTTCCTGGAATCTCTAATACAGCAGGAAAATTGAGTGTGCTCATAACAAAAGAACGGTGTTTCCTACACATACCGACCATATCTAGTTCAACTCTGCTTATGAAACTGAAAGAATCCACAGGTCCTCTAACATCCAATGCTTGGCAATTTAGACGAGAAACGTGTGTGATTCGTGAACGATGTAGTTCGTTTGAACTGTAAAGTAACTGCCCTTACCTGAAACGAAGTTTGGCTTGTAGGAAGACTCAGAGCCTGGGATTTAACTCCATTTCTGAAGTGAAACACACAGCAGAGTTCTCATCCATTGATCACACTCTGCTTTAGAGCAAGAAGCAAGCTCTTGCTTAGCAGAGTCTCTAAGAGAGCAGGAAACGTGAGTGTGATGAGAGCAAAAGAACGGTGTTTCCTACACATACGGACCATATCTAGTCCAACTCTGCTTCTGAAACTGATACAAAGCACTGGTCCTCTAACATCCAATGCTTGTCATTTAAGATGAGAAACGTGTGAGCTTCGTGAATGATGTAGGTCGTTTGAGCTGAAAAGTGACTGCCCTAACCTGAAACGATGTCTTCCTAGTAGGAAAACACGGAGCCTGGGATTTAACTCCATTTCTGAAGAGAAACACACATCATAGTTCTCATCCATGGATCACACTTTGCTTTAGAGCAAGAAGCACTCTCTTGCTTTCTAGAGTCTCTAATACAGCAGGAAAATTGAGTGTGCTCATAACAAAAGAACGGTGTTTCCTACATATACGGACCATATCTAGTACATCTCTGCTTCTTAAACTGAAACAAACCAGAGGTCCTCTAACATCCAACGCTTGTCAGTTTAGATGAGAAACGTGTGAGCTTCGTGAACGATGTAGTTCGTTTGAGCTGTATAGTAACTGCCCTTACCTGCAAAGAAGTCTTGCTTGTAGGAAGACTCAGGGCCTGGGATTTAACTCGATTTCTGAAGTGAAACACACAGCAGAGTTCTCATCCATTGCTCAAACTCTGCTTTAGAGCAAGAAGCACGCTCTTGCTTTCTAAATTCTCTAAGACAGAAGGAAACGTGAGTGTGCTCAGAACAAAAGAACGGTGTTTCCTACACATACGGACCATATCTAGTTCATCTCTGCTTCTGAAACTGAAACAAACCAGAGGTCCTCTAACATCCAATGCTTGGAAGTTAAGATGGGAAACTTGTTAGCTTCGTGAACGATGTAGTTCGTTTGAGCTTAAAAGTGACTGCCCTTACCTGAAACGAAGTCTTGCTTGTAGGAAGACACAGAGCCTGGGATTTAACTCCATTTCTGAAGGGAAACACACAGCAGAGTTCTCATCCATGGATCACACTCTGCTTAGAGCAAGAAGCACGCTCTTGCTTTCCAGAGTCTCTAAGAGAGCAGGAAATGTAAGTTTGCTGAGAAAAAAAGAACAGTGTTTCCTACACACGGACCATATTAGTCCAACGCTGCTTCTGAAACTGATACAAAGCACTGGCCTTCTAACATCCAATGCTTGTCAGTTAAGATGAGAAACGTGTGAGCTTCGTGAACGATGTAGTTCATTTGAGCTGAAAAGTGACTGCCCTTACCTGAAACGAAGTCTTGCTTGTAGGAAGACATAGAGCCTGGGATTTATCTCCATTTCTGAAGTGAAACACACAGCAGAGTTCTCATCCATTGCTCAAACACTGCTTTAGAGCAAGAAGCACGCTGTAGCTTTCCAGAGTCTCTAAGAGAGCAGGAAACTTGAGTGTGCTGAGAACAAATGAACAGGTATCCTACACATACAGACCATATATAGTCCAACTCTGCTTCTGAAACTGAAACAAACCACAGGTCCTCTAACATCCATTGCTTGTCAGTTTAGATGAGAAACGTGTGAGCATCGTGAACGATGTAGTTCATTTGAGCTGTAAAGTAACTGCCCTTACCTGAAACCAAGTCTTGCTTGTAGGAAGACTCAGAGCCTGGGGTTTAACTCCATTTCTGAAGTGAAACACACAGCCGAGTTCTCATATATAAATCACACTCTGCTTTGGAGCAAGTAGCACGCTCTTGCTTCCTGGAATCTCTAATACAGCAGGAAAATTGAGTGTGCTCATAACAAAAGAACGGTGTTTCCTACACATACCGACCATATCTAGTTCAACTCTGTTTATGAAACTGAAAGAATCCACAGGTCCTCTAACATCCAATGCTTGGCAATTTAGACGAGAAACGTGTGTGATTCGTGAAGGATGTAGTTCGTTTGAACTGTAAAGTAACTGCCCTTACCTGAAACGAAGTTTTGCTTGTAGGAAGACTCAGAGCCTGGGATTTAACTCCATTTCTGAAGTGAAACACACAGCAGAGTTCTCATCCATTGATCACACTCTGCTTTAGAGCAAGAAGCACGCTCTTGCTTAGCAGAGTCTCTAAGAGAGCAGGAAACGTGAGTGTGATGAGAGCAAAAGAACGGTGTTTCCTACACATACGGACCATATCTAGTCCAACTCTGCTTCTGAAACTGATACAAAGCACTGGTCCTCTAACATCCAATGCTTGTCATTTAAGATGAGAAACGTGTGAGCTTCGTGAATGATGTAGGTCGTTTGAGCTGAAAAGTGACTGCCCTAACCTGAAACGATGTCTTCCTAGTAGGAAAACACGGAGCCTGGGATTTAACTCCATTTCTGAAGAGAAACACACATCATAGTTCTCATCCATGGATCACACTTTGCTTTAGAGCAAGAAGCACTCTCTTGCTTTCTAGAGTCTCTAATACAGCAGGAAAATTGAGTGTGCTCATAACAAAAGAACGGTGTTTCCTACATATACGGACCATATCTAGTACATCTCTGCTTCTTAAACTGAAACAAACCAGAGGTCCTCTAACATCCAACGCTTGTCAGTTTAGATGAGAAACGTGTGAGCTTCGTGAACGATGTAGTTCGTTTGAGCTGTATAGTAACTGCCCTTACCTGCAAAGAAGTCTTGCTTGTAGGAAGACTCAGGGCCTGGGATTTAACTCGATTTCTGAAGTGAAACACACAGCAGAGTTCTCATCCATTGATCACACTCTGCTTTCGAGCAAGAAGCACGCTCTTGCTTAGCAGAGTCTCTAAGAGAGCAGGAAACGTGAGTGTGATGAGAGCAAAAGAACGGTGTTTCCTACACATACGGACCATATCTAGTCCAACTCTGCTTCTGAAACTGATACAAAGCACTGGTCCTCTAACATCCAATGCTTGTCATTTAAGATGAGAAACGTGTGAGCTTCGTGAATGATGTAGGTCGTTTGAGCTGAAAAGTGACTGCCCTAACCTGAAACGATGTCTTCCTAGTAGGAAAACACGGAGCCTGGGATTTAACTCCATTTCTGAAGAGAAACACACATCATAGTTCTCATCCATGGATCACACTTTGCTTTAGAGCAAGAAGCACTCTCTTGCTTTCTAGAGTCTCTAATACAGCAGGAAAATTGAGTGTGCTCATAACAAAAGAACGGTGTTTCCTACATATACGGACCATATCTAGTACATCTCTGCTTCTTAAACTGAAACAAACCAGAGGTCCTCTAACATCCAACGCTTGTCAGTTTAGATGAGAAACGTGTGAGCTTCGTGAACGATGTAGTTCGTTTGAGCTGTATAGTAACTGCCCTTACCTGCAAAGAAGTCTTGCTTGTAGGAAGACTCAGGGCCTGGGATTTAACTCGATTTCTGAAGTGAAACACACAGCAGAATTCTCATCCATTGCTCAAACTCTGCTTTAGAGCAAGAAGCACGCTCTTGCTTTCTATATTCTCTAAGACAGCAGGAAACGTGAGTGTGCTAAGAACAAAAGAAAGGTGTTTCCTACACATACGGACCATATCTAGGCCAACTCTGCTTCTGAAAGTGATACAAAGCACTGGTCCTCTAACATCCAATGCTTGGAATTTAAGATGGGAAACTTGTTAGCTTCGTGAACGATGTAGTTCGTTTGAGCTGAAAAGTGACTGCCCTTACCTGAAACGAAGTCTTGCATGTAGGAAGACACAGAGCCTGGGATTTAACTCCATTTCTGAAGTGAAGCACACAGCAGAGTTCTCATTTATTGATCACACTCTGATTTAGAGCAAGAAGCACGCTCTTGCTTTCTAAATTCTCTAAGACAGAAGAAAACGTGAGTGTGCTCAGAACAATAGAACGGTGTTTCCTACACATACGGACCATATCTAGTTCATCTCTGCTTCTGAAACTGAAACAAACCAGAGGTCCTCTAACATCCAATGCTTGGAAGTTAAGATGGGAAACTTGTTAGCTTTGTGAACGATGTAGTTCGTTTGAGCTTAAAAGTGACTGCCCTTACCTGAAACGAAGTCTTGCTTGTAGGAAGACACAGAGCCTGGGATTTAACTCCATTTCTGAAGAGAAACACACAACACAGTTCTCAGCCATGCATCACACTCTGCTTTAGAGCAAGAAGCACGCTCTTGCTTTCCAGAGTCTCTAAAGAGCAGGAAATGTAAGTTTGCTGAGAAAAAAAGAACGGTGTTTCCTACACACGGACCATATTAGTCCAACGCTGCTTCTGAAACTGATACAAAGCACTCCCTTCTAATATTCGATGCTTGTCAGTTAAGATGAGAAACGTGTGAGCTTTGTGAACGATGTAGTTCGTTTGAGATGAAAAGTGACTGCCCTTACCTTAAACGAAGTCTTGCTTGTAGGAAGACTCAGAGAATGGGATTTAACTCCATTTTTGAAGTGAAACACACAACAGAGTTTTCATCCATTGATCACACTCTGCTTTAGAGCAAGAAGCACGCTGTAGCTTTCCAGAGTCTCTAAGACAGCAGGAAACTTGAGTTTGCTGAGAACAAATGAACGGTGTTTCCTACACATACAGACCATATATAGTCCAACTCTGCTTCTGTAACTGATACAAAGCACTGGTTCTCTAACATTCAATGCTTGTCAGTTAAGATGAGAACCGTGTGAACTTCCTGAACGATGTAGTTCGTTTGAGCTGAAAAGTGACTGCCCTTACGTGAAACGAAGTCTTGCTTTTAGGAAGACACAGATCCTGGGATTTAACTCCATTTCTGAAGGGAAACACACAACACAGTTCTCATCCATGCATCACACTCTGCTTTAGAGCAAGAAGCACGCTCTTGCTTTCTAGAGTCTCTAATACAGCAGGAAACATGAGTGTGCTCAGAAAAAATGAACGGTATTTCCTATACATACGGACCATATATAGTTCAACTCTGCTTGAAATTGATACAAAGCAAAGGTCCTCTAACATCCAATGCTTCTCAGTTAAGAAGAGAAACGTGTGAGCTTTGTGAACGATGTAGTTCGTTTGAGCTGTAAAGTAACTGCCCTTACCTGGAACGAAGTCTTGCTTGTAGGAAGACTCAGAGCCTGGAATTTAACTCCATTTCTGAAGGGAAACACACAGCATAGTTTTCTTGCATGAATAACACTCTGCTTTAGAGCAAGAAGCACGCTCTTGCTTTCTAGAGTCTCTAATACAGAAGGAAACTTGAGTGTGCTCAGAACAAAAGAACGGTGTTTCCAACACATACGGCCCATATCTAGTTCCACTCTGCTTCTGAAACTGAAACAAACCACAGGTCCTCCAACATCCAATGCTTGTCAGTTTAGATGAGAAACGTGTGAGCTTCGTGAACGATGTTGTTCATTTGAGCTGTAAAGTATCTGCCCTTACCTGAAACGAAGTATTGCTTGTAGGAAGACTCAGAGCCTGGGATTTAACTCCATTTCTGAAGTGAAACACACAAAAGGGTTCTCATCCATTGATCACACTCTGCTTTAGAGCAAGAAGCACGCTCTTGCTTTCTAAAATCTCTAAGACAGAAGGAAACGTGAGTGTGCTCAGAACAAAAGAATGGTGTTTCCTACACATACGGACCATATCTAGTTCATCTCTGCTTCTGAAACTGAAACAAACCAGAGGTCCTCTAACATCCAATGCTTGGAAGTTAAGATGGGAAACTTGTTAGCTTCGTGAACGATGTAGTTCGTTTGAGCTGAAAAGTGACTGCCCTTACCTGAAACGAAGTCTTGCTTGTAGGAAGACACAGAGCCTGGGATTTAACTCCATTTCTGAAGGGAAACACACAGCAGAGTTCTCATCCATGGATCACACTCTGCTTAGAGCAAGAAGCACGCTCTTGCTTTCCAGAGTCTCTAAGAGAGCAGGAAATGTAAGTTTGCTGAGAAAAAAAGAACAGTGTTTCCTACACACGGACCATATTAGTCCAACGCTGCTTCTGAAACTGATACAAAGCACTGGTTCTCTAACATCCAATGCTTGTCATTTAAGATGAGAAACGTGTGAGCTTCGTGAACGATGTAGTTCATTTGAGCTGAAAAGTGACTGCCCTTACCTGAAACGAAGTCTTGCTTGTAGGAAGACATAGAGCCTGGGATTTATCTCCATTTCTGAAGTGAAACACACAGCAGAGTTCTCATCCATTGATCACACTCTGCTTTAGAGCAAGAAGCACGCTCTTGCTTAGCAGAGTCTCTAAGAGAGCAGGAAACATGAGTGTGATGAGAGCAAAAGAACGGTGTTTCCTACAAATACGGACCATATCTAGTCCAACTCTGCTTCGGAAACTGATACAAACCACAGGTCCTCTAACATCCAATGCTTGTCATTTAAGATGAGAAACGTGTGAGCTTCATGAACGATGTAGGTCGTTTGAGCTGAAAAGTGACTGCCCTAACCTGAAACGATGTCTTCCTAGTAGGAAGACTCAGAGCCATTGATTTAACTCCATTTCTGAAGTGAAACACACAGCAGAGTTCTCATTTATTGATCACACTCTGCTTTAGAGCAAGAAGCACGCTCTTGCTTTCTAAATTCTCTAAGACAGAAGGAAACGTGAGTGTGCTCAGAACAAAAGAACGGTGTTTCCTACACATACGGACCATATCTAGTTCATCTCTGCTTCTGAAACTGAAACAAACCAGAGGTCCTCTAACATCCAATGCTTGGAAGTTAAGATGGGAAACTTGTTAGCTTCGTGAACGATGTAGTTCGTTTGAGCTTAAAAGTGACTGCCCTTACCTGAAACGAAGTCTTGCTTGTAGGAAGACACAGAGCCTGGGATTTAACTCCATTTCTGAAGGGAAACACACAGCAGAGTTCTCATCCATGGATCACACTCTGCTTAGAGCAAGAAGCACGCTCTTGCTTTCCAGAGTCTCTAAGAGAGCAGGAAATGTAAGTTTGCTGAGAAAAAAAGAACAGTGTTTCCTACACACGGACCATATTAGTCCAACGCTGCTTCTGAAACTGATACAAAGCACTGGCCTTCTAACATCCAATGCTTGTCATTTAAGATGAGAAACGTGTGAGCTTCGTGAACGATGTAGTTCTTTTGAGCTGAAAAATGACTGCCCTTACCTGAAACGAAGTCTTGCTTGTAGGAAGACATAGAGCCTGGGATTTATCTCCATTTCTGAAGTGAAACACACAGCAGAGTTCTCATCCATTGCTCAAACACTTCTTTATAGCAAGAAGCACGCTGTAGCTTTCCAGAGTCTCTAAGAGAGCAGGAAACTTGAGTGTGCTGAGAACAAATGAACAGGTATCCTACACATACAGACCATATATAGTCCAACTCTGCTTCTGAAACTGAAACAAACCACAGGTCCTCTAACATCCATTGCTTGTCAGTTTAGATGAGAAACGTGTGAGCATCGTGAACGATGTAGTTCATTTGAGCTGTAAAGTAACTGCCCTTACCTGAAACCAAGTCTTGCTTGTAGGAAGACTCAGAGCCTGGGGTTTAACTCCATTTCTGAAGTGAAACACACAGCCGAGTTCTCATATATAAATCACACTCTGCTTTGGAGCAAGTAGCACGCTCTTGCTTCCTGGAATCTCTAATACAGCAGGAAAATTGAGTGTGCTCATAACAAAAGAACTGTGTTTCCTACACATACCGACCATATCTAGTTCAACTCTGCTTATGAAACTGAAAGAATCCACAGGTCCTCTAACATCCAATGCTTGGCAATTTAGACGAGAAACGTGTGTGATTCGTGAAGGATGTAGTTCGTTTGAACTGTAAAGTAACTGCCCTTACCTGAAACGAAGTTTTGCTTGTAGGAAGACTCAGAGCCTGGGATTTAACTCCATTTCTGAAGTGAAACACACAGCAGAGTTCTCATCCATTGATCACACTCTGCTTTAGAGCAAGAAGCACGCTCTTGCTTAGCAGAGTCTCTAAGAGAGCAGGAAACGTGAGTGTGATGAGAGCAAAAGAACGGTGTTTCCTACACATACGGACCATATCTAGTCCAACTCTGCTTCTGAAACTGATACAAAGCACTGGTCCTCTAACATCCAATGCTTGTCATTTAAGATGAGAAACGTGTGAGCTTCGTGAATGATGTAGGTCGTTTGAGCTGAAAAGTGACTGCCCTAACCTGAAACGATGTCTTCCTAGTAGGAAAACACGGAGCCTGGGATTTAACTCCATTTCTGAAGAGAAACACACATCATAGTTCTCATCCATGGATCACACTTTGCTTTAGAGCAAGAAGCACTCTCTTGCTTTCTAGAGTCTCTAATACAGCAGGAAAATTGAGTGTGCTCATAACAAAAGAACGGTGTTTCCTACATATACGGACCATATCTAGTACATCTCTGCTTCTTAAACTGAAACAAACCAGAGGTCGTCTAACATCCAACGCTTGTCAGTTTAGATGAGAAACGTGTGAGCTTCGTGAACGATATAGTTCGTTTGAGCTGTATAGTAACTGCCCTTACCTGCAAAGAAGTCTTGCTTGTAGGAAGACTCAGGGCCTGGGATTTAACTCGATTTCTGAAGTGAAACACACAGCAGAGTTCTCATCCATTGCTCAAACTCTGCTTTAGAGCAAGAAGCACACTCTTGCTTTCTATATTCTCTAAGACAGCAGGAAACGTGAGTGTGCTAAGAACAAAAGAAAGGTGTTTCCTACACATACGGACCATATCTAGGCCAACTCTGCTTCTGAAATTGATACAAAGCACTGGTCCTCTAACATCCAATGCTTGGAATTTAAGATGGGAAACTTGTTAGCTTCGTGAATGATGTAGTTCGTTTGAGCTGAAAAGTGACTGCCCTTACCTGAAACGAAGTCTTGCATGTAGGAAGACACAGAGCCTGTGATTTAACTCCATTTCTGAAGTGAAGCACACAGCAGAGTTCTCATTTATTGATCACACTCTGCTTTAGAGCAAGAAGCACGCTCTTGCTTTCTAAATTCTCTAAGACAGAAGGAAACGTGAGTGTGCTCAGAACAAAAGAACGGTGTTTCCTACACATACGGACCATATCTAGTTCATCTCTGCTTCTGAAACTGAAACAAACCAGAGGTCCTCTAACATCCAATGCTTGGAAGTTAAGATGGGAAACTTGTTAGCTTTGTGAATGATGTAGTTCGTTTGAGCTGAAAAGTAACTGCCCTTACCTGAAACGAAGTCTTGCTTGTAGGAAGACACAGAGCCTGGGATTTAACTCCATTTCTGAAGAGAAACACACAACACAGTTCTCAGCCATGCATCACACTCTGCTTTAGAGCAAGAAGCACGCTCTTGCTTTCCAGAGTCTCTAAAGAGCAGGAAATGTAAGTTTGCTGAGAAAAAAAGAACGGTGTTTCCTACACACGGACCATATTAGTCCAACGCTGCTTCTGAAACTGATACAAAGCACTCCCTTCTAATATTCGATGCTTGTCAGTTAAGATGAGAAACGTCTGAGCTTTGTGAATGATGTAGTTCGTTTGAAATGAAAAGTGACTGCCCTTACCTGAAACGAAGTCTTGCTTGTAGGAAGACTCAGAGCCTTGGATTTAACTCCATTTCTGAAGTGAAACACACAACAGAGTTTTCATCCATTGATCACACTCTGCTTTAGAGCAAGAAGCACGCTGTAGCTTTCCAGAGTCTCTAAGAGAGCAGGAAACATGAGTGTGATGAGAACAAATGAACGGTGTTTCCTACACTTACGGACCATATATAGTCCAACTCTGCTTCTGAAACTGATACAAAGCACTGGTTCTCTAACATTCAATGCTTGTCAGTTAAGATGAGAACCGTGTGAACTTCCTGAACGATGTAGTTCGTTTGAGCTGAAAAGTGACTGCCCTTACCTGAAACGAAGTCTTGCTTTTAGGAAGACACAGATCCTGGGATTTAACTCCATTTCTGAAGGGAAACACACAACACAGTTCTCATCCATGCATCACACTCTGCTTTAGAGCAAGAAGCACGCTCTTGCTTTCTAGAGTCTCTAATACAGCAGGAAACTTGAGTGTGCTCAGAAGAAATGAACGGTGTTTCCTATACATACGGACCATATATAGTTCAACTCTGCTTGAAATTGATACAAAGCAAAGGTCCTCTAACATCCAATGCTTCTCAGTTAAGAAGAGAAACGTGTGAGCTTTGTGAACGATGTAGTTCGTTTGAGCTGTAAAGTAACTGCCCTTACCTGGAACGAAGTCTTGCTTGTAGGAAGACTCAGAGCCTGGAATTTAACTCCATTTCTGAAGGGAAACACACAGCATAGTTTTCTTGCATGAATAACACTCTGCTTTAGAGCAAGAAGCACGCTCTTGCTTTCTAGAGTCTCTAATACAGAAGGAAACTTGAGTGTGCTCAGAACAAAAGAACGGTGTTTCCTACACATACGGCCCATATCTAGTTCCACTCTGCTTCTGAATCTGATACAAACCACAGGTCTTCTAACATCCAATGCTTTTCATTTTAGAGCAAGAAACTTTTGTGATTTGTGAACAATGTAACTTCCCTTGAGCTAAAATTGACTGCGTTTGCCTGAAAAGAAATGTTGCATTTAGGAAGACACAGAGCTTGGGAATTAACTCAATATCTGAAGGTAAAAACACAGCACAGTTCTCATCCATGAAACACACTCTGCTTTAGAGCAAGAAGAACGCACTTGCTTTCTAGAATCTCAAACACAGCAGGAAACGTGTGTGTGCTCAGAACAAAAGAACTGTGTTTCCTACACACACGGACCATATCCAGTTCAACTCTGCTTCAGAAACTAATACAAACGAAAGCTCCTCTAACATCCAATGGTTTTCAGTTATGAGCAAGAAACGTGTGAGCTTCATGAAAAATGTTGCTTCGTTTGAGCGGAAAAGTGACTTTGTTTACCTGAAGCGAAGTCTTGCTGGTAGAGGACACAGAGCCTGCGATTTAACTCCGTTTCTGAAGGGAAACACACAGCACAGTTCTCATCCATGAAACACACTCTGCTTTAGAGCAAGACGCACGCTCTTGCTTTCTAGAATCTCGAAAACAGCAAGAAACGTGAGTTTGCTCAAAACAAAAGAACTGTGTTTCCTACACACGGTCCATATCTATTTCAACGCTGCTTCTGAACCTGATACAAACCACAGGTCTTCTAACATCCAATGCTTTTCATTTAAGAGCGAGAAACTTTTGTGCTTCGTGAACAATGTACCTTCCCTGAGCTAAAAGTGACTGCGTTTGAATGAAAAGAAATGTTGCATTTAGGAAGACACAGAGCTTGGGATTTAACTCAATATCTGAAGGGAAACACACAGCACAGTTCTCATCCATGAAACACACTCTGCTTTAGAGCAAGAAGAACGCACTTGCCTTCTAGAATCTCTAATACAGCATGAAACGTGAGTGTGCTCAGAACAAAAGAACTGTGTTTCCTACACACACGGACCATATCTAGTTCAACTTTGCTTCTGAATCTGATACAAACCACAGCTCTTCTAACATCCAATCGTTTTCAGTTATGAGCGAGAAACTTGTGAGCTTCGTGAATAATGTTGCTTTGTTTGAGCTGAAAAGTGACTTTGTTTACCTGAAGCGAAGTCTTGCTGGTAGGAAGACACAGAGCCTGGGATTTAACTCCGTTTCTGAAGGGAAACACACAGCACAGTTCTCATCCATGAAACACATTCTGCTTAAGAGAAAGAAGCACACTCTTGCTTTCTGGAGTCTCTAATACAACAGCAAACGTGAGTGTGCTCAAAACAAAAGAACTGTGTTTCCTGAACACACGGACCAAATATAGTTCATCTCTGCTTCTGAAACTGATACAAACCACAGCTCTCTAACATGCAATGGTTTTCAATTAAGAGTGAGAAACGTGTGAGCTTCGTGTATGATGTACCTTCGTTTGACATGAAAAGTGACTGCGTTTATCTGAATCGAAGTCTTGCTTGGAGGAAGACACAGAGCATGTTATTTTACTCCGTTTCTGAAGGGAATCACACAGCACAGTTCTCATCCATGAAACACACTCTGCTTAAGAGCAAGAAGCACACTCTTGCTTTCTGGAGTCTCTAATACAACAGCAAACGTGAGTGTGCTCAAAACAAAAGTACTGTGTTTCCTACACACAAGGACAAAATCTAGTTCAACTCTGCTTCTGAATCTGATACAAACCACAGCTCCTCTAACATCCAATGTTTTTCACTTAAGAGCAAGAAACCTGTGAGCTTCGTGAACAATGTTGATTCGTTTTGGCTGAAAAGTGACTGCATTTAACTGATGCGAAGTCTTGCTTGTAGGAAGACACAGAGCCTGGGATTTAACTCCGTTTCTGAAGGGAAACACACAGCACAGTTCTCATCCATGAAACACACTCTGCTTAAGAGCAAGAAGCACACTCTTGCTTTCTGGAGTCTCTAATACAACAGCAAACGTGAGTGTGCTAAAAACAAAAGAACTGTGTTTCCTACACACACAGACCATATCTAGTTCAACTCTGCTTCGGAAACTGATACAAACCCCAGGTCCTATAACATCCAATGGTTTTCATTTAAGAGCGTGAAACGTGTAAGCTTCGTGAACAACGATGCTTCGATTTAGCTGAAAAGTGCCTGCGTTTACCTGAAGCGAAGTCTTGCTTGTAGGAAGATACAGAGCATGGGATTTAACTCCGTTTCTGAAGGGAAACATACAGCACATTTCTCATCCATGAAACACACTCTGCTTAAGAGCAAGAAGCACACTCTTGCTTTCTGGAGTCTCTAATACAACAGCAAACGTGAGTGTGCTCAGAACAAAAGAACTGTGTTTCCTACACACACGGACCAAATCTAGTTCAACTCTGCTTCTGAATCTGATACAAACCAGAGGTCCTCTAACATCCAATGGTTTACAGTTAAGAGTGAGAAACGTGTGAGCTTCGTGTATGATGTACCTTCGTTTGACATGAAAAGTGACTGCGTTTACCTGAATCGAAGTCTTGCTTGTAGGAAGACACAGAGCATGTTATTTTACTCCGTTTCTGAAGGGAATCACACAGCACAGTTCTCATCCATGAAACACACTCTGCTTTAGAGCAAGAAACACACTCTTGTTTTCTGAAGTCTCTAATACAACAGCAAACGTGAGTGTGCTCAGAACAAAAGAACTGTATTTCCTACACACACGGACCATATCTCGTTCAACTCTGCTTCTGAATCTGATACAAACTTCAGGTCTTCTAACATACAATGCTTTTCATTTTAGAGCAAGATACTTTTGTGCTTCGTGAACAATATACCTTCCTTTGAGCTAAAAGTGACTGCGTTTGCCTGAAAAGAAATGTTGCATTTTGGAAGAAACAGAGCTTGGGAATTAACTCAATATCTGAAGGTAAAAACACAGCCCAGTTCTCATCCATGAAACACACTCTGCTTTGGAGCAAGAAGAACGCAATTGCCTTCTAGAATCTCTAATACAGCATGAAACGTGAGTGTGCTCAGAACAAAAGAACTGTGTTTCCTACTCACACGGACCATATCTAGTTCAACTTTGCTTCTGAATCTGATACAAACCACAGCTCTTCTAACATCCAATGGTTTTCAGTTATGAGCGAGAAACCTGTGAGCTTTGTGAGTAATGTTGCTCCGTTTGAGCTGAAAAGTGACTTTGTTAACCTGAAGCGAAGTATTGCTGGTAGGAAGACACAGAGCCTGGGATTTAACTCCGTTTCTGAAGGGAAACACATAGCATAGTTCTCATCCATGAAACACACTCTGCTTTAGAGCAAGAAGCATGCTCTTGCTTTCAAGAGTCTCTAATACAACAGCAAACGTGAGTGTGCTCAAAACAAAAGAACTTTCTATCCTACACACGGACCATATCTAGTTAAACTCTGCTTCTGAAATCGATACAAACCACAGCTCCTCTAACATCCAATGTTTTTCACTTAAGAGCAAGAAACCTGTGAGCTTCGTGAACAATGTTGATTCGTTTTGGCTGAAAAGTGACTGAATTTACCTGAAGCAAAGTCTTCCTTGTAGCAAGAAACAGAGCTTGGGATTTAACACCCTTTTTGAA
Source organism: Onychomys leucogaster (assembly GCA_949786385.1). Taxonomy (NCBI): domain Eukaryota; kingdom Metazoa; phylum Chordata; class Mammalia; order Rodentia; family Cricetidae; genus Onychomys; species Onychomys leucogaster. The sequence continues at coordinate 525,545 of CATKUP010000109.1, forward strand.
GGGAAACACACAGCACAGTTCTCAGCCATGAAAAACACTCTGCTTTAGAGCAAGAAGCACGCTCTTGCTTTCTAGAATCTCTAAGACAGCAGGAAGCGTGAGTGTGCTCAGAACAAAAGAACTGTGTTTCCTACACACACAGACCATATCTCGTTCAACTCTGCTTCTGAATCTGATACAAACCACAGGTCTTCTAACATCCAATGCTTTTCATTTTAGAGCAAGAAACTTTTGTGCTTCGTGAACAATGTACCTTCCCTGAGCTAAAAGTGACTGCGTTTGAATGAAAAGAAATGTTGCATTTAGGAAGACACAGAGCTTGGGATTTAACTCAATATCTGAAGGGAAACACACAGCACAGTTCTCATCCATGAAACACACTCTGCTTTAGAGCAAGAAGAACGCACTTGCCTTCTAGAATCTCTAATACAGCATGAAACGTGAGTGTGCTCAGAACAAAAGAACTGTGTTTCCTACACACGGACCATATCTAGTTCAACTTTGCTTCTGAATCTGATACAAACCACAGCTCTTCTAACATCCAATCGTTTTCAGTTATGAGCGAGAAACTTGTGAGCTTCGTGAATAATGTTGCTTTGTTTGAGCTGAAAAGTGACTTTGTTTACCTGAAGCGAAGTCTTGCTGGTAGGAAGACACAGAGCCTGGGATTTAACTCCGTTTCTGAAGGGAAACACACAGCACAGTTCTCATCCATGAAACACATTCTGCTTAAGAGAAAGAAGCACACTCTTGCTTTCTGGAGTCTCTAATACAACAGCAAACGTGAGTGTGCTCAAAACAAAAGAACTGTGTTCCTGAACACACGGACCAAATATAGTTCATCTCTGCTTCTGAAACTGATACAAACCACAGGTCTCTAACATGCAATGGTTTTCAATTAAGAGTGAGAAACGTGTGAGCTTCGTGTATGATGTACCTTTGTTTGACATGAAAAGTGACTGCGTTTATCTGAATCGAAGTCTTGCTTGTAGGAAGACACAGAGCATGGGATTTTACTCTGTTTCTGAAGGGAATCACACAGCACAGTTCTCATCCATGAAACACACTCTGATTTAGAGCAAGAAGCACACTCTTGCTTTCTGGAGTCTCTAATACAACAGCAAACGTGAGTGTGCTCAAAACAAAAGAACTTTGTTTCCTACTCACACGGACCATATCTATTTCAACTCTGCTTCTGAAACTGATACAAACCGCAGCTCTTCAAACATCCAATGTTTTTCACTTAAGAGCAAGAAACCTGTGAGCTTTGTGAACAATGTTGCTTCGTTTGAGCTGAAAAGTGACTGCGTTTACCTGAAGCGAAGTCTTGCTTGTAGGAAGACACAGAGCTTGGGATATAACTCCGTTTCTGAAGGGAAACACACAGCACAGTTCTCATCCATGAAACACACTCTGCTTTAGAGCAAGAAGCATGCTCTAGCTTTCGAGAGTGTCTAATACAACAGCAAACGTGCATGTGCTCAAAACAAAAGAATTTTCTTTCCTACACACACGGACCATATCGAGTTCAACTCTGCTTCGGAAACTGATACAAACCACAGCTCTTCTAACATCCAATGTTTTTCACTTAAGAGCAAGAAACCTGTGAGCTTCGTGAACAATGTTGCTTCGTTTGAGCTGAAAAGTGACTGAATTTACCTGAAGCAAAGTCTTCCTTGTAGCAAAAAACAGAGCTTGGGATTTAACACCCTTTTTGAAGGGAAACACACAGCACAGTTCTCAGCCATGAAAAACACTCTGCTTTAGAGCAAGAAGCACGCTCTTGCTTTCTAGAATCTCTAAGACAGCAGGAAACGTGAGTGTGCTCAGAACAAAAGAACTGTGTTTCCTACACACACAGACCATATCTCGTTCAACTCTGCTTCTGAATCTGATACAAACCACAGGTCTTCTAACATCCAATGCTTTTTGTTTTAGAGCAAGAAACTTTTGTGATTTGTGAATAATGTAACTTCCCTTGAGCTAAAATTGACTGCGTTTGCCTGAAAAGAAATGTTGCATTTAGGAAAACACAGAGCTTGGGAATTAACTCAATATCTGAAGGTAAAAACACAGCACAGTTCTCATCCATGAAACACACTCTGCTTTAGAGCAAGAAGAACGCACTTGCTTTCTAGAATCTCAAACACAGCAGGAAACGTGTGTGTGCTCAGAACAAAAGAACTGTGTTTCCTACACACACGGACCATATCCAGTTCAACTCTGCTTCTGAAACTAATACAAATGCAAGCTCCTCTAACATCCAACGGTTTTCAGTTATGAGCAAGAAACGTGTGAGCTTCATGAAAAATGTTGCTTCGTTTGAGCTGAAAAGTGACTTTGTTTACCTGAAGCGAAGTCTTGCTTGTAGGAAGACACAGAGCCTGGGATTTAACTCCATTTCTGAAGAGAAACACACAACACAGTTCTCAGCCATGCATCACACTCTGCTTTAGAGCAAGAAGCACGCTCTTGCTTTCCAGAGTCTCTAAAGAGCAGGAAATGTAAGTTTGCTGAGAAAAAAAGAACGGTGTTTCCTACACACGGACCATATTAGTCCAACGCTGCTTCTGAAACTGATACAAAGCACTCCCTTCTAATATTCGATGCTTGTCAGTTAAGATGAGAAACGTCTGAGCTTTGTGAACGATGTAGTTCGTTTGAGATGAAAAGTGACTGCCCTTACCTGAAACGAAGTCTTGCTTGTAGGAAGACTCAGAGCCTTGGATTTAACTCCATTTCTGAAGTGAAACACACAACAGAGTTTTCATCCATTGATCACACTCTGCTTTAGAGCAAGAAGCACGCTGTAGCTTTCCAGAGTCTCTAAGAGAGCAGGAAACATGAGTGTGATGAGAACAAATGAACGGTGTTTCCTACACTTACGGACCATATATAGTCCAACTCTGCTTCTGAAACTGATACAAAGCACTGGTTCTCTAACATTCAATGCTTGTCAGTTAAGATGAGAACCGTGTGAACTTCCTGAACGATGTAGTTCGTTTGAGCTGAAAAGTGACTGCCCTTACCTGAAACGAAGTCTTGCTTTTAGGAAGACACAGATCCTGGGATTTAACTCCATTTCTGAAGGGAAACACACAACACAGTTCTCATCCATGCATCACACTCTGCTTTAGAGCAAGAAGCACGCTCTTGCTTTCTAGAGTCTCTAATACAGCAGGAAACTTGAGTGTGCTCAGAAGAAATGAACGGTGTTTCCTATACATACGGACCATATATAGTTCAACTCTGCTTGAAATTGATACAAAGCAAAGGTCCTCTAACATCCAATGCTTCTCAGTTAAGAAGAGAAACGTGTGAGCTTTGTGAACGATGTAGTTCGTTTGAGCTGTAAAGTAACTGCCCTTACCTGGAACGAAGTCTTGCTTGTAGGAAGACTCAGAGCCTGGAATTTAACTCCATTTCTGAAGGGAAACACACAGCATAGTTTTCTTGCATGAATAACACTCTGCTTTAGAGCAAGAAGCACGCTCTTGCTTTCTAGAGTCTCTAATACAGAAGGAAACTTGAGTGTGCTCAGAACAAAAGAACGGTGTTTCCTACACATACGGCCCATATCTAGTTCCACTCTGCTTCTGAATCTGATACAAACCACAGGTCTTCTAACATCCAATGCTTTTCATTTTAGAGCAAGAAACTTTTGTGATTTGTGAACAATGTAACTTCCCTTGAGCTAAAATTGACTGCGTTTGCCTGAAAAGAAATGTTGCATTTAGGAAGACACAGAGCTTGGGAATTAACTCAATATCTGAAGGTAAAAACACAGCACAGTTCTCATCCATGAAACACACTCTGCTTTAGAGCAAGAAGAACGCACTTGCTTTCTAGAATCTCAAACACAGCAGGAAACGTGTGTGTGCTCAGAACAAAAGAACTGTGTTTCCTACACACACGGACCATATCCAGTTCAACTCTGCTTCAGAAACTAATACAAACGAAAGCTCCTCTAACATCCAATGGTTTTCAGTTATGAGCAAGAAACGTGTGAGCTTCATGAAAAATGTTGCTTCGTTTGAGCGGAAAAGTGACTTTGTTTACCTGAAGCGAAGTCTTGCTGGTAGAGGACACAGAGCCTGCGATTTAACTCCGTTTCTGAAGGGAAACACACAGCACAGTTCTCATCCATGAAACACACTCTGCTTTAGAGCAAGACGCACGCTCTTGCTTTCTAGAATCTCGAAAACAGCAAGAAACGTGAGTTTGCTCAAAACAAAAGAACTGTGTTTCCTACACACGGTCCATATCTAGTTCAACGCTGCTTCTGAACCTGATACAAACCACAGGTCTTCTAACATCCAATGCTTTTCATTTAAGAGCGAGAAACTTTTGTGCTTCGTGAACAATGTACCTTCCCTGAGCTAAAAGTGACTGCGTTTGAATGAAAAGAAATGTTGCATTTAGGAAGACACAGAGCTTGGGATTTAACTCAATATCTGAAGGGAAACACACAGCACAGTTCTCATCCATGAAACACACTCTGCTTTAGAGCAAGAAGAACGCACTTGCCTTCTAGAATCTCTAATACAGCATGAAACGTGAGTGTGCTCAGAACAAAAGAACTGTGTTTCCTACACACACGGACCATATCTAGTTCAACTTTGCTTCTGAATCTGATACAAACCACAGCTCTTCTAACATCCAATCGTTTTCAGTTATGAGCGAGAAACTTGTGAGCTTCGTGAATAATGTTGCTTTGTTTGAGCTGAAAAGTGACTTTGTTTACCTGAAGCGAAGTCTTGCTGGTAGGAAGACACAGAGCCTGGGATTTAACTCCGTTTCTGAAGGGAAACACACAGCACAGTTCTCATCCATGAAACACATTCTGCTTAAGAGAAAGAAGCACACTCTTGCTTTCTGGAGTCTCTAATACAACAGCAAACGTGAGTGTGCTCAAAACAAAAGAACTGTGTTTCCTGAACACACGGACCAAATATAGTTCATCTCTGCTTCTGAAACTGATACAAACCACAGCTCTCTAACATGCAATGGTTTTCAATTAAGAGTGAGAAACGTGTGAGCTTCGTGTATGATGTACCTTCGTTTGACATGAAAAGTGACTGCGTTTATCTGAATCGAAGTCTTGCTTGGAGGAAGACACAGAGCATGTTATTTTACTCCGTTTCTGAAGGGAATCACACAGCACAGTTCTCATCCATGAAACACACTCTGCTTAAGAGCAAGAAGCACACTCTTGCTTTCTGGAGTCTCTAATACAACAGCAAACGTGAGTGTGCTCAAAACAAAAGTACTGTGTTTCCTACACACAAGGACAAAATCTAGTTCAACTCTGCTTCTGAATCTGATACAAACCACAGCTCCTCTAACATCCAATGTTTTTCACTTAAGAGCAAGAAACCTGTGAGCTTCGTGAACAATGTTGATTCGTTTTGGCTGAAAAGTGACTGCATTTAACTGATGCGAAGTCTTGCTTGTAGGAAGACACAGAGCCTGGGATTTAACTCCGTTTCTGAAGGGAAACACACAGCACATTTCTCATCCATGAAACACACTCTGCTTAAGAGCAAGAAGCACACTCTTGCTTTCTGGAGTCTCTAATACAACAGCAAACGTGAGTGTGCTCAAAACAAAAGAACTGTGTTTCCTACACACACGGACCAAATCTAGTTCAACTCTGCTTCTGAATCTGATACAAACCAGAGGTCCTCTAACATCCAATGGCTTGCAGTTAAGAGTGAGAAACGTGTGAGCTTCGTGTATGATGTACCTTCGTTTGACATGAAAAATGACTGCGTTTACCTGAATCGAAGTCTTGCTTGTAGGAAGACACAGAGCATGTTATTTTACTCCGTTTCTGAAGGGAATCACACAGCACAGTTCTCATCCATGAAACACACTCTGCTTAAGAGCAAGAAGCACACTCTTGCTTTCTGGAGTCTCTAATACAACAGCAAACGTGAGTGTGCTCAAAACAAAAGAACTTTGTTTCCTACTCACACGGACCATATCTAGTTCAACTCTGCTTCTGAAACTGATACAAACCGCAGCTCTTCAAACATCCAATGTTTTTCACTTAAGAGCAAGAAACCTGTGAGCTTCGTGAACAATGTTGATTCGTTTTGGCTGAAAAGTGACTGCATTTAACTGATGCGAAGTCTTGCTTGTAGGAAGACACAGAGCCTGGGATTTAACTCCGTTTCTGAAGGGAAACACACAGCACAGTTCTCATCCATGAAACACACTCTGCTTAAGAGCAAGAAGCACACTCTTGCTTTCTGGAGTCTCTAATACAACAGCAAACGTGAGTGTGCTCAAAACAAAAGAACTGTGTTTCCTACACACACAGACCATATCTAGTTCAACTCTGCTTCGGAAACTGATACAAACCCCAGGTCCTATAACATCCAATGGTTTTCATTTAAGAGCGTGAAACGTGTAAGCTTCGTGAACAACGATGCTTCGATTTAGCTGAAAAGTGCCTGCGTTTACCTGAAGCGAAGTCTTGCTTGTAGGAAGATACAGAGCATGGGATTTAACTCCGTTTCTGAAGGGAAACATACAGCACATTTCTCATCCATGAAACACACTCTGCTTAAGAGCAAGAAGCACACTCTTGCTTTCTGGAGTCTCTAATACAACAGCAAACGTGAGTGTGCTCAGAACAAAAGAACTGTATTTCCTACACACACGGACCATATCTCGTTCAACTCTGCTTCTGAATCTGATACAAACTTCAGGTCTTCTAACATACAATGCTTTTCATTTTAGAGCAAGAAACTTTTGTGCTTCGTGAACAATATACCTTCCTTTGAGCTAAAAGTGACTGCGTTTGCCTGAAAAGAAATGTTGCATTTTGGAAGAAACAGAGCTTGGGAATTAACTCAATATCTGAAGGTAAAAACACAGCCCAGTTCTCATCCATGAAACACACTCTGCTTTGGAGCAAGAAGAACGCACTTGCCTTCTAGAATCTCTAATACAGCATGAAACGTGAGTGTGCTCAGAACAAAAGAACTGTGTTTCCTACTCACACGGACCATATCTAGTTCAACTTTGCTTCTGAATCTGATACAAACCACAGCTCTTCTAACATCCAATGGTTTTCAGTTATGAGCGAGAAACCTGTGAGCTTTGTGAGTAATGTTGCTCCGTTTGAGCTGAAAAGTGACTTTGTTAACCTGAAGCGAAGTATTGCTGGTAGGAAGACACAGAGCCTGGGATTTAACTCCGTTTCTGAAGGGAAACACATAGCATAGTTCTCATCCATGAAACACACTCTGCTTTAGAGCAAGAAGCATGCTCTTGCTTTCAAGAGTCTCTAATACAACAGCAAACGTGAGTGTGCTCAAAACAAAAGAACTTTCTATCCTACACACGGACCATATCTAGTTAAACTCTGCTTCTGAAATCGATACAAACCACAGCTCCTCTAACATCCAATGTTTTTCACTTAAGAGCAAGAAACCTGTGAGCTTCGTGAACAATGTTGATTCGTTTTGGCTGAAAAGTGACTGAATTTACCTGAAGCAAAGTCTTCCTTGTAGCAAGAAACAGAGCTTGGGATTTAACACCCTTTTTGAAGGGAAACACACAGCACAGTTCTCAGCCATGAAAAACACTCTGCTTTAGAGCAAGAAGCACGCTCTTGCTTTCTAGAATCTCTAAGACAGCAGGAAGCGTGAGTGTGCTCAGAACAAAAGAACTGTGTTTCCTACACACACAGACCATATCTCGTTCAACTCTGCTTCTGAATCTGATACAAACCACAGGTCTTCTAACATCCAATGCTTTTCATTTTAGAGCAAGAAACTTTTGTGCTTCGTGAACAATGTACCTTCCCTGAGCTAAAAGTGACTGCGTTTGCCTGAAAAGAAATGTTGCATTTAGGAAGACACAGAGCTTGGGATTTAACTCAATATCTGAAGGGAAACACACAGCACAGTTCTCATCCATGAAACACACTCTGCTTTAGAGCAAGAAGAACGCACTTGCCTTCTAGAATCTCTAATACAGCATGAAACGTGAGTGTGCTCAGAACAAAAGAACTGTGTTTCCTACACACGGACCATATCTAGTTCAACTTTGCTTCTGAATCTGATACAAACCACAGCTCTTCTAACATCCAATCGTTTTCAGTTATGAGCGAGAAACTTGTGAGCTTCGTGAATAATGTTGCTTTGTTTGAGCTGAAGAGTGACTTTGTTTACCTGAAGCGAAGTCTTGCTGGTAGGAAGACACAGAGCCTGGGATTTAACTCCGTTTCTGAAGGGAAACACACAGCACAGTTCTCATCCATGAAACACATTCTGCTTAAGAGAAAGAAGCACACTCTTGCTTTCTGGAGTCTCTAATACAACAGCAAACGTGAGTGTGCTCAAAACAAAAGAACTGTGTTCCTGAACACACGGACCAAATATAGTTCATCTCTGCTTCTGAAACTGATACAAACCACAGGTCTCTAACATGCAATGGTTTTCAATTAAGAGTGAGAAACGTGTGAGCTTCGTGTATGATGTACCTTTGTTTGACATGAAAAGTGACTGCGTTTATCTGAATCGAAGTCTTGCTTGTAGGAAGACACAGAGCATGGGATTTTACTCTGTTTCTGAAGGGAATCACACAGCACAGTTCTCATCCATGAAACACACTCTGATTTAGAGCAAGAAGCACACTCTTGCTTTCTGGAGTCTCTAATACAACAGCAAACGTGAGTGTGCTCAAAACAAAAGAACTTTGTTTCCTACTCACACGGACCATATCTATTTCAACTCTGCTTCTGAAACTGATACAAACCGCAGCTCTTCAAACATCCAATGTTTTTCACTTAAGAGCAAGAAACCTGTGAGCTTTGTGAACAATGTTGCTTCGTTTGAGCTGAAAAGTGACTGCGTTTACCTGAAGCGAAGTCTTGCTTGTAGGAAGACACAGAGCTTGGGATATAACTCCGTTTCTGAAGGGAAACACACAGCACAGTTCTCATCCATGAAACACACTCTGCTTTAGAGCAAGAAGCATGCTCTAGCTTTCGAGAGTGTCTAATACAACAGCAAACGTGCATGTGCTCAAAACAAAAGAATTTTCTTTCCTACACACACGGACCATATCGAGTTCAACTCTGCTTCGGAAACTGATACAAACCACAGCTCTTCTAACATCCAATGTTTTTCACTTAAGAGCAAGAAACCTGTGAGCTTCGTGAACAATGTTGCTTCGTTTGAGCTGAAAAGTGACTGAATTTACCTGAAGCAAAGTCTTCCTTGTAGCAAAAAACAGAGCTTGGGATTTAACACCCTTTTTGAAGGGAAACACACAGCACAGTTCTCAGCCATGAAAAACACTCTGATTTAGAGCAAGAAGCACGCTCTTGCTTTCTAGAATCTCTAAGACAGCAGGAAACGTGAGTGTGCTCAGAACAAAAGAACTGTGTTTCCTACACACACAGACCATATCTCGTTCAACTCTGCTTCTGAATCTGATACAAACCACAGGTCTTCTAACATCCAATGCTTTTTGTTTTAGAGCAAGAAACTTTTGTGATTTGTGAATAATGTAACTTCCCTTGAGCTAAAATTGACTGCGTTTGCCTGAAAAGAAATGTTGCATTTAGGAAAACACAGAGCTTGGGAATTAACTCAATATCTGAAGGTAAAAACACAGCACAGTTCTCATCCATGAAACACACTCTGCTTTAGAGCAAGAAGAACGCACTTGCTTTCTAGAATCTCAAACACAGCAGGAAACGTGTGTGTGCTCAGAACAAAAGAACTGTGTTTCCTACACACACGGACCATATCCAGTTCAACTCTGCTTCTGAAACTAATACAAATGCAAGCTCCTCTAACATCCAACGGTTTTCAGTTATGAGCAAGAAACGTGTGAGCTTCATGAAAAATGTTGCTTCGTTTGAGCTGAAAAGTGACTTTGTTTACCTGAAGCAAAGTCTTGCTGGTAGAGGACACAGAGCCTGCGATTTAACTCCGTTTCTGAGGGAAACACACAGCACAGTTCTCATCCATGAAACACACTCTGCTTTAGAGCAAGACGCACGCTCTTGCTTTCTAGAATCTCGAAAACAGCAGGAAACGTGAGTTTGCTCAAAACAAAAGAACTGTGTTTCCTACACACGGTCCATATCTAGTTCAACGCTGCTTCTGAACCTGATACAAACCACAGGTCTTCTAACATCCAATGCTTTTCATTTTAGAGCGAGAAACTTTTGTGCTTCGTGAACAATGTACCTTCCCTGAGCTAAAAGTGACTGCGTTTGAATGAAAAGAAATGTTGCATTTAGGAAGACACAGAGCATGGGATTTAACTCAATATCTGAAGGGAAACACACAGCACAGTTCTCATCCATGAAACACACTCTGCTTTAGAGCAAGAAGAACGCACTTGCCTTCTAGAATCTCTAATACAGCATGAAACGTGAGTGTGCTCAGAACAAAAGAACTGTGTTTCCTACACACACGGACCATATCTAGTTCAACTTTGCTTCTGAATCTGATACAAACCACAGCTCTTCTAACATCCAATGGTTTTCAGTTATGAGCAAGAAACGTGTGAGCTTCATGAAAAATGTTGCTTCGTTTGAGCTGAAAAGTGACTTTGTTTACCTGAAGCGAAGTCTTGCTGGTAGAGGACACAGAGCCTGGGATTTAACTCCGTTTCTGAAGGGAAACACACAGCACAGTTCTCATCCATGAAACGCACTCTGCTTAAGAGAAAGAAGCACACTCTTGCTTTCTGGAGTCTCTAATACAACAGCAAACATGAGTGTGCTCAAAACAAAAGAACTGTGTTTCCTGAACACACGGACCAAATATAGTTCATCTCTGCTTCTGAAACTGATACAAACCACAGCTCTCTAACATGCAATGGTTTTCAATTAAGAGTGAGAAACGTGTGAGCTTCGTGTATGATGTACCTTCGTTTGACATGAAAAGTGACTGCGTTTATCTGAATCGAAGTCTTGCTTGTAGGAAGACACAGAGCATGGGATTTTACTCTGTTTCTGAAGGGAATCACACAGCACAGTTCTCATCCATGAAACACACTCTGATTTAGAGCAAGAAGCACACTCTTGCTTTCTGGAGTCTCTAATACAACAGCAAACGTGAGTGTGCTCAAAACAAAAGAACTTTCTATCCTACACACGGACCATATCTAGTTAAACTCTGCTTCTGAAATCGATACAAACCACAGCTCCTCTAACATCCAATGTTTTTCACTTAAGAGCAAGAAACCTGTGAGCTTCGTGAACAATGTTGATTCGTTTTGGCTGAAAAGTGACTGAATTTACCTGAAGCAAAGTCTTCCTTGTAGCAAGAAACAGAGCTTGGGATTTAACACCCTTTTTGAAGGGAAACACACAGCACAGTTCTCAGCCATGAAAAACACTCTGCTTTAGAGCAAGAAGCACGCTCTTGCTTTCTAGAATCTCTAAGACAGCAGGAAGCGTGAGTGTGCTCAGAACAAAAGAACTGTGTTTCCTACACACACAGACCATATCTCGTTCAACTCTGCTTCTGAATCTGATACAAACCACAGGTCTTCTAACATCCAATGCTTTTCATTTTAGAGCAAGAAACTTTTGTGATTTGTGAACAATGTAACTTCCCTTGAGCTAAAATTGACTGCGTTTGCCTGAAAAGAAATGTTGCATTTAGGAAAACACAGAGCTTGGGAATTAACTCAATATCTGAAGGTAAAAACACAGCACAGTTCTCATCCATGAAACACACTCTTCTTTAGAGCAAGAAGAACGCACTTGCTTTCTAGAATCTCAAACACAGCAGGAAACGTGTGTGTGCTCAGAACAAAAGAACTGTGTTTCCTACACACACGGACCATATCCAGTTCAACTCTGCTTCTGAAACTAATACAAATGAAAGCTCCTCTAACATCCAATGGTTTTCAGTTATGAGCAAGAAACGTGTGAGCTTCATGAAAAATGTTGCTTCGTTTGAGCTGAAAAGTGACTTTGTTTACCTGAAGCGAAGTCTTGCTGGTAGAGGACACAGAGCCTGCGATTTAACTCCGTTTCTGAAGGGAAACACACAGCACAGTTCTCATCCATGAAACACACTCTGCTTTAGAGCAAGATGCACGCTCTTGCTTTCTAGAATCTCGAAAACAGCAGGAAACGTGAGTTTGCTCAAAACAAAAGAACTGTGTTTCCTACACACGGTCCATATCTAGTTCAACGCTGCTTCTGAACCTGATACAAACCACAGGTCTTCTAACATCCAATGCTTTTCATTTTAGAGCGAGAAACTTTTGTGCTTCGTGAACAATGTACCTTCCCTGAGCTAAAAGTGACTGCGTTTGAATGAAAAGAAATGTTGCATTTAGGAAGACACAGAGCTTGGGATTTAACTCAATATCTGAAGGGAAACACACAGCACAGTTCTCATCCATGAAACACACTCTGCTTTAGAGCAAGAAGAACGCACTTGCCTTCTAGAATCTCTAATACAGCATGAAACGTGAGTGTGCTCAGAACAAAAGAACTGTGTTTCCTACACACACGGACCATATCTAGTTCAACTTTGCTTCTGAATCTGATACAAACCACAGCTCTTCTAACATCCAATGGTTTTCAGTTATGAGCAAGAAACGTGTGAGCTTCATGAAAAATGTTGCTTCGTTTGAGCTGAAAAGTGACTTTGTTTACCTGAAGCGAAGTCTTGCTGGTAGAGGACACAGAGCCTGGGATTTAACTCCGTTTCTGAAGGGAAACACACAGCACAGTTCTCATCCATGAAACGCACTCTGCTTAAGAGAAAGAAGCACACTCTTGCTTTCTGGAGTCTCTAATACAACAGCAAACGTGAGTGTGCTCAAAACAAAAGAACTGTGTTTCCTGAACACACGGACCAAATATAGTTCATCTCTGCTTCTGAAACTGATACAAACCACAGCTCTCTAACATGCAATGGTTTTCAATTAAGAGTGAGAAACGTGTGAGCTTCGTGTATGATGTACCTTCGTTTGACATGAAAAGTGACTGCGTTTATCTGAATCGAAGTCTTGCTTGTAGGAAGACACAGAGCATGGGATTTTACTCTGTTTCTGAAGGGAATCACACAGCACAGTTCTCATCCATGAAACACACTCTGATTTAGAGCAAGAAGCACACTCTTGCTTTCTGGAGTCTCTAATACAACAGCAAACGTGAGTGTGCTAAAAACAAAAGAACTGTGTTTCCTACACACACAGACGATATCTAGTTCAACTCTGCTTTGGAAACTGATACAAACCCCAGGTCCTATAACATCCAATGATTTTCATTTAAGAGCGTGAAACGTGTAAGCTTCGTGAACAACGATGCTTCGATTTAGCTGAAAAGTGCCTGCGTTTACCTGAAGCGAAGTCTTGCTTGTAGGAAGATACAGAGCATGGGATTTAACTCCGTTTCTGAAGGGAAACATACAGCACATTTCTCATCCATGAAACACACTCTGCTTAAGAGCAAGAAGCACACTCTTGCTTTCTGGAGTCTCTAATACAACAGCAAACGTGAGTGTGCTCAAAACAAAAGAACTGTGTTTCCTACACACACGGACCAAATCTAGTTCAACTCTGCTTCTGAATCTGATACAAACCAGAGGTCCTCTAACATCCAATGGTTTACAGTTAAGAGTGAGAAACGTGTGAGCTTCGTGTATGATGTACCTTCGTTTGACATGAAAAGTGACTGCGTTTACCTGAATCGAAGTCTTGCTTGTAGGAAGACACAGAGCATGTTATTTTACTCCGTTTCTGAAGGGAATCACACAGCACAGTTCTCATCCATGAAACACACTCTGCTTTAGAGCAAGAAAAAACTCTTGTTTTCTGAAGTCTCTAATACAACAGCAAACGTGAGTGTGCTCAGAACAAAAGAACTGTATTTCCTACACACACGGACCATATCTCGTTCAACTCTGCTTCTGAATCTGATACAAACTTCAGGTCTTCTAACATACAATGCTTTTCATTTTAGAGCAAGAAACTTTTGTGCTTCGTGAACAATATACCTTCCTTTGAGCTAAAAGTGACTGCGTTTGCCTGAAAAGAAATGTTGCATTTAGGAAGAAACAGAGCTTGGGAATTAACTCAATATCTGAAGGTAAAAACACAGCCCAGTTCTCATCCATGAAACACACTCTGCTTTAGAGCAAGAAGAACGCACTTGCCTTCTAGAATCTCTAATACAGCATGAAACGTGAGTGTGCTCAGAACAAAAGAACTGTGTTTCCTACTCACACGGACCATATCTAGTTCAACTTTGCTTCTGAATCTGATACAAACCACAGCTCTTCTAACATCCAATGGTTTTCAGTTATGAGCGAGAAACCTGTGAGCTTTGTGAGTAATGTTGCTCCGTTTGAGCTGAAAAGTGACTTTGTTAACCTGAAGCGAAGTATTGCTGGTAGGAAGACACAGAGCCTGGGATTTAACTCCGTTTCTGAAGGGAAACACATAGCATAGTTCTCATCCATGAAACACACTCTGCTTTAGAGCAAGAAGCATGCTCTTGCTTTCAAGAGTCTCTAATACAACAGCAAACGTGAGTGTGCTCAAAACAAAAGAACTTTCTATCCTACACACGGACCATATCTAGTTAAACTCTGCTTCTGAAATCGATACAAACCACAGCTCCTCTAACATCCAATGTTTTTCACTTAAGAGCAAGAAACCTGTGAGCTTCGTGAACAATGTTGATTCGTTTTGGCTGAAAAGTGACTGAATTTACCTGAAGCAAAGTCTTCCTTGTAGCAAAAAACAGAGCTTGGGATTTAACACCCTTTTTGAAGGGAAACACACAGCACAGTTCTCAGCCATGAAAAACACTCTGCTTTAGAGCAAGAAGCACGCTCTTGCTTTCTAGAATCTCTAAGACAGCAGGAAGCGTGAGTGTGCTCAGAACAAAAGAACTGTGTTTCCTACACACACAGACCATATCTCGTTCAACTCTGCTTCTGAATCTGATACAAACCACAGGTCTTCTAACATCCAATGCTTTTCATTTTAGAGCAAGAAACTTTTGTGATTTGTGAACAATGTAACTTCCCTTGAGCTAAAATTGACTGCGTTTGCCTGAAAAGAAATGTTGCATTTAGGAAAACACAGAGCTTGGGAATTAACTCAATATCTGAAGGTAAAAACACAGCACAGTTCTCATCCATGAAACACACTCTGCTTTAGAGCAAGAAGAACGCACTTGCTTTCTAGAATCTCAAACACAGCAGGAAACGTGTGTGTGCTCAGAACAAAAGAACTGTGTTTCCTACACACACGGACCATATCCAGTTCAACTCTGCTTCTGAAACTAATACAAACGAAAGCTCCTCTAACATCCAATGGTTTTCAGTTATGAGCAAGAAACGTGTGAGCTTCATGAAAAACGTTGCTTCGTTTGAGCTGAAAAGTGACTTTGTTTACCTGAAGCGAAGTCTTGCTGGTAGAGGACACAGAGCCTGCGATTTAACTCCGTTTCTGAAGGGAAACACACAGCACAGTTCTCATCCATGAAACACACTCTGCTTTAGAGCAAGACGCACGCTCTTGCTTTCTAGAATCTCGAAAACAGCAGGAAACGTGAGTTTGCTCAAAACAAAAGAACTGTGTTTCCTACACACGGTCCATATCTAGTTCAACGCTGCTTCTGAACCTGATACAAACCACAGGTCTTCTAACATCCAATGCTTTTCATTTTAGAGCGAGAAACTTTTGTGCTTCGTGAACAATGTACCTTCCCTGAGCTAAAAGTGACTGTGTTTGAATGAAAAGAAATGTTGCATTTAGGAAGACACAGAGCTTGGGATTTAACTCAATATCTGAAGGGAAACACACAGCACAGTTCTCATCCATGAAACACACTCTGCTTTAGAGCAAGAAGAACGCACTTGCCTTCTAGAATCTCTAATACAGCATGAAACGTGAGTGTGCTCAGAACAAAAGAACTGTGTTTCCTACACACACGGACCATATCTAGTTCAACTTTGCTTCTGAATCTGATACAAACCACAGCTCTTCTAACATCCAATCGTTTTCAGTTATGAGCGAGAAACTTGTGAGCTTCGTGAATAATGTTGCTTTGTTTGAGCTGAAAAGTGACTTTGTTTACCTGAAGCGAAGTCTTGCTAGTAGGAAGACACAGAGCCTGGGATTTAACTCCGTTTCTGAAGGGAAACACACAGCACAGTTCTCATCCATGAAACACATTCTGCTTAAGAGAAAGAAGCACACTCTTGCTTTCTGGAGTCTCTAATACAACAGCAAACGTGAGAGTGCTCAAAACAAAAGAACTGTGTTTCCTGAACACACGGACCAAATATAGTTCATCTCTGCTTCTGAAACTGATACAAACCACAGCTCTCTAACATGCAATTGTTTTCAATTAAGAGTGAGAAACGTGTGAGCTTCGTGTATGATGTACCTTCGTTTGACATGAAAAGTGACTGCGTTTATCTGAATCGAAGTCTTGCTTGTAGGAAGACACAGAGCATGGGATTTTACTCTGTTTCTGAAGGGAATCACACAGCACAGTTCTCATCCATGAAACACACTCTGATTTAGAGCAAGAAGCACACTCTTGCTTTCTGGAGTCTCTAATACAACAGCAAACGTGAGTGTGCTCAAAACAAAAGTACTGTGTTTCCTACACACACGGACAAAATCTAGTTCAACTCTGCTTCTGAATCTGATACAAACCACAGCTCCTCTAACATCCAATGTTTTTCACTTAAGAGCAAGAAACCTGTGAGCTTCGTGAACAATGTTGATTCGTTTTGGCTGAAAAGTGACTGCATTTAACTGATGCGAAGTCTTGCTTGTAGGAAGACACAGAGCCTGGGATTTAACTCCGTTTCTGAAGGGAAACACACAGCACAGTTCTCATCCATGAAACACACTCTGCTTAAGAGCAAGAAGCACACTCTTGCTTTCTGGAGTCTCTAATACAACAGCAAACGTGAGTGTGCTAAAAACAAAAGAACTGTGTTTCCTACACACACAGACCATATCTAGTTCAACTCTGCTTCGGAAACTGATACAAACCCCAGGTCCTATAACATCCAATGGTATTCATTTAAGAGCGTGAAACGTGTAAGCTTCGTGAACAACGATGCTTCGATTTAGCTGAAAAGTGCCTGCGTTTACCTGAAGCGAAGTCTTGCTTGTAGGAAGATACAGAGCATGGGATTTAACTCCGTTTCTGAAGGGAAACATACAGCACATTTTTCATCCATGAAACACACTCTGCTTAAGAGCAAGAAGCACACTCTTGCTTTCTGGAGTCTCTAATACAACAGCAAACGTGAGTGTGCTCAAAACAAAAGAACTGTGTTTCCTACACACACGGACCAAATCTAGTTCAACTCTGCTTCTGAATCTGATACAAACCAGAGGTCTTCTAACATCCAATGGTTTACAGTTAAGAGTGAGAAACGTGTGAGCTTTGTGTATGATGTACCTTCGTTTGACATGAAAAGTGACTGCGTTTACCTGAATCGAAGTCTTGCTTGTAGGAAGACACAGAGCATGTTATTTTACTCCGTTTCTGAAGGGAATCACACAGCACAGTTCTCATCCATGAAACACACTCTGCTTTAGAGCAAGAAACACACTCTTGTTTTCTGAAGTCTCTAATACAACAGCAAACGTGAGTGTGCTCAGAACAAAAGAACTGTATTTCCTACACACACGGACCATATCTCGTTCAACTCTGCTTCTGAATCTGATACAAACTTCAGGTCTTCTAACATACAATGCTTTTCATTTTAGAGCAAGAAACTTTTGTGCTTCGTGAACAATATACCTTCCTTTGAGCTAAAAGTGACTGCGTTTGCCTGAAAAGAAATGTTGCATTTAGGAAGAAACAGAGCTTGGGAATTAACTCAATATCTGAAGGTAAAAACACAGCACAGTTCTCATCCATGAAACACACTCTGCTTTAGAGCAAGAAGAACGCACTTGCCTTCTAGAATCTCTAATACAGCATGAAACGTGAGTGTGCTCAGAACAAAAGAACTGTGTTTCCTACACACACGGACCATATCTAGTTCAACTTTGCTTCTGAATCTGATACAAACCACAGCTCTTCTAACATCCAATGGTTTTCAGTTATGAGCGAGAAACCTGTGAGCTTTGTGAGTAATGTTGCTCCGTTTGAGCTGAAAAGTGACTTTGTTAACCTGAAGCGAAGTATTGCTGGTAGGAAGACACAGAGCCTGGGATTTAACTCCGTTTCTGAAGGGAAACACATAGCATAGTTCTCATCCATGAAACACACTCTGCTTTAGAGCAAGAAGCATGCTCTTGCTTTCAAGAGTCTCTAATACAACAGCAAACGTGAGTGTGCTCAAAACAAAAGAACTTTCTATCCTACACACGGACCATATCCAGTTCAACTCTGCTTCTGAAATCGATACAAACCACAGCTCCTCTAACATCCAATGTTTTTCACTTAAGAGCAAGAAACGTGTGAGCTTCATGAAAAATGTTGCTTCGTATGAGCTGAAAAGTGACTTTGTTTACCTGAAACGAACTCTTGCTTGTAGGAAGACACAGAGACTGGGAATTAATTCCGTTTCTGAAGGGAAACACACAGCACAGTTCTCATCCATGAAACACACTCTGCTTTAGAGCAAGAAGAACGCACTTGCCTTCTAGAATCTCTAATACAGCATGAAACGTGAGTGTGCTCAGAACAAAAGAACTGTGTTTCCTACACATGGTCCATATCTAGTTCACGCTGCTTCTGAACCTGTTACAAACCACAGGTCTTCTAACATCCAATGCTTTTCATTTTAGAGCGAGAAACTTTTGTGCTTCGTGAACAATGTACCTTCCTTTGAGCTGAAAAGTGACTGCGTTTGAATGAAAAGAAATGTTGCATGTAGGAAGACACAGAGCTTGGGATTTAACTCAATATCTGAAGGGAAACAAACAGCACAGTTCTCATCATGAAACACACTCTGCTTTAGAGCAAGAAGAACACACTTGCCTTCTAGAATCTCTAATACAGCAGGAAAGGTGAGTGTGCTCAGAACAAAAGAACTGTGTTTCCTACACATATGGACCATATCTAGTTCAAATCTGCTTCGGAAACTGATACAAACCACAGGTCATATAACATCCAATGGTTTTCATTTAAGAGCACGAAACGTGTAAGCTTCATGAACAATGATGCTTCAATTGATCTGAAAAGTGCCTGGGTTTACCTGAAGCGAAGTCTTGCTTGTAGTAGGATACAGAGCATGGGATTTAACTCTGTTTCTGAACTGAAACACACAGCACAGTTCTCATCTTTGAAACACACTCTGCTTAAGAGCAAGAAGCACACTCTTGCTTTCTGGAGTCTCTAGTACAACAGCAAACGTGAGTGTGCTCAGAACAATAGAACTGTGTTTCCTACACACACGGACCACATCTAGTTCAACTCTACTTCTAAATCTGATACAAACCAAGCTCCTCTAACATCCAATGGTTTTCAGTTAAGAGTGAGAAACGTGTGAGCTTCGTGTATGATGTACCTTCGTTTGACATGAAAAGTGACTGCGTTTACCTGAATCAAAGTAATGCTTGTAGGAAGACACAGAGCATGGGATTTTACTCCGTTTCTGAAGGGAATCACACAGCACAGTTCTCATCCATGAAACACACTCTGCTTTAGAGCAAGAAGCACACTCTTGCTTTCTGGAGTCTCTAATAAAACAGCAAACGTGAGTATGCTCAAAACAAAAGAACTTTGTTTCCTACTCACACGGACTATATCAAGTTCAACTCTGCTTCTGAAACTGATACAAACCACAGCTCTTCTAACATCCAATGTTTTTCACTTAAGAGCAAGAAACCTGTGAGCTTCGTGAACAATGTTGCCTCGTTTGAGCTGAAAAGTGACTGAATTTACCTGAAGCAAATTCTTGCTTGTAGGAAGAAACAGAGCTTGGGATTTAACTCCATTTCTGAAGGGAAACACACAGCACAGTTCTCAGCCATGAAACACACTCTGCTTTAGAGCAAGAAGCACACTCTTGCTTTCTGGAGTCTCTAATACAACAGCAAACGTGAGTGTGCTCAAAACAAAAGAACTTTGTTTCCTACTCACACGGACT
Organism: Onychomys leucogaster; assembly: GCA_949786385.1. Lineage (NCBI taxonomy): Eukaryota > Metazoa > Chordata > Mammalia > Rodentia > Cricetidae > Onychomys > Onychomys leucogaster. Next base: position 545,626 of record CATKUP010000109.1, read on the forward strand.
ATATCTAGTTCAACCCTGCTTCTGAAACTGATACAAACCACAGCTCTTCTAACATCCAATGTTTTTCACTTAAGAGCAAGAAACCTGTGAGCTTCGTGAACAATGTTGCTTCGTTTGAGCTGAAAAGTAACTGAATTTACCTGAAGCAAAGTCTTGCTTGTAGGAAGAAACAGAGCTTGGGATTTAGCTCCATTTCTGAAGGGAAACACACAGCACAGTTCTCAGCCATGAAACACAATCTGCTTTAGAGCAAGAAGCACGCTGTTGCTTTCTAGAATCTCTAAGACAGCAGGAAACGTGAGTGTGCTCAGAACAAAAGAACTGTGTTTCCTACACACACAGACCATATCTCGTTCAACTCTGCTTCTGAATCTGATACAAACCACAGGTCTTCTAACATCTAATGCTTTTCATTTTAGAGCAAGAATCTTTTGTGATTTGTGAACAATGTACCTTCCCTTGAGCTAAAATTGACTGCGTTTGCCTGAAAAGAAATGTTGCATTTAGGAAAACACAGAGCTTGGGAATTAACTCAATATCTGAAGGTAAAAACACAGCACAGTTCTCATCCATGAAACACACTCTGCTTTAGAGCAAGAACACACTTGCTTTCTAGAATCTCTAATAGAGCAGGAAACGTGAGTGTGCTCAGAAAAAAAGAACTGTGATTCCTACACACACGGACCTTATCTAGTTCAAATTTGCTTCTGAATCTGATACAAACAACAGCTCTTCTAACATCCAATGGTTTTCAGTTATGAGCGAGAAACTTGTGAGCTTCGTGAATAAAGTTGCTTCGTTTGAGCTGAAAAGTGACTTTGTTAACCTGAAGCGAAGTCTTGCTGGTAGGAAGACACAGAGCCGGGGATTTAACTCCGTTTCTGAAGGGAAACACATAGCACAGTTCTCATCCATGAAACACACTCTGCTTTAGAGCAAGAAGCATGCTCTTGCTTTCGAGAGTGTCTAATACAACAGCAAACGTGCATGTGCTCAAAACAAAAGAATTTTCTTTCCTACACACACGGACCATATCGAGTTCAACTCTGCTTCTGAAACTGATACAAACCACAGCTCTTCTAACATCCAATGTTTTTCACTTAAGAGCAAGAAACCTGTGAGCTTCGTGAACAATGTTGCTTCGTTTGAGCTGAAAAGTGACTGAATTTACCTGAAGCAAAGTCTTCCTTGTAGCAAAAAACAGAGCTTGGGATTTAACACCCTTTTTGAAGGGAAACACACAGCACAGTTCTCAGCCATGAAAAACACTCTGCTTTAGAGCAAGAAGCACGCTCTTGCTTTCTAGAATCTCTAAGACAGCAGGAAACGTGAGTGTGCTCAGAACAAAAGAACTGTGTTTCCTACACACACACACCATATCTCATTCAACTCTGCTTCTGAATCTGATACAAACCACAGGTCTTCTAACATCCAATGCTTTTCATTTTAGAGCAAGAAACTTTTGTGATTTGTGAATAATGTAACTTCCCTTGAGCTAAAATTGACTGCGTTTGCCTGAAAAGAAATGTTGCATTTAGGAAAACACAGAGCTTGGGAATTAACTCAATATCTGAAGGTAAAAACACAGCACAGTTCTCATCCATGAAACACACTCTGCTTTAGAGCAAGAAGAACGCACTTGCTTTCTAGAATCTCAAACACAGCAGGAAACGTGTGTGTGCTCAGAACAAAAGAACTGTGTTTCCTACACACACGGACCATATCCAGTTCAACTCTGCTTCTGAAACTAATACAAATGCAAGCTCCTCTAACATCCAATGGTTTTCAGTTATGAGCAAGAAACGTGTGAGCTTCATGAAAAATGTTGCTTCGTTTGAGCTGAAAAGTGACTTTGTTAACCTGAAGCGAAGTCTTGCTGGTAGAGGACACAGAGCCTGCGATTTAACTCCGTTTCTGAAGGGAAACACACAGCACAGTTCTCATCCATGAAACACACTCTGCTTTAGAGCAAGACGCACGCTCTTGCTTTCTAGAATCTCGAAAACAGCAGGAAACGTGAGTTTGCTCAAAACAAAAGAACTGTGTTTCCTACACACGGTCCATATCTAGTTCAACGCTGCTTCTGAACCTGATACAAACCACAGGTCTTCTAACATCCAATGCTTTTCATTTTAGAGCGAGAAACTTTTGTGCTTCGTGAACAATGTACCTTCCCTGAGCTAAAAGTGACTGCGTTTGAATGAAAAGAAATGTTGCATTTAGGAAGACACAGAGCATGGGATTTAACTCAATATCTGAAGGGAAACACACAGCACAGTTCTCATCCATGAAACACACTCTGCTTTAGAGCAAGAAGAACGCACTTGCCTTCTAGAATCTCTAATACAGCATGAAACGTGAGTGTGCTCAGAACAAAAGAACTGTGTTTCCTACACACACGGACCATATCTAGTTCAACTTTGCTTCTGAATCTGATACAAACCACAGCTCTTCTAACATCCAATGGTTTTCACTTAAGAGCAAGAAACGTGTGAGCTTCATGAAAAATGTTGCTTCGTTTGAGCTGAAAAGTGACTTTGTTTACCTGAAGCGAAGTCTTGCTGGTAGAGGACACAGAGCCTGGGATTTAACTCCGTTTCTGAAGGGAAACACACAGCACAGTTCTCATCCATGAAACGCACTCTGCTTAAGAGAAAGAAGCACACTCTTGCTTTCTGGAGTCTCTAATACAACAGCAAACGTGAGTGTGCTCAAAACAAAAGAACTGTGTTTCCTGAACACACGGACCAAATATAGTTCATCTCTGCTTCTGAAACTGATACAAACCACAGCTCTCTAACATGCAATGGTTTTCAATTAAGAGTGAGAAACGTGTGAGCTTCGTGTATGATGTACCTTCGTTTGACATGAAAAGTGACTGCGTTTATCTGAATCGAAGTCTTGCTTGTAGGAAGACACAGAGCATGGGATTTTACTCTGTTTCTGAAGGGAATCACACAGCACAGTTCTCATCCATGAAACACACTCTGATTTAGAGCAAGAAGCACACTCTTGCTTTCTGGAGTCTCTAATACAACAGCAAACGTGAGTGTGCTCAAAACAAAAGTACTGTGTTTCCTACACACACGGACAAAATCTAGTTCAACTCTGCTTCTGAATCTGATACAAACCACAGCTCCTCTAACATCCAATGTTTTTCACTTAAGAGCAAGAAACCTGTGAGCTTCGTGAACAATGTTGATTCGTTTTGGCTGAAAAGTGACTGCATTTAACTGATGCGAAGTCTTGCTTGTAGGAAGACACAGAGCCTGGGATTTAACTCCGTTTCTGAAGGGAAACACACAGCACAGTTCTCATCCATGAAACACACTCTGCTTAAGAGCAAGAAGCACACTCTTGCTTTCTGGAGTCTCTAATACAACAGCAAACGTGAGTGTGCTAAAAACAAAAGAACTGTGTTTCCTACACACACAGACCATATCTAGTTCAACTCTGCTTCGGAAACTGATACAAACCCCAGGTCCTATAACATCCAATGGTATTCATTTAAGAGCGTGAAACGTGTAAGCTTCGTGAACAACGATGCTTCGATTTAGCTGAAAAGTGCCTGCGTTTACCTGAAGCGAAGTCTTGCTTGTAGGAAGATACAGAGCATGGGATTTAACTCCGTTTCTGAAGGGAAACATACAGCACATTTTTCATCCATGAAACACACTCTGCTTAAGAGCAAGAAGCACACTCTTGCTTTCTGGAGTCTCTAATACAACAGCAAACGTGAGTGTGCTCAAAACAAAAGAACTGTGTTTCCTACACACACGGACCAAATCTAGTTCAACTCTGCTTCTGAATCTGATACAAACCAGAGGTCTTCTAACATCCAATGGTTTACAGTTAAGAGTGAGAAACGTGTGAGCTTTGTGTATGATGTACCTTCGTTTGACATGAAAAGTGACTGCGTTTACCTGAATCGAAGTCTTGCTTGTAGGAAGACACAGAGCATGTTATTTTACTCCGTTTCTGAAGGGAATCACACAGCACAGTTCTCATCCATGAAACACACTCTGCTTTAGAGCAAGAAACACACTCTTGTTTTCTGAAGTCTCTAATACAACAGCAAACGTGAGTGTGCTCAGAACAAAAGAACTGTATTTCCTACACACACGGACCATATCTCGTTCAACTCTGCTTCTGAATCTGATACAAACTTCAGGTCTTCTAACATACAATGCTTTTCATTTTAGAGCAAGAAACTTTTGTGCTTCGTGAACAATATACCTTCCTTTGAGCTAAAAGTGACTGCGTTTGCCTGAAAAGAAATGTTGCATTTAGGAAGAAACAGAGCTTGGGAATTAACTCAATATCTGAAGGTAAAAACACAGCCCAGTTCTCATCCATGAAACACACTCTGCTTTAGAGCAAGAAGAACGCACTTGCCTTCTAGAATCTCTAATACAGCATGAAACGTGAGTGTGCTCAGAACAAAAGAACTGTGTTTCCTACACACACGGACCATATCTAGTTCAACTTTGCTTCTGAATCTGATACAAACCACAGCTCTTCTAACATCCAATGGTTTTCAGTTATGAGCGAGAAACCTGTGAGCTTTGTGAGTAATGTTGCTCCGTTTGAGCTGAAAAGTGACTTTGTTAACCTGAAGCGAAGTATTGCTGGTAGGAAGACACAGAGCCTGGGATTTAACTCCGTTTCTGAAGGGAAACACATAGCATAGTTCTCATCCATGAAACACACTCTGCTTTAGAGCAAGAAGCATGCTCTTGCTTTCAAGAGTCTCTAATACAACAGCAAACGTGAGTGTGCTCAAAACAAAAGAACTTTCTATCCTACACACGGACCATATCCAGTTCAACTCTGCTTCTGAAATCGATACAAACCACAGCTCCTCTAACATCCAATGTTTTTCACTTAAGAGCAAGAAACGTGTGAGCTTCATGAAAAATGTTGCTTCGTATGAGCTGAAAAGTGACTTTGTTTACCTGAAACGAACTCTTGCTTGTAGGAAGACACAGAGACTGGGAATTAATTCCGTTTCTGAAGGGAAACACACAGCACAGTTCTCATCCATGAAACACACTCTGCTTTAGAGCAAGAAGAACGCACTTGCCTTCTAGAATCTCTAATACAGCATGAAACGTGAGTGTGCTCAGAACAAAAGAACTGTGTTTCCTACACATGGTCCATATCTAGTTCACGCTGCTTCTGAACCTGTTACAAACCACAGGTCTTCTAACATCCAATGCTTTTCATTTTAGAGCGAGAAACTTTTGTGCTTCGTGAACAATGTACCTTCCTTTGAGCTGAAAAGTGACTGCGTTTGAATGAAAAGAAATGTTGCATGTAGGAAGACACAGAGCTTGGGATTTAACTCAATATCTGAAGGGAAACAAACAGCACAGTTCTCATCATGAAACACACTCTGCTTTAGAGCAAGAAGAACACACTTGCCTTCTAGAATCTCTAATACAGCAGGAAAGGTGAGTGTGCTCAGAACAAAAGAACTGTGTTTCCTACACATATGGACCATATCTAGTTCAAATCTGCTTCGGAAACTGATACAAACCACAGGTCATATAACATCCAATGGTTTTCATTTAAGAGCACGAAACGTGTAAGCTTCATGAACAATGATGCTTCAATTGATCTGAAAAGTGCCTGGGTTTACCTGAAGCGAAGTCTTGCTTGTAGTAGGATACAGAGCATGGGATTTAACTCTGTTTCTGAACTGAAACACACAGCACAGTTCTCATCTTTGAAACACACTCTGCTTAAGAGCAAGAAGCACACTCTTGCTTTCTGGAGTCTCTAGTACAACAGCAAACGTGAGTGTGCTCAGAACAATAGAACTGTGTTTCCTACACACACGGACCACATCTAGTTCAACTCTACTTCTAAATCTGATACAAACCAAGCTCCTCTAACATCCAATGGTTTTCAGTTAAGAGTGAGAAACGTGTGAGCTTCGTGTATGATGTACCTTCGTTTGACATGAAAAGTGACTGCGTTTACCTGAATCAAAGTAATGCTTGTAGGAAGACACAGAGCATGGGATTTTACTCCGTTTCTGAAGGGAATCACACAGCACAGTTCTCATCCATGAAACACACTCTGCTTTAGAGCAAGAAGCACACTCTTGCTTTCTGGAGTCTCTAATAAAACAGCAAACGTGAGTATGCTCAAAACAAAAGAACTTTGTTTCCTACTCACACGGACTATATCAAGTTCAACTCTGCTTCTGAAACTGATACAAACCACAGCTCTTCTAACATCCAATGTTTTTCACTTAAGAGCAAGAAACCTGTGAGCTTCGTGAACAATGTTGCCTCGTTTGAGCTGAAAAGTGACTGAATTTACCTGAAGCAAATTCTTGCTTGTAGGAAGAAACAGAGCTTGGGATTTAACTCCATTTCTGAAGGGAAACACACAGCACAGTTCTCAGCCATGAAACACACTCTGCTTTAGAGCAAGAAGCACACTCTTGCTTTCTGGAGTCTCTAATACAACAGCAAACGTGAGTGTGCTCAAAACAAAAGAACTTTGTTTCCTACTCACACGGACTATATCTAGTTCAACCCTGCTTCTGAAACTGATACAAACCACAGCTCTTCTAACATCCAATGTTTTTCACTTAAGAGCAAGAAACCTGTGAGCTTCGTGAACAATGTTGCTTCGTTTGAGCTGAAAAGTAACTGAATTTACCTGAAGCAAAGTCTTGCTTGTAGGAAGAAACAGAGCTTGGGATTTAGCTCCATTTCTGAAGGGAAACACACAGCACAGTTCTCAGCCATGAAACACAATCTGCTTTAGAGCAAGAAGCACGCTGTTGCTTTCTAGAATCTCTAAGACAGCAGGAAACGTGAGTGTGCTCAGAACAAAAGAACTGTGTTTCCTACACACACAGACCATATCTTGTTCAACTCTGCTTCTGAATCTGATACAAACCACAGGTCTTCTAACATCTAATGCTTTTCATTTTAGAGCAAGAATCTTTTGTGATTTGTGAACAATGTACCTTCCCTTGAGCTAAAATTGACTGCGTTTGCCTGAAAAGAAATGTTGCATTTAGGAAAACACAGAGCTTGGGAATTAACTCAATATCTGAAGGTAAAAACACAGCACAGTTCTCATCCATGAAACACACTCTGCTTTAGAGCAAGAACACACTTGCTTTCTAGAATCTCTAATAGAGCAGGAAACGTGAGTGTGCTCAGAAAAAAAGAACTGTGATTCCTACACACACGGACCTTATCTAGTTCAAATTTGCTTCTGAATCTGATACAAACAACAGCTCTTCTAACATCCAATGGTTTTCAGTTATGAGCGAGAAACTTGTGAGCTTCGTGAATAAAGTTGCTTCGTTTGAGCTGAAAAGTGACTTTGTTAACCTGAAGCGAAGTCTTGCTGGTAGGAAGACACAGAGCCGGGGATTTAACTCCGTTTCTGAAGGGAAACACATAGCACAGTTCTCATCCATGAAACACACTCTGCTTTAGAGCAAGAAGCATGCTCTTGCTTTCGAGAGTGTCTAATACAACAGCAAACGTGCATGTGCTCAAAACAAAAGAATTTTCTTTCCTACACACACGGACCATATCGAGTTCAACTCTGCTTCTGAAACTGATACAAACCACAGCTCTTCTAACATCCAATGTTTTTCACTTAAGAGCAAGAAACCTGTGAGCTTCGTGAACAATGTTGCTTCGTTTGAGCTGAAAAGTGACTGAATTTACCTGAAGCAAAGTCTTCCTTGTAGCAAAAAACAGAGCTTGGGATTTAACACCCTTTTTGAAGGGAAACACACAGCACAGTTCTCAGCCATGAAAAACACTCTGCTTTAGAGCAAGAAGCACGCTCTTGCTTTCTAGAATCTCTAAGACAGCAGGAAACGTGAGTGTGCTCAGAACAAAAGAACTGTGTTTCCTACACACACAGACCATATCTCGTTCAACTCTGCTTCTGAATCTGATACAAACCACAGGTCTTCTAACATCCAATGCTTTTCATTTTAGAGCAAGAAACTTTTGTGATTTGTGAACAATGTAACTTCCCTTGAGCTAAAATTGACTGCGTTTGCCTGAAAAGAAATGTTGCATTTAGGAAAACACAGAGCTTGGGAATTAACTCAATATCTGAAGGTAAAAACACAGCACAGTTCTCATCCATGAAACACACTCTGCTTTAGAGCAAGAAGAACGCACTTGCTTTCTAGAATCTCAAACACAGCAGGAAACGTGTGTGTGCTCAGAACAAAAGAACTGTGTTTCCTACACACACGGACCATATCCAGTTCAACTCTGCTTCTGAAACTAATACAAATGCAAGCTCCTCTAACATCCAATGGTTTTCAGTTATGAGCAAGAAACGTGTGAGCTTCATGAAAAATGTTGCTTCGTTTGAGCTGAAAAGTGACTTTGTTAACCTGAAGCGAAGTCTTGCTGGTAGAGGACACAGAGCCTGCGATTTAACTCCGTTTCTGAAGGGAAACACACAGCACAGTTCTCATCCATGAAACACACTCTGCTTTAGAGCAAGACGCACGCTCTTGCTTTCTAGAATCTCGAAAACAGCAGGAAACGTGAGTTTGCTCAAAACAAAAGAACTGTGTTTCCTACACACGGTCCATATCTAGTTCAACGCTGCTTCTGAACCTGATACAAACCACAGGTCTTCTAACATCCAATGCTTTTCATTTTAGAGCGAGAAACTTTTGTGCTTCGTGAACAATGTACCTTCCCTGAGCTAAAAGTGACTGCGTTTGAATGAAAAGAAATGTTGCATTTAGGAAGACACAGAGCATGGGATTTAACTCAATATCTGAAGGGAAACACACAGCACAGTTCTCATCCATGAAACACACTCTGCTTTAGAGCAAGAAGAACGCACTTGCCTTCTAGAATCTCTAATACAGCATGAAACGTGAGTGTGCTCAGAACAAAAGAACTGTGTTTCCTACACACACGGACCATATCTAGTTCAACTTTGCTTCTGAATCTGATACAAACCACAGCTCTTCTAACATCCAATGGTTTTCAGTTATGAGCAAGAAACGTGTGAGCTTCATGAAAAATGTTGCTTCGTTTGAGCTGAAAAGTGACTTTGTTTACCTGAAGCGAAGTCTTGCTGGTAGAGGACACAGAGCCTGGGATTTAACTCCGTTTCTGAAGGGAAACACACAGCACAGTTCTCATCCATGAAACGCACTCTGCTTAAGAGAAAGAAGCACACTCTTGCTTTCTGGAGTCTCTAATACAACAGCAAACGTGAGTGTGCTCAAAACAAAAGAACTGTGTTTCCTGAACACACGGACCAAATATAGTTCATCTCTGCTTCTGAAACTGATACAAACCACAGCTCTCTAACATGCAATGGTTTTCAATTAAGAGTGAGAAACGTGTGAGCTTCGTGTATGATGTACCTTCGTTTGACATGAAAAGTGACTGCGTTTATCTGAATCGAAGTCTTGCTTGTAGGAAGACACAGAGCATGGGATTTTACTCTGTTTCTGAAGGGAATCACACAGCACAGTTCTCATCCATGAAACACACTCTGATTTAGAGCAAGAAGCACACTCTTGCTTTCTGGAGTCTCTAATACAACAGCAAACGTGAGTGTGCTCAAAACAAAAGTACTGTGTTTCCTACACACACGGACAAAATCTAGTTCAACTCTGCTTCTGAATCTGATACAAACCACAGCTCCTCTAACATCCAATGTTTTTCACTTAAGAGCAAGAAACCTGTGAGCTTCGTGAACAATGTTGATTCGTTTTGGCTGAAAAGTGACTGCATTTAACTGATGCGAAGTCTTGCTTGTAGGAAGACACAGAGCCTGGGATTTAACTCCGTTTCTGAAGGGAAACACACAGCACAGTTCTCATCCATGAAACACACTCTGCTTAAGAGCAAGAAGCACACTCTTGCTTTCTGGAGTCTCTAATACAACAGCAAACGTGAGTGTGCTAAAAACAAAAGAACTGTGTTTCCTACACACACAGACGATATCTAGTTCAACTCTGCTTTGGAAACTGATACAAACCCCAGGTCCTATAACATCCAATGATTTTCATTTAAGAGCGTGAAACGTGTAAGCTTCGTGAACAACGATGCTTCGATTTAGCTGAAAAGTGCCTGCGTTTACCTGAAGCGAAGTCTTGCTTGTAGGAAGATACAGAGCATGGGATTTAACTCCGTTTCTGAAGGGAAACATACAGCACATTTCTCATCCATGAAACACACTCTGCTTAAGAGCAAGAAGCACACTCTTGCTTTCTGGAGTCTCTAATACAACAGCAAACGTGAGTGTGCTCAAAACAAAAGAACTGTGTTTCCTACACACACGGACCAAATCTAGTTCAACTCTGCTTCTGAATCTGATACAAACCAGAGGTCCTCTAACATCCAATGGTTTACAGTTAAGAGTGAGAAACGTGTGAGCTTCGTGTATGATGTACCTTCGTTTGACATGAAAAGTGACTGCGTTTACCTGAATCGAAGTCTTGCTTGTAGGAAGACACAGAGCATGTTATTTTACTCCGTTTCTGAAGGGAATCACACAGCACAGTTCTCATCCATGAAACACACTCTGCTTTAGAGCAAGAAACACACTCTTGTTTTCTGAAGTCTCTAATACAACAGCAAACGTGAGTGTGCTCAGAACAAAAGAACTGTATTTCCTACACACACGGACCATATCTCGTTCAACTCTGCTTCTGAATCTGATACAAACTTCAGGTCTTCTAACATACAATGCTTTTCATTTTAGAGCAAGAAACTTTTGTGCTTCGTGAACAATATACCTTCCTTTGAGCTAAAAGTGACTGCGTTTGCCTGAAAAGAAATGTTGCATTTAGGAAGAAACAGAGCTTGGGAATTAACTCAATATCTGAAGGTAAAAACACAGCCCAGTTCTCATCCATGAAACACACTCTGCTTTAGAGCAAGAAGAACGCACTTGCCTTCTAGAATCTCTAATACAGCATGAAACGTGAGTGTGCTCAGAACAAAAGAACTGTGTTTCCTACTCACACGGACCATATCTAGTTCAACTTTGCTTCTGAATCTGATACAAACCACAGCTCTTCTAACATCCAATGGTTTTCAGTTATGAGCGAGAAACCTGTGAGCTTTGTGAGTAATGTTGCTCCGTTTGAGCTGAAAAGTGACTTTGTTAACCTGAAGCGAAGTATTGCTGGTAGGAAGACACAGAGCCTGGGATTTAACTCCGTTTCTGAAGGGAAACACATAGCATAGTTCTCATCCATGAAACACACTCTGCTTTAGAGCAAGAAGCATGCTCTTGTTTCAAGAGTCTCTAATACAACAGCAAACGTGAGTGTGCTCAAAACAAAAGAACTTTCTATCCTACACACGGACCATATATAGTTCAACTCTGCTTCTGAAATCGATACAAACCACAGCTCCTCTAACATCCAATGTTTTTCACTTAAGAGCAAGAAACCTGTGAGCTTCGTGAACAATGTTGATTCGTTTTGGCTGAAAAGTGACTGAATTTACCTGAAGCAAAGTCTTCCTTGTAGCAAGAAACAGAGCTTGGGATTTAACACCCTTTTTGAAGGGAAACACACAGCACAGTTCTCAGCCATGAAAAACACTCTGCTTTAGAGCAAGAAGCACGCTCTTGCTTTCTAGAATCTCTAAGACAGCAGGAAGCGTGAGTGTGCTCAGAACAAAAGAACTGTGTTTCCTACACACACAGACCATATCTCGTTCAACTCTGCTTCTGAATCTGATACAAACCACAGGTCTTCTAACATCCAATGCTTTTCATTTTAGAGCAAGAAACTTTTGTGATTTGTGAACAATGTAACTTCCCTTGAGCTAAAATTGACTGCGTTTGCCTGAAAAGAAATGTTGCATTTAGGAAAACACAGAGCTTGGGAATTAACTCAATATCTGAAGGTAAAAACACAGCACAGTTCTCATCCATGAAACACACTCTGCTTTAGAGCAAGAAGAACGCACTTGCTTTCTAGAATCTCAAACACAGCAGGAAACGTGTGTGTGCTCAGAACAAAAGAACTGTGTTTCCTACACACACGGACCATATCCAGTTCAACTCTGCTTCTGAAACTAATACAAACGAAAGCTCCTCTAACATCCAATGGTTTTCAGTTATGAGCAAGAAACGTGTGAGCTTCATGAAAAATGTTGCTTCGTTTGAGCTGAAAAGTGACTTTGTTTACCTGAAGCGAAGTCTTGCTGGTAGAGGACACAGAGCCTGCGATTTAACTCCGTTTCTGAAGGGAAACACACAGCACAGTTCTCATCCATGAAACACACTCTGCTTTAGAGCAAGACGCACGCTCTTGCTTTCTAGAATCTCGAAAACAGCAGGAAACGTGAGTTTGCTCAAAACAAAAGAACTGTGTTTCCTACACACGGTCCATATCTAGTTCAACGCTGCTTCTGAACCTGATACAAACCACAGGTCTTCTAACATCCAATGCTTTTCATTTTAGAGCGAGAAACTTTTGTGCTTCGTGAACAATGTACCTTCCCTGAGCTAAAAGTGACTGTGTTTGAATGAAAAGAAATGTTGCATTTAGGAAGACACAGAGCTTGGGATTTAACTCAATATCTGAAGGGAAACACACAGCACAGTTCTCATCCATGAAACACACTCTGCTTTAGAGCAAGAAGAACGCACTTGCCTTCTAGAATCTCTAATACAGCATGAAACGTGAGTGTGCTCAGAACAAAAGAACTGTGTTTCCTACACACACGGACCATATCTAGTTCAACTTTGCTTCTGAATCTGATACAAACCACAGCTCTTCTAACATCCAATCGTTTTCAGTTATGAGCGAGAAACTTGTGAGCTTCGTGAATAATGTTGCTTTGTTTGAGCTGAAAAGTGACTTTGTTTACCTGAAGCGAAGTCTTGCTGGTAGGAAGACACAGAGCCTGGGATTTAACTCCGTTTCTGAAGGGAAACACACAGCACAGTTCTCATCCATGAAACACATTCTGCTTAAGAGAAAGAAGCACACTCTTGCTTTCTGGAGTCTCTAATACAACAGCAAACGTGAGTGTTCTCAAAACAAAAGAACTGTGTTTCCTGAACACACGGACCAAATATAGTTCATCTCTGCTTCTGAAACTGATACAAACCACAGCTCTCTAACATGCAATGGTTTTCAATTAAGAGTGAGAAACGTGTGAGCTTCGTGTATGATGTGCCTTCGTTTGACATGAAAAGTGACTGCGTTTATCTGAATCGAAGTCTTGCTTGTAGGAAGACACAGAGCATGGGATTTTACTCTGTTTCTGAAGGGAATCACACAGCACAGTTCTCATCCATGAAACACACTCTGATTTAGAGCAAGAAGCACACTCTTGCTTTCTGGAGTCTCTAATACAACAGCAAACGTGAGTGTGCTCAAAACAAAAGTACTGTGTTTCCTACACACACGGACAAAATCTAGTTCAACTCTGCTTCTGAATCTGATACAAACCACAGCTCCTCTAACATCCAATGTTTTTCACTTAAGAGCAAGAAACCTGTGAGCTTCGTGAACAATGTTGATTCGTTTTGGCTGAAAAGTGACTGCATTTAACTGATGCGAAGTCTTGCTTGTAGGAAGACACAGAGCCTGGGATTTAACTCCGTTTCTGAAGGGAAACACACAGCACAGTTCTCATCCATGAAACACACTCTGCTTAAGAGCAAGAAGCACACTCTTGCTTTCTGGAGTCTCTAATACAACAGCAAACGTGAGTGTGCTAAAAACAAAAGAACTGTGTTTCCTACACACACAGACGATATCTAGTTCAACTCTGCTTCGGAAACTGATACAAACCCCAGGTCCTATAACATCCAATGGTATTCATTTAAGAGCGTGAAACGTGTAAGCTTCGTGAACAATGATGCTTCGATTTAGCTGAAAAGTGCCTGCGTTTACCTGAAGCGAAGTCTTGCTTGTAGGAAGATACAGAGCATGGGATTTAACTCCGTTTCTGAAGGGAAACATACAGCACATTTCTCATCCATGAAACACACTCTGCTTAAGAGCAAGAAGCACACTCTTGCTTTCTGGAGTCTCTAATACAACAGCAAACGTGAGTGTGCTCAAAACAAAAGAACTGTGTTTCCTACACACACGGACCAAATCTAGTTCAACTCTGCTTCTGAATCTGATACAAACCAGAGGTCTTCTAACATCCAATGGTTTACAGTTAAGAGTGAGAAACGTGTGAGCTTCGTGTATGATGTACCTTCGTTTGACATGAAAAGTGACTGCGTTTACCTGAATCGAAGTCTTGCTTGTAGGAAGACACAGAGCATGTTATTTTACTCCGTTTCTGAAGGGAATCACACAGCACAGTTTTCATCCATGAAACACACTCTGCTTTAGAGCAAGAAACACACTCTTGTTTTCTGAAGTCTCTAATACAACAGCAAACGTGAGTGTGCTCAGAACAAAAGAACTGTATTTCCTACACACACGGACCATATCTCGTTCAACTCTGCTTCTGAATCTGATACAAACTTCAGGTCTTCTAACATACAATGCTTTTCATTTTAGAGCAAGAAACTTTTGTGCTTCGTGAACAATATACCTTCCTTTGAGCTAAAAGTGACTGCGTTTGCCTGAAAAGAAATGTTGCATTTAGGAAGAAACAGAGCTTGGGAATTAACTCAATATCTGAAGGTAAAAACACAGCCCAGTTCTCATCCATGAAACACACTCTGCTTTAGAGCAAGAAGAACGCACTTGCCTTCTAGAATCTCTAATACAGCATGAAACGTGAGTGTGCTCAGAACAAAAGAACTGTGTTTCCTACACACACGGACCATATCTAGTTCAACTTTGCTTCTGAATCTGATACAAACCACAGCTCTTCTAACATCCAATGGTTTTCAGTTATGAGCGAGAAACCTGTGAGCTTTGTGAGTAATGTTGCTCCGTTTGAGCTGAAAAGTGACTTTGTTAACCTGAAGCGAAGTATTGCTGGTAGGAAGACACAGAGCCTGGGATTTAACTCCGTTTCTGAAGGGAAACACATAGCATAGTTCTCATCCATGAAACACACTCTGCTTTAGAGCAAGAAGCATGCTCTTGCTTTCAAGAGTCTCTAATACAACAGCAAACGTGAGTGTGCTCAAAACAAAAGAACTTTCTATCCTACACACGGACCATATCCAGTTCAACTCTGCTTCTGAAATCGATACAAACCACAGCTCCTCTAACATCCAATGTTTTTCACTTAAGAGCAAGAAACGTGTGAGCTTCATGAAAAATGTTGCTTCGTATGAGCTGAAAAGTGACTTTGTTTACCTGAAACGAACTCTTGCTTGTAGGAAGACACAGAGACTGGGAATTAATTCCGTTTCTGAAGGGAAACACACAGCACAGTTCTCATCCATGAAACACACTCTGCTTTAGAGCAAGAAGAACGCACTTGCCTTCTAGAATCTCTAATACAGCATGAAACGTGAGTGTGCTCAGAACAAAAGAACTGTGTTTCCTACACATGGTCCATATCTAGTTCACGCTGCTTCTGAACCTGTTACAAACCACAGGTCTTCTAACATCCAATGCTTTTCATTTTAGAGCGAGAAACTTTTGTGCTTCGTGAACAATGTACCTTCCTTTGAGCTGAAAAGTGACTGCGTTTGAATGAAAAGAAATGTTGCATGTAGGAAGACACAGAGCTTGGGATTTAACTCAATATCTGAAGGTAAAAACACAGCACAGTTCTCATCCATGAAACACACTCTGCTTTAGAGCAAGAAGAACGCACTTGCTTTCTAGAATCTCAAACACAGCAGGAAACGTGTGTGTGCTCAGAACAAAAGAACTGTGTTTCCTACACACACGGACCATATCCAGTTCAACTCTGCTTCTGAAACTAATACAAATGCAAGCTCCTCTAACATCCAATGGTTTTCAGTTATGAGCAAGAAACGTGTGAGCTTCATGAAAAATGTTGCTTCGTTTGAGCTGAAAAGTGACTTTGTTAACCTGAAGCGAAGTCTTGCTGGTAGAGGACACAGAGCCTGCGATTTAACTCCGTTTCTGAAGGGAAACACACAGCACAGTTCTCATCCATGAAACACACTCTGCTTTAGAGCAAGACGCACGCTCTTGCTTTCTAGAATCTCGAAAACAGCAGGAAACGTGAGTTTGCTCAAAACAAAAGAACTGTGTTTCCTACACACGGTCCATATCTAGTTCAACGCTGCTTCTGAACCTGATACAAACCACAGGTCTTCTAACATCCAATGCTTTTCATTTTAGAGCGAGAAACTTTTGTGCTTCGTGAACAATGTACCTTCCCTGAGCTAAAAGTGACTGCGTTTGAATGAAAAGAAATGTTGCATTTAGGAAGACACAGAGCATGGGATTTAACTCAATATCTGAAGGGAAACACACAGCACAGTTCTCATCCATGAAACACACTCTGCTTTAGAGCAAGAAGAACGCACTTGCCTTCTAGAATCTCTAATACAGCATGAAACGTGAGTGTGCTCAGAACAAAAGAACTGTGTTTCCTACACACACGGACCATATCTAGTTCAACTTTGCTTCTGAATCTGATACAAACCACAGCTCTTCTAACATCCAATGGTTTTCACTTAAGAGCAAGAAACGTGTGAGCTTCATGAAAAATGTTGCTTCGTTTGAGCTGAAAAGTGACTTTGTTTACCTGAAGCGAAGTCTTGCTGGTAGAGGACACAGAGCCTGGGATTTAACTCCGTTTCTGAAGGGAAACACACAGCACAGTTCTCATCCATGAAACGCACTCTGCTTAAGAGAAAGAAGCACACTCTTGCTTTCTGGAGTCTCTAATACAACAGCAAACGTGAGTGTGCTCAAAACAAAAGAACTGTGTTTCCTGAACACACGGACCAAATATAGTTCATCTCTGCTTCTGAAACTGATACAAACCACAGCTCTCTAACATGCAATGGTTTTCAATTAAGAGTGAGAAACGTGTGAGCTTCGTGTATGATGTACCTTCGTTTGACATGAAAAGTGACTGCGTTTATCTGAATCGAAGTCTTGCTTGTAGGAAGACACAGAGCATGGGATTTTACTCTGTTTCTGAAGGGAATCACACAGCACAGTTCTCATCCATGAAACACACTCTGATTTAGAGCAAGAAGCACACTCTTGCTTTCTGGAGTCTCTAATACAACAGCAAACGTGAGTGTGCTCAAAACAAAAGTACTGTGTTTCCTACACACACGGACAAAATCTAGTTCAACTCTGCTTCTGAATCTGATACAAACCACAGCTCCTCTAACATCCAATGTTTTTCACTTAAGAGCAAGAAACCTGTGAGCTTCGTGAACAATGTTGATTCGTTTTGGCTGAAAAGTGACTGCATTTAACTGATGCGAAGTCTTGCTTGTAGGAAGACACAGAGCCTGGGATTTAACTCCGTTTCTGAAGGGAAACACACAGCACAGTTCTCATCCATGAAACACACTCTGCTTAAGAGCAAGAAGCACACTCTTGCTTTCTGGAGTCTCTAATACAACAGCAAACGTGAGTGTGCTAAAAACAAAAGAACTGTGTTTCCTACACACACAGACGATATCTAGTTCAACTCTGCTTTGGAAACTGATACAAACCCCAGGTCCTATAACATCCAATGATTTTCATTTAAGAGCGTGAAACGTGTAAGCTTCGTGAACAACGATGCTTCGATTTAGCTGAAAAGTGCCTGCGTTTACCTGAAGCGAAGTCTTGCTTGTAGGAAGATACAGAGCATGGGATTTAACTCCGTTTCTGAAGGGAAACATACAGCACATTTCTCATCCATGAAACACACTCTGCTTAAGAGCAAGAAGCACACTCTTGCTTTCTGGAGTCTCTAATACAACAGCAAACGTGAGTGTGCTCAAAACAAAAGAACTGTGTTTCCTACACACACGGACCAAATCTAGTTCAACTCTGCTTCTGAATCTGATACAAACCAGAGGTCCTCTAACATCCAATGGTTTACAGTTAAGAGTGAGAAACGTGTGAGCTTCGTGTATGATGTACCTTCGTTTGACATGAAAAGTGACTGCGTTTACCTGAATCGAAGTCTTGCTTGTAGGAAGACACAGAGCATGTTATTTTACTCCGTTTCTGAAGGGAATCACACAGCACAGTTCTCATCCATGAAACACACTCTGCTTTAGAGCAAGAAACACACTCTTGTTTTCTGAAGTCTCTAATACAACAGCAAACGTGAGTGTGCTCAGAACAAAAGAACTGTATTTCCTACACACACGGACCATATCTCGTTCAACTCTGCTTCTGAATCTGATACAAACTTCAGGTCTTCTAACATACAATGCTTTTCATTTTAGAGCAAGAAACTTTTGTGCTTCGTGAACAATATACCTTCCTTTGAGCTAAAAGTGACTGCGTTTGCCTGAAAAGAAATGTTGCATTTAGGAAGAAACAGAGCTTGGGAATTAACTCAATATCTGAAGGTAAAAACACAGCCCAGTTCTCATCCATGAAACACACTCTGCTTTAGAGCAAGAAGAACGCACTTGCCTTCTAGAATCTCTAATACAGCATGAAACGTGAGTGTGCTCAGAACAAAAGAACTGTGTTTCCTACTCACACGGACCATATCTAGTTCAACTTTGCTTCTGAATCTGATACAAACCACAGCTCTTCTAACATCCAATGGTTTTCAGTTATGAGCGAGAAACCTGTGAGCTTTGTGAGTAATGTTGCTCCGTTTGAGCTGAAAAGTGACTTTGTTAACCTGAAGCGAAGTATTGCTGGTAGGAAGACACAGAGCCTGGGATTTAACTCCGTTTCTGAAGGGAAACACATAGCATAGTTCTCATCCATGAAACACACTCTGCTTTAGAGCAAGAAGCATGCTCTTGTTTCAAGAGTCTCTAATACAACAGCAAACGTGAGTGTGCTCAAAACAAAAGAACTTTCTATCCTACACACGGACCATATATAGTTCAACTCTGCTTCTGAAATCGATACAAACCACAGCTCCTCTAACATCCAATGTTTTTCACTTAAGAGCAAGAAACCTGTGAGCTTCGTGAACAATGTTGATTCGTTTTGGCTGAAAAGTGACTGAATTTACCTGAAGCAAAGTCTTCCTTGTAGCAAGAAACAGAGCTTGGGATTTAACACCCTTTTTGAAGGGAAACACACAGCACAGTTCTCAGCCATGAAAAACACTCTGCTTTAGAGCAAGAAGCACGCTCTTGCTTTCTAGAATCTCTAAGACAGCAGGAAGCGTGAGTGTGCTCAGAACAAAAGAACTGTGTTTCCTACACACACAGACCATATCTCGTTCAACTCTGCTTCTGAATCTGATACAAACCACAGGTCTTCTAACATCCAATGCTTTTCATTTTAGAGCAAGAAACTTTTGTGATTTGTGAACAATGTAACTTCCCTTGAGCTAAAATTGACTGCGTTTGCCTGAAAAGAAATGTTGCATTTAGGAAAACACAGAGCTTGGGAATTAACTCAATATCTGAAGGTAAAAACACAGCACAGTTCTCATCCATGAAACACACTCTGCTTTAGAGCAAGAAGAACGCACTTGCTTTCTAGAATCTCAAACACAGCAGGAAACGTGTGTGTGCTCAGAACAAAAGAACTGTGTTTCCTACACACACGGACCATATCCAGTTCAACTCTGCTTCTGAAACTAATACAAACGAAAGCTCCTCTAACATCCAATGGTTTTCAGTTATGAGCAAGAAACGTGTGAGCTTCATGAAAAATGTTGCTTCGTTTGAGCTGAAAAGTGACTTTGTTTACCTGAAGCGAAGTCTTGCTGGTAGAGGACACAGAGCCTGCGATTTAACTCCGTTTCTGAAGGGAAACACACAGCACAGTTCTCATCCATGAAACACACTCTGCTTTAGAGCAAGACGCACGCTCTTGCTTTCTAGAATCTCGAAAACAGCAGGAAACGTGAGTTTGCTCAAAACAAAAGAACTGTGTTTCCTACACACGGTCCATATCTAGTTCAACGCTGCTTCTGAACCTGATACAAACCACAGGTCTTCTAACATCCAATGCTTTTCATTTTAGAGCGAGAAACTTTTGTGCTTCGTGAACAATGTACCTTCCCTGAGCTAAAAGTGACTGTGTTTGAATGAAAAGAAATGTTGCATTTAGGAAGACACAGAGCTTGGGATTTAACTCAATATCTGAAGGGAAACACACAGCACAGTTCTCATCCATGAAACACACTCTGCTTTAGAGCAAGAAGAACGCACTTGCCTTCTAGAATCTCTAATACAGCATGAAACGTGAGTGTGCTCAGAACAAAAGAACTGTGTTTCCTACACACACGGACCATATCTAGTTCAACTTTGCTTCTGAATCTGATACAAACCACAGCTCTTCTAACATCCAATCGTTTTCAGTTATGAGCGAGAAACTTGTGAGCTTCGTGAATAATGTTGCTTTGTTTGAGCTGAAAAGTGACTTTGTTTACCTGAAGCGAAGTCTTGCTGGTAGGAAGACACAGAGCCTGGGATTTAACTCCGTTTCTGAAGGGAAACACACAGCACAGTTCTCATCCATGAAACACATTCTGCTTAAGAGAAAGAAGCACACTCTTGCTTTCTGGAGTCTCTAATACAACAGCAAACGTGAGTGTTCTCAAAACAAAAGAACTGTGTTTCCTGAACACACGGACCAAATATAGTTCATCTCTGCTTCTGAAACTGATACAAACCACAGCTCTCTAACATGCAATGGTTTTCAATTAAGAGTGAGAAACGTGTGAGCTTCGTGTATGATGTACCTTCGTTTGACATGAAAAGTGACTGCGTTTATCTGAATCGAAGTCTTGCTTGTAGGAAGACACAGAGCATGGGATTTTACTCTGTTTCTGAAGGGAATCACACAGCACAGTTCTCATCCATGAAACACACTCTGATTTAGAGCAAGAAGCACACTCTTGCTTTCTGGAGTCTCTAATACAACAGCAAACGTGAGTGTGCTCAAAACAAAAGTACTGTGTTTCCTACACACACGGACAAAATCTAGTTCAACTCTGCTTCTGAATCTGATACAAACCACAGCTCCTCTAACATCCAATGTTTTTCACTTAAGAGCAAGAAACCTGTGAGCTTCGTGAACAATGTTGATTCGTTTTGGCTGAAAAGTGACTGCATTTAACTGATGCGAAGTCTTGCTTGTAGGAAGACACAGAGCCTGGGATTTAACTCCGTTTCTGAAGGGAAACACACAGCACAGTTCTCATCCATGAAACACACTCTGCTTAAGAGCAAGAAGCACACTCTTGCTTTCTGGAGTCTCTAATACAACAGCAAACGTGAGTGTGCTAAAAACAAAAGAACTGTGTTTCCTACACACACAGACGATATCTAGTTCAACTCTGCTTCGGAAACTGATACAAACCCCAGGTCCTATAACATCCAATGGTATTCATTTAAGAGCGTGAAACGTGTAAGCTTCGTGAACAATGATGCTTCGATTTAGCTGAAAAGTGCCTGCGT
This sequence comes from Onychomys leucogaster, assembly GCA_949786385.1. Lineage (NCBI taxonomy): Eukaryota > Metazoa > Chordata > Mammalia > Rodentia > Cricetidae > Onychomys > Onychomys leucogaster. The sequence goes on from CATKUP010000109.1 coordinate 567,085, forward strand.
TTACCTGAAGCGAAGTCTTGCTTGTAGGAAGATACAGAGCATGGGATTTAACTCCGTTTCTGAAGGGAAACATACAGCACATTTCTCATCCATGAAACACACTCTGCTTAAGAGCAAGAAGCACACTCTTGCTTTCTGGAGTCTCTAATACAACAGCAAACGTGAGTGTGCTCAAAACAAAAGAACTGTGTTTCCTACACACACGGACCAAATCTAGTTCAACTCTGCTTCTGAATCTGATACAAACCAGAGGTCTTCTAACATCCAATGGTTTACAGTTAAGAGTGAGAAACGTGTGAGCTTCGTGTATGATGTACCTTCGTTTGACATGAAAAGTGACTGCGTTTACCTGAATCGAAGTCTTGCTTGTAGGAAGACACAGAGCATGTTATTTTACTCCGTTTCTGAAGGGAATCACACAGCACAGTTTTCATCCATGAAACACACTCTGCTTTAGAGCAATAAACACACTCTTGTTTTCTGAAGTCTCTAATACAACAGCAAACGTGAGTGTGCTCAGAACAAAAGAACTGTATTTCCTACACACACGGACCATATCTCGTTCAACTCTGCTTCTGAATCTGATACAAACTTCAGGTCTTCTAACATACAATGCTTTTCATTTTAGAGCAAGAAACTTTTGTGCTTCGTGAACAATATACCTTCCTTTGAGCTAAAAGTGACTGCGTTTGCCTGAAAAGAAATGTTGCATTTAGGAAGAAACAGAGCTTGGGAATTAACTCAATATCTGAAGGTAAAAACACAGCCCAGTTCTCATCCATGAAACACACTCTGCTTTAGAGCAAGAAGAACGCACTTGCCTTCTAGAATCTCTAATACAGCATGAAACGTGAGTGTGCTCAGAACAAAAGAACTGTGTTTCCTACACACACGGACCATATCTAGTTCAACTTTGCTTCTGAATCTGATACAAACCACAGCTCTTCTAACATCCAATGGTTTTCAGTTATGAGCGAGAAACCTGTGAGCTTTGTGAGTAATGTTGCTCCGTTTGAGCTGAAAAGTGACTTTGTTAACCTGAAGCGAAGTATTGCTGGTAGGAAGACACAGAGCCTGGGATTTAACTCCGTTTCTGAAGGGAAACACATAGCATAGTTCTCATCCATGAAACACACTCTGCTTTAGAGCAAGAAGCATGCTCTTGCTTTCAAGAGTCTCTAATACAACAGCAAACGTGAGTGTGCTCAAAACAAAAGAACTTTCTATCCTACACACGGACCATATCCAGTTCAACTCTGCTTCTGAAATCGATACAAACCACAGCTCCTCTAACATCCAATGTTTTTCACTTAAGAGCAAGAAACGTGTGAGCTTCATGAAAAATGTTGCTTCGTATGAGCTGAAAAGTGACTTTGTTTACCTGAAACGAACTCTTGCTTGTAGGAAGACACAGAGACTGGGAATTAATTCCGTTTCTGAAGGGAAACACACAGCACAGTTCTCATCCATGAAACACACTCTGCTTTAGAGCAAGAAGAACGCACTTGCCTTCTAGAATCTCTAATACAGCATGAAACGTGAGTGTGCTCAGAACAAAAGAACTGTGTTTCCTACACATGGTCCATATCTAGTTCACGCTGCTTCTGAACCTGTTACAAACCACAGGTCTTCTAACATCCAATGCTTTTCATTTTAGAGCGAGAAACTTTTGTGCTTCGTGAACAATGTACCTTCCTTTGAGCTGAAAAGTGACTGCGTTTGAATGAAAAGAAATGTTGCATGTAGGAAGACACAGAGCTTGGGATTTAACTCAATATCTGAAGGTAAAAACACAGCACAGTTCTCATCCATGAAACACACTCTGCTTTAGAGCAAGAAGAACGCACTTGCTTTCTAGAATCTCAAACACAGCAGGAAACGTGTGTGTGCTCAGAACAAAAGAACTGTGTTTCCTACACACACGGACCATATCCAGTTCAACTCTGCTTCTGAAACTAATACAAATGCAAGCTCCTCTAACATCCAATGGTTTTCAGTTATGAGCAAGAAACGTGTGAGCTTCATGAAAAATGTTGCTTCGTTTGAGCTGAAAAGTGACTTTGTTAACCTGAAGCGAAGTCTTGCTGGTAGAGGACACAGAGCCTGCGATTTAACTCCGTTTCTGAAGGGAAACACACAGCACAGTTCTCATCCATGAAACACACTCTGCTTTAGAGCAAGACGCACGCTCTTGCTTTCTAGAATCTCGAAAACAGCAGGAAACGTGAGTTTGCTCAAAACAAAAGAACTGTGTTTCCTACACACGGTCCATATCTAGTTCAACGCTGCTTCTGAACCTGATACAAACCACAGGTCTTCTAACATCCAATGCTTTTCATTTTAGAGCGAGAAACTTTTGTGCTTCGTGAACAATGTACCTTCCCTGAGCTAAAAGTGACTGCGTTTGAATGAAAAGAAATGTTGCATTTAGGAAGACACAGAGCATGGGATTTAACTCAATATCTGAAGGGAAACACACAGCACAGTTCTCATCCATGAAACACACTCTGCTTTAGAGCAAGAAGAACGCACTTGCCTTCTAGAATCTCTAATACAGCATGAAACGTGAGTGTGCTCAGAACAAAAGAACTGTGTTTCCTACACACACGGACCATATCTAGTTCAACTTTGCTTCTGAATCTGATACAAACCACAGCTCTTCTAACATCCAATGGTTTTCACTTAAGAGCAAGAAACGTGTGAGCTTCATGAAAAATGTTGCTTCGTTTGAGCTGAAAAGTGACTTTGTTTACCTGAAGCGAAGTCTTGCTGGTAGAGGACACAGAGCCTGGGATTTAACTCCGTTTCTGAAGGGAAACACACAGCACAGTTCTCATCCATGAAACGCACTCTGCTTAAGAGAAAGAAGCACACTCTTGCTTTCTGGAGTCTCTAATACAACAGCAAACGTGAGTGTGCTCAAAACAAAAGAACTGTGTTTCCTGAACACACGGACCAAATATAGTTCATCTCTGCTTCTGAAACTGATACAAACCACAGCTCTCTAACATGCAATGGTTTTCAATTAAGAGTGAGAAACGTGTGAGCTTCGTGTATGATGTACCTTCGTTTGACATGAAAAGTGACTGCGTTTATCTGAATCGAAGTCTTGCTTGTAGGAAGACACAGAGCATGGGATTTTACTCTGTTTCTGAAGGGAATCACACAGCACAGTTCTCATCCATGAAACACACTCTGATTTAGAGCAAGAAGCACACTCTTGCTTTCTGGAGTCTCTAATACAACAGCAAACGTGAGTGTGCTCAAAACAAAAGTACTGTGTTTCCTACACACACGGACAAAATCTAGTTCAACTCTGCTTCTGAATCTGATACAAACCACAGCTCCTCTAACATCCAATGTTTTTCACTTAAGAGCAAGAAACCTGTGAGCTTCGTGAACAATGTTGATTCGTTTTGGCTGAAAAGTGACTGCATTTAACTGATGCGAAGTCTTGCTTGTAGGAAGACACAGAGCCTGGGATTTAACTCCGTTTCTGAAGGGAAACACACAGCACAGTTCTCATCCATGAAACACACTCTGCTTAAGAGCAAGAAGCACACTCTTGCTTTCTGGAGTCTCTAATACAACAGCAAACGTGAGTGTGCTAAAAACAAAAGAACTGTGTTTCCTACACACACAGACGATATCTAGTTCAACTCTGCTTTGGAAACTGATACAAACCCCAGGTCCTATAACATCCAATGATTTTCATTTAAGAGCGTGAAACGTGTAAGCTTCGTGAACAATGATGCTTCGATTTAGCTGAAAAGTGCCTGCGTTTACCTGAAGCGAAGTCTTGCTTGTAGGAAGATACAGAGCATGGGATTTAACTCCGTTTCTGAAGGGAAACATACAGCACATTTCTCATCCATGAAACACACTCTGCTTAAGAGCAAGAAGCACACTCTTGCTTTCTGGAGTCTCTAATACAACAGCAAACGTGAGTGTGCTCAAAACAAAAGAACTGTGTTTCCTACACACACGGACCAAATCTAGTTCAACTCTGCTTCTGAATCTGATACAAACCAGAGGTCCTCTAACATCCAATGGTTTACAGTTAAGAGTGAGAAACGTGTGAGCTTCGCGTATGATGTACCTTCGTTTGACATGAAAAGTGACTGCGTTTACCTGAATCGAAGTCTTGCTTGTAGGAAGACACAGAGCATGTTATTTTACTCCGTTTCTGAAGGGAATCACACAGCACAGTTCTCATCCATGAAACACACTCTGCTTTAGAGCAAGAAACACACTCTTGTTTTCTGAAGTCTCTAATACAACAGCAAACGTGAGTGTGCTCAGAACAAAAGAACTGTATTTCCTACACACACGGACCATATCTCGTTCAACTCTGCTTCTGAATCTGATACAAACTTCAGGTCTTCTAACATACAATGCTTTTCATTTTAGAGCAAGGAACTTTTGTGCTTCGTGAACAATATACCTTCCTTTGAGCTAAAAGTGACTGCGTTTGCCTGAAAAGAAATGTTGCATTTAGGAAGAAACAGAGCTTGGGAATTAACTCAATATCTGAAGGTAAAAACACAGCCCAGTTCTCATCCATGAAACACACTCTGCTTTAGAGCAAGAAGAACGCACTTGCCTTCTAGAATCTCTAATACAGCATGAAACGTGAGTGTGCTCAGAACAAAAGAACTGTGTTTCCTACTCACACGGACCATATCTAGTTCAACTTTGCTTCTGAATCTGATACAAACCACAGCTCTTCTAACATCCAATGGTTTTCAGTTATGAGCGAGAAACCTGTGAGCTTTGTGAGTAATGTTGCTCCGTTTGAGCTGAAAAGTGACTTTGTTAACCTGAAGCGAAGTATTGCTGGTAGGAAGACACAGAGCCTGGGATTTAACTCCGTTTCTGAAGGGAAACACATAGCATAGTTCTCATCCATGAAACACACTCTGCTTTAGAGCAAGAAGCATGCTCTTGTTTCAAGAGTCTCTAATACAACAGCAAACGTGAGTGTGCTCAAAACAAAAGAACTTTCTATCCTACACACGGACCATATATAGTTCAACTCTGCTTCTGAAATCGATACAAACCACAGCTCCTCTAACATCCAATGTTTTTCACTTAAGAGCAAGAAACCTGTGAGCTTCGTGAACAATGTTGCTTCGTTTGAGCTGAAAAGTGACTGAATTTACCTGAAGCAAAGTCTTGCTTATAGGAAGAAACAGAGCTTGGGATTTAACTCCCTTTCTGAAGGGAAACACACAGCACAGTTCTCAGCCATGAAACACACTCTGCTTTAGAGCAAGAAGCACGCTGTTGCTTTCTAGAATCTCTAAGACAGCAGGAAACGTGAGTGTGCTCAGAACAAAAGAACTGTGTTTCCTACACACACAGACCATATCTCGTTCAACTCTGCTTCTGAATCTGATACAAACCACAGGTCTTCTAACATCCAATGCTTTTCATTTTAGAGCAAGAAACTTTTGTGCTTCGTGAACAATGTACCTTCCTTTGAGCTAAAAGTGACTGCGTTTGCCTGAAAAGAAATGTTGCATTTAGGAACACACAGAGTTTGGGAATTAACTCAATATCTGAAGGTAAAACACAGCACAGTTCTCATCCATGAAACACACTCTGCTTTAGAGCAAGAAGCATGCTCTTGCTTTCTAGAATCTCTAAGACAGCAGGAAACATGAGTGTGCTCCGAACAAAACAACTGTGTTTCCTACACACACAGACCATATCTAGTTCAACTCTGCTTCGGAAACTGATGCAAATCACAGGTCCTATAACATCCAATGGTTTTCATTTAAGAGCGTGAAACATGTAAGCTTCGTGAACAACGATGCTTCGATTTAGCTGAAAAGTGCCTGCGTTTACCTGAAGCGAAGTCTTGCTTGTAGGAAGATACAGAGCATGGGATTTAACTCCGTTTCTGAAGGGAATCACACAGCACAGTTCTCAGCCATGAAACACACTCTGCTTTAGAGCAAGAAGCACGCTCTTGCTTTCTAGAATCTCTAAGACAGCAGGAAATGTGAGTGTGCTCAGAACAAAAGAACTGTATTTCCTACACACACGGACCATATATCGTTCAACTCTGCTTCTGAATCTGATACAAACATCAGGTCTTCTAACATCCAATGCTTTTCATTTTAGAGCAAGAAACTTTTGTGCTTCGTGAACAATGTACCTTCCTTTGTGCTAAAAGTGACTGCGTATGCCTGAAAAGAAATGTTGCATTTAGGAAGACACAGAGCTTTGGAATTAACTCAATATCTGAAGGTAAAAACACAGCCCAGTTCTCATCAATGAAACACACTCTGCTTTGGAGCAAGAAGAACGCACTTGCTTTCTAGAATCTCTAATACAGCAGGAAACGTGAGTATGCTCAGAACAAAAGAACTGTGTTTCCTACACACACGGACCATATCTCGTTCAACTCTGCTTCTGAATCTGATACAAACCACAGCTCTTCTAACATACAATGGTTTTCAGTTATGAGCGAGAAACTTGTGAGCTTCGTGAATAATGTTGATTATTTTGAGCTGAAAAGTGACTTTGTTTACCTGAAGCGAAGTCTTGCTGGTAGGAAGACACAGAGCCTGGGATTTAACTCCGTTTCTGAAGGGAAACACACAGCACAGTTCTCATCCATGAAACACACTCTGCTTAAGAGCAAGAAGCACACTCTTGCTTTCTGGAGTCTCTAATACAACAGCAAACGTGAGTGTGCTCAAAACAAAAGAACTGTGTTTCCTGAACAAACGGACCAAATATAGTTCAACTCTGCTTCTGAAACTGATACAAAACACAGCTCTCTAACATGCAATGGTTTTCAATTAAGAATGAGAAACGTGTGAGCTTCGTGTATGATGTACCTTCGTTTGACATGAAAAGTGACTGCGTTTACCTGAATCGAAGTCTTGCTTGTAGGAAGACACAGAGCATGGGATTTTACTCCGTTTCTGAAGGGAATCACACAGCACAGTTCTCATCCATGAAACACACTCTGCTTTAGAGCAAGAAGAACGCACTTGCCTTCTAGAATCTCTAATACAGCATGAAACGTGAGTGTGCTCAGAACAAAAGAACTGTGTTTCCTACTCACACGGACCATATCTAGTTCAACTTTGCTTCTGAATCTGATACAAACCACAGCTCTTCTAACATCCAATGGTTTTCAGTTATGAGCGAGAAACCTGTGAGCTTTGTGAGTAATGTTGCTCCGTTTGAGCTGAAAAGTGACTTTGTTAACCTGAAGCGAAGTATTGCTGGTAGGAAGACACAGAGCCTGGGATTTAACTCTGTTTCTGAAGGGAAACACATAGCATAGTTCTCATCCATGAAACACACTCTGCTTTAGAGCAAGAAGCATGCTCTTGTTTCAAGAGTCTCTAATACAACAGCAAACGTGAGTGTGCTCAAAACAAAAGAACTTTCTATCCTACACACGGACCATATATAGTTCAACTCTGCTTCTGAAATCGATACAAACCACAGCTCCTCTAACATCCAATGTTTTTCACTTAAGAGCAAGAAACCTGTGAGCTTCGTGAACAATGTTGCTTCGTTTGAGCTGAAAAGTGACTGAATTTACCTGAAGCAAAGTCTTGCTTATAGGAAGAAACAGAGCTTGGGATTTAACTCCCTTTCTGAAGGGAAACACACAGCACAGTTCTCAGCCATGAAACACACTCTGCTTTAGAGCAAGAAGCACGCTGTTGCTTTCTAGAATCTCTAAGACAGCAGGAAACGCTGGTGTGCTCAGAACAAAAGAACTGTGTTTCCTACACACACAGACCATATCTCGTTCAACTCTGCTTCTGAATCTGATACAAACCACAGGTCTTCTAACATCCAATGCTTTTCATTTTAGAGCAAGAAACTTTTGTGCTTCGTGAACAATGTACCTTCCTTTGAGCTAAAAGTGACTGCGTTTGCCTGAAAAGAAATGTTGCATTTAGGAACACACAGAGTTTGGGAATTAACTCAATATCTGAAGGTAAAACACAGCACAGTTCTCATCCATGAAACACACTCTGCTTTAGAGCAAGAAGCATGCTCTTGCTTTCTAGAATCTCTAAGACAGCAGGAAACATGAGTGTGCTCCGAACAAAACAACTGTGTTTCCTACACACACAGACCATATCTAGTTCAACTCTGCTTCGGAAACTGATGCAAATCACAGGTCCTATAACATCCAATGGTTTTCATTTAAGAGCGTGAAACATGTAAGCTTCGTGAACAACGATGCTTTGATTTAGCTGAAAAGTGCCTGCGTTTACCTGAAGCGAAGTCTTGCTTGTAGGAAGATACAGAGCATGGGATTTAACTCCGTTTCTGAAGGGAATCACACAGCACAGTTCTCAGCCATGAAACACACTCTGCTTTAGAGCAAGAAGCACGCTCTTGCTTTCTAGAATCTCTAAGACAGCAGGAAATGTGAGTGTGCTCAGAACAAAAGAACTGTATTTCCTACACACACGGACCATATCTCGTTCAACTCTGCTTCTGAATCTGATACAAACATCAGGTCTTCTAACATCCAATGCTTTTCATTTTAGAGCAAGAAACTTTTGTGCTTCGTGAACAATGTACCTTCCTTTGTGCTAAAAGTGACTGCATATGCCTGAAAAGAAATGTTGCATTTAGGAAGACACAGAGCTTTGGAATTAACTCAATATCTGAAGGTAAAAACACAGCCCAGTTCTCATCCATGAAACACACTCTGCTTTGGAGCAAGAAGAACGCACTTGCTTTCTAGAATCTCTAATACAGCAGGAAACATGAGTATGCTCAGAACAAAAGAACTGTGTTTCCTACACACACGGACCATATCTCGTTCAACTCTGCTTCTGAATCTGATACAAACCACAGCTCTTCTAACATACAATGGTTTTCAGTTATGAGCGAGAAACTTGTGAGCTTCGTGAATAATGTTGATTATTTTGAGGTGAAAAGTGACTTTGTTTACCTGAAGCGAAGTCTTGCTGGTAGGAAGACACAGAGCCTGGGATTTAACTCCGTTTCTGAAGGGAAACACACAGCACAGTTCTCATCCATGAAACACACTCTGCTTAAGAGCAAGAAGCATACTCTTGCTTTCTGGAGTCTCTAATACAACAGCAAACGTGAGTGTGCTCAAAACAAAAGAACTGTGTTTCCTGAACAAACGGACCAAATATAGTTCAACTCTGCTTCTGAAACTGATACAAACCACAGCTCTCTAACATGCAATGGTTTTCAATTAAGAATGAGAAACGTGTGAGCTTCGTGTATGATGTACCTTCGTTTGACATGAAAAGTGACTGCGTTTACCTGAATCGAAGTCTTGCTTGTAGGAAGACACAGAGCATGGGATTTTACTCCGTTTCTGAAGGGAATCACACAGCACAGTTCTCATCCATGAAACACACTCTGCTTTAGAACAAGAAGCACACTCTTGCTTTCTGGAGTCTCTAATACAACAGCAAATGTGAGTGTGCTCAAAACAAAAGAACTATGTTTCCTACTCACACGGACCATATCTAGTTCAACTTTGCTTCTGAATCTGATACAAACCACAGCTCTTCTAACATCCAATGTTTTTCACTTAAGAGCAAGAAACCTGTGAGATTTGTGAAGAATGTTGCTTCGTTTGAGCTGAAAAGTGACTACGTTTACCTGAAGCGAAGTCTTGCTTGTAGGAAGACACAGTGCCTGGGATTTAACTCCGTTTCTGCAGGGAAACACACAGCACAGTTTTCATCCATGAAACACACTCTGCTTTAGAGCAAGAAGCATGCTCTTGCTTTCTAGAATCTCTAATACTGCAGGAAAAGCTGGTGTGCTCAGAACAAAAGAACTGTGTTTCCTACACAAACGGACCATCTCCAGTTCAACACTGCTTCCGAAACTCATACAAATGACAGCTCCTCTAACATCCAATGGTTTACAGTTATGAGCAAGAAACGTGTGAGCTTCATGAAAAATGTTGCTTCGTTTGAGCTGAAAAGTGACTTTGTTTACCTGAAGCGAACTCTTGCTGGTAGGAAGACACACAGACTGGGAATTAATTCCGTTTCTGAAGGGAAACACACAGCACAGTTCTCATCCATGAAACACACTCTGCTTTAGAGCAAGAAGCACGCTCTTGCTTTCTAGAATCTCGAAAACAGCAGGAAACGTGAGTTTGCTCAAAACAAAAGAACTGTGTTTCCTACACATGGTCCATATCTAGTTCACGCTGCTTCTGAACCTGATACAAACCACAGGTCTTCTAACATCCAATGCTTTTCATTTTAAAGCGAGAAACTTTTGTGCTTCGTGAACAATGTACCCTCCTGTGAGCTGAAAAGTGACTGCGTTTGAATGAAAAGAATTGTTGCATTTAGGAAGACACAGAGCTTGGGATTTAACTCAATATCTGAAGGGAAACACACAGCCCAGTTCTCATCCATGAAACACACTCTGCTTTAGAGCAAGAAGAACGCAATTGCCTTCTAGAATCTCTAATACAGCAGGAAACATGAGTGTGCTCAGAACAAAAGAACTGTGTTTCCTACACACATGGACCATATCTAGTTCAAATCTGCTTCGGAAACTGATACAAACCACAGGTCCTATAACATCCAATGGTTTTCATTTAAGAGCGCAAAACGTGTAAGCTTCGTGAACAACGATGCTTCAATTGAGCTGAAAAGTGCCTGGGTTTACCTGAAGCGAAGTCTTGCTTGTAGGAAGATACAGAGCATGGGATTTAACTCCGTTTCTGAAGGGAATCACACAGCACAGTTCTCAGCCATGAAACACACTCTGCTTTAGAGCAAGAAGCATGCTCTTGCTTTCTAGAATCTCTAAGACAGCAGGAAATGTGAGTGTGCTCAGAAAAAAAGAACTGTATTTCCTACACACACGGACCATATCTCGTTCAACTCTGCTTCTGAATCTGATACAAACCACAGGTCTTCTAACATCCAATGCTTTTCATTTTAGAGCAAGAAACTTTTGTGCTTCGTGAACAATGTACCTTCCTTTGTGCTAAAAGTGACTGCGTATGCCTGAAAAGAAATGTTGCATTTAGGAAGACACAGAGCTTTGGAATTAACTCAATATCTGAAGGTAAAAACACAGCCCAGTTCTCATCCATGAAACACACTCTGCTTTGGAGCAAGAAGAACGCACATGCTTTCTAGAATCTCTAATACAGCAGGAAACGTGAGTATGCTCAGAACAAAAGAACTGTGTTTCCTACACACACGGACCATATCTAGTTCAACTTTGCTTCTGAATCTGATACAAACCACAGCTCTTCTAACATCCAATGGTTTTCAGTTATGAGCGAGAAACCTGTGAGCTTCGTGAATAATGTTGCTTCGTTTGAGCTGAAAAGTGACTTTGTTAACCTGAAGCGAAGTCTTGCTGGTAGGAAGACAGAGCCTGGGATTTAACTCCGTTTCTGAAGGGAAACACATAGCACAGTTCTCATCCATGAAACACACTCTGCTTTAGAGCAAGAAGCATGCTCTTGCTTTCGAGAGTCTCTAATACAACAGCAAACGTGAGTGTGCTAAAAAAAAAAGAACTTTCTAACCTACACACGGACCATATCTAGTTAAACTCTGCTTCTGAAATCGATACAAACCACAGCTCCTCTAACATCCAATGTTTTTCACTTAAGAGCAAGAAACCTGTGAGCTTCGTGAACAATGTTGATTCGTTTTGGCTGAAAAGTGACTGCATTTACCTGATGCAAAGTCTTGCTTGTAGGAAGACACAGTGTCGGGGATTTAACTCCGTTTCTGCAGGGAAACACACAGCACAGTTCTCATCCATGAAACACACTCTGCTTTAGAGCAAGAAGCATGCTCTTGCTTTCTAGAATCTCTAATACTGCAGGAAACGCTGGTGTGCTCAGAACAAAAGAACTGTGTTTCCTACACAAACGGACCATGTCCAGTTCAACTCTGCTTCTGAAACTCATACAAACGACAGCTCCTCTAACATCCAATGGTTTACAGTTATGAGCAAGAAACGTGTGAGCTTCATGAAAAATGTTGCTTCGTTTGAGCTGAAAAGTGACTTTGATTACCTGAAGCGAACTCTTGCTTGTAGGAAGACACACAGCCTGGGAATTAATTCCGTTTCTGAAGGGAAACACAAAGCACAGTTCTCATCCATGAAAAACACTCTGCTTTAGAGCAAGAAGCTCGCTCTTGCTTTCTAGAATCTTGAAAACAGCAGGAAACGTGAGTTTGCTCAAAACAAAAGAACTGTGTTTCCTACACATGGTCCATATCTAGTTCACGCTGCTTCTGAACCTGATACAAACCACAGGTCTTCTAACATCCAATGCTTTTCATTTTAGAGCAAGAATCTTTTGTGATTTGTGAACAATGTACCTTCCCTTGAGCTAAAATTGACTGTGTTTGCCTGAAAAGAAATGTTGCATTTAGGAAAACACAGATCTTGGGAATTAACTCACTATCTGAAGGTAAAAACACACCACAGTTCTCATCCATGAAACACACTCTGCTTTAGAGCAAGAAGAACGCACTTGCTTTCTAGAATCTCTAATACAGCAGGAAACGTGAGTGTGCTCCGAACAAAAGAACTGTGTTTCCTACACACACAGACCATATCTAGTTCAACTCTGCTTCGGAAACTGATACAAACCACAGGTCCTATAACATCCAATGGTTTTCATTTAAGAGCGTGAAACGTGTAAGCTTCGTGAACAACGATGCTTCGTTTTAGCTGAAAAGTGCCTGCGTTTACCTGAAGCGAAGTCTTGCTTGTAGGAAGACACAGAGCTTAGGATTTAACTCCCTTTCTGAAGCGAAACACACAGCACAGTTCTCAGCCATGAAACACACTCTGCTTTACAGCAAGAAGCACGCTCTTGCTTTCTAGAATCTCTAAGACAGCAGGAAATGTGAGTGTGCTCAGAACAAAAGAACTGTATTTCCTACACACACGGACCATATCTCGTTCAACTCTGCTCCTGAATCTGATACAAACCACAGCTCTTCTAACATACAATGGTTTTCAGTTATGAGCGAGAAACTTGTGAGCTTCGTGAATAATGTTGATTATTTTGAGCTGAAAAGTGACTTTGTTTACCTGAAGCGAAGTCTTGCTGGTAGGAAGACACAGAGCCTGGGATTTAACTCCGTTTCTGAAGGGAAACACACAGCACAGTTCTCCTCCATGAAACACACTCTGCTTAAGAGCAAGAAGCACACTCTTGCTTTCTGGAGTCTCTAATACAACAGCAAACGTGAGTGTGCTCAAAACAAAAGAACTGTGTTTCCTGAACAAACGGACCAAATATAGTTCAACTCTGCTTCTGAAACTGATACAAACCACAGCTCTCTAACATGCAATGGTTTTCAATTAAGAGTGAGAAACGTGTGAGCTTCGTGTATGATGTACCTTCGTTTGACATGAAAAGTGACTGCGTTTACCTGAATCGAAGTCTTGCTTGTAGGAAGACACAGAGCATGGGATTTTACTCTGTTTCTGAAGGGAATCACACAGCACAGTTCTCATCCATGAAACACACTCTGCTTTAGAACAAGAAGCACACTCTTGCTTTCTGGAGTCTCTAATACAACAGCAAATGTGAGTGTGCTCAAAACAAAAGAACTTTGTTTCCTACTCACACGGACCATATCTAGTTCAACTCTGCTTCTGAATCTGATACAAACCACAGCTCTTCTAACATCCAATGTTTTTCACTTAAGAGCAAGAAACCTGTGAGATTTGTGAAGAATGTTGCTTCGTTTGAGCTGAAAAGTGACTACGTTTACCTGAAGCGAAGTCTTGCTTGTAGGAAGACACAGTGCCTGTGATTTAACTCCGTTTCTGCAGGGAAACACACAGCACAGTTCTCATCCATGAAACACACTCTGCTTTAGAGCAAGAAGCATGCTCTTGCTTTCTAGAATCTCTAATACTGCAGGAAACGCTGGTGTGCTCAGAACAAAAGAACTGTGTTTCCTACACAAACGGACCATCTCCAGTTCAACACTGCTTCCGAAACTCATACAAATGACAGCTCCTCTAACATCCAATGGTTTACAGTTATGAGCAAGAAACGTGTGAGCTTCATGAAAAATGTTGCTTCGTTTGAGCTGAAAAGTGACTTTGTTTACCTGAAGCGAACTCTTGCTGGTAGGAAGACACACAGACTGGGAATTAATTCCGTTTCTGAAGGGAAACACACAGCACAGTTCTCATCCATGAAACACACTCTGCTTTAGAGCAAGAAGCACGCTCTTGCTTTCTAGAATCTCGAAAACAGCAGGAAACGTGAGTTTGCTCAAAACAAAAGAACTGTGTTTCCTACACATGGTCCATATCTAGTTCACGCTGCTTCTGAACCTGATACAAACCACAGGTCTTCTAACATCCAATGCTTTTCATTTTAGAGCGAGAAACTTTTGTGCTTCGTGAACAATGTACCTTCCTGTGAGCTGAAAAGTGACTGCGTTTGAATGAAAAGAATTGTTGCATTTAGGAAGACACAGAGCTTGGGATTTAACTCAATATCTGAAGGGAAACACACAGCCCAGTTCTCATCCATGAAACACACTCTGCTTTAGAGCAAGTAGAATGCAATTGCCTTCTAGAATCTCTAATACAGCAGGAAACATGAGTGTGCTCAGAACAAAAGAACTGTGTTTCCTACACACATGGACCATATCTAGTTCAAATCTGCCTCGGAAACTGATACAAACCACAGGTCCTGTAACATCCAATGGTTTTCATTTAAGAGCGCGAAACGTGTAAGCTTCGTGAACAACGATCCTTCAATTGAGCTGAAAAGTGCCTGGGTTTACCTGAAGCGAAGTCTTGCTTGTAGGAAGATACAGAGCATGGGATTTAACTCTGTTTCTGAAGGGAAACACACAGCACAGTTCTCATCCATGAAACACACTCTGCTTTATACCAAGAAGCACGCTCTTGCTTTCTAGAGTCTCTAATACAGCAGCAAACATGAGTGTGCTCAAAACAAAAGAAATTTCTTTCCTACACACACAGATCATGTCTAGTTCAATTCTGCTCCTGAAACTGATACAAGTCACAGGTCCTCGAACATCCAATGATTTTCAGTTAAGAGTGAGAAACGAGTGAGCTTCGTATACAATATACCTTAGTTTGAGCTAAAAAGTGACTGGGTTTACCTGAAACAAAGTCTTGCTTTTAGGAAGACACAGAGCATGGGATTTAACTCCGTTTCTGAAGGGAAACATACAGCTTTTCTCATCCATGAAACACACTCTGCTTTAGAGCAAGAAGCACACTCTTGCTTACTGGAGTCTCCAATACAACAGGAAACATGAGTGTGCTCTGAAAAAAACTACTTTGTTTCCTACACACATGGACCATATCTAGTTCAACTCTACTTCTGAAACTGATACAAACTATAGGTCCTATAATATCCAATGATTTTCAATTAAGAGCGAGAAACCTGTGAGCTTCGTGTACAACGTAGCTCGTTTGACCTAAAAAGTGACTGGGTTTACCTGAAACGATGTCTTTCTTGCAGGAAGACACAGAGGCTGGGATTTAACTCCTTTTCTGAAGGGAAACACACAGCACAGTTTTCATCCATGAAACACACTCTGCTTTATATCAAGAAGCACGCTCTTGCTTTCTAGAGTCTCTAATACAGCAGCAAATATGAGTGATCTCCAAACAAAAGAACTTTCTTTCCTACACACACGGATCATATCTAGTTCAACTCTGCTTCTGAAACTGATAAAAACCACAGGTCATCAAACATCCAATGGTTTTCAGTTAGGAACGAGAAACGTGTGAGGTTCGTGAACAATGTTGCTTCGTTTGAGCTGAAATGTGACTGTGTTTAACTAAAGCGAAGTCTTGCTTGTAGGAAGAAACAGTGCCTGGGATTTAACTCCATTTATAAAGGGAAATTCACAGCACAGTTCTCATCCATGAAACACACTCTGCTCTAGAGCAAGAAGCACGCTCTAACTTTCTAGAAATCTAAGACAGCAGGAAACGTGAGTGTGCTCAGAACAGAAGAAGTGTGTTTCGTACACACACGGACAAGATCTAGTTCAACTCTGCTTCTGAAACTGACACAAACCACAGGTCTTCTAACATCCAATGCTTTTCATTTTAGAGTGAGAATCTTTTGTGCTTCGTGAACAATGTACCTTCCTTTGAGCTAAAAATGACTGTGTTTACCTGAAAAGAAATGTTGCATTTAGGAAGACACAGAGCTTGGGATTTAACACCGTTTCTGAAGGGAAACACACAGCACAGTTCTCATCCATGAAACACACTCTGCTTTAGAGCAAGAAGCACACTCTTGCTTTCTGTAGTCTCTACTACAACAGCAAACTATAGTGTGCTCAAAACAAAACTACTATGTTTCCTACACACACGGACCACATCTAGTTCAACTCTGCTTCTGAAACTGATAAAAACCTCAGGTCCGCTAACATCCAATGATTTTCAGTCAAGAGCAAGAAACATGTGAGCTTTGTGTACGATGTAGCTTAGTTTGAGCTAAAAAGTGACTGGGTTTACCTGAAACCAAGTCTTGCTTTTAGAGAGACACAGAGCATGGGATTTAACTCCGTTCTGAAGGGAAACACACAGCACAGATATTATCCATGAAACACACTCTGCTTTAGAGCAAGAAGCAAACTCTTGCTTTCTGGAATCTCTAATACAACAGGAAACGTGAGTGTGCTCTGAACAAATGAACTGTGTTTCCTACACACACGGACCATATCTAGTTCAACTCTGCTTTTGAAACTGATACAAACCACAGGTCCTCTAACATCAAATGATTTTCAGTTAAGAGCGAGAAACGTGTGAGCTTCGTGTATGATGTAGCTTTGTTTGACCTAAAAAGTGACTGGGTTTACATGAAACGATGTCTTTCTTGCAGGAAGACACAGAGCCTGGGATTTAACTCCGTTTCTGAAGGGAAACACACAGCACCGTTCTCATCCATGAAACACACTCTGCTTTATAGCAAGAAGCACGCTCTTGCTTTCTAGAGTCTCTAATACAGCAGCAAGTAGGAGTGTGCTCAAAACAAAATAACTTTCTTTCCTACACACGGACAATATCTAGTTCAACTCTGCTTCTGAAACTGATACAAACCACAGGTCCTCTAACATCTAATGGTTTTCAGTTTTGAGCGAGAAACGTGTGAGCTTCGTGAACAATGTTGCTTCATTTGAGCTGAAAAGTGACTGCGTTTACCTAAAGCGAAGTCTTGCTTGTAGAAAGACACAGTGCCTGGGATTTAACTCCGTTTATAAAGGGAAACTCACAGCCCACTTCTCATCCATGAAAAACACTCTGCTCTAGAGCAAGAAGCACGCTCTTGCTTTCTAGAATCTCTAAGACAACAGGAATAGAGAGTGTGCTCAAAAAAAAAAACTGTGTTTACTACACACGGACAATATCTAGTTCAACTCTGTTTCTGAAACTGATACCAACCACAGGTCTTCTAACATCCAATGCTTTTCATTTAAGAGCAAGAAGCTTTTGTGCTTCGTGTACAATGTACCTTCCTTTGAGCTAAAAATGACTGCGCTTAGCTGAAAAGAAATGTTGCATTTAGGAAGACACAGAGCTTGGATTTTAACTCAATTTCTGAAGGTAAAAACACAGCACAGTTCTCATCCATGAAACACACTCTGCTTTAGAGCAAGAAGCACACTCATGCTTTCTGGAGTCTCTAATACAACAGGAAACATGAGTGTGCTCTGAACAAAAGAACTGTGTTTCCTACACACGGTCCATATCTAGTTCAACTCTGCTTCTCAAACTGATACAAACCACAGGTCCTCTAACATCAAATGATTTTCAGTTAAGAGCGAGAAACGTGTGAGCTTCCTGAATGATGTAGCATCCTTTGAGCTAAAAAGTGACTGTGTTTACCTGAAACGATGTCTTGCTAGTAAGAAGACACAGAGCCTGGGATTTAACTCCGTTTCTGAAGGGAAACATACAGCTTTTCTCATCCATGAAACACACTCTGCTTTAGAGCAAGAAGCACACTCTTGCTTACTGGAGTCTCCAATACAACAGGAAACATGAGTGTGCTCTGAACAAAACTACTTTGTTTCCTACATACATGGACCATATCTAGTTCAACTCTAGTTCTGAAACTGATACAAACTATATGTCCTATAACATCCAATGATTTTCAATTAAGAGCAAGAAACGTGTGAGCTTCAAGTACGACGTAGCCCAGTTTGAGCTAAAAAGTGACTGGGTTTACCTGAAACGAAGTCTTGCTTTTAGGAAGACACAGAGCATGGGATTAAACTCCGTTTCTGAAGGGAAACACACTGCACAGGTCTCATCCATGAAACACACTCTGCTTTAGAGCAAGAAGCACACACTTGCTTTCTGGAGTCTCTAATACAACAGGAAACGTGAGTGTGCTCTGAACAAAAGAACTGTGTTTTCTACACACACGGACCATAACTAGTTCAACTCTGCTTCTGAAACTGATACAAACCACAGGTCCTCTATCATCAAATGATTTTCAGTTAAGAGCGAGAAACCTGTGAGCTTCGTGTACAACGTAGCTCGTTTGACCTAAAAAGTGACTGGGTTTACCTGAAACGATGTCTTTCTTGCAGGAAGACACAGAGCCTGGGATTTAACTCCGTTTCTGAAGGGAAACACACAGCCCCGTTCTCATCCATGAAACACACTCTGCTTTATAGCAAGAAGCACTCTCTTGCTTTCTAGAGTCTCTATTACAGCAGCAAATAGGAGTGTGCTCAAAACAAAAGAACTTTCTTTCCTACACACACGGACAATATCTAGTTCAACTCTGCTTCTGAAACTGATACATACCACAGGTCCTCTAACATCTAATGGTTTTCAGTTTTGAGCGAGAAACGTGTGAGCTTCGTGAACAATGTTGCTTTGTTTGAGCTGAAAAGTGACTGCGTTTACCTAAAGCGAAGTCTTGCTTGTACTAAGACACAGTGCCTGGGATGTAACTCCGTTTATAAAAGGAAACTCACAGCCCAGTTCTCATCCATGAAAAACACTCTGCTTTAGAGCAAGAAGAACAATCTTGCTTATTGGAGTCTCCAATACAACAGGAAACGTGAGTGTGCTCTGAACAAAACTACTTTGTTTCCTACACACACGGACCACATCTAGTTCAACTCTGCTTCTGAAACTGATACAAACCACAGGTCCCCTAACATACAATGATTTTCAGTTAAGAGCGAGAAACGTGTGAGCTTCGTGCAAGATGTAGCTTTGTTTGAGCTAAAAAGTGACTAGGTTTACCTAACGAAGTCTTGCTTGCAGGGAGACACAGAGCATGGGCTTTAACTCCGTTTCTGGAGGGAAATACACAGCACAGGTCTCATCCAAGAAACACGCTCTGCTTTGGAGCGAGAAGCACACTCTTGCTTTCTGGAGTCTCTCATACAACAGGAAACGTGTGTGTGCTCAGAACAAAAGAACTGTGTTTCCTACACACACGGACAACATCTAGTTCAACTCTGCTTCTGAAAATGATACAAACCACAGGTCTTCTAACATCCAATGCTTTTCATTTTAGAGCAAGAAACTTTTGGCTTCGTGAACAATGCTCCTTCGTTTAGGCTGAAAAATGACTGCGTTTCCATGAAAAGAAATATTGCATTTAGGAAGACAGAGAGCTTGGGATTTAACTCAATTTCTGAAGGTAAAAACACAGCACAGTTCTCATCCATGACAAACAATCTGCTTTATAGCAAGAAGCCCACTCTTCCTTTCTGGAGTGTCTAATACAACAGGAAACATGAGTGTGCTCTGAACAAAAGAACTGTGTTTCCTACACACACGGACCATGTCTAGTTCAACTCTGCTTCTGAAACTGATACAAAGCACAGGTCCTCTAACATCAAATGATTTTCAGTTAAGAGCGAGAAACGTGTGATCTTCCTGTATGATGTAGCATCCTTTGAGCTAAAAAGTGACTGTGTTTACCTGAAATGATGTCTTGCTTGCAGGAAGACACAGAGCCTGGGATTTAACTCCGTTTCTGAAGGGAAACACACAGCACAGTTCTCATCCATGAAACACACTCTGCTTTATATCAAGAAGCACGCTCTTGCTTTCTAGAGTCTCTAATACAGCAGCAAATATGAGTGTGCTCAAAACAAAAGAACTTTCTTTCCTACACACACGGACAATATCTAGTAAAACTCTGCTTCTGAAACTGATAAAAACCACAGGTCCTCTAACATCTAATTGTTTTCAGTTTTGAGCGAGAAACGTGTGAGCTTCGTGAACAATGTTGCTTTGTTTGAGCTGAAAAGTGACTGCGTTTACCTAAAGCGAAGTCTTGCTTGTAGGAAGACACAGTGCCTGGGATTTAACTCCGTTTATAAAGGGAAACTCACAGCCCAGTTCTCATCCATGAAAAACACTGTGCTCTAGAGCAAGAAGCACGCTCTTGCTTTCTAGAATCTCTAAGACAGCAGGAATAGTGAGTGTGCTCAAAAAAAAACAGTGTTTACTACACACGGACAATATCTAGTTCAACTCTGTTTCTGAAACTGATACCAACCACAGGTCTTCTAACATCCAACGCTTTTCAGTTAAGTGCGAGAAACTTTTCTGCTTCGTGTACAATGTACCTTCCTTTGAGCTAACAGTGACTGCGTTTAGCTGAAAAGAAATGTTGCATTTAGGAAGACAAAGAGGTTGGGATTTACCTCAATTTCTGAAGGTAAAAACACAGCACAGTTCTCATCCATGAAACACACTCTGCTTTAGAGGAAGAAGCACACTCATGCTTTCTGGAGTCTCTAATACAACAGGAAACATGAGTGTGCTCTGAACAAAAGAACTGTGTTTCCTACACACACGGACCATATCTAGTTCAACGCTGCTTCTGAAACTGATACAAACCACAGGTCCTCTAACATCAAATGACTTTCATTTAAGAGCGAGAAATGTGTGAGCTTCCTGTATGATGTAGCATCCGTTGAGCTAAAAAGTGATTGTGTTTACCTGAAACAATGTCTTGCTTGCAGGAAGACACAGAGCATGGGCTTTAACTCCGTTTCTGAAGGGAAATACACAGCACAGGTCTCATCCAAGAAACACACTCTGCTTTGGAGCGAGAAGCACACTCTTGCTTTCTGGAGTCTCTAATAAAACAGGAAACGTGAGTGTGCTCAGAACAAAAGAACTGTGTTTCCTACACACACGGACAACATCTAGTTCAACTCTGCTTCTGAAAATCATACAAACCACAGGTCTTCTAACATCCAATGCTTTTCATTTTAGAGCAAGAATCTTTTGGCTTCGTGAACAATGCTCCTTCGTTTAGGCTGAAAAATGACTGCGTTTCCCTGAAAAGAAATATTGCATTTAGGAAAACACAGAGATTGGGATTTAACTCAATTTCTGAAGGTAAAAACACAGCACAGTTCTCATCCATGACAAACAATCTGCTTTATAGCAAGAAGCCCACTCTTCCTTTCTGGAGTGTCTAATACAACAGGAAACGTGAGTGTGCTCTGAACAAAAGAACTGTGTTTCCTACACACACGGACCATGTCTAGTTCAACTCTGCTTCTGAAGCTGATACAAACCACAGGTCCTCTAACATCAAATGATTTTCAATTAAGAGCGAGAAACGTGTGAGCTTCCTGTATTATGTAGCATCCTTTGATCTAAAACGTGACTGTGTTTACCTGAAACGATGTCTTGCTTGCAGGATGACACAGAGCCTGGGATTTAACTCCGTTTCTGAAGGGAAACACACAGCACAGTTCTCATCCATGAAACACACTCTGCTTTAGAGCAAGAAGCATACTCTTGCTTTCTGGAATCTCTAATACAACAGGAAACGTGAATGTGCTCTGAAAAAAAGAACTGTGTTTTCTACACACAGGGACCACATCTATTTCAACTCTGCTTCTGAAACTGATACAAACCACAGGTCCTCTAACATCCACTGATTTTCATTAAGAGCCAGAAACGTGTGAGCTTCGTGTACGATGTAGCTTCTTTTGAGCTAAAAAGTGACTGGGTTTAGCTGAAACGGTGTCTTTCTTGCAGGAAGACACAGAGCCTGGGATTTAACTCCGTTTCTGAAGGGAAACACACAGCACCGTTCTCATCCATGAAACACACTCTGCTTTATAGCAAGAAGCACGCTCTTGCTTTCTAGAGTCTCTAATACAGCAGCAAATAGGAGTGTGCTCAAAACAAAAGAACTTTCTTTCCTACACACACGGACAATATCTAGTTCAACTCTGCTTCTTCAACTGATACATACTACAGGTCCTCTAACATCTAACGGTTTTCAGTTTTGAGCGAGAATCGTGTGAGCTTCTTGAACAATGTTGCTTTGTTTGAGCTGAAAAGTGACTGCGTTTACCTAAAGCGAAGTCTTGCTTGTAGGAAGACACAGTGCCTGGGATGTAACTCCGTTTATAAAGGGAAACTCACCGCCCAGTTCTCATCCATGAAAAACACTCTGCTCTAGAGCAAGAAGCACGCTCTTGCTTTCTAGAATCTCTAAGACAGCAGGAATAGTGAGTGTGCTCAAAAAAAAAAACAAAACTGTGTTTACTACACACGGACAATATCTAGTTCAACTCTGTTTCTGAAACTGATACCAACCACAGGTCTTCTAACATCCAATGCTTTTCAGTTAAGTGCGAGAAACTTTTCTGCTTCGTGTACAATGTACCTTCCTTTGAGCGAACAGTGACTGCGTTTAGCTGTAAAGAAATGTTGCATTTAGGAAGACAAAGAGGTTGGGATTTAACTCAATTTCTGAAGGTAAAAACACAGCACAGTTCTCATCCATGAAACACACTCTGCTTTAGAGGAAGAAGCACACTCATGCTTTCTGGAGTCTCTAATACAACAGGAAACATGAGTGTGCTCTTAACAAAAGAACTGTGTTTCCTACACACACGGACCATATCTAGTTCAACTCTGCTTCTGAAACTGATACAAACCATAGGTCCTCTAACGTCCAATGATTTTCAGTTAAGAGCGAGAAACGTGTGAGCTTCCTATATGATGTAGCATCCTTTGAGCTAAAAAGTGACTGTGTTTACCTGAAACGATGTCTTGCTTGCAGGAAGACACAGAGCCTGGGATTTAACTCCATTTCTGAAGGGAAACACACAGCACAGTTCTCATCCATGAAACACACTCTGCTTTAGAGCAAGAAGCACGCTCCTGCTTTCTAGAATCTCTAAGACAGTAGGAAACGTGAGTGTGCTCAGAACAAAAGAACTGTGTTTCCTACACACGGTCCATATCTAGTTCAACTCTGCTTCTGAAACTGATACAAACCACAGGTCTTCAAACATCCAATGCTTTTCATTTTAGAGCGAGAAACTTTTGTGCTTTGTGAACAATGTACCTTCCTTTGAGCTAAAATTTTCTGCGTGTACCTGAAAAGAAATGTTGCATTTAGGAAGACACAGAGCTTGGAATTTAACGCAATTTCTGAAGGTAAAAATACAGCACAGTTCTCATCCATGAAACACACTCTGCTTTAGAGCACGAAGAACGCTCTTGCTTTCTGGAATCTCTAATACAGCAGGAAATGTGAGTGTGCTCCGAACAAAAGAACTGTGTTTCCTACACACACGGACCATACCTAGTTCAACTCTGCTTCTGAAACTGATACAACCCACAGGTCCTATAACATCCAAAGTTTTTCAGTTAAGAGCCAGAAACGTGTGAGCTTCGTGTACGATGTAGCTTCGTTTGAGCTGAAAAGTGACTTTGTTTACCTGAAGCGAAGTCTTGCTGGTAGGAAGACACAGAGCCTGGGATTTAACTCCGTCTCTGAAGGGAAACACACAGGACAGTTCTCATCCATGAAACACACTCTTCTTTGGAGCAAGAAGCACACTCTTGCTTTCTGGAGTCTCTAATACAAGAGGAAACATGAGTGTGCTCTGAACAAAAGAACTTTCTTTCCTACATACACGGATCATATCTAGTTCAACTCTGCTTCTGAAACTGATACAAACCACAGGTCTTCTAACATCCAATGCTTTTCAGTTAAGAGCGAGAAACGTATGAGCTTCGTGAACAATGTTGCTTCGTTTGAGCTGAAAAGTGACTGTGTTTACCTAAAGCGAAGTCTTGCTTGTAGGAAGACACAGTGACTGGGATTTAACTCCGTTTATAAAGAGAAACTCACAGCACAGTTCTCATCCATGAAAAACACTCTAATCTAGAGCAAGAAGCACGCACTTGCTTTCTAGAATCACTAAGACAGCAAGAAAAGTGAGTGTGCTCAGAACAAAAGAACTGTGTTTCCTACACACACGGACAATATCTAGTTCAACTCTGTTTCTGAAACTGATACAAACCACAGGTCTTCTAACATCCAATGCTTTGATTTTAGAGCGAGAAACTTTTGTGCTTCGTGAACAATGTACCTTCCTTTGAGCTAAAAGTGACTGCGTTTGCCTGAAAATAATTGTTGCATTTAGGAAGACACAGAGCTTGGGATTTAACTCATTTTCTGAAGTTAAAAACACAGCACTGTTCTCATCCATGAAACACACTCTCCTTTAGAGCCAGAAGCACACTCTTTCTTTCTAGAATCTCTAAGACAGCAGGAAATGTGAGTGTGCTCAGAACAAAAGAACTGTGTTTCCAACACACACGGACCATATCTATTACAACTCTGCTTCTGAAACTGATACAAACCACAGGTCCTGTAACATCCAATGGTTTTCAGTTAAGAGCGAGAAACGTGTGAGCTTCATAAACAATGTTGCTTCGTTTGAGCTGTAAAGTGACTGTGTTTACCTGAAGCGAAGTCTTGCTTGTAGGAAGACACAGAGGCTGGGATTTAACTCCGTTTCTGAAGGGAAACACACAGCACAGTTCTCATCCATGAAACACACTCTGCTTTAGAGCAAGAAGCACACTCTTGCATTCTGTAGTCTCTAATACAATAGTAAACGAGAGTGTGCTCAAAACAAAACTACTATGTTTCCTACACACACGGACCACATCTAGTTCAACTCGGCTTCTGAAACTGATACAAACCACAGGTCCTCTGACATCCAATGATTTTCAGTCAAGAGCAAGAAATGTGTGAGCTTCGTGTACGATGTAGCTTAGTTTGAGCTAAAAAGAGACTGCGTTTACCTGAAACGAAGTCTTGCTTTTAGGAAGACACAGAGCACGGGATTTATCTCCGTGTATAAAGCGAAACTGACAGCACAGTTCTCATCCATGAAAACCCAGTGCTCTAGAGCAAGAAGCACGCTCTTGCTTTCTAGAATCTCTAAGAAAGCAGGAAAAGTGAGTGTGCTCAGAACAAAAGAACTGTGTTTCCTACAAACAGGGACCATATCTAGTTCAACTCTGCTTCTGAAACTGATACAAACCTCAGGTCCTCTAACATACAATGATTTTCAGTTAAGAGCATGAAACGTGTGAACTTCGAGTATGATGTAGCTTCGTTTGAGCTAAAAAGTGACTGGGTTTAGCTGAAACAATGTCTTTCTTGCAGGAAGACACAGAGACTGGGATTTAACTCCGTTTCTGAAGGGAAACACACAGCACAGTTCTCATCTATGAAACACACTCTGCTTTGGAGCAGGAAGCACACTATTGCTTTCTGGAGTCTCTAATACAACAGGAAACGTGAGTGTGCTCTGAACAAAAGAACTTTCTTTCCTACACACACGGATCATATCTAGTTCAACTCTGCTTCTTAAACTGATACAAACCACAGGTCTTCTTTCATTCAATGCTTTTCATTTTAGAGCCAGAATCTTTTGTGATTCGTGAACAATGTACCTTCCTTTGAGCTAAAAGTGACTGTGTTTACCTGAAAAGAAATGTTGCATTTAGGAAGACACAGAGCTTGTGATTTAACTAAATTACTGAAGGTAAAAAAACACCACAGTTCTCATCCATTAAACACACTATCTTTAGAGTAAGAAGAACGCACTTGCTTTCTAGAATCTCTAATACAGCAGGAAACGTGAGTGTGCTCAGAACAAAAGAACTGTGTTTCCTACACACGGTCCATATCTAGTTCAACTCTTCTTCTGAAACTGATACAAACCACAGGTCCTATTACATCCAACGGTTTTCAGTTAAGAGCACGAAACATGTGAGCTTCGTGTACAATGATGCTTCGTTTGAGCTGAAAAGTGACTGCGTTTACGTGAAGCAAATTCTTGCTTGTAAGAAGAAACAGAGCCTGGGATTTAACTCCGTTTCTGAAAGGAAACACACAGCACAATTCTCATCCATGAAACACACTCTGCTTTAGAGCAAGAAGCACACTCTTGCTTTCTGGAGTCTCTAAAACAACAGGAAACATGAGTGTGCTCAAAACAAAAGAACTTTGTTTCCTACACACACGGACCATATCTAGTTGAACTCTGCTTCTGAAACTGATACAAGCCACAGGTCCTCTAACATCTAATGGTTTTCAGTTTTGAGCGAGAAACGTGTGAGCTTCGTGAACAATGTTGCTTCGTTTGAGCTGAAAAGTGACTGCGTTTACCTAAAGCTAAGTCTTGCTTGTAGGAAGACACAGTGCCTGGGATGTAACTCTGTTTATAAAGGGAAACTCACAGCCCAGTTCTCATCCATGAAAAACACTCTGCTCTAGAGCAAGAAGCACGCTCTTGCTTTCTAGAATCTCTAAGACAACAGGAATAGAGAGTGTGCTCAAAAAAAAAAACTGTGTTTACTACACACGGACAATATCTAGTTCAACTCTGTTTCTGAAACTGATACCAACCACAGGTCTTCTAACATCCAATGCTTTTCAGTTAAGAGCGAGAAACTTTTGTGCTTCATGTACAATGTACCTTCCTTTGAGCTAAAAGTGACTGCGTTTAGCTGAAAAGAAATGTTGCATTTAGGAAGACACAGAGCTTGGGATTTAACTCAATTTCTGAAGGTAAAAACACAGCACAGTTCTCATCCATGAAACACACTCTGCTTTAGAGGAAGAAGCACACTCATGCATTCTGGAGTCTCTAATACAACAGGAAACATTAGTGTGCTCTGAACAAAAGAACTGTGTTTCCTACACACACGGTCCATATCTAGTTCAACTCTGCTTCTGAAACTGATACAAACCATAGGTCCTCTAACGTCCAATGATTTTATGTTAAGAGCGAGAAACGTGTGAGCTTCCTGTATGATGTAGCATCCTTTTAGCTAAAAAGTGACTGTGTTTACCTGAAACGAAGTCTTGCTTGCAGGAAGACACAGAGCCTGGGATTTAACTCCATTTCTGAAGGGAAACACACAGCACAGTTCTCATCCATGAAACACACTCTGCTTTAGAGCAAGAAGCACGGTCTTGCTTTCTAGAATCTCTAAGACAGCAGGAAACGTGAGTGTGCTCAGAACAAAAGAACTGTGTTTCCTACCCACGGTCCATATCTAGTTCAACTCTGCTTCTGAAACTGATACAAACCACAAGTCTTCAAACATCCAATGCTTTTCATTTTAGAGCGAGAAACTTTTGTGCTTTGTGAACAATGTACCTTCCTTTGAGCTAAAAGTGTCTGTGTGTACCTGAAAAGAAATGTTGCATTTAGGAAGACACAGAGCTTGGAATTTAACGCAATTTCTGAAAGTAAAAACACAGCACAGTTCTCATCCATGAAACACACTCTGCTTTAGAGCAAGAAGAACGCTCTTGCTTTCTGGAATCTCTAAGACATCAGGAAATGTGAGTGTGCTCCGAACAAAAGAACTGTGTTTCCTGCACACACGGACCATACCTAGTTCAACTCTGCTTCTGAAACTGATACAACCCACAGGTCCTATAACATCCAAAGATTTTCAGTTAAGAGCATGAAACGTGTGAGCTTCGTGAACAATGATGCTTCGTTTGAGCTGAAAAGTGACTGCGTTTACCTGAAGCGAATTCTTGCTTGTAAGAAGACACAGAGCCTGCGATTTAACTCCGTTTCTGAAGGGAAACACACAGCACATTTCTCATCCATGAAACACACTCTGCTTTAGAGCAAGAAGCACTATCTTGCTTACTGGAGTCTCCAATACAACAGGAAACGTGACTGTGCTCAGATCAAAAGAACTGTGTATCCTACACACACAGACAACATCTAGTTCAGCTCTGCTTCTGAAACTGATAGAAACCACAGGTCCTCTAATATCCAATGATTTTCAGTTAAGAGCGAGAAACGTGTGTGCTTCGTGTACGATGTACCTTTGCTTGAGCTAAAATGTGACTGGGTTTCCCTGAAACATTGTCTTGCTTTTAGGAAGACACAGAGCCTGTGATTTAACTCCGTTTCTGAAATGAGACACACACCAAAGTTCTCATCCATGAAAAACACTCTGCTTTACAGCAAGAAGCACACTCTTGTTTTCTAGAATCTCTAAGAGAGCAGGAAAAATGAGTGTGCTCAGAACAAAAGAACTGTATTTCCTACACACAGGGACCATATCTAGTTCAACTCTGTTTCTGAATCTGATAGAAACCACAGGTCTTCTAAAATCCAGTGCTTTTCATTTCAGAGCGAGAATCTTTTGTGCTTCATGAACAATGTACCTTCCTGTGAGCTGAAAAGTGACTTCATTTACCTGAAAAGAAATCTGGCTTGTAGGAAGACACAGAGCTTGGGATTTAACTCAGTTTCTGAAGGTAAAAACACAGCACAGTTCTCATCCATGAAACACACTCTGCTTTAGAACATGAAGCACGCTCTTGCTTTCTAGAATCTCTGAGACAGCTGGAAACGTGAGTGTGCTCAGAACAATAGAACTGTGTTTCCTACACACACGGACCATATCCAGTTCAACTCTGATTCTGAAACTGATACAAACCACAGGTCCTATAACATCCAATGCTTTTCAGTTAAGAGCGAGAAACATGTGAGCTTCGCGAATAATGTTGCTTCATTTAAGCTGAATAGTGACTGTGTTTACCTGAAATGAAGTTCTGCTTGTAAGAAGACACAGAGCCTGGGATGTAACTTCGTTTCTGAGGGGAAACACACAGCATAGTTCTCATCCATGAAACACACTCTGCTTTAGAGCAAGAAGCACGCTCTTGCTTTCTGGAGTCTATAATGCACCAACAAATGTGAGTGTGCTCTGAATAAAAGAACTGTGTTTCCTACACACACGGACCATATCTAGTTCTACTCTGCTTCTGAAACTGATACAAACCACTGGTCCTCTAATATCCAATGATTTTCAGTTAAGAGGGAGAAACGTGTGAGCTTCGTGTACGATATACCTTAGCTTGAGCTAAAAAGTGACTGGGTTTACCTGAAACGATGTCTTGCTTTTAGGAAGACACAGAGCCTGTGACTTAACTCCGTTTCTGAAGTGAGACACACAACAAAGTTCTCTTCCATGAAAAACACTCTGCTTTACAGCAAAAAGCACACTCTTGATTTCTAGAATCTCTAAGAGAGCAGGAAACGTGAGTGTGCTCAGAACAAAAGAACTGTATTTCCTACACACAGGGACCATATCTAGTTCAACTCTGCTTCTGAAACTGATACAAACCACAGGTCTTCTAACATCCAATGCTTTTCATTTTAGAGGGAGAAACCTTTGTGCTTTGTGAACAATGTTCCTTCCTTTGAGCTGAAAAGTGACTGCTTTTACCTGAAAAGAAATGTTGCATTTAGGAAGACACAGAGCTTGGGATGTAACTCCGTTTCTGAAGGGAAACACACAGCACAGTTCTCATCCATGAAACACACTCTGCTTTAGAGCAACATGCACACTCTTGCGTTCCAGAATCTCTAAGTCTGCAGGAAACGTGAGTGTGTTCAGAACAAAAGAACTGTGTTTCCTACACACGGACCATATCTAGTTCAACTCTGTTTCTGAAACTGATACAAACCACAGGTCTTCTAAAATCCAGTGCTTTTCATTTCTGAGCGATAATCTTTTGTTTTTAGTAAACAATGTACCTTCCTGAGAGCTGAGAGTGACTTCATTTACCTGAATAGAAATCAGGCTTGTAGGAAGACACAGAGCTTGGGATTTAACTCAATTTCTGAAGGTAAAAACACAGCACAGTTCTCATCCATGAAACACACTCTGCTTTACAGCACGAAGCACACTCTTGCTTTCTAGAATCTCTAAGAGAGCTGGAAACGTGAGTGTGCTCAGAACAAAAGAACTGTGTTTCCTACACACACGGAACATATGTAGTTCAACTCTGCTTCTTAAACTGATACAAACCACAGCTCTTCTAAAATCCAGTGCTTTTCATTTCTGAGCGAGAATCTTTTGTGCTTAGTGAACAATATACCTTCATGTGAGCTGAAGAGTGACTTCATTTACCTGAATAAAAATCACGCTTGTAGGAAGACACAGAGCCTGGGATTTAAATCCATTTCTGAAGGGAAACACACAGCACAGGTCTCATCCATTAAACACACTCTGCTTTAGAGCAAGAAGCACGCTCTTCCTTTCTGGATTCTCTAATGCAACAGGAAACGTGAGTGTGCTCTGAATAAAAGAACTGTGTTTCCTACACACATGGACCATATCTAGTTCAACTCTGCTTCTGAAACTGATACAAACCACAGGTCCTCTAATATCCAATGATTTTCAGTTAAGAGCGAGAAACGTTTGAGCTTCGTGTACAATGTACCTTCGCTTGAGCTAAAAAGTGACTGGGTTTACCTGAAACGATGTCTTGCTTTTAGGAAGACACAGAGCCTGTGACTTAACTCCGTTTCTGAAATGAGACACACAACAAAGTTCTCATCCATGAAAAACACTCTGCTTTACAGCAAGAAGCACACTCTTGATTTCTAGAATCTCTAAGAGAGCAGGAAACGTGAGTGTGCTCAGAACAAAAGAACTGTATTTCCTACACACCGGGACCATATCTAGTTCAACTCTGCTTCTGAAACTGATACAAACCACAGGTCTTCTAACATCCAATGCTTTTCATTTTAGCTTGAGAAACTTTTGTGCTTTGTGAACAATGTACCTTCCTTTTAGCTGAAAAGTGACTGCGTTTACCTAAAAAGAAATGTTGCATTTAGGAAGACACAGAGCTTGGGATGTAACTCCGTTTCTGAAGGGAAACACACAGCACAGTTCTCATCCATGAAACACACTCTGCTTTACAGCACGAAGCACACTCTTGCTTTCTAGAATCTCTAAGAGAGCTGGAAACGTGAGTGTGCTCAGAACAAAAGAACTGTGTTTCCTACACACACGGAACATATGTAGTTCAACTCTGCTTCTTAAACTGATACAAACCACAGCTCTTCTAAAATCCAGTGCTTTTCATTTCTGAGCGAGAATCTTTTGTGCTTAGTGAACAATATACCTTCCTGTGAGCTGAAGAGTGACTTCATTTACCTGAATAAAAATCACACTTGTAGGAAGACACAGATCCTGGGATTTAACTCCATTTCTGAAGGGAAACACACAGCACAGGTCTCATCCATTAAACACACTCTGCTTTAGAGCAAGAAGCACGCTCTTGCTTTCTGGAGTCTCTAAGACAGTAGGAAACGTGAGTGTGCTCAGAACAAAAGAACTGTGTTTCCTACACACACGGAACATATGTAGTTCAACTCTGCTTCTGAAAATGATACAAACCACTGGTCTTCTAACATCCAATGCTTTTCATTTTAGAGCGAGAAGCTTTTGTTCTTCGTGAACAATGTTCCTTCCTTTGAGCTGAAAAGTGACTGCTTTTACCTGAAAAGAAATGTTGCATTCAGGATGACACAGAACTTGGGATATAACTCAATTTCTGAAGGTAAAAACACAGCACAGTTCTCATCCATGAAACACACTCTGCTTTAGAGCAAGAAGCACGCTCTTGCTTTCTAGAATCACTAAGACAGCAGGAAAAGTGAGTGTGCTCAGAAAAAAAGAACTGTGTTTCCTACACACACGTAGTATATCTAGTTCAACTCTGCTTCTGAAACTGATACAAACCACAGGTCCTATAACATCCAATGGTATTCAGTTAAGAGCGAGAAAAGTGTGAGCTTCGTGAACAATGATGCTTCGTTTGAGGTGAAAAGTGACTGCGTTTACCTGAAGCGAAGTCTTGCTTGTAGGAAGACACAGAGCCTGGGATTTAACTCCGTTTCTGAAGGGAAACACACAGCACTGGTCTCATCCATGAAACACACTCTGCTTTAGAGCAAGAAGCACGCTCTTGCTTTATGTAGTCTCTAAGACAGCAGGAAACATGAGTGTGCTCAGAAAAAAAGAACTGTGTTTCCTACATACACGGACCATATCTAGTTCAACTCTGCTTCTGAAAATGATACAAACCACAGGTCTTCTAACATCCAATGCTTTTCATTTTAGAGCGAGAAACTTTTGTGCTTCATGAACAATGTTCCTTCCTTTGAGCTGAAAAGTGACTGCTTTTACCTGAAAAGAAATGTTGCATTCAGGATATCACAGAACTTGGGATTTAACTCAAGTTCTGAAGGTAAAAACACAGCTCAGTGATCATCCATGAAACAACACACTGCTTTAGAGCTAGAATCACACTCTTGCTTTCTAGAGTCTCTAATACAAGACGAAACGTGAGTGTGCTCTGAACAAAAGAACTGTTTCCTACACACACGGACCATATCTAGTTCAACTCTGCTTCTGAAACAGATACAAACCACAGGTCCTCTAACATCAAATGATTTTCAGTTAAGAGCCTGAAACATGTGAGCTTCGTGAATAATGTTGCTTCTTTGAGCTAAAAAGTGACTGTGATTACCTGAAATGATGTCTTGCTTGCAGGAAGACACAGAGCCTGGGATTTAACTCCCTTTCTGAAGGGAAATTCAGACCAGTGTTCTCATCCATGAAACGCACTCAGTTTTAATGTAAGAAGCAAGCTCTTCTTTCCATCATCTCAAATACAGCAAGAAACATAAGCATGCCCAGAAAAAAAGAACTGTGTTTCCTACTCATTTGGACCATATGCAGTTCAACTCTGCTTATGAA